>JAUTXW010005371.1:715000-1368995 GCA_030620095.1 Kuschelorhynchus macadamiae
TTTGATAAAGGTGTGTGAAAGCGCATTTTTATTGATTTTAGTATCTACTCTCCGTATGATGGTGCTAGTGCATACTTTGCCAAATTCCTATGGGTTTGCAGCCGGAAACCACCGGAGCCCCAATAGGTGGCGCTAAGTGTTATACTTAGCATGTAGTACTATTTCAGTACGATAGACGTTTCGTTTTCGATTTTGTCATATCGAGCAATCTGTTATTTCAGATCTCCCTGGGTACAAGCCTGCCTGATGAGGGTAAAGGCCCAGAAATCATGATCGCAGGAGGGTACCCTGTGACATAATCGAAAGCAATTCTTCTTGTAGGCCGTTTTGCACCTGCAAAAATTATATATTTCTGCATTCTACATATATCTTTTCCGGCCAAGAACTTTTGATAAAGGTGTGTGAAAGCGCATTTTTATTGATTTTAGTATCTACTCTCCGTATGATGGTGCTAGTGCATACTTTGCCAAATTCCTATGGGTTTGCAGCCGGAAACCACCGGAGCCCCAATAGGTGGCGCTAAGTGTTATACTTAGCATGTAGTACTATTTCAGTACGATAGACGTTTCGTTTTCGATTTTGTCATATCGAGCAATCTGTTATTTCAGATCTCCCTGGGTACAAGCCTGCCTGATGAGGGTAAAGGCCCAGAAATCATGATCGCAGGAGGGTACCCTGTGACATAATCGAAATATTCTTCTTGTAGGCCGTTTTGCACCTGCAGAAATTATATATTTCTGCTATTCTACATATATACTTTTGATAAAGGTGTGTAGCGCATTTTTATATTTATATATATATATATATATATATATATATATATATATATATATATATATGTATATATATATATATATATATATATATATATATACATATGTATTATTCAATTTTGTTAACCAAATGAACATAATTTTAATAAAAATAATAAATAGATTAGTGTACCTACAATGTGTAACAAAAGTCTGGAAACCTCCAAATATCTCGAAGATCGATTATCCAATTTTAACGAAATTTTGGTCAGCCACGTACGGAAATGCGAAGACACCGAGGGTGACATTTGCAACTTTACCAAGTTTACCGATTTTCAGTAATTGATAGGAACTTTTATGTTTGAAAAGGAATACCCTGTATTTTAATACATTTTTCGATTCTACTAATAGTTCTAAATGTATTTTCTAAGATACATTTAATTCCTAACTACAACGTTTTTTGAGTAAAGGATCTTTTTTTTAATTTTATTATTAATGTTACTTGTTCACTTGAATGAAAACCAGTATTCAAATACTGGTTAAGTTTTGTGAACGTCAAATTTCAAAGATTTTGAAAAATTCAAGTGTTTAAAGTATTAAAATGTTTTCCATTTACTTATTTACTCTGAGCTAAATATTGGGGAAAAAACAATCAAAACGTTAAGAAGATTGTTAGTTTGTTCGATATTTCTACAATTATTTTCGATTCGTCGTCTCAGATCCTCCGGATTTAAACGCTCAGTTATAGAAAAAAACATGCTTGAGATATCCCTACAAAAAATAATCAAGGGATGTCAAGTCTGTGGATCGAGCAAGCCATTCAAGACTCCCTCTTTTCCCTATTCTCCTTAAAAAAAACACATTGTCGAGGTATTCCCGAACTTCCAGAGGGTAGTGACGCACCATCCTGCTGCAACTAGATGTCATAACTTGCTACTGCATTATATTCTAAAAAAAACACTTTGAATGTAAATTCATAAAAACATTTTACAGTGGTAAAAAAGAATTTTTGAGGTTTGGGAAACAATTGCTTCAAAGCCGAAAACTTTCAGTTCTTAATAACTCCTAATATCTGAAACTATTCAGATTTTCCTCTACGACTACGTTTCCCTTCAGGTGAACAATTAACATTAATAATTTAAAAAAAATGATGGGTTAACTAAAACCTGTTAAATTTAGGAACTAAATGTATCTTAAGAAACATCTTTGGAAAATATATACTATTCCATTTAAAAATTAAAAGTTTCCATCAATTACTGAAATACGGTAAACTTGGCAATGTTGCAAATTTCACCCGCGTTTACGTCACATTTCCATACATGGCGGATCCAAATTTAAATAAATTACATGAGCGATTACAGACTTTTGTTATACACTGTATATGAAGTAGTAACGCTTGTTTTAGTATATTATATTAATATAGCAGTCCTAAGAAGTCTCGGTTTTTGTTTGTTTAAAAATGTATACTTGTTTACATAACTGCTCGATCTACAATATTTTGGCAAAACTTTGTCTAGTTCAAAAGAGTTACAGTTTTAAAAAAATTAACCTTATTCCTAATTTTCCTGATACATGAATCTATTTCCTGGACTATTATTAAATTGTCTGCTCTACCAGCACTTTAAATATCGCAAACATCATCGGAACAAAATGCAACATTAATTTATCGACACGCCCAGTTTTAAGAACGCGTTTCGAATCTCGGGCAGAAGGAGGTCATCATTGCATCTCTCGGCTGTTCAGCGTCATCTTTGTGGGTTTCGTTCACCAGGTCCACCTACGGATCCTTTCGAGCACATCCGGCTCCATCTCGCAAGCGAACGGTTCCGCCATATTGGGATACGATTTTTTTCTCTAATAGTAGACCTTATTAGAATCTTTTGCGCAGCGCAAAATGACTGGTTCTGAAATATGGTAGGAATATGTTTTGTTGTTTACTGCACTGAAATTAAATTAAATTAATGGTTAACATCGAAGTTAACATATTTTTTTTTGAAGAATTCCTGCAGGATGTTTTTAACGTTAAAACATCATAGGTAATATTTCAACCGTTTAATTAGTTGACTAAATCAACTTTCATATATTAATTCAAAAAAATTGGATGTAGAAGTAACCGTCTAACTTAAGCCAATTATACAATAAATAATTTTTAAATAACGATTTAAAAGGTTCCAAATAACTTTTTCTAATAATTAAACGAACTTTTTTTTGTGCATTAGGACATCAACAGGTGCTTTCGATGATTTTTGGTATACCAGTAGATTTTTAGCAGCTGGTATCCAATCCGAAGTCATATTTTTTGGCGACGTTTTGTTTTCGTCATCCAGGTTAATTATTATCTTACACAGTTTTCGATCTTCTTTTCTGTTTTCTTCAGTAATTTTCATAAGAAAACGATCGAATACACAATTAAAATATCAAAATTACATATATTTCTCAATTTATAACATTATATTCTTAAAAATGTTTTCTCAATTTTGTGTTTTATGTTGGTAATATTGCAATTCGAAGAAGAAAATGGGTTAAATATTATATTTTAAAATTCGTCAAATTTCATCAACACTTTTATTTATTATGGATATTTTGTTAAATAGGCAGACCAGTACCCTCCTCCCCCTCCCCCCCAGATCGGCACCATCATTAAAGTTATATTACTAATGTATTAAAGCTTTAACGATGATGCCATCGCGCTTCGGCGCTTAACCTGCTGCTAACCCGGTACCAACTATCTCCTGTGCCAAACTATCTGTTAACATGATACTGATCCACTTATGTAACAAAACATCTCTAATAAACAGTAACAAAAACTGCTACGTTGATAAAATTTATGAAATTTTAAGTTTGATTATATTTTCAATGACAATGTTTGCCCACATAAAAGACAAATTCCAGAAAAAGTCCCTATTAAAAATAGCTATTGACAGATTACAATTTAATTGATATGATTTTTGAGTAATATAACGTTATAAATTGGAAAATATGTATAATATTTAATAGTTCAATTGTGTATTCAATCGTTTTCTTATAAACATTATTGAAGGAAACAGAAAATAAGGTGAAAAACTGTGTGCATAAACCATTAAATTTCAAGGAAGAAGTTCTATTCATGTTTGGTGTTGTCTTATACAATAAAATTTTGGGTCCAATAAGTTATAATGGAGTGACTAAATGGTCGAAGATATCATGAGTTCCATCGAAATCAAATTGAACATTTTTAGATAAATTGTCCTTAAAAGATTATCGAAACCTAATTTGGCAACAAGATGTAGCTCCTCCGCGTGCCGTGCGTAATGTTGTTAAACAAATGCCATAATGAATTGATGGGACGTAATGAAGCCATTTCTGAACCACCCAATCATTTTTAGATATATTTCTTTGGGGTCATCAAAACAGCTTGGCGTACCAACAAATAAACCAAAATATTGGGGTCATGGAAAGAATTGTTAATGAAATAAATCGGCGCAACCAAGACAACGACATTATAACAGCAAGTTTAGAAAGGCTTCAAAGAGGATAACGATGTTGTTTTGTTACAGCTATCAATGACATTGCCCATGGAGTTTCTTATTTTAATTGTAGTTTCACTAATTGTACGTTTAATTGAATAAATATATTATTATGATTTAAAACTTTTTATGTTTTATATTTTCTCATCAATGTTAAAAGTAAATCACTTTTAACACAAAGAGTATAGAGAAAAATCTAGTTTTAATAGCAATAAATCAAATTATTATTTATCATGCCCTAGTTGTGTTGGCATTTTGTATAGTTGCCGTTTTAAATTTGTTAAAATCTATGGATTTCAAATATGTATTTATATTTCCTTTAAATATAACAATTTAAAATGGTAAAAAACACATATATTTCTACCAAAATCCTTCCTTGAACTTTGTGTACCAAATTAATTTGAAAATAGTCCGTGAAATGATAAAACCCACTAAATTTAATTACTTAACAACATGTGTTTAACTACGGAAAAATTATTCATGCGGAAACGTAGTTGCCATATTTGACAATAAACCATAAAACTCTGTAATACAGCAGAGTTTAATTACCCAAAAAAATGTGTGCGCAAAACTAATACTTAACCATATTTAAAAACTATAAAACTCAATAAAACAGCAGGATATTCTCAATATTTAGCTTTTATTCCAGGTCAGGGTCGTACGTTGATAGAGGCCTTTAAAAAAATGCAAATAAGTATTACATTTAACATGTTTGAGGCAAATTGGAACACATATTTAAAAAATATATGCCATCTTTTTTTAAAGTTTATTTAAACGCACAAATCGAATGTTAACGTTTTGATACTGTGTCACCCTAAGGGCTAAAACTAACAATTAGTCAAAACCTATTACGAATACGTGGTACCCAATCACATTTTATAACATTTAAATTTAGAATTTAATTATATTTAAACTCTAAGGCGATTGTAATCTAGACTTCATAAAATATCTAAAAATACTCTTTGTCAATTAAAAACTGAAGTGAGCTAAATTGAGTAGCCAGCGGTAGAGTAACCCGACCAAAATTCGATAGATACTAAACAAATACATTTTATTTTATAAGTATATAAATGATAGTATCTAAAATATATTGAGAACATTTAGTTTTCAAAACTATTATTTGAGTTTGTAAAATACTATAATTGGTACTTGGTATACTGGTTGTTAAAAGGTGAGCAAACGATCTCAATGCCCACCTTGGTCACGTTACTTTATAGTTATAGAGAGCCTTATTTTTTCAAGATACAAAGAAATGGTTCCCTACGAAAGTTATAAGGAATTTTCTAAAGATTTACATGGCGACAATTTTAAAAACAAAAAACGATCGAAAAATCACTAAATCACCACCAACAAACCTGTTGAACGTGAACGCAATCCACAGATACTTAAATCGCTTTACCCATGGAATATCACCAACAAAAACAAAACAGTAATTCGTAAAAAAAATATATTTAATGTGATTATATATATATATATATATATATATATATATATATATATATATATAAAATTATTAAGTTTCGGTCTTATAAATGTTTTAACTATCACAATTTTTGTCAAGACTTGAACCATTTGGCATGGAATAATATTTTTTATGTAAATAGTATAGATGACGAAATTAATTTATTTAATAACCTTATTTTAGATTTGTTTAACCGTCATGCCCCAATTAAAGAAGTTCGAATAACAAAGCCGTAAGCACCGTGGCTTACTGAAAACCTTAAATTATACATGAAACAGAGGGATAGGGCTTTACAGACTTTTAAAAGAACGAGTGATCCAGATGATTGGGTAGCTTATAAAAGGTTAAGAAATTTCACACTATCGGTAGTGAGACGTGAAAAAAAAAGGTATCTTGATTCACTCTCTGCTGATCAAAACCACTGCAAAATTTGGAGGGCATTAAAAGATTTAAATGTCTGCAATAAAAACAATAAAACCATCCCCGAAAATTTGCAGAATCCCAATTTAATTAGTGATTATTTTGGACCTTTTTTGCAGAATGTATTAAATTGTGATAATAGAATTGAGTTCTATAGTAATAATCTTTTTAAAAATAATATTAGTTTTTCTTTTAAGTTGACAACAGTTGAAGAGGTACATTTAGTGTTAAAAAATATTAAAAATGATGCTGCGGATGTAGATAGCATTAAGGCATCTATGCTGCAATATTGCAGCCCTTTTATTGATATATATCTTGTTCATATTATTAATCTCTGCATAGAAAATGGCTACTTTACTGACCAATGGAATGTCGCAATTGGTAAACCAATACCGAAAACATCATGTCCATCTGAAGTCAGTGATTTAAGGATTATTAGCATTTTACCAACCCTCTCTAAAATTTTTATACAACCAACTGTATATTTTTGTCTTATTTAATAAAATTTTACCAGATTTTCAATGTGGCTTTAGAAAAAATTTTAGTACTTCGGTGGCTTTATCTACGGTAATAGATGACGTTTTAAGAGCTTGGAATCAGCAGAAATGTACCGTGCTAGTACTTCTCGATTTTTCTAAAGCTTTTGATACCATCAACCAAAAACTTCTTTGTTCCAAATTAAAAATTATGGCTTTGATGAGGCATCCCTTAATCTTATTAATTCTTATTTTGAAAACAGGTTTCAAAAGATATATTGTGCAAATAAATTCTCAAAACCAATTTCTATTCTCTCGGGAGTGCCTCAAGGATCAATATTGGGCCCTTTACTATTTCTTATTTATACAGCTAACATTCTGAAATCTACAAAATATTGCCAAACACAAGCGTATGCTGATGATACTCAGCTTTACTATTCTTTTAATATTCAGGATTCCCTACAAGCATCAGATTTAATTGATTATGATTTAAACAATTTAAAAATAATGTCGTCCGAGCAAAGCTTACAATTAAATCCCACAAAATCTTTAGTTGTTTTTCGGAAATAAAAATCAGTTAAATACCTTAAAAGAAGGGTTTAATGTTGCTCTGGATGGTACGACACTACCTATAGTTGAGTCAGCAAAGAATCTTGGAATTATCATAGACTCAAATTTAAGATTTAAAGAACATGTTAAAAAACTCATATGCAAAATTCATTTTTAGCTTTAAAACTTTTGTTCAGTAATAGACACATCCTAAATTTACGCTTACGCAAAAATCTGTGCGAATCCTTAGTTTTATCCAACTTTAATTACTGTGATTTTATTTATGGTAACTGTATTGATATTTTGGATAAAAATAGGATCCAGAAGGTTCAAAGTTCCTGTTGCAGGTTCATTTTTGGACTCAGAAAGTTTGACCATATATCGCATACATTTGAACAACTTAAATGGTTAAAAATGGACAATCGCAGACTTCATCATATGGCTACTTTTGTATTAAATATTTTAAATAACCCTGATGCATCTATTCAACTAAAAAATAAATTGGTACCTCGTAATAATATTCATGACAGGACTCGTTTTACCAATCATTTAACTATGCCTCACCATCGTTCAGCCATGTTTCAGAGGTCATTTACGTATAATCAAAATACAAGAGTTCTAACCACACTACACCACAACTTGTTACGTTCTGGACGCGCGTTTCGCTAACCAAGTTAGCATCATCAGCAGATGATATAATTTTTTTTTTATTTTTATATCATTATATATATTATATTTTTATATCATCTGCTGATGATGCTAACTTGGTTAGCGAAACGCGCGTCCAGAACGTAACAAGTTGTGGTGTAGTGTGGTTAGAACTCTTGTATTTTGATCTATCTTCCACCACAGGTTCCAGTGTTAGAATTTACGTATAATGCCGTCAAAACATATAACTATTTGCAACATAACCTTATTTCACTTAATGTAACTCAGTTCAAAAAACAATTTAAAAATTTTGTATTGACACTTCAAAGTCTTTAGTGTCACAACTTCAAATTTCTCCATAATTTTCTTATATTTTAAATTATAACTATGCAATTACTTGTGAATTATTTTGGATATATTGATTGCATCTATATTTGTTATATATCAGATTTTCTTTTATTTATATACTTATACATTTTCTGCATTACTTTTGAGGTTAAGTAGAGTAGCCGACTTGTGCTAGACTTCGCCTCATTGTGGTGCCATTTTTTTTTAATATTATTACACTGTCTATGTAAATATGCATTTCTGTAGTATAAAGGCGATTATTTATTTATTTATTTATATATATATATATATATATATATATATATACACATATACATATATATATATATATATATATATATATATATACACTTATACAACGACAACAAACAAACGAACCAACAAAAACAAAACAAGAACTAGGAATTAATATTTTTACAGCCTATTTACGTGACCCCTTCCATTATCTAAGCAATTTTGAAACACTCTTTCCAGTTTCCTAATTGCTTGGGTAATGAAGGTGGGACATTCTGTATTTAAAACCCTAATTTCATACACTATTTTTTGTCGACAACTCGTCAACACTGTCCGTTCTATTATGATACACTTTATCCTTTAGGTATCCCCACAAAAAATTGTCCAAACGTGTAAGGTCGGGACTGTTCGCGAGCCAATGAATATGGCCATATTTGCCAATCCACAAATTATATCGAGCATTTAAAAAATCTGTGACCTCTCGAATGTTGTGTGGTGGTGCGCCATCTTGGTGCTAAATTATTTGATTATAAGTATTTAAGGGAGGGTGCTCCAAAAATGCTCAATTTTGATATTTAATAGATTTAAATATCGTTCCCCCGTTAATGTACCCTCAATAAATATCGGACCAATAATTTGGTTTCCCAAGATACCGCACCACACATTTATTGACTTCCGCCCCTCCGTCTCTTTCGTTCTTCAATTATATGTGGATTTCTTGTTGCCCATAGTAGGCTAGGGCTATTGTTTATGACAACAAACAAAAATAAATGTAAAATATTTGTCATCGGTTTTTGGATCGACTTTTTGTTTATAAACCAGTTTATAAACGTTCTTTTGGTATTTTTATTTAATTGATATTTATCAATTTCTTCGAACAATGGCAGGTTACGAAAATTATGAAAAATATTATATGCTGGTATGTTTTATACAGAGTAATGAAAATTCTGAAGAAGCCTCGGAATTATATTTTCCAAGGTAAGTAAGCTATTATGGCTATGATAATCTGATGTGAAAAGTTGATGGTGATTTAGTGATTTTCCGATCGTGTTTTGTTTTTAAAATTGCCGCCATGTAAATCTTTACGAAATTCTCTATAACTTTCGTAAGAACCATTTCTTTGTGCCTTGAAAAAATAAGCCTCTCAGGATGTGGCAAATTATAAAAAATAACCCTGTACATTTGATGAGACAAGACAGTCAAAACGTAAGCATTTGATTGGTATGTTTAAATAAACTGTCCAAAAGATGCTGCAATATTTTCATTATCCTAAATCATTCATTCTCACTTTTATTTCCATCTATTTACATTACGCAAAATGGAAGTTTTTAATTAGTATTCCATAATTATATTTTGTTGTATTTAAAATTGCCAGTTGCCATCAAGTCAATGGAGGAGTGCAATCAATAATGCCCTAAACAAAACATTATATCTTTAATTCAGATTAAACCAAGCAGAACTGTGAATCCGGTTTCATATTTCCAGATAAGCCAATATTTTATAATAATTTGTCATATACAGAATTTCCAATACCCGTGAAATGAATTCACGATCCGTTACATTTACCCCTGGTGTAATCAACAATACATAACATAGCTCTTTTATTACGTATCAGTATAATCACAATTCGAACTTGTCATTTCCATATATTCCTTTAGATATTATATAAAACAGACGATTTTTTTATTAGGAATATTTGCAGATTTTACCTTTTTTAATTATCGATGTTTCTGTGGATATTTAGTAACCCCTCAAGTAATTGGCAAATAAATAACGATTCTTACTTAGATTCTCTAGACGAGCAACAACTATTGAGTATTTCATACTTGCTGTGGAAGTATTGTGTGTAATTTTAACTTAAGGATTAAAGGGTCTATGGTACCTAACGCTTTACAGTAATCCAATAACTAAAGCCGTTACATTTACTTTCTTTAGAACTCTAAAAATACTATCGGAGACATGTAATAATATCGTCGTTCTGAACGAAAACTGAAATGCAAGATTGCCTAAGCATCTTTCATTTCAGCTAAAAACGCCCTATGACTAGAGTTAGTAGGATATATGAACTGACAAAAAATATTCTTAAATAAAACGAACTAGGACGAAGTAAGTATTGGAGGCTTTGCTTCTTAGATTTTTTTAGCGTCTTTTCCTCAACCGGGACATATATATAGGGGTGGGGGGATGCTGGTATTGCGTCCTTTGCTATTTCGTTTTGTAGAATGGTCCTACTATCACAGTCACATTGACGTGTGTACAGGATGCCCCATTTTAGGTACTTTTGCGGGGTATCTCCGTTATTTTTATAGATAGCAAGTTGAGGTTTTCGCGACAGTGTGCTACTTTTTGGTAAAACTAAATTTTCATAGCCATTTAGTTTTTAAGATACAGGGCTAAATTACTCAGATCAGATGACTTATCAAAACTGTGAAAACTGTTTCTTATAGAACTTTTCCCGTAGAACTTAATTCTGCCTTCGTAATTAGTATACAGGGTCAGGTCAAAAAGTTATCGGACCCTACTTTATTTTTTAAATAGAACACCCTGTATATATAGACTAAAAAATTTGTGAGGCTGGGGCTATTATTTATGACAACAAACAAAAATAAATGTAAAATATTTGTCATCGGTTTTTGGATCGACTTTTTGTTTATAAAGCAGTTTATAAACGTTCTTTTAGTATTTTTATTTAATTGATATTTATCAATTTCTTCGAACAATGCCAGCATATGAAAATTGTGAAAAATATGATATGCTGGTATGTTTTATACAGAGTAATGAAAAGTCTGAAGAAGCCTCGGATTTATATTTCCAAGGGTAAGTAAGCTATTAGGGCTATGAAAATCTGTATTATCATTTTAAGTTTTTGCTTGTTAGATATCCAGAAAGAAGGCAACCGTTTTTTGAGATATTTGCTCGTTTAAAAGCAAATTTAGTTGACCATTTGTTTACCCGAGTCCTATAACATACAACAGAGAGAACAGAGAAAGAAAAAAGATAGATGTTTTGAGATATATAGAAGCAATACCTTCGTCCTCATGTAGAAAAATTAAGAAGGAAATTGGTATGCCAAAAACTGACAGTTAGAGGATCTTGAAGAAATTTAAGTATCATCCATACGAATTTAATATAGTGCAACATTTGCATCCTGGTGATGCCTAGCGCCGGGCACTGTTTTGCCAGTCAAACGAATGCTTTTTTTCAAGTGCGGGAATTTTTAATCGTCACAATACCAGGAACTGGCATAACGAAAATCAGGATTTAATGTTTGAAAGGGCACAACAAAGACGCTTTGGAGTTGGGGTGTCATGTTTTATTTTACAGCACATAGATACCTAGAAATCCTTGAGGAAGCTATTCCAGAACTGCTCGAAAATATTCCATTAGCCCAATATAATGCTGTTTACCTACAGCAAGGTGGTGCCCCAAGTCACAACTCTAGGCTCTTAAGGGAATTTCTCTTTCTTCTCCATGATCTCCAGATCTCCCAATTTTAGATTTTTTTTTATGGGGCTATATACAAAATAAAGTATTTAAATTAAGATATGACGACATAGCAGAACTTCGAAATGGTTCAATGGACCAATGGTTCTTTTTACCGCTATTCAAATAATTACAAAAATGTGCCAGTTTTGCATTAGAGAAAATGGTCTTCAATTTAAACAAACAAAAATTTGTTTTTTCGCTTTTTTTAATAGTGTAATTTTTTTGTGTTTATTATTTTGTTACTTATACTATAAAACTGTTGTTACAAACTTACTGCTATTAAAAAACTCTATAGGTATTTTTACATAAGATGATACCTACATGCAATGCACATGTAACTTTCAATTGTTTAGTATTGTTATTCATGGCCTACTACTAAATAATGCATTTCATTTCAGAAAATTGTCATTTATTTGCGGGTATCTAAGAAAAAGTGCATACTGTTGTATATTTTTGAAAAGGTAAAAAAAAGACAACATTTTATAGTCTATAAATATACAGAGTGTATGATGTGTAATGATGCATTTTAAATAGTTCCCAAACAAATTACACCATCTCAATACTCTAAAACAAGAAATTAATTTACTGAAATTTTCAAATGTAAATCAAGAAGAAAACCAGGAATGTGAAAGTAAATGATTTAAAAGAATACTCTGATATATTGAAAGAACTGAGACTGAAGAAGCAGTAAATGTATTGTTAAAGTATTGTTGCCTCTTAACATACTAAAACCTCAGGACTTAATATTTGTTGCTAATAGGAAGAAGTCATTTACCCAAGGAACAGCTAATGTTATTCGCGATGATTTCTGTGGAGAGACTAGTAAAATGTGATTTTGTTGGGTCGTGTAAGATAAAAAAGCAACATAGTATCAGTTAAAAATTATATGACTGAAAAGGTAAGTGTGACCAAAATAGAACAGTTAAAGACAGAAGGCCAAACATGTCTTTTCAAACGTTTCCCTTTAAGAGATATCATAGGGCTGGCAACAAAAATAGATAACAGTTTGTCAAATGGTCACGGGCACAATGTAGACCGAGCTAGAAGCGACAACAAAAATAACTCGTGAATGAGTTAAAGGCCCAATATAGATCTTAGTATTATAGCAAGCAGAATCATTGAAATGAACTATAGGTTTATATTATCCAAACGTTAGGGGTTTGCGTACAAAATAAACACTGTTAACGACTTCAGTAGAAATCATAGATTTCGACATAGTTATCTTTACGGAAACTTGGCTTCATAAAGGTATCAATGATTCAGAATTAGGTAGATAGATCTGGAAATAGGAGGTTTTATTAGAAGAAACATCTCAAAGCAGCTTGAAAATTCGATAAAAATGCTTGAACACTTGTTTGTTATATATAGATATTGTAAAATTATATTTAGTGTTCTGATACAATTAAATCTCCTATTGACTTGCACCAGAATTATTGTTCAGCGGGTAAATATATCTCTTATCAATATAAATGGGATAATATTATTTTATGTGGTGATTTTAATCTGGTAGTGGAAAATTTGTACCATCAAGCTAGATATTTAGTTGATATTTCTGAAGTTTTAAATCTCTATCAAATCAATAACATCCCAAATGTACAAAATAATTACTCAGGCCATACATTTTGTAACATATTAAGCACTTCTCATCCAGCTCTGATTTTAAATTTAAAATTTGATATTATTTCCCCTAGTCAATTGACTTTGATTATAAATATTTTTTTCATTTGCTGATTATATAACAATCAATAATTTTCTAAAATCGTTTAACCTGGATGAATTACTTGCTCTGGGAGTAAATTGTGTTATTTCTACTTTTTATACTGTTATATCTAGTACTTTTGAAAAATGTGTTCCTAACAACCGAAAGTTTCCGTCATGGTACTCAGATTAAATAAGAGAACTAATTTTTCATAAAAAAATTGTACACAAAAGATATACACTTATTAATGACATTAACGATTACAATTTATTTGCACATTTACTCAGTAGAAAATTTTATAATTGATAACAATAAAGCCTTCTGGAGTTATGTTAATAAAAGAACTAAAATTTTGAAATTTTAAAATATATGATTTATAGTAGTATAAGATGCAACAAAGATTGCCGATTTTTTTCATCTATGTATTGTGACAATGAATGTAATATTAATAATAATGACTTTCTAATCCTAATAATGTTGGTATGGATGGATGTTTTTAATGCTATATCTATCTTAAAAGATAACTTAAGCGCAGGTCCTGAAGACGGTTCGGTTTTTTTTTAAGTATAAATATATTTTGTAGCAATCCCCAATTACTGAAACATTTCCCTAGATATGGAAGCTATTTTATATAACTCCCCTCTTTAAAAGTGATGAAAAGTCTGAAGTTTTCATCTACAGACCTATAACCAAATTTTGCCTGATATTTAAAGAATTTGAATCCATCATTACGAAGAAGCTTTATCCTAATTTTAAGGGAATCTTAGTTGAGAAACTAAAGGTCGATCGACAGTAACCAGCTTGTTAAGCTACATACAAATTCTGATCTATTCTACGGAAGCAAAACTGCAAACCGATACTATTTGGTGATTTTAGTAAGACCTTTGACAAAGTGAATTATGAAGTTCTATTAAAAAAGCTTGAAACTTGGATCATTGCTTGATTGGTTTTGGGATTACTTAAATATTCGACTTCAAACTGTAAAGATCGCGAACTTTCTGCCGAAGCAGACTCATATGACTTCTGGGGTTCCTCAGCGCGCTTACCTCCATGGTTGTTTAACCTTTTTATAAATGATATTTCGATATTTATTTTGCCAGATATTCTAATATTCTTTTGTATGCTGACGATTTAAAACTGTCTCCAGGATTAGCTATATATATGGTGTGAATTGAACGGTATGAAGTTCAATATTGCAAAATGTAAAAGTGTTTTAGAAAGGGTAACTTGTATTTGTATAAAACATTTGGGAAGTTTGGTTTGATAAGAGAATATACTTATTTTTTATTATATTATTTATACAATTTTCAAAACGGCTCATTTTTTCACCTAATTTTCAAATTTACAAACCGGCAATAAATTCAAAAATTGATGGTTAATACCTCTGAAACGTCATTTAAAACATGACGTGACACATGACAGGCAAAATTTAAACAAAACGCGATGTGTTTTGTTTAAATTTTACCGGTCATGGCAAGCTTCGAGTAGATAGTTGAATGATTTAAAAGGCATGACTGGTGTACTTGACAATTAATCGTCACTTGTGAACACTTGTCACGTCGTGTGCATGGTCTATTTGTACAAATATTCGGCAGTTGTTTATTTGCCATCAGTTGTTGGTAAGTATGGCACAAGTCAAAAGACACAAGTAGTGTGATCGAGCACCTTGGATACTCGCCAAATGCACAATTATTTGTGTATTTGTCAAATACGCCATTCATTGAGTTCGTACTAACACAGTAGCGATAAGAAATTACAGCGGTAAAACGAAATCGTAGGTGTCCCGATTTGATTTGTGTTAACATAAAAATGCCATTTTTTCATTAATTTGTCTTTAATGTGTGAAATTGTTGTTAAGATCGTAATCTAATTGCCATCACATGTCCTAGCGTCAAATCAAACATACACAATATTTCAAACTAAAAGACTCATTCACACCACCCAGTTTAAGTGGCGACGACCCCCCGGAACGCGATCTCCCCATTTCGCTCCCCCAAGCGAGCCGTCGTCTCCCCAAACCCCAAATTGCATTTCGAGAGTGCATCTAGCTCCGGTACCGAGGCTGCTGCCTGCCGTTATTTCGGTGCAGCGGCATCGTAGCGATGTGTGCCATCGGGGGGGTCGGGGACGGGGGGACTCGGTGGGTCAACGACCACTGAAAGTGAAAAGAGAGGTTCGGCAAGGATAGGCGCGCGTGGCCACGATGCCAGTTCGTACGAACCGACGCTATATCTGGGGCAAAGGTGTAACAGAAATTAATTATTGAATGAATGGTACGACCGAAATGTACAGAGTTATCCAACGAGGAGTGGGCAAACGAGTTTTCCTCGCCGTGGTGTCTTGATTTGGAAAACCAAATCGTCCATTTATTATATTTCTTCCCGTGGTATTCGAAAATAATGAGTGAAAAAATATATTTCGATAGTTTTTATAAGATTTTCCAATTGCTGGTATATTTTTTGGTCAAAATTTTTATATTTTATTTTAATAAAATCGATTTCCCGCACTTCTAAATGAAGAAAACTTTTATCTAGCCTGATAATATTTTCCAATAACACCTGAAATTGGCACTAGTACTAGTAAGGGTAGCGCTACCTGTTAAATCTTTGACGGTCCTTAAATGTCATTATGACAAAGAAAAAAATGAGAGGTTAAAATTGTGAGAGTTTATTTTGGACGATTTAGCAACGTTGCATTAACGTCAAAAAATGAAATATTCGTTAGATGATCGGCTACAAATTGTAAAATTATTTTACAAAAGTGGATAAAATGCTCGAGAAACAAAAAGAAAATTTAATGTTAATGTATCTTAGGTTCACGTTACAGCAATGTCGCAACAAAGATACCATGATCCCCATCTGGAATATATCGTGTAATGATCCATTTCAGTAGAACGACGAACACGATTTCACTTTTTTTAGAGCTCATCAGGCCGCCATAGACTAGCAAGCCTCGTGTAGGGCAAAAGCACAAAACACATAGCGAGGAAAACCTTCTTAAATTTCTTATTTTTCGGGATATCAAGATGATTCAAAAACTAAATTTTATGTCTAGTTACTAAGTTTTTTGTACCATAAGATGAATATAAAGATATGTAATTTCTAAAAATATAAATAAAGCTCGCATTTTTTTAGTAAATAAGTATCTTTTTCCTGATTCCAATTATACCGGGTTTGATACTTTTGTCTTTAAAAATAAAGGAGAAAATGAAGGAAACCTGCCCCATAAGCAATGTGTATGTCAAAGTTTGTCTTATTGGAAAGTCCTTGTCGGGTTTCTCGTTTTGTTTTTAAATATAAAAGTGTCAAACCCGATAGATTTGGAAACGCGAAACAGAAACGTATTTACTAGAATTATGCCTATAAAAATTAATTTTTTATTAATTTTCTAATATTAAAAAAAAAACTTGATTAGTGGTAATGCAATTTATTTTTTGAATCATTTTGCTATCTTAAAAATGTATGACAGATTAAGATGACCACGCTGTACCGATCTTCAGAGATAATTATTCAGTGCCATGTCTACAGGGTTTGTTATAAGACTCACATAAAAAGCTTTAAATATGGAAGTTGTGAAATTTGCCGCGGCACCATCAGAAAATAAAAAAATAACAGCTTTGTTGGCCTTCACTACACAGTGAACAGTTCTGGAACAATCCTGGGATTGCCCAGAATTGTATGTGGGAAACGATACGGTTTTCGAACTGTCCCCGTACTAGTTTGTTATATATATATTTCTGTGCTACTACCTACTTCACTTATTCAAGTCTCTTACACGTCGTTTTTTTTAATTTAAGATTTTTTTGTTATTTGCATCAACTTGATTTGTATTCTGTTTATTGGATATATATATATTACTTAAATTTACACGTCGATTTCCCGCAAATTAACAAGGATGTCAAAATTAGATAAAAGGTTGCCTTTTAATACAGTAAAGTGCATTTATTAAAAGCTAAAACAAAATCGACGTCATCAGTGTGGCAGTAGCAATGTTAAGAAGAAGCAAAATTATTGTAGAAACTTTAAAAGCCGAAATTTTAAATATAAGTCTGTTTCTAAAACTTTTTGTTATGTGCACCAAATTGATTGCTATATTAGTTTTTGTGATATAGCGGGTCTTCTAGCATAATTTTTTTCAAGGATTTTCTTGAACAATATTTTTTTAAACATTTTTTTAAATTTTTAATCTTGAAAAAAACATAGCCCTAAAAAAGCGTATTTGAATTACTCTCTAAAAGACTCCTCTATCTAAGAAACCAATATGGCAATCAATTTGGTGCAAAATTAACTTCTTAAGTTTCGATATCATCGTAAATTTGCAACATTTTTTTGGTTATTTTTAATATCAATCAATATTTTTTACGAAATATTTATATTCTTGTATTTACTGCAATGAAATCTTCAATAAAAACTGCGTATTCATATTGAAGGGTTACAGTAAATCAAAAATAGTTCATAAACGATTTGTGTGACTGTAGATAAACAATATACAGAAGATACAAATATTTCAAATCGGCGCAAAATATACATTAAAAAAAAGTTAAGTTGTCACTTTTTCTTAGTCTTCCGTTTTTTACGACGTATAGGAGGTCCTGTAATTAAATATGGCATTGACCTAAAATGTATGCCTGAAACAATAAGAAATTTCGTAGAAGAATAGTAAATAAGAAAATCTGAAAAATATTCAAGAATTTAGTAAAACCTGGCGTAAAAAAAAGACATTCAAGAAACAATTATGTGTTATGGAACAAAAAAATTGCTAAAAGTAGATCTTCATGATCATTTGACAAAATTGATGGATTACAATGAAAGTTTAATAATATCAAAAGATTTTTTGTTATTAATTTACCAATACCACAGAGTTTAACAAAAAACTCAATTTTTCATGAGGACTTACAGGATTAAAAGTTTAAACTCTGAGTTAATCGATTCAAAGTTTAAAGCTCGAATTCAAAATTTAAAGTCTGAATTTACTTGAAGACACATTCGGAAATGTTCAGCGAACCGAAAAACTGTATTGATTCATTACATCTTGATTATTTGCAATTAGATTGGTTAATTATAGTATATAATTATATAATAGTGATATTCTGCAATGAAATTAAATTTGTTTTTTTATTTCAATTTTAAATGTTTCATAATTGTAGGCTATATACTTACTATTATTTATCACTACTATTAAAAAAATCCTTAAATTATCTACCTACATACTAAGTTTAATATCACTATTAACCAATATATTGTCAAATTACCCAGTTGAAACACAAAGAACCACACCCACAGAATTAAAAGTCTGAATAAAGACATTAAATTCTTAATTGGAACTTTAAATTTAGAATTCATACTGCAAAATTGCAGAGTTTAAAGTTTCAGTTTAAAGTATTAATTCAGAATTTAAAGTCTAAATTCCAAGTTTAGGTTTGAATTGAGAATTTAAAGACTGAATTCATTGTTTAAGTCTAAAAATGGTAGTTTAGTTAAAGTCTGAATTATAAGAAAATAATGTGTCCCATCTACTTTTTCATAAAAATGCTTAATTCTCGGATAAATAGTTAAGACTGTAAATAAATTGCCATTTAATTGCTTTATCAGGGAACAAATTCACAAACGGCAAAGTCTAAATATGTCCGACCAAATGGTTTATTATTAATCATAAAATAAAACGAACAAGAATAATTATGGCGTTTTAAGAGCAATAATCCGAACGCACAGGCCACGTTTTCAAGATTTATCTATCAAAAGCACAAGCGCGTAAATAAATGTTATTTATAAATGTTGCACACATTTTTTTAAATAAATTATTATTGACCTTATATTTATTACTACTGTTAAAATAAGTTAAATTATATACAGACTTTTCCCGTATATCTTGGCACCTGCCTAGAGAGTTTCAATAGATACCGAAATTTCGTGAATACACAAGTTGCAGGGTTTTTTATAGATTATCAGAATTTGTTATCATAAATGAAATATTTTCGAAAATGTCAAATTTTGACAGGTTGACAGTTTTTTTAACTGGGACACCCTGTATATTATCTCAAATTCTTAAAGATATTTTTTTATGATTTCAAATATCTATACTTTTAATACATTCCGTGCATTAGTTTTTGATATATAAGCGTTATTTAATTATTTTTATTAAGTTAATTTCCGCTGAAACAAAGTCAGCCAAGATCAAGGAGAGGATAACAATTTGACGTTTACTTGGCAGACAAAGTTGTTCACAAGTATTTTTGGCATCTCAAACGTTGTAAGATGGGTTATTTCGAACAAGAAATACTCGATATGATAGAATTATTTTATTTACATGAAAAAAATGCATCGACATCTCGTAATGAATATCATAGAAAGTTTCCCGATAAACAATTTCTATGTGGCCTCTTTGGTTTAAAATACATATTAGAATATTTCTTAAAATTCTTCTGTGAATGGTTTCATATCTATAATCGACTGCTAGCGTATTTCTTTGTTTTTTTGATAACCCCACATAAATATGTCCAATGGGGAAAGATCAGGATTATTTGCTGGCCATCTTAATAGTCTTTGTCTTCCTATCCACAATGGATGCTTGTCATTTAGAGAGTTGGTGACTGGCTGGACATTATGAGGAGGGGCACCATCTTGTTGCCATATCAAATTAAGATATGAATTAACCGGCAGTTGCTCTAAATGAGCCTCGATTTCATTTTGTAATAACTCATGATACCTTTGTCCAGTTAGATTTCCATTAAAAAATATAGGTGCAATAATGTGAGCATTAAGAAGATGACACCAAACATGTAGAGATCTTCTTCTTTGAATTTTCACTTTCAAGAGTTTCGCGAATTTTCTTTAAATCAAAAATTTGTTTTTTGCCTCGTCAGTAAAAATTACGTTTGACAACTTTATCTAACTGGTCGTTACTATTATTTCCATATCCTGGCAGAAGCGTAATCGGTTCCTTTTATTTTGATCTGTCAGCTCTTACACAGGTAGAAATTTATAGGGCGTGTATTTATAATGTTGTAAAACTGAGTAAATTGTATGCCAGGATTTGTTAAAAACAGTTGCTGCCTCAGGAAATGATCGCTCGGGATTTTCTTAAGCATAAATAAATAGACATAAACAAACAACAAAAGTCTAAAAACAAAAATAGGACCTTCAAAATATAATAAAATATT
This sequence comes from Kuschelorhynchus macadamiae, assembly GCA_030620095.1. Taxonomy (NCBI): domain Eukaryota; kingdom Metazoa; phylum Arthropoda; class Insecta; order Coleoptera; family Curculionidae; genus Kuschelorhynchus; species Kuschelorhynchus macadamiae. Next base: position 735,740 of record JAUTXW010005371.1, read on the forward strand.
TAAATCTTCAGTATTTTCCACCATTCTAACTTTTCGCTTAAGTGTTTTTCTTTCATTCAACAGTTTAACGATGTTTGATATTGTCATACGGCTCGGAGTTTGACTATATGGAAATTTTCCATGATACTGGTTACAAGCTGTCGATGCATTTTTTTCCATATAAATCGAGTTTTTCTTGTTCGAAATAACCCATCTTTCACCGTTTAAGATAGCAAAAATGCTCGTGAACAAATTTGTCTGACATGTAAACGTCAAAATGTTATCGTTTCCTTGATCACAGCTAACTTTGTTTCAGCGGAAATTAACTCAACTTTCTTTAAATTTTTAAACGCTTATATATCAAAAACTAATACACGGAATGTATTTAAAGTATATATATTAGAAATCAGATAAAGAAATCTTTAAGAATTCGAGTTAATATACAGGGTGTTCAATTAAAAAACTGTCATCCTGTCAAAATGAGACATTTCCAAAAATATTTTCGGATTTATGATAACAAATTCTGATGACTCATAAAAATCCCTGCAACTTTTCTATTCACAAAATGTCGGTACCTATCAAAAAACTCTCTAGATAGGTATCAAAATATACGCGAAAACCCTGTACTTACATATATCACGGAATACCAAGATTAACCAAGATACTCTCAAATTATCCACATAACTATTTCCAAATGAATCTTTAAGTAAAAAAGTATAAAGGGAGAATTTTAAGTCTAAATTTAGAATTTAAACTCTGTATTAACACTTTAAACTTTTAATTCATTAAATTGGAACGCAGAGTTAAAAAACTGAATGGAGTGTTTGAAATCTGAATTGGGAGTTAACCGCCTAAATTATAAAAAAAGAATGTAAACCACTATTAGCCAATCTACTCTCAATTCATATTCACCCTCATGAAACAAGCAGTCCAGTTTTATACCTCACTTTCGAATGCATCCTAAAGTAAAAAAGTATAAATGCCGAGTTTAAATTCTGAATTTATACTTTAAATTTTGAATTGGAACTTTTAACTTTAAATTCAGAGTTCAATGTCGGAGTGCCAAGAATAAATTCTGAGTTTAAAAGCTGAATTCAGAGTTTAAAACTTAAGTTGAGGTTTTACAATATACAGAGTCTATTTTTCCAATGTTGTTAATCTTTTTTTGTAGTTGTCAAGTTTACAACATGCCGGAAAAGTTGCTTAAAAGTACTTCCAGAGGGGGCCTCGGAAAAACATGCTCTGGAAGCATAGGAGCCCGCAGAATCTTTTCTAAAGCAAAACATTGTTCAAAAATAACAGATGTCTAAAAAAAATACTCTACTTGGTAATCTTGGTATATAAATGTAACTTCAAAAGCAGCCGGCAGAAGATTCGCTTTTGTCCAGGGCGGGCACAACCAATTTTTTACCATAATATACATGGTGATCCATTAAGAATGGCCATAACTCGGTAACCATTGATCATAAAATTATGGGGAAAAATTATTGTCGATAAATTGGCTAAAGAAAATAACTGGAAATTATTTTCAAGTTCGAAAAATGGCCGCTAGGGGACGTAACAGCAACTCAACAATGGACGATTTTCTCTTAAATTTTCCTTATTAAAGTCAGCCGAAAATATAAGCAATGTATTCTTCAGGCAATTATGCAACTTTTTGCTATTTATCATATTTCTCTATTTTCAATAATAAAGTGGTGGGAGAAGGTTAAACTTTATTTTTTTATGGTCCTAGATGGCGTTTTTTCGTAAGTTCATAGATGAAATAATATGTGTTTCCTCTACGTTTTCGTAAAAACGCTTAATTTTTTAGTAACGGATAAATAGTTTAGGCCTGCAAATAAATTGCCTTTTAACTGCTTTACGAGAGAGCAAATTAACAAGTGGCGAAACTTAAATAAGTTGTTTAAACAAATGCTTTATTATTAATCATAAAACAAAACGAACGTGAACAATTATGGCGTTTTGAGAGCAATAATCCGAACGAACAGACCACGTTTTCAAGATTTATCTGTCAAATGCACAAGCGTGTAAATAAACGTTATTTATGCCGGGCTGAAATCGACGATGCTTATTTAACAATCTTAATCAAATATTTCTAAGGCGGACATGCATAACCTAGATTCTATTGACAACCGCGAGGCATCAAGCCAAGTAAATCAAGAGACCTGAGGCACCGAATTTAATTTTGATTGGTTGAATAAGTAACCTTTTGAAATTCTAAATGGTCTACTTCCGGCCAGCATGCCCCGTTCAGAAAGTGTACCCGATGCGGCCATGACCATCCTCAACAATTTGCGTTGGTAAATTAAAATTGAGTTAAATCCAGTCTATTCAGGGATTTTTTTTCGAAATCCGTTTTCTTTGTAACGCCGCAATCTTCTTATTTGCCAGTTTAATAAAGTGCCACAATTGCTGGAGATTAACGCCTTTGAAAAGGAAGTTCAAGGTACGGGTATCTAGGGGTATTAAATGAATTAACACATCGGGTTGTCAGCCTCTGTACATTAAAAATAATATTCGGTTTTTAAATTAACAGAGGACTGGTTTCAATTGTACTTTTGTTATGTTTTCCTAAGGATCTTGTTTGTTTTTTAGAATTCATCAGTACTGTTTATTCTCCGTAATTAACAGCTAGTCTTCTTGGAGAATTTATCTGAGAATAAGCAAGATTTTTTTACGTTGGTTTTTAAAAAAAATATATTTGGCCGCCACAACTTTACCAGTTTATCTCTATCTCTATATTACACTTAATGCTTAATAGATTTTCACCAAAATATTACCAGGTCATCCCCATAATACCCTTAATTTTGAGTAAAGGTGAGCCTTGCTGACGCGAAGTCCGATATTTTGACAGGACGAACTTTTTAAACCGACATGTGCAAATTCGCAAATATCTCCGCAAATGCTTTTGGGAGCAGCAAAATTGATAAAGATCGACAAAAAGAATAAATTAAGTTCTAACATATATTTCTTTCCAAATTTTATTTACCAGATGAACGTAATTATAATAAAAATAATAAATAGGCTAGTGCACAAACATGAAAGTATCATGTTTGTGCACGTGGGATTCACAAGTAGGTGGTTTTATTTTTATTATTTTACTTTATACGGGATACCGGGTACCTATATAAAGTTTTGCTGATTTTAATATGTTTTGCTGTTTATTCTCCTATGTTAATATACTGTCTGTACGCTGCTAAATTTCTTTTTTTTTTCTATAATTTATACTTATTTTAAAATTATTCCAGCAGGTCAATTGGAATCGCATGTATTTTTAAAAAATAGAATTGAGTAAGGCATGTTTTATTTATCTATGATTTGAACACTGCTTTTATAACATTTCATGATAGGGGTTACCAATCTAACGACCTAATTATTAATTTAATTAATTATTATAAACAAATAATATATAAATATATTATTTTTTACCACAAAAAAAAAAACAAATAAATGTAATTGTATAAATTACCCTAAAACGATCTCTACAAGGTGATCCAAAAGACAGTTGAAATGCTTTATATCTCTATTGTTATAAGAAATGTTAAATATCTTAAGTAACCAATTTTTATAAAGAATTTAAATATATTTTCAAATAATCAATTGAAATGTAGTAAAAAAATAAAACTTAGAATTTACGAAAAAAACTAAGCAAATTCTATATAATGTATGTAAAAATATACTCGTTTTTGAGATATTTTGTAAGGTTAATTATCCAATTTTTCTTAATTTCAAATTGATCACCACTTATACTTACTTTCTTTAACTTACGCAAGTTTTTACTTCCCTTGTAAGAGGGAAGTATTGTAATTGTGAAAAAATCTCCCTCCAAAATTTTTACAGATCTTTGCGTTTTCCCGAAAAACGTGTCTGTCTGTCGGTCTGTCAGTCCGACCGACTTTTCGCGGCATAGCTCAAAAACTACTTATCTGATTGACTTTAAATTTTGGTCAAAAATCAAGGTTCAAAGAAAATGAAATGATTAGAAAATCCAAACGGCGAAACCAAATGGCGGCGTCACAAAATGTAAAAAATATCATTGGTAAGAGACTAATAATTAAATAGTAATTTAACGAGTGGATTTCAAAATTTGCGCAAACATAAAGTGTGATATATGGGTAAAACAGTGATATGAAGATGTAGTCACAAATCAGTGACAGGTCCGTTTCCTCTCTTTTGGTGAATTAGTTATTACCAATTTATTGATTATTCATGGAGTCATCAATCGACGTCGGCTTAACGTCCCTTCAACCTAGATATGCAACTTTTCTAGTTAAAGCATGTGACAACGTCAATGTGCAAAGCCTAATTTTTTCATAACACAAATTTTATTCTGCATGGTAAAAAACAAGTTTCCTAAATGTCGTAACTTCCAGTGGCCAGCAAATTCTATTGTCATAATCTTGAAACTAATAGTTCAGCATGCTCTTTGGACAAGTAAAGGTATCGAACTAGATCATTCAGTTCAGCTTGTTCGATTAAATAAGATGCTTTTTGTTCACTTTCAGTATAATAAGACCGTTCTTTTTTTATACATCATGGGGTTCTTTCTTTCGCGATTGTCAGTTCGCGGCATAGCTCAAAGACTACTTATCCCATTGACTTCAAATTTTGGTCAGAAATTAAGAGTCATATGGGGATGGCCTGGTAATATTTTGGTAAAAATCGAAACTGGCGAAACAAAATGGCGGCCTGTTGAAATATTAAAAAAGTTATTATCAAAAAAGCACTCATAAAATAAAAATCCAATATGGTTGAACGATGTTAAAAAAAACTGTTAGAGTGGTATATTATCTGGGGTTAAGATCCAGTAAAAAAAGGTCTTTTTTTTTAAATGTCGACGTTTCGGAACTTAACTTGTACATCCTCAGGACATTTATGTAAATGCTATACACTGCAGGAAATCCATATTATCAGTTTTTACCTACTAGGTTGGTCCGCAGATATTTTCTAAATATTAGGTTTTTAAATGATTTTCGTTTTCAAACCTCTCGTTGTTATGTTACAGTGATGTATTATTTGGGGTTAGGAAAAATCTTCTGACCAACGGAGTAGGTAAAACTGATAATATGTGTTTCATGTAGGATATAAAATCTGTGTCCTGAGGATGCAACAATAAAGTTGCGAAACGTCGACATTTAAAAAAAAAAGGTTTTGTTTTATGACTGGATCCTAACCCTAAATAATACACCACTTTAACTTAACAAGAGAATCGTTAACGAAAACCAGTTAGAGACTTAATATCTGGGAAGTATCTGCGGACCAGCGCAGTAAGTGAAGACTGATAATATGGGTTTCAATTTAAGATGGCGAAAGAAAATGGCGGCCAAATCAAAATTTAAAAAAAATCTTGTTCAATTGATTTAGCAGAAAAATTAGACGTGAAAAGGGCATAAACTCGTACGAATTCAATATGACGTAGCAGAATGGTGGTATGTGTCAAAGTAAAAATACTTATTAAATTTATTTTATTATGCCCAAAGGTCAGGTGTGAAAGAAAGAAAATGGTAAACATATTGGTGGGAATCCAATAGGAACAAAATGGCGCCCAATAAAAATGAAAAGACAGTATATGTAACACATATATACTGTGACTATGTTGAACTAAATTGGGTCACACTTCACGATTCTTAACAAATGGAAACGAAGGAAGTTCAGGGGAAAGAAATTTACTGATTTTTTATGTTGTTCTATGTACAGGGTGTCCGGATTTGGTTGCAAAAGCAGGGTATCTCGCTTATTTTTAAAGATAGAACTTTGCGGTTTTCACGAACCTGAGCTAATTTTTTGTGAAACTCATGAAGTCGTAAACAAAATTTTCATAGCCTTCTTTGTTTACGAGATACAGGGCGAAATAGAAAATTTTGCATTTTGGGACCCCCCTCGTATCTCGGTTATCCTTTAACTTAACGCAAAGGGAAAAATTGGTGCTTATGTAGTTTTTTACGCTGGATCCAGTGGCGTAGTCATATTTTTCATTTGAGTTGTTATTTTTTAGATATGACCCAAAGTTGTGTTACACCCTGTATATTTGTCCAGAAATTGATTTGTCCTTTTAAAAGCTTCTCAAAAATATATAATAGTATGGGTCTATTTTAATAAACAACAACAAAAATTCTAATTTTTATAATTATCATCCCAAATTTTGCAGTAGGCCATGCAAAACGGTGCCGTTTTCTTTTGTTTTCTTGGAAGCAAATGACATTTCCCAATTTTGTACGCGTATATAAAATATAGCGCTAGTTTTTTGTATTTATTTATTGTGTAAAAATATATTTGTATTATTATGGAAGAAAACCAAACTTTCGAACATTATGAAAAGTACGATATGTTAGCTTGTTTTATATTAAGTAATAAAAATGTTGAAGCGGCTTCTGAGATGTATTTTAACAGATAAATAGTTAATTTTTAGGTATGTTGAAATACTACTGCTTAATTTTTATTTAGATATCCAGAAAGGAGGCAACCTAATATATCCACTTTTTATCGGATAAAAAAGAATTTACTTAATCACGGATCATTTATCAAACCTCGTACGAAAACATATAATAAAGAAAATCGGGAGGCTGAGGAAATTACGGTTTGAGCTAATGCAGAAGCTTACCCTACAAACTGTTGTAGGGCCAGTGAAAAGAGCATAGGGATCCCAAAAACTAGAGTTCAAGAAATTCTAAAAGAGCACAAATACCACCCATACAAATTTAGGCTTGTGCAGCACTTACAGCCAGGGGATGCAGAGCGTCGGGTAGTCTTCTGCAATTGTTCGAGAAAGATGCGTTATGGTGAGAGATTTTGAAAGGAAGGTTATATGGTCAGACGAAGCACATTTCAGTAATTCTGGTATACTCAATAGGCACAATAGTAGATTCTGGTCCCAGGAAAATCAACACCAAATATTTCCCAGAAGACAGCAGGGCAGGTTTGGTTTAAATGTGTCCTGCTTCATATTAGGAACACATATAAATTTTTATATATTTGAGGGAAATCTAACAGCCAATCGTTATATAGAAATTTTAAAGGCAATATAGCTATAATTACTTGACGATGTTCCTCTAGCGTAAATTAACGAAATTTATTTTCAACAGGACGGTGCTCCTGCACACAATTCTGGAATGACGAGATTATTTCTGGACAATAATATTACCAATCAATGGATCGGAACAAATGGACCTATAAGATGGCCCCCTAGGTCCCCAGATTTGTCGATTTTAGATTTCTTTCTATGGGGATATCTGGGAAATAGAATTTACAAAGACCACTATGATAATGCCCAACAAAATGGAAATCAGTTTGAACAGTTCTTTTGATTTCCTTGGTTACTGTAGTTCTTATACGACAGTTGATTTTTGCTGAAAGGCTTGTTACATAATAATTTATTACTGTTTTGTTCTTGTGTTACATAAATCTAGGTAGGTGGTACTTTTTTGGTGCAAAATTATCGATACATATTTTGATAAATAGATTTAATTACATATTTATTTTGATTTATTGTTAGGATGTAGATATTGTTAACGACTTTAAATAAAAGGCAGCATTGTTTTGCATGGCCTACTGCAAAATTTGGGATGATAATTATAAAAATTAGGATTTTTGTTGTTGTTTATTAAAATAGACTCATACTATTATATATTTTTGAGAAGCTTTTAAAAGGACAAATCAATTTCTGGACAAATATACAGAGTGTCCCATTTAAAAAAACACAACTTTGGGTTATTTCTAAAAAATAACAACTCAAATGAAAAATATGACTACGCCACTGGATCCAGCGTAAAAAACCGCATAAGCAGCATTTTTCCCTTTGCGTTAAGTTAAAGGATAACCGAGTTACGAGGGGGGTCCCAAAATGCAAAATTTTCTATTTCGCCCTGTATCTCATAAACGAAGAAGGCTATGAAAATTTTGTTTACGGCTTCATGAGTTTCACAAAAAATTAGCTCAGGTTCGTGAAAACCGCAAGGTTCTATCTTTAAAAATAAGCGAGATACCCTGCTTTTGCAACCAAACCCGGACACCCTGTACGTAAAACCAAAAACTCACTATAAAAGTTGTCGATTTAGTAGATATTTATAGGCTACCAATTTTATTGGAACTGCTTTAAATACAAGTCTAAAGTGTCTTGTCACTTAGAAATAAACAAATAAATTAGTGACGTAACGAAAGATCAAAAAAACACCGCGAATTAAACATGTAGAATTGCAGTTATCTGTAAAAGGTATGCGCGTTGGCACATTCTTAGATACATTACCCGATAATTATGGTGCATACCTACAAATCAACTCTATCCTGTACTAGGTAATTTGTCTTATTGTACAAAGTGCTGTTTTGCTTAATAATAATATCAAATTTCACAATTACAGGTAAATACGTTGGTAAAAATTATATTGTTTAGTTGTTTTTGCTCCTAATTTCATTGGAGGTGGCGACAGACGTAAATTAGTAGCGGTCACTTATGAGTTTTAAATGGCTAAAAATATACTTTTAATGACAATTTATTATCACAAAGTTTCGTTTTATAGAAATACGTTTATTTAATTTAAACGAATTAAAGGTCATAGTGTGATGTTTATTCCCTGCTAAGTAGCACAACTTTTGCTTATTTATACAGTTTCGAGTTTTGTTATTTCTAATTTGTCGATCAACTCGAAGGACCAAGTTCTTCATGTGTGAACCAAGCAATACTGATCGGACGTTTAGTAAATATCTTGTAATTCTGCCACTAATTAACAAAAAAACGCGAAAAGTTAAAAAAACATTTAGCAACCAAAGCTTTTTAGATACGGATAGGATTTTGAAATCAATTTTAACACTTACGTTGCTGAGCAAGGATTTTTTTAGTCAGAGCTCGTTGACATGTCTTTATTGTTTCTCTTTGATCCCGCCAGGTAGGTCAGACAGGCTGCTAGAGTATCTTAAAGTATGTAGGTTATTTCTAATCACTTGGTTTATGCATTCTTTCTATGAGAGAGTTGATTTGTAAGCATGTACCATAATTATCGGGTAATATAGGTCGTTAATAGCGCCTATATATACAGGGTTATTCACGCAACCCGTTCATTAAAAGTTTTTGATGATGCCATTTAGATAAAAATTTCAAATTTTGGGATTAAGGTAAGGTCAAGGGGTACCTCTTTTTTAAAATATTTTCAACTTCCTGTCACTTCCGGTTTAACCGGAAGTTGGTATCAACTTGCTTATTTTAAATGGAACATCCTGTATTTTATGATATTTTTGGATTCTACGGAGAATTTTAATGCTATTTTATGTAGCATGTCCTATACCTAGGTTCAAGCATTCTTAAGATACTTGACCTTGAACCGAAAATGAGCCTTCGGGGTACCAAATTTTAAAATCTCATATTTTTGTAAGTTTTGAAGATATAATCTTCATATTTTGCAGACGATCGGTAAATAATCTTAGATTTCTATTTTTTTAATTGAATTTGTCTATTTTTATACAGGGTGTCCTAAATTCAGCGGCAAACATTCACATTTTCAAAGCCGCTAAAATAAAATAACATTTAAAAGCTGATATTCTCAATTTATTTTATATTCGCGGAGAATGTTACAAAATATTGGAGAGAACGTGCCATGTTTTTAATGAAAAACATCCTCATTTATCGCCAATGAACAAGAGAAAATTGAAGAGGATTGAAACGAAATTTTTTCATTTCGGAAAAGTTAGTTATAAAAAATGTAATAAATTCTTTACATTATTTTTAACCATATCTACTACTAACAATCAACAATAAATAAATAAAATAATAAAATTGAATTATAACGAATGTTCTATATGCTGTCCGTTCATTTGAAGACACATTTCAATTCTTGTTTGTACAGTTGCTGTGGCCCGTTGAATTTGTCCGTTTTCTAATTCGGCAAAAGCTGTTCGTATCCTGTCCAGTAAATCTTGTTGGTTATTTACTGGGGAAGCATAGACTTTACCTTTGATAGATCCCCATAAATAAAAGTCTAGGGGTGTTAAATCAGGCGATCGCGGGGGCCATCTCCAAGGGCCATTGGGACCAATCCAGCGATCTTCAAAAATTCGAGATAATTGGAAATAAACTGCAGCGGAATTATGTGCTGGTGCCCCATCTAATCGATACCAATAATTTTGCAGCTCACCAATAGGAATTTCTTCTATAAATTCAGAAACCGTTCCTCGTAGAATTTCCAAATACTTATCACTGTTTAAATTGTCTTCATAAATACAGTACCGCACCTGATCATTTAATACTATACCGAAAACATTGAAGCTAAACCTCTCTTGAGAACGCGTTTCGCGTAAAGCGTGCGGATTTTCTGCTGCCCAGAAATGTTCGTTTCTTCTATTTGTTATTCCTTCTCTAGAAAATTTCGCTTCATCGGTCCAAAATATTTTTGAAAGGAATTGAGGGTCCTCTTGAATTTTCAAAAACATGAATTCGCAAAATTCTACTCGTCGGACGTCATCACCAGGTCTTAAGGCTTGCACGTTTTGGAAGGAATAAGGGTGCATATGATGTTCAAGATTCTTTGGACAGATGAAGAAGAAATTCCCAAATTGTTTTCTGCAGACGGTATTGAACTTTGCGGGTTTGCGTGGAAATAAGCTAATGTGTCTATTACGTTACCCTCGGCATTTGTCACTGGTTTCGGAACATTTTTTGTAACTTTAACCTTGCCAAGACGCAAAAAGTTTCTTTTCAATCCTCTTGAATTTTGACTTTTTCATTGGCGGCAAATCAGGGTGCCGTTCATTAAACACACGACACGTTCTCTCCAAAATTTTATAACATTCTCCATGAATATAAAATAGATTGAGAATATCAGCGTTTGAGTATTCTTCCATTTCGATTTAGAAGATTTAGTTTATCACTGACAGCTTTCGATAAATAACGCATACTAATCATCTGTCATATTGGATATTGGATCTCAATTGTTTTTCCATGGCTCACCATTGGAACATGTAAACATTTAAGCAAATACATACGATATTTTTATAAAACCCAATTATTTCGAAAATGGTTACGAATAGGTACAGGGAACCTTAATACAGTTCGATATAAAATGAAATTCTACATTTGATAGTGCATAAAGTTATAGGGTGTCCCATTTAAAAAAACGGACTTTAGCGGCTTTGAAAATGTGAATGTTTGCCGCTGAATTTAGGACACCCTGTATAAAAATAGACAAATTCAATAAAAAAAAATAGAAACCTAAGATTATTTACCGATCGTCTGCAAAATATGAAGATTATATCTTCAAAACTTACAAAAATATGAGATTTTAAAATTTGGTACCTCGAGGGCTCATTTTCGGTTCAAGGTCAAATATCTTAAGAACGCTTGAACCTAGGTATAGGACATGCTACATAAAATAGCATTAAAATTCTCCGTAGGATCCAAAAATATTATAAAATACAGGGTGTTCTATTTAAAATAAGCAAGTTGATACCAACTTCCGGTTAAACCGGAAGTGACAGGAAGTTGAAAATATTTCAAAAAAGAAGTACTCCTTGAACTTACCTTAATCCCAAAATTTGAAATTTTTATCTAAATGGCATCATCATAAACTTTTAATGAACGGGTTGCGTGAATTACCCTGTATATATATATATATATATATATATATATATATATATATATATATATATATATATATATATATATATATATATATATATATATATATATATATATATATATATATATAAATGACAGATTTCGTTTTTCGCCACTAAATCCAAAACGGTAAATTTAACAGCTGTCAAAATGTGACTAATTTTTTAAGACGAACAAGATGGCGTGTACGACATGTCCATCGTCTTTTGTTATCCCGCAACAACTTTCATTTTTCTTAGGGCCGCCATATTGGCTTTTTCGATTTTTGGAAAGAGCGTAAAATTTCCAGTCTAGTGACGTTTCACAAGTGCATAAAAGATTTGAGTATCATCGAAATATCACACAAAGTGGGCTTTGACTTTTACTTTACTTGACGTTAAATAATTCAAAGTATCAAAGTTGTGTTTTAATAAGCAGTACGCTTTTCTTTCAATAAAATCATAAATGTGAAACACAAATTGTCGAGACCTATTGAAAATAGCGGGTATATCCTATTCAAATGAAGAAAAGTTTGACATGTTAGCGCTATGCTTGCAGTCACTCAGAAACGCCGACATTACCTCGGCAAGGTTTGGAGATGTACCCCGAATGAAATTCAATACGTTTAATGTAACCTTGTGAGAAATAAATCATGTCCTCCTTAAAAAAAATTGAGCCCTAACTTTAGGAAGTGTGATATTTCGATGATAGTCAAATCTTTTACGCATTTATGAGACATCACTAGATATGACTGGCATAAGAAAAATGAAAGTTGAGGCGGGTTGTGGGATAACAAAAGACAATGGAGACATGTAGTACACGCCATCTTGGATTTCCGGTTTTTCGCCCATATTTCCAAAACCTCTAAAACTTTCCCCATTTAACCTTTGCTGTATGTACAATAGGAGCCGAGATCCTCATATAGAGAAGCGAATGTGGGACACATTATATACTGTTAAAACATTTTCATTGGCTATAATTTTTTTCCACCGTTTTGAATTGGTACCAATATTTTATTAGTTTCTAGCTACATACCCTCGTACCTTGATTTTTAAGTATAATTTAAAATAAATTGTATAAGTAGTTTTTTTTCACAGATTTTTAAAAATTTCATTAAACCGCCATTTTGTTCGATCATGTTGGATTCGTACTAAAATTTTACCAGTTTATCTCTATCTAGTATTACATTTAATGTTTGTGCAAATTTTGAAGTCTCAGTTGAACAAAAAGATTTTTTCGTTGATTATTTTAAAATATTGACAGCCATTATGTTCTGCCATCTTGGATTCATATCACAATTTTACCAGTTTATAGCTATATCACATTTAATTTTTTTAATATCTGATTAGGCCGCCATTCCGATGTAATAGTTGATTTGTGTTCAAAGTTTGAGGTAAATTGGATAATCAATGTTTTAGTAATAATTTTTTTAACATTTCACTAGGCAGCCATTTTGTTCTGCCCATTTTTACCAAATATACTTAAATAGCCAGGGCAGGGGTCTAAGGGGTCTGGAACCCTATCCCCTTGAAACTCTAAAAGTATTTTGGTATATGCATGGTTCTTCCTAATTTTTCCGAGGTTTGATCCTTTTGACCCCCCCCCCCCCCAAACCTCTAAATTAGATTTGTAGTTTAGACTCCTCCGAACAGAATTTCTGGCTACGTGCCTGATATGACCCCTAATTTATGTCTAAAATTTGGGGTTAATTAGATCAGTAGTTTTCAATTATGCCGCGACAGGCAGACCAACGGAATTGAAAAAAAAACATGTATTTTGACATCTAAAGAATAATAGTTTTTTCAGGCTGATTTTTTAAATATTTCATTAAGGTGCCATTTTGTTGGGCCATCTTGGATTCGTACCAAAATGTTACCAGTCCAGCCCTATGTAGCACTAGATCTTTGTGCAAAATTTGGGGTAAATTGGAGTTTTACCAAAATATTACCATCATATGGGGATGAACCTTTATTTTTTTATTAAAATTTGAGGTCAATCGGGTAGGTACGAGGGTATGTAGTTCTTAGACATCTAAAGACCGTGATTTTTTCGCGATTTCAATACTTCCTTTTTACGAGGGAAGTAAAATCACTTTACATTTAGACAAAAAAGCAATAAACCCTTCTTACAAGTAAACCTATATTTATTTCTGAACTCAATTACTATACTCGTTTTATAAATTATTATCGTATTCCTTGAACATCTCACTAAATACAGGCCAGCCGTTAAAATTGAGCTTTCGTGTCTGGTTTTCATGATACCTCGAGATTAGAAAACACCGCTGACTGTTGGAAAATGTCATGAGTCGTTGCCTAAACTGCTATTTAAAAGGTTTGTCCTTTCACGCGATAGCAAAATGAAATTTTAACGGGGTAAAGAGACAAAAAAACATTTTTAAAGAATTACCTTTTTGTCTGACCGTGGACATAAACATACAAAACCGCTGACATTTAGAAAAATCGTTTGGGACGGAGCGTATCTAGCTTTATAGTCCTGGAGCCCGCGACCAAAAAGTGTTTTCATCGTTGCGTGTGTGGTATACTCATACATGATTGATTATGATCCTATAATACTGCTCCTAAATGTGTATATCTTATTTGTAGAGGCTGGTCCAATAGTAGAGGACATCGGCTTTAGCTCGGGTACCGTCAATGACACAACTTTCTTGAGACCATTTTTGTCTATTTTCAGAAATAAAGTGGTGGGTAAGGTCAAATATTTTTAATGTCAAATGTTGATATCTCTGTTTTGGATAAACCTATTTTATCCAACTTGGGTTTTTCTGCTCTACTCGTGGAGCATAAATTGTACCGTAATGACTATGTTAGTGGTCACTAGATGGCGTTGTTTCGGAATTCTCCAAATAATGCTGATTTTTCTCAAAAAAATTCAAATTAATTTCAATTAATCCCGAAATTTTAGGGAATCCAAAAAACTGGAAAAGAACAAGGCAGAACAAAGGAACAAAACAAAAAATACTAAAAGTCAGTCTCATAATTATATATATATATAAATAAAATAGCTAAAGTTCGCGCGAGGCAGGGCAGGACTCGGTTTGGGCAAAAAGATTAAACCGAGTTCTACCTTGCTTCTGTGAAACAACAAAAAAAAACGACGAAATGGGTTAACAATTAACAATAAACTAACAACCGAAGTCCTCTATTATTGGACCACCCTGTACATATACATGAGTCGTCCATTTCCAAAACCCCCTAAGTGCATTTTTTAACAAAATTGAGATTTTGGTGGGATCTGCATTAGAAATGTAGGTGGAATGGATTCCTGTATTTATTTTGTTCGTAAACCCACTAAAATGTATAAAAAACAGCATTAAAGTTCGTGTTTGTTTCCAAAACCCCTATGTGTATGGTGAATACTGTTCCAAAACCCGCCATGTTTTGAGAGAATTATTTTGTAGCAAAACTCACTAAGTGTAATTTAAAATACGTTGTGTTTTCAAGTTTAGTTCCAAATCCCGCTATTTACA
The DNA here is from genome assembly GCA_030620095.1 of Kuschelorhynchus macadamiae. Classification (NCBI taxonomy): domain Eukaryota; kingdom Metazoa; phylum Arthropoda; class Insecta; order Coleoptera; family Curculionidae; genus Kuschelorhynchus; species Kuschelorhynchus macadamiae. Next base: position 750,787 of record JAUTXW010005371.1, read on the forward strand.
AAATTGGTAATTTTAGTGTCTTTAAATTATTTTGGTTGGTATAATCGGTTCTAAAGCATTTTGTTTTGATACATTTAACCGCCAGAAGTGTAAGCGTGGCTGATAAATCAACAAGTCAAAGTATTTTGCACGTTTGTTTGCCGAGTTTGTTAAAAAAAAACATGGAAATTGAACCAGAAACGGACGAAGTTGATCAAGAGTTACAGTCTGTTGCTATAAGACCATCACTGCCTGGAAAAGGGCGCAAGAAAAAGGCAGATCCTGAAAATTGGGAAAAGAATCGAAAAAAACGTCAGAGGTAAGCCAATTTTTTTATGACTTGAGAAACAGGCGGCCCATTAAATTCAATTGAGTAGAACAACAAAAAAATACTTGATACTGTCGCATAGCATTTTTCCATGACCATAGTTTTGATATCAAAGGCCGACGCCGCACAGTGGGGCAGGGTTCAATAAATATGTCGAAAATATTTGCCCATATGTTTTGAGGAGAATTAACTCATTTTAAAATGAGTTTTATCGAAAAAATCGGATTTTTTAGAAATATGACTATAATACAGGGTCTATTATACAGGGTGAGCCAACAAAAACGTTTCACTCGGATTTTGTGAAAGTTTAGCTTTTTTTTTGTTTTATTCCGGGTTACTTCTGAAAAAAAATCAAAAACATGAAAACAATTAATTTATGTCAATAACTTATCTTAAAATAAACAAGCTTAAAATGTATAGGGTGGATAAAAAAACGGAATTTTGTGTTTGTGTTGTAACTTTTTTATTAATGAACCGATTTTATTGGTTTTAGTCTTGGTTGAAAGAGGAATCATCAAGACATATTGAAAATCTCATGTTTTGACATCTGTTCAAAAAACAAAATGGCGGATATAAACTTAGTCAAACTTTGAAACTAACTGGAACTTTTTAAATCTGTCAGAACTTGGACATTTTTTGGCATATTTGTATGTTCGACATCTTGTTCCTATTCAAAGAAGTTCCAGTATGTTTCAAAGTTTGACCAAGTTTAGATGTGTTCGCCATTTTGTTTTTTGAGCAAATGGCAATGACATGAGATTAACGATCTGTCTTGATCAATCCTCTCTCAACCAAGATTAAAATCGGTCCATAACTGAAAATAAAAAAATTACAACATAAAAACAAAATTTCGGTTTTTTTTAATAACCCTATATTAATAATAATGAAAACATCAATATTCTTCATCTAAAACATATAATTGATCTTCTTCGAAATGAGCTAGTTGCACTGAAGGAGGTAGTAAAAGTTCCACGGCCTCTTTTGGAAGAAGAGCAAGCTTCTTTTTAGGAAGGTTTCTCTTACTTGTTATGAGAGGGTCTGAGGATAAAAGCAAAAAATTGAAAACATCTTCATTGGATGCTGCCCGACTAGTTTTTCGAGAATGGTGTTCGCGTAATTTCTTAAAATCTTTGTTTCGGGCTTCTTGTGCCTCTTCTATTAGTTGTCCTATTGGCAACAAGGTACTTTCGATAATTTCTGGGCCATGGATAAGAAACTTATGTAATGTGGGTGGCATGTTATACCATGGATACTTTAGAATAAAATAGTTAGCAGTATCGAGTGCATACTGTCTAAATTTTGCTACATCAATTTCATGACCACTTGATACCACAATTAGTATTACATGGAGTTGTTCAATAAGTTTTAAGTCCACTTTGGTTATTTCAGCAGAAATTGTACACTTTTGAAAAAACCGCCTGGCCGTGTTACCATCATTGGTATTGCCAAATCCTGGTTTTGGCTTGTCAACGATCAAGCCAAGTCGTTCTTTAAACTGAACCTGAATATGTTTTTTCGTTTGTGCTACAATATCTTTATCCGAGCCTCTTGCTTGCCATTTCTGAATGGGAATTTTATATGCCAAATGAAGAAGACATTCGAAAAACCTTATCCAGCCATGTAGAACCGAAATTCCAAACTCCAGATTTTCTGGTTTTACTTTCCTCTTAAGAAGTTTATCGATGTCGTTAAACTCTTTTGATGTAGCTCCACATATGTAACATTTTTGTGTAGAGGTCGTTTCTGTTATGGCATTGCAAATTTTTCCGTCAATCATGGAAAATATCATGTTATGCTTAACCTTGACAATATCTTCACCCACCTGCATTTCACTTAAAGTAAGTCGTTGAATCTGGGCATCTATCCTTGCTTTTTCTCCCAATGATACAGCTGTAGATTCTTTGATAAATTCAAGTTTTAACGGTCGACAGTATCTCGTAGATCCTGGCCTTGGATTCTGCCATACTACCTTCGAACCAGTCACCAAACGAAGGGGAACAAAACTTGTTATAAATACCGATGCATCATCAGCTTCTAAACCACAGAATGCCTGTTTGTACGAACTATGGCCACTACTACCATCAAAGCCCCATTTAGAATATAAATTAAGATTTTTCTTTTCATCGCAGCTTAAAGTGTCAATTACGTCACCCTGGGAGGCAATCAAACGTTTTGTAGTAAGATTAAGTGCAGCTTGTAAGTCAACATGTGCAGAAGTTTCAGTAATAGTCATCGATTCGGGTATTGGATAACATTCCTTCTTTGCGGCCTGTACGTTTTTATAGGATGGAAAAATGTTTGGAGCTTTTGATCTCACCAACTCATACTGATGACGAGATAAACCTGCTTCTACTATAAGAGCTAGAGCATCTTCTATTGATAAAGGAGTAGTGTTCAATGATTCCCTATATGCATCGGTGTATTTAGCGCAAGTAGCTGAATCAGATACAATTTCTTTTACTAGTTTGGCGGCCTCTGTTTGCCCTGAGGCTCGCATTGCCATTTGTGTGGCGTAAGCTAATTGCGGTAGCGGAACCGAATTTCTCAAATCTTTGGTTTTTTGCCTTTTCATTCTTTCTGAACTGTCGTCAAATGGCAGTTTCGGGCGACCACTACGTTGGCGTTGTTTAAAAGCACAAGAGAAATTTAAGATTGACTCCAGCCAGACTTTGTTATTTTTTAGAAATCTTAATTCCATACGGTGAGATGCTTCCCATCGGGACTTATATTCAGACTTAAAACGACTAAATATTTGATTATTATGTGCATCGGCATCGTCTACACCTCCTGTTCTTGTATCGATTTCTTTTTTTAGAAAATCAAACTGAATTTTTAAATTCCGCGTGCCAGAATTGTTCATGATATCGACCGTGGCACGTCTACTAATGTTTATAGTCGTAGTCATAATTCTCGGATAATCTAGAATAAAGAGTAGTGGTCACTAGTAGTATGGTTGCCGCCAAAGGCCAGAGATAGTTCATTTTGACCCCACCGGCTAGCCACCAGTTTCCATTAGAAATACAATACGAACTGGCTGCTAGCAGGTGGAATCAAAATGGATTATTTATGACGGTTACTATATATTTTTTGAGTAAATTGAAAGTTATTTTGAAAATAACTCATAAAATTTGCTCCAAAATTTTTCCAATTTCCTTTATAAACAATACCGGGTGTAATCCAGATTTCTTTCCGGCTGCCATTATGTTATTTTCTTTATACAGAGTAACTCAAAGTTGACAAAATCACTTATTTCGAAATTTCTCGCAAAATTTAAATATAAGTATACTATTTTTATACTATATCTAAACGCGCCATTTTAATACGAATCAAATGAATATAAACACATAAGGTCAATAAGCAAATAAAAAATCACAATAATTTCAAAAAAAGATAAAAATCAAAAGCTGTCAAAATTTCAAAATGGCGGATTAACTTAATTTTTTAATGCAATATTATGTAGAAAGAGGTGTAATCCAAAAATGTAAAATTATATTATATAAGGTGTTCCATTTAAAAAAAAAATTGAAGCCACTTCCTGTCAAAGCGGAAGTTATACAAAAATGTCAAATATTTTAAAAAATGGCAATTGACTAATCCTAGATCCTTACCAAAATTCGTTTCTATCGGATAAAAAATAAAAAAATGGCAGGCGGAAAGAAATCTCGATTACACAATTTATGATGCATTTTTAACAGTTCATAGGTTTGTTAAATTTAAAATAATTTGCAATGGGGCAAAAACGGGCAAAAATTTAGATTATAATATTAAATTGTTTGAATGGAAGAAAAATTATAGCTGATAAAATCAGACGGATGTGCCCAGATTCATAATTAAAGCTCTTTGTGATTTCCACATTGTATTAAGTGGATGCGAAAGTTTAACGTACATGATTGTAACTTTTTTTTCTTTCGAATAATGACGTAATATATTTCATAAACCATGAAAATATAATAACTTACTTACCAATAATAATGATAACAATGTCACTTTAAGAGTAAATACTAACAACTTAGCGCAAAATTAATTATAAAAATAAATGATTAGATCGGCCGGCACAAGAAAACCAAAACAGATTTACTTGACTTGTATAAACAAATATGCGGTTTCCAAGCAATGCTTATCGGTTCAGCGCCTACTAAGTCGTGTTGGTATTCAGCAGTTTATTGCCTACAAAAATATATTAATTTTAGCTGAATTAGGAAGATTTCATTTTTATGACTTAATGTATATAAATTGTCGATTCTGCCCCAGTGTGCGCCGGCGCCGCGCCGACGTGGCTCACGAGCCGGTTTCTATCGCACAGTGGGACAAAATTCACAAAAGTTCAACCAAAATAGGATATTCCAAATTAATTATCAGAGCAATTTATTTAGTTTTAAATATTGTCTCCTATTTAAAAATATGTTCATTGGTGGGTACGTATTAAGTAATGATATGCGTATATTTCAGATTAAATCGAAAAGCTCGGTACAGTAATGGTGCAAGCCTGCATTTGACTTTTTTTTTAGTTGTTCTAAGTAAAAAAAAAAGTTAAGTTTGAGGAAGTTCTATTAAAAATTTGGGTTAAATTTAAGTTAATTTTGGAAAGCCTAGGATTTAATCTTGGATTTGATAGAAAATTTATAATTAGGACACATCAAAACCAGGCGTCGTCGCGTTCTGGATTTTTCTCTTATCAAATCGATCCTAAATTGAGGACTATAGCTGCGACCTTTTTAAATCGGCAGCTGATTATTAAACGTGTCTTTTTTTCGGTTTTTCAGGTGTCTGCCCACAGGCTTGCCTACCAAAAATAATTGTAAACATCAAGCGAAGTGTTTTGAGTGTAAAGATGTATCAATGCAAGACATACGTAGAATGCATGAACGTTTTTATGCTAATTCTAGTAAGGCAACTCAAAATCAATTCATATTAAAATATGTTGGTGTGTGCAGCCCAAGAAGATATAATGTTGCTGAAGAAGATGCAGAAACAAAAAGGGGTGTTACCACTACCTATTTTATTCCAGCAAGAAAAGATGGCGTTGTTTCACAAAAAAGGGTATGCAGAGAATTTTTTATGAAGACCTTGGGTATTAAGAAAGACAGATTGCAACTACTCTATAGACGATTCTTGGAGACAGGTGACTTTGTTCGTGATAAACGTGGAGGAGACAAAAGAAGCATGAATTATAAAGATAAGAAAAAAGCTGTTAAAATTTTTATAGAGTCTATAAAGGCAATTGAAAGTCACTACTCTAGAGATAAAAGCGCTACCCGTCAGTATTTAAGCAGTGACTTGAATATAAAAAAAATATACGAAATTTACAATGAGAAAAACGAAAATGTTAAAGTAAAATACGAATACTTCCGTCACATTTTTGTTACGGATTACAATATAAGTTTTGGAAGTCCAGCAACAGATGTGTGCTCGACCTGTCTATGTCTAAAAGAAAAAATTAAAAATCTTAAAGAAGATGCTCAAAAAAACGAGGCTAGGTTAGAGCTTACTATTCACAAAAAAGAGCTGCTTGCTTCTTTACACTTTTAAAGAGAAATGAGGAAGGCACTAAGATACTAAGTTTTGATGGTCAAAAAAATTTAATTCTTCCTAAATTGCCGGATCAGGCAGCATATTATACACGCCAAATGTATTTATATAATTTTACTATCTGTGAGGGGCACTCTAAATCAAAACAGAACATAACCAATACATTTGCTTACATTTGGCTTGAACATGAATTCGCCAAAGCATCCAATCTGATAGCATCTGCAGTATATCATCGTTTGCAGGAAACAGAGTTCACCAATACCCAAAAAATAGTATTGTTCGCCGATGGATGCGGCGGACAAAATAAAAATTCAACATTACTTGCAATGCTATGCTTTTGGATGGTACAAAAAGCTCCAAAAGAAGTTACAGAATTGCAAATAATATTCCCCGTAGTGGGTCATTCTTTTATGCCCCCGGATCGAACGTTTGGTTTGATTGAAAGAGATATTAAGAAAAAAACAACAATTCTCACTCCAAAAGAGTATGTTGAGGTAATTGCAAAGTATTCTTCAATAATTAAACTTGACTCAGATTGTCAAGTACTCGATTTTAAAAAGGAATGCGCAGAAATTATGAAAAAGCCCGGATTATGGCACTTCAAATTTAATGCTTGTAAAAGATTTATCGTTACTCGTTCTAAGGCTAATACATCTGCTCTGATACAAGGTGAACCTAATTACATGATGAATGTGGGAGAAGCAAAGTCAGTTTGTAAACGGGGTAAAACTTTTATGTCAATGAAACCAGAGAGAATTGCACGGGGAAAACCACTAAAAGAAGCAAAAATTAAGGATTTAAATTTTTTACTTGAAAAGCATTTCGGAGAAAATTGGAAAAATGATGCACAACTACAATTTTATAAGGAAGTGATGGAAATGCAATATCCAAACAATGAAGAGCACGAGCAATCAGAGGAAGATGATGCAGACGAAATTCCAGAAGAATTTCCAAATTTATTTTAATAACTATAATTATGTTTGTAAAATAAAAATGTTTTTCTCTTAATAAGTCTTTTTTTATTTTTAAAATTTTTCAGAAAAAAATCAACACTTTAAAAAACATTAAAAAATAGAAGAAAATTAGTTCCATAGCAACTTACAAAAGGTAGGTAATGCAAAAAAGATAAGTTACTGTTTCAAAACCCACTAAGAGATATGTTTAGTTCCAAAACCCCCTATATAGTTTTTTTTTCATCTGATATCTTTTTTAATTATATCATCTCATTTTCACATTTGGTCATCTCAAAACTCTAATTTTATTAACAATTTATTAAAAAAAACTGAAATTTCTAACTTCATTCAATACCGAGGTATAAGTTTTCTTCAATTTTCTCAAAACCGTTTATGTTACATTTAGGGGGTTTTGGAAATGGACAACTCACATAGAGGATTCCACAGTTGTCACTTTTTTCTTTTCTTAATCATAGCATCCAGTATATCTTATTACCTCAAACTTCATAGTCCATCTAGCATATCCCCCAGGATATTCTAAGTCTTCTTCGATTATCCGTTCAGGGATCTCTTTATCCATCTATCTTCATTACATTGTCTCACAAGTTCGTACCATTCAGTGGCCAGTTGAGTGCAGTAACTTTTAAAGCAGGGTAGGCATTCAAAAGCTGGTTTAATAGGAATTTCAATTATTTGTAAATCAACCTAGCCATCTTTTTTTAACTCAAGACATCAACATAAATAACGGTTAATAGCTCTATGTCCTGTGCAAGATTATTTCCTAGTTTTAGTGAAGAACGACACTTTTTTTAACTTTTTTATACAGTTCAAGTCTGCACAGCATTAATTTCCTGCCTATGCTGTCATTTTAAAATTCTACAATAACCATTAAAATCTAGCTCTGTTACGAACCCCGAAAACGAAAATCAATAAAAAATCCAAAACATTTATAAGTACATATCAATTGGCCCTCAAACTCTAACAGTTATAAACCCTGTTCAGTTCATTGGTTTCTATAAATTTAATATTAACATCTCGGTGTTTATATTAAAACCATTAAGATTTAATTTAAGAAATCATGGTCTTGGGATTAGACCATATCAAACTGGAATTACTGTCTGACATTTCGCCCTTGATTGTACGAGGCATCTTCAGAGATATCTACTCCACGCGATTTGAACATTATATTAGCTCGGAGAGATTCAGGCGGGCTTTTATACCCGACTTGTACTCACCAAACCGAGACCCTGTGTTAAAATCGGTTTCCACGTGTGATGTAGGGCATAAACTATATCTGTATTGAAGTTTTTTGTGTGTTTAAAAATTGCAAAAAAATCTTCAGCTACAACAGATTGAACAATTTGTTTCTTTTTAAGTCTAGTTACGTATATTGAAAATTGTACGTATGTTGGAGCCAGGGGCGTAGTCACCAGTGTTCCGCGTGTTCCGCGGAACACGGGCCCGGTACTTCAAGAGGCCTGGTTCTACATATCAAAGATTCCTATTAAGTAAAAAAAAATATTTAACTTTAATTTTATAAAAATCATCTATGTACCTAAGTAAAAAACTATTCTTTATTCGTTTCCAAATAGATTTTAAATGATTTCCTTTATATTTTCTAAAAACTCCATTTTTTACTTCTTTTCGCGTATCGTGTTTCTTTTAAAGAATTTCATTAGTAGGGCTTACGGCCGAAACACTCCATAGTATGCCAATTATGCTTGTTCAAGATCCCTGCATTAAGCGTTTTCTTTCGTACACCCTCTAGAGTCTAGATGTCGCTTTGTTTCGAAAATTTCGTCTGCTTATCGGGGAATCCCTGAACACAAGGCTGGTAAACAACGTTAGTTTTAATAAAGATTGTGGAGTGGATTTACTGGATACGTGTTTCGTTTTCGTGTTTGGTGTTTTTAAATTAGATCCTATTTCTAATTAATAAATAAATTCTATCTTAGACTGATAGACTGTACTACTGGAATCTGGGAATAATTTTACTAAAGGTACGTATGTAAATTAGTATATTATTTTTTATTTAATACGGTATTTTTCTGTTTTAGAATGAGCACCTATAAGCATAAATCTGGTGCGCAAAAGCGTAAAGAACGCGATGCATTACAAGAAAAAAGCAAAAAACTCCCTAGAATAACAAACTTTTTTAGTGCCTCGACATCAAAAAAAGGTAAGTCTGTTTTCTTTTAAATAAAAAAGCCCTTACATTTTTTTAAATTATTGTAGTTGACAATAGTGACAACTTAACCGAGAGTTATCAGTTAGAAACGACGCCGACGTCGGAAATGCACACTCATACACAAGAATCACAAGAGCCATGCACTGAGCAATCCAAGCACATTTCTTCGATTAGTTCTGATACAAATATTAATGCTGATCAGAGTATTGACTCTACTTTAGACTCGTTGGTAAGTGAATCAGACGCTATTATTAATGTAATAGACGAAATCCAGACTGATAAAGGATATTATACACGAGAATTAACAAGTGATCAAAAACGAATTATTATTGACAATAAGCCATCACGACCATTAGGACCATTCATTCGAGACGAGAAAGGTAGAAGTTTCTCTACATTTTTTTATACTAAAATTAATAAATCTGGAATAAAAACCGAACGTCTCTGGTTATGTTTTTCGCCCATTTTAAACCAATGCTACTGCCAACCTTGCTGGTTGTTTTCTAGAGAAAAAGATAGTATTTCTAATGGATTTAATGACTGGTTCCACCTAAATCAGGCAATTACTAGGCACGAGCAGAAGCAAAGCCATAACGAATCTTGTGCAGTTTATGACCGATGGAGAAGGAATGATACAATGGACCATGAGCTTGAGTCAAAAATTTTACAGGAAGTATCCGTATGGCGACAAATTTTAGAACGTGTTATTAAAGTTACACTTACGTTGGCTTCTAGTAATATGCCATTCAGAGGACATGACGAAAGTTTGGATTCCTCAAATCCAGGACCATTTTTATCTATTATAAATTTGCTTTCTGAATACGATTTGGTTTTAAAAACTTTATTAGAGAATAAGAAAAAAAAATCAGTTACATATTTAAGTCCTACAATACAAAATGAAATATTTGGACTATTAAGTACTGCTGTAAAAAATGAAATAATTGATCAAATAAAAAAAGCATCGTTTTATTCAATTATAATAGATACCACGCAAGATATTTCAAAAATTGATCAGTTAAGTGTTGTTATCCGCTTTGTTACGGTTGAGTACGTAGACGAGAAGCCAACGAAAATATTAATAAATGAGTCATTTTTAGGATTTATACCAGTTGAGAGTCAAACTGGAACGGCTTTATCCAATACTATTTTAAGAATATTAACAGAAAACGATATACCTTTAGAAAAACTTCGCGGTCAGGGATACGACGGAGCTGCAAACATGAGTGGGTTATACAAAGGTGTACAAGCTCAAATATCAGCAATTGTTTCTAATGCAGTATATGTACATTGTGCGGCTCATAACCTAAATTTAATAATTAATGACTCCGTTAAGTCTGTTAATGAAATTCGAAATTTTTACGATTTGGTTGAAAGTATTTACATTTTTTTTGGACACAGCATAAAAAGGTGGGCCCTCTTAAGTAAATGTTTTGATAACTCTGTCAGTAAAAATAAGACGACCCTAAAAAAATTAAACCCAACACGTTGGTCATCGAGACACGATGCATTGGACGCCCTTAGGTTTAGGTTTGTGAATATCTTAAAAGTTTTATCGCAAATTATATTGACCTCTAATAATAAAAATGAAGTTGATGAAGCTAATTCTTTAAAAAACAAACTTGAATTATTTGAAACTGTCTTTTTAATAGTTCTCCAATCAAAAATTTTAAAGTTAACTGACGCTCTTTCAAAACTCTTGCAAAAGAAACAGCAAAACATTGAACATGCATCAAAAATGTTTCTTACTGCGCTTAAAAATATCAAAACGATAAGAAATAATTTTGATGTATTAATTAGTGAATCCAGTAGTTTGGCTGCGGAATGGGGGATCAAAGCGGAATTTTCAAAAAAAAGAATAACAAGGCCCAAACGGTTTTTTAATGAAAAGAAAAATCATTTTCAAATCGAATCTAACGAAGACTGGTTTAAAATAAACGTTTTTAAAACAACGTTAGATATTATAATATCTCAATTACAAAATAGAACGGCCGGAATAAGCGAAATTTATAAAACTTTTCGCGGAATATCAGCGGAAGTTTTAGATAATAATTCAGTTTCTGATGATGAATTGTATGCGATGGGCCAGGAATTGTACGCCAAATATTCCGATGATATTGCCGATATAATTTCTTCACAACTAGTTTCTTTTAGAAGTTGTTTTAAGGGCGATTTAGGTAGAATCAAATCCATTAAAGATTTAATGGAGTTTATTTTAATTGAAAATTTTAGTTCCTGTAGTAGTTTTAGCGAAATTTTGACGGCTTGCTACATTTTCCTAAGTATCCCTGTATCGGTAGCAACACCCGAACGATCATTTTCTAAGTTGAAATTAATAAAAAATTTTCTCAGAAACACAATGGGACAGGAAAGACTTTCGGGGTTGTCAATTCTGTCAATTGAGAACCAAATTGCGAGGAAAATAGATATATCTTCCATTGTTTCGGTTTTTGCAAATAACAAGGCGAGGAAAAAAAAATTTAATTAGATCAGTTATTTCATTTCTTTTTATATTTTTTGTTATGTTGCTTGTACTGATTTTAATTTTTTGTGATTTTGTTATGTTCGTTATATATTTTTTTAATAAACGTAAATAGATACTTCGTTTTTTATTCGGCAAAGGGCCCGGCGATTCCATCGAACACAGGCCCGAAGCGGCATCACTACGCCCCTGGTTGGAGCGCGGAAGTACTCGTCCTATTTTGTCTACAGTTATCTGTAATGCCATGTAGCTGGATTACAATATGTTTTAATTGAACGCGTAATATTTTCAGCTTAATAACCTCTCAGTTTCGCTCTTTCGAATATTAAAGGATCTTGATCAGAAATCGAAATGGCTCTAAATACTAGTGAGTGCTGGATGGTGGTGAGAATTTGTATTTAAGGACATAATTGTATACGTAGGTTTTCTATACACTGAATGTCCTAATATACATCTTCCCTCCTTTGGGCAAACAGATCTATAGATTCAATTTCCATTGTGAATTTAATATTATGGTGTTGTTGATTAAGATGGTCCAGAAATATGAGAATTTCCTGTCCATGAGCCCAAACAACATATGTATGTGTTTGGGTTTAAGTTAAGAAATAACCTCAAAGACCTCCAAAAACTACCACAGGTGATAAAGAAGATCCCATAGCTACCCCCGAAGTTTGTTCATAAAAAAATCTCCGAAAAATTAAATAAGTAGATGTATGACAAGCTTCCACTAGGTCTATTTATTAAGTTATTATCAAGATTATTATGTTCCAAAATGTGTGATTTAATGAAAATTGAGTCGTTAACAGTAACATTTCTGTATAGTGATTTTATATCGAAACTTTCTAAAATATCTTCAGGATCTACCTGGATTGTCATTGGTATTTCGATTCGGTGGTGGCAGCAATTTGCCGATTCCACAACTTTTTTCTGTTATCTGCACATACTATATTTTAATATCTTTATTGCACCTGTACAAAAGCACTGGTTTTGGTTACGATAAGATTTGTAAGAGAGATAGTTTCTTGCTTGAACAGTTGATCTTATGAGATATTTATGTTGTGGAATAATTTTAGGTAGCTAGAAACTCAATCTTTAAATTTGGTACAAAATTATTACAAAATATTATTAAAAATTTAAGTATAAGGAAGGAGAATTTTGATTCTGTATTATTTTTTCGCTAAGCATTAGATTTATTTTTGTGATTCAACAACATCTTCTCTTTCCATTTCTACTGCTCTTCCTTCATTTTAGTGGCTGTTATTAAGAATATAGGTTTCCACACTATAGATTATTTTATAGATTCATTTGTTATATGTTTGGCAATGTGTATGTCCCAAAATACTAGGTTCAGTTGTTTAATGCATGTTTGTATAGTCCTAAATTAGTTTTTTGTATTGTTGCATCTTTTGATATTAAACATGTCAAATATTCCCTTTGTTTTTTTGATTATTTGTATTTTGTTCTACGTAGCTATATCTCTCAGGTATTCTATTTTATCAAATTTTATCTTTATTTGGCTTTGGTATATTCATCTTCAAGTTTTTTGACAGTATAGCTCAGGGTTCTTGTGCTATAACGACTTCGTGATCTGCCAAAGAGGATATCGAAGTTAATTTAATTTATCGATTCTGCTGTTGTACATAAGTCACATGACATCCGCAGTGTGTCAGGTCGATATAGTCAGTGGTGGATCTATGTTGGGAAGGAAAAGTGTTACGGCGGACCGCTCCCCCTCTCAAAATATTCAACTATCGTATGTACTGACAATCTCACTCACGGCTAACCTAACATTCCACAAACATTTTTGAAAAAAAAACCGATTCGTTGTATTTTAAAACAAATTTGTCCAGGTTACCATGGAAAAGCAAATGCTTGGAGACGTTTTTTTATCTATTTGAGATTTTATTTTTGTATGATTATGTCAGTCGATACTCGGTGAAAATCCATAATAAAATTATGTAAAATGTAAAAACAAAACTATTTTTCACAAACACTTCCACTATATTTTTTAGAAAACACGCAAAATGTTTCCCTACACTGCACCGTAGCTTTTTCGGACATTACATCTCGAAATCTTTATCAAGAGCATGGCGCAGATATCAAAATACTGGTTCAGTGCAATATAATCATCGAGGAGATGGTGTAAAAAAAAACAACCCCTAGGACAGACAGATACATTGTACGGCAAGCTCTTTCCGAGAGGACTATTACATCCTCAAAAATAAAAACGCCTGTCCAGGTAACACAAAATGTAACCATTTCTACAAACACCATTCGAAATCGGTTACATGAAGCTCATTTAAATTCCCGACGGCCCTATAGGCATTCTCAGTTATTAAGAGAACATAGACGGTCCCGTTTGATTTTTGCCGAAGAACATGTTAACTGATATTTACTCGAATGGTCACATTGTTTATTTGCAGATGAATCAAAGGTTGCACTTCATTCTGACGACAATCGGATTCGGGTATATAGCGTCGAACAGGAGATAGGTACCAAGAAAACTGTTCCGTAGATCGAATTCCATTTGTCTGTGGTTCTGTAACAGTGTGGGGAGGAATATTTACAGGTGGTCGAACACAATTAACAGATCTTATTAATCGCGCTGTAAACGCATTTCGTTATTTAGACATACGACAAGTAGCTAACAGATTGGGCAACATTTTTATTTATTTATGTGGACGATAATGCTGCTTTTTTGAAAATCGTCAATCTAAGAGAATGGTTTGGCCCTCCCACTCCCCGGATTTTAATCCAATCGAACACATATGGGATGCGGCGTTTGTATGCTCGAGCAATACCTCCTAGAATTATTGATAAATTGGTTGATGCAATTCATAAAGATTGGCATTTAATTCCTCAAGAGTTAATAGACAATGTTATATCAAGTATGCCCAGACGATGTCGGGAGGTTACAAGAGTTCGGGAAGGACCCACCCGATACTAGTATCTCTAGTACCTACTTGTCTATAGTTTTTTACTTTACTTTCGGTTTGAAAAATAATTTTTAGTTAAGGTTAATTTTGCTATAGTTGGCGCCTTACCTTTCTGGAATGACGTCACGCTGGTTTCAAATAACGTATTTCTTATATTATTTATATTTCAGCGATGATTCCTAACCTAAACGTATGCAGTGATGTAGATAGGAGGGGTGCGTTCAGCACTGGCTAAAGCGAATTTAAAATTGGCATTTTCTGTACAGAAAGCGCTGAACTTGTCGAAAATGGCTAGCAAAAAATTAACACTCTCATTGCCATAAAAAAACCCTCATTTTGCACACTTAATACAAAAATAACTATTATAACTTCAAAAACTAAAATTATTTTGCAAATAAGACTTTACTAATATAAATTCTTTCATCTTAGTCTTATTCTTTGTTTGCAATGTAATAAATTGACGCCAGTTACCCATTTTCATCAAAATTATTTTAATTCTCAATTACAGACAATACTGAAAAAATATTAAGAAAAGGGGAATAACGAACGATGAATCCTTTACCTCCAGAATGTTTCAAAAACAAAAAGAGGTAAAAACAAAAATCACAGATTACTTAAAGAACAAAATAAGAGATATGATCTATTGCGTGTATGCTAAAAATGAATATGTTACAATGCAGACTTTGCTTTAAAAACTAAAAGAGAGAAATTAATGTATAACTAACTAACTTTAAAAATAAAAACTACTCCCCTTCACTGTCTTCAGAATCAGAACTAAATTCTTCATCGTCACTGCTGTCTTCGTCGGTACTAATTACAAGTGGCGCAATGTCTGAAGCATCACATATCTGTATTGTCTTCCAAGCTTCTTGGATTACCCTTTCTGTGTGGCTGACATAATTTTTCCAATGCTCTGAAGATACTTCATTTATCGCTTTTTCCCACATGGCCAAAACTTCCGATGGTGTCCCCTTCAGACTAGCAATGTATTGGTCGTATTTCCTCTTACACTCAGACCATACCATTTCAATAGCATTAAATTGACAATGGTATGGAGGAAGTCTTAGTATTTTGTGGCCCAAAGGTTTCACATATTCGTCAAGTGTTTTTTCAATGTTACAATTTTTTTTTACAATGCTCCATATTTCATCCTTCATGGCCCTCTCTGGGAAGTCAATGTTCTTTTCTTTTAACCATCCAATCAATCTCTGCTTTGTCCATGATTTTCTTGGAATATCCTCTAAAAGGCCGGAATGATAGCTTGCGTTGTCCATCACTATCAAACTTTTTGGAGGAAGATTTGGTACCAGCTGATTTTTAAACCAATTTTCAAAATTTTGCTTGTTCATATTGTCATGATAATCTCCGCTTTTTAGTCCACTTTTAAATATTAAACTGGCCCCCTTAATAAATCCTTCCTTTGATCCAGCGTGAACTACAATATATCGATGACCTTCACTAGCTTTTTTAGAACTTGTAGACATAGTGTTATCCTGCCAGCTGTTTCTAAACGAACCTTTACTAAAAATCCAAGTCTCATCAATAAATACGGTGGTATAAGCATCTTGTCCTAGATTTTGATTTTTGACATATTCCCTCAAGAAATTGATTCTCTTGTGGACGATGTGGGGCAAATCCATCAGGTATTTTCTATTATTTGATTTCTTCCACTTAAAACCAATACTTTTTACGTATTTTCTTAGCGAGGTGATGGAAAAATTAAAATATTCATTTATCTCTTTTAGTTTTTTAAGCAAAGTCTGCATTGTAACATATTCATTTTTCGCATACATGCAGTAGATCGTATCTCTTATTTTGTTCTTTAAGTAATCTGTAATTTTTGTTTTTACCTCTTTTTGCTTTTGAGACATTCTGGAGGTAAAGGATTCATCGCTCGTTATTCCTCTTTTCTTAATATTTATGATTGTTGTATGGCTAAGTTTTGTTGCATTTGAAGCTCGTTCAATTATATTATCAGTTTGCGGAAGGATTCCATTTTTAGCTTGCTCTTTTTCCAATTGAAAAAAAGCCAAGATATTCAAAACTATTAGCTGTGATTGCTGATTATATCTTCGCGGCATCTTGCAAAAGTTTAAAAAGAATCACAACAAATCAATGTCAATTTTGACGAATATATTCTGAAAGACACATAACCAAAACCGGCATTGACTGTTGTAAAGAAACGACAATGAGTTTTTTCAAAATGTTTTTGTCACTGTCAGTTAACATAAATCAAACAAAAATAACCAAAAATGACGTCATTCCAGAAAGGTAATGCGCCAACTATAGTAAATGTGTTTTAATGGTAAACATTGATGTATCACTTTTTCACCAATATGGTACTATCATAAATCCAGAGGTGTACAAAAACTTTGATAATTTAAATAAGTTGGCAAAGATTTTTAAAAAACATGTTTTAAAGCAAAATTGGGGCTATCATTTGATATGAAAGCATAATTTTGGGATTTGCTGTTTAACTCAGAAATATCGTTAAATTTTGGGTAAAAAACACGTGTGTTTGAATCACCCTGTATATTAACGTTAATTGTGTTTTATGTCAAACATCCTCCCCAAGAATAAAGTCTAATAATGTACCTTTAAAACAAAAAAAAAGTTTATTTAAATCGCTTGTAGGAATCAGAAAATATCATTTTACAAATATTACTAAAAAGTCGTTTCAAATGTCCATGGGTGTACTTTTCTTAAAAGACAATATTGTCCAAGTTCTTTCCGAAAACTTTTGTGAGATATTTTATGAGGCTTGATGATACTTTTGTCATAATGCCTTATGGTTCAGAAAATATCTGTAGTTACGCCACTGGTTGACACATAATCCAATTTAAATCCGACTGCTTTTCCTGTACGTTCGAACAAACGAGGAATGCCGGTGCATTCAACGCACACAATCTCTTTCATTACCTCAATTTCCGAGCTAATTAGCTGATCAAATCGCTGCCACTACATCAAATTAAGTTGATGACTTCATTCAAGTACGCTCCTGCCTTCGCACTATTGCGATTGGGTGACACACATGTACTTTTGGGTCAACGGACTTTATCAATTCATATGTGTATACAAATAATATGTTGATATATAATATGTAGAAATAAATGAATAAAGAACGGCACTCACTGTAGGTGTTTGATTTCAAGTATCAGGTAGCCATGTTATTTGTAATCAAAAAATGCTACCGGGGATTTATAATCTTGCACTAGGTCATATTTATTGTTTGGGGAATTCGGCTTGCTTGGATTAAGCAGAAATTTTAAACGCATAATGGAAACATATCTGCAGTGTTGTTATTGTTTATTTCTGAATATATTTTTTCTGCAGATACGAGAGATGAAATATATGAAGTGTATTAAAACGCATAGTATATGGATCTTAAATTACCAAAATATATTTTAATCACCTAGATTGTTATGAGGGGAAGTTAATATTTTAAGCTGATAACATATCTGACATGTAGGGGAGAGTGGGCATGAAAGAGCCGTGCTATGAAAGAGCCGTTTGCCATTGTACTAAAACCACAGCAAATTTAGATTTAGTACAATTAGTTATTTGTAGCACCCCTAGTTGTCGGTTATCCACAGAAGTGTCAAATGAATCGGCCGGTAAACAAATGCGCAGTACTGATCTGTTGATTTTCTTAAGCTATTCAAAATAAATCGTGTTGAACATTATTTGATTTTTTGCCTCGCTAAGTTTATCAAAGTCGACTTTTGTTATTTTATCGAATATCTGTAAGTATTTCTTTTGATATTCTAGCATGCATAAAATTTATTTAAACCGGAATAGTTAGGATAGGTTAGGTTATGTTTCATAAATGCACTTGCGTTGAAAGAGCCGCAGGAATGTGTCATGAAAGAGCCGGCTCTTTCATGCCTATGTGACTGGCTCTTTCATAACCTACATATGCAAATTAGTTTTTTTAGAATAATGGAACCACCAATTAAAAAGACAACAAAAAAGCGGGAAAGACCGGATCCAGCTGTGGTGGAAGAAGCGGTGCGAGAGTCTTAGATCATGGCCAAAAGATTAATCCGACAGCAATTTCTTTTAAAATTTCGAGAGCATATTTGGCAAAGATAGTAAAGAAGGTAAAAAATGAACAAGCTCAAAATTATGTTCACCGCCCTAATATAGGAAATAGACGAATATTTTCTACGGATCAGGAAAAGGCCCTTGCTGAATATCTCAAAACGGCTTCCAAAATGTGTCATTGGTTAACTCGAAGTGAGGTTAGAAAATTAGCATTCGATTATGCTCAAGCGAACTCTATTCCAACTGACAACTGGGACAAGAAAAAAGAGGCTAGTTTGGACTGGTTAAGGGGTTTTATGCAGCGCCATAATGATTTATCTGTTAGGACACCGGAAAGCACATCTTTGTCCAGAGCAACCAGTTTTAATAAAACAAATGTTCAAAACTTTTTCTCCCAGTTACAGAAAGTTTTCGAGAAATATAAATTTCCACCTCACATGATTTTTAACTGCGACGAAACAGGATGCACAACTGTTTCAAATCCTCCAAAAGTTATTGCTGAACGGGGGTGTAAACAAGTGGGTCAGGTAACGTCAGCGGAGAGGGGAAGCTTAGTGACGTTATTGTTTTTCGTTAATGCAGCAGGGACGTCTTTACCACCAGTCTTCGTTTTTCCCAGGGTAAACTTCAGAGAGAACATGTTAATAGGAGCTCCTGCGGGAAGCTTAGGACTAGCGAATCCAAGTGGTTGGATGTATGAAGACGGCTTTATAGCATCCCTTAAACATTTTGCTAGTATTGTAAAACCCTCGAAGGAAAATCCTGCCTTACTTTTAATGGACAATCATGCCACTCATAAATTTGAAAGTAATCACATTTGCACGTGAAAATGGAATTGTAATTTTAACATTTCCACCCCATTGTAGCCACCGACTCCAGCCTTTAGATGTCGGTGTTTACTCACCATTTAAAACCAGGTACAAAATAGCCATGAATGAATGGATGTTAACAAATGCGGGAACAACGGTGACAATATACCACATATCTCAATTTGTTAATAATGCTTATTTGGCCGCTTTTTCACCACATAATATAACACAGGGATTTTACAAAACTGGAATATATCCCTTGAACTCATGTATATTTAAAGAAGATGATTTTCTTCCTTCTTTCGTTACTGATAGGCCTAAGAATTCTGCTGAAAATGCTGATTTACCACAAGCAATCGCAAGCACTTCACTAGAGCCTTTAAGTTTACAATCAGCTCCGACTACCTCGAGTGATAATCCAGTAGCTAGCACTTCAAAGGAATGCGTGATGGTATCGCCTGAAATGGTTCGGCCGTTTCCAAAATCTGGACCCAGAAAACAGGTAAAAACATCTTGTAGAAAAATGCGTTCCGCAGTCATAACGGAAACACCTGAAAAGGACAGAATTGAAGAACTAGAATTAAATAAAATATTACAAAAAATACAAACAAAACCATTGATAAAATCGCTAAGAGTTTCCTCTGACTCTAGTGAAAGCGATGGGGAGATGTCACTTCACGATGATAGTGATGATTCGTTGAAAGATCCGACCTCGAATAAGAACATCCGTAAGTCGAAAATGCGATCTATTTGCCATAACCAAAAGGCAAAAAAGGGCAAAAAGGCTTCTATCCCTGGTGTTGTCCAGACTAATCTTAAGGACATTTGTAAATGTTGTGGTAAAGATTATAGCAAAAGTGAAGAGGATTGGTACCAATGTAAATTATGCAACGAATGGGCACATGAATCTTGCGGTCAAAAAGGAAAATTAAATTTTTTTTTGTAACTCGTGTTTTTAAAAGTTTTTTTTATTTTTTTTTAATTTACCGTGTTTGCCTAAAAAGTTGCAGAAACTATTAGTAAAATTTAAGTTTAACACTCCTTATACTGTTTATTTGTTAAAGTTACAAATTATCATTTTGTTAGTGGAATTTTTATGACTGGCTCTTTCAAAACAGAATGCGTCTCTTTCATTACTAACATGTTATGAAAAAGCCAAAAAACACTTTTTTTAAGTTTGAAAATAAAATATTTGTTTGTTAAAGTATTTGTTTTATTATTATCCAAATATGTTCGCAAATAACTATATTATCCAAGAATTTACTTGGCGAATTAAAAAAATAATAATAATTAGTAGATTTTTTAATAAAGAAAAAAACGGCTCTTTCATGCCCACTCTCCCCTAAGCATTAACGAGGAGTAGATAGACAAGTAGGGTTGCCAACCCTCCCGATTTAGGCGGGAGACTCCCGATTTTTCGTCATGCCTCCCGCCGTAAAACTATACTCCCGCTCTTAAACAAAACTCCCGCAAACTCCCGCTTTCCAACAATTTTGGCATTTAGCAGCAAGCAGAAGCAGATTCAGCTAGATGTACTAAAAGTACCTCTTCTTTTTCTTGCATTCTCTTCTTTTTTTTCCGGTTGCATTTGGATTTTTAATATTTAAGACTGGGATTTAAAAAAGCGCCTGAAGCTTGAAATGTACGCTGACAGGATTGACAAATGACATATCAAATATTAGATTGTTTAGATTTGGGATTCCCAGAAAGCAATCGTTATTATTATTATCCCCGAGTGATGTGTTCCAGGTATTTGTGAGCGTCTGTGTTTAATTTTTTTTTGCGAATAGTTTTGTGGTGAAAGGTGAAAATGTTTTCATCAGATAGTAGTACATTTGATGATATTGATTGGGTCGGCCAGTGCCAGAATGAGATTGATTGTGATGATGATTAAATTTCCCATAAAGCCATGACAGAGCCGAGCACTTCGACATCCCATCAAGAATTAGATTCCCCGCGGCCGCGCGTCAATGTTAAGAAGAGAAAATGGGAAGTTAAATTTAATAAAGAGTGGTGTAAAAAATATCCCAATATAATACAAGGGTCATCACTATCTCAGGCTAGATGCATACCTTGTGGTTCGCAATTTAGTATTAATCATGGTGGAGAGAATGATATCTCGAAACATATGAAAACTGACAAACATAAAAAAAACATTTTAGCAACTTCAAAAGTTCAGAAAATCGATCATGTTTTAAAAATGATTCTGTTAATGAACTGGCAACTATACATGCAGAATGTAGCTTCATTTTTCACAGTGTGAAGCCCTCGCATAGCTACGCATCCACAGACTGCGGTAGAAAATTGTTTAAAACTATATTTTGTGACTCAAAAATAGCACAAAAATATGGTTGCGGTAGAACAAAAGCCACGCAAATTATTACAAGAGTCCTTGGGCCAGAGTCAAAAAATAGAATTTTGAAAGATCTAGTGAATAACAAGTCATTTTCGATTGCGACAGATGCCTCGAATAAAGGAAATGTCAAGTTATTTCCTCTTATCGTGAGATATTTCAATAAAGAGTCGGGGATTCACACAAAATTGCTAAGCTTTTATTCAAGTGATTCAGAAAAATCAACAGATATTGCTCAGAGTTTGATCAACCATTTAGACGAAGCTGGCCTAAATATTGCGAATGTGATTGCATATTGTGCAGATAACGCATCTGTTAATTTCGGAAAAAAACAGAGTGTGTTCACTGAGCTACGCAAGAGAAATGAAAGACTGATTCCTGTCGGTTGTGTTTGCCATATAATCCATAATGCAGGAAAGTTTGGACAAGTCGCATTAAAATATGACGTGGAGTCTCTCGTTATCAAATGTTTCAACGAATTCAGTAGCAGCACAAAGAAAGTTACTGAGCTCAAAGAATTTTTCATTTTTTGTGACGAAGAATGGTCGCAGCTTTTAAGAAGTGTACCAACAAGATGGCTTTCATTAATTCCTGCAACTGAACGATTTTTGAATCATTTTGCTCCAGTTAAGTCATATTTCCTTTCCCAGGAATCCCCACCTGGAATGCTGAAGAAATTTTTGGAAGACGAATTAGCTGAAGCATATTTAGGTAACCATTTTCAAACCGTTGGGTTCATTTTTGCTTTATCTTATCTTCTTCTGATGTTTCAGGACTCATACTACACGTCGGACATTTGATGAATGGAATAATTGGGAAATTGGAATCGAGCGAGACGCTGGCGATTGAATTATTTACGATAATGAACAGTTTAAAACTCTCATTAATTAAAAAAAGAGAAGAACAATTCTATGGGTCTATTGCAAATTCTTTTTTGCGAAAATGTGAAGACCTCGTGAAAGTAGAATTGTTCAAGCGTGAAGCGGATGCATTCCTAGAAAGAATCATCAACTATTTGGAAAAATGGTAAGAAATCCTTCAAAATATGCTTTGCAAAACATTCAGTTCTATCTACTATTCAAATAATTATTGTTGTGCTGAATCATAAATATTGTAGTCACTGTGGAATATTTTTAATGTATTATCGAGGTATCTAAGACATAATTATTTTTTTGGGTTTTAGGTACAACTACAATGAAGACAACAAATTCAAGTGCCTGAGCGCTATGATCCTAAAGAACAAACCAAAACTAGAAGATTTTTTCAAAATTTGTTCAGATTTCCATATTGAAGTTGATGAGGACGCGCTTTTTGAAGAATATGTTGAACTCTCGGAGTTTTATAAGAACTTACCAGCAAATGTTTCTGATATTTCTATTGATAAGCAGTGGGTTTGCTTTTTTCAAAATCATGTTGCAGCTAATTTTGAAAAAATCGCATCAGTTGCCTTTGCCGTGCCTCATTCAAATGCTATGAGTGAGAGAATTTTCAGTTTGATGACACATGCATGGAGAAAGGACAGAAACAATCTAAGTGTCAAAACTTTAGAAGCTGAGCTAATGGTGAAACATAATTTTACCGAGTCGTGCACAGAATTTGCGAAATATCTCAAAACAGCAGATGGTAAGCAAATACTGGAAAAATGCAAAGGCAGCTGGAAAATGTGAACAAAAAAAAATGTCTTGAAATTGTGTTTGCATACTTATTAGGTTTTATACATAATAAATACCGATGCTATAGACTGCATAATATTGTTTTTTTATTCTTGTATGTACAGGGTTATTGATTATAAATGTCCCCCCCCCTTTAACTTTTTTGTTTGGCATTTTAGGAAAAAAATTTAAATATAAAAGTTGCTTGGAATAAGTTAAATTTTTAAAATATTATATTTCTAAATATACAGGGTGTGTCACAAATGTGCAGCAACTGCCAACTTTGTTATTTTCAATACAATACCATATTTTTTATTTCATTTTTGGATTCTACGTAAAATTCTAAGCATATTTGATATGGCATATCCTATACCTAACTTGAACTGTTTCCAAACTACAAACAATTGAAAATTGGCACTTTTTGCACTTTGACTCATTATAAGTAGTGGCAAAACGGTTAAAGATAGAAAATAAATTTTACATTCCTATCTTAACTTTTTAAAAGCTATCTAATAACATAAATATACAGTGGGTACCATTGGTACCAAATTTGGTACCTTCGTTGGTACCATCAATTACGACCATCACATAGCTCTTAAAAATTTAAGATGGGAAAGTGAAATTTATTTTCCTTTATCTTTAACCGTTTTGCCACTATAATGAGTCAAAGTGCAAAAAGTGCCAATTTTCAATTGTTTATAGTTTGGAGACAGTTGAAGTTAGGTATAGGGTATGCTACATCAAATATGCTTAGAATTTTATGTAGAATCAAAAAATGAAATAAAAAATATGGTATCGTATTGAAAATAACAAAGTTGGCAGTTGCTGCACATTTGTGACACACCCTGTATATTTAGAAATATAATATTTTAAAAATTTAACTTATTCCAAGCAACTTTTATATTTAATTTTTTTTCCTAAAATGCCAAACAAAAAAGTTAAAGGGGGGGGACATTTATAATCAATAACCCTGTACCTACTTTTAAATAAATAAATAAATAAATGAATAAATAAATAAATATATAAATAAATGAATGAATAAATAATTAATAAAAATTTATTGATAGTTTGTTATAGGCTGTTTTCCTTGGCTGTTTCGTAAAAATTTTTTTGTAGCACTCAAAAATTTTGCCTCAGGTAAGTGAACAGCTTTGTTTTCAAACCTCCCGCTTTTCCATTTCGAAAACTGTTACTGGTCTATTTTTGGCTCAAGTTTTGCTCACTGTTTTATAAATTTGTTAGATTGGCAATCAATCACCTTTATAAACTTCCGTCTGAAAATGAATTTTTCAATTGTGTGTTAAAGTGAGATGATCATTTACTTTTTATATACACAGAATGATCCACATGCTCTAATCTGTTATAAAACAAAATCTACTTTGTCCTGACACATTAGTTTTACTTTCAGTTTTGTTATCCTATGGTAACTATGTCAATGAATAATTGATAAATGTCTCATTATTTTGCCTTTATAGGCGTTATTATAAAATGTTTAAGCCTGATGCTTTCAATTAGGCTGGAAGCAACAAAGCACACAAAATGGACAGCAAAAGAAGTACATGCAATGTTCTTGTGGGCTTGTAGGCTTAAAAAGTATGAACGATGTATTAAAAAGAAACAAACTGCATGATCTGCTTTGGATGAGCATAAGCACTGGAACTGTCATAAATATCTAAGAAATCAAAGTCCTTGTTTATTGAAATTTATAAAGATTTTAATCATTTCAGTAAATATACGGACTACGATCTAAAGATACCTGGTGCAATTGAAGTCGAAAATTCGGTGCGTAATTTCATTTTGACATGGTCTAACCCCAAAAACCATGATATTTCAATCAGGACGAAATGAACATAGAATATAATTAACTTAAATCCTGAACAGAGAACAATATGGGATAGGAGATCCGTCAGAGCTGCGCAATTATAAGCCTATTTCAATTCTTTGTAATATCTCTAAGCATTTTGAAATACATATTTTTTAGTCAGGTTAGGTCTATAGTCTCTCCTGATCAACATGGACAAACCTGACTTGTTTATCTCAATATATTTACGCTTCACTTAATAACACTAGCCAAATTCATGTCGCTTATATTGATTTCCAAAAAGCTTTCGATCACATAGACCACAGTGTTCTTTTGCTGAAGTAGGACTTTATGGGCATTTCCTCAGGTTTGATTTCGCTTTTGAAGTCTTACATGACTGAAAGGCAGCAATTTCAGTTCAGAATATTTGGTATCGTCTGGAGTTCCACAAGGCTCTAACTTGGGACCCTTGCTTCTCATAAATGACCTAGCATACAAACTTCATTGTTTACTGTTATTTGCTTATGATTTAAAAGTATATTAGTATTGATTCCTCGGTAGACTGTCAGTTCGTGCAGGGCCCCCCCTCATATTTCGGTTGTTGTTTAGCTTATCGAAAAGGTAAAAACTGGCTCTGATACAGTTTTTCACGTAGAATCCAGTGGCGTAGTCAGATTTTTTAGGTGAGCTGCCGTTTTTGAGATATAACACAAACTTACAATTTTTTAAATGGTGCACCCCGTATATTTTTATTTTATATTATTTAGTTCGCAATAAGCTTCTCGAAAATATATAATAGTATATACTTTTCTATACAAATTATTACCTTTTATTTCCTTGTTTTATACTATTTTACAAGAAATGTTCAAGTTTTAGAAATTTAATAATTCAATAATTATAATGTAAAATGTAATAACTATCATAGCATTATTTATCTTACATTGTTATAATTTAGCTTGTTGCCTTGAAGATGGTTCAAAATCGGACCGAAAACTCGGTTTTATAATAAAAAGAATTATTATTAACCGGTTTTTCGCTTCTAAACCCGTGAATCCATCAATCTTGAAAAGTATCATTAAATCAATAAAATGAACATGTTAATAATTATACCTCTAATACCTTTAAACAGCAACAACAACAAAAAAAACTAATCCTACCACTAAAGATCACTAAAATAAACAGGAAACTAAATCTATACCCTAAAGATATTGCTCGAATTGATGTCCATTTTGCCTTACACAAAGCCTATATAATTTCCGTATTCTTTTTAAGGCGTTGACAATACTAACCGGTCGTTGTTGCATTTCATTGAATGCCCTTCATGTGGGCTAAGGTTTCATGTCTTGTCCTATATATTTTGTTTTCTAAAGTACCCCATAGGAAGTTATCCAAAATCGAGAGGTCTGGCGATCTCACCGGCCATCTTACAGGACAATTGATCCATATCCATTTTCCAAGAAAATTATTTTCCAAATATTGCCTTCTTCTACTGGAAGTTAAAGAAAATACCAGTAACAACGTCAAAGAAGCTCTTTTTGGTTGCTTGCTTTTACTCGGGGGTCGTTTCTTTATATCCTGTTGTCCTCCCATGGCGAGATATTCTAGGAACCGCTCTAAATGTGCTCTAAATTTGAGGACTGCGTTCCCCTAGAAAATTTTTCTGGCGACACCAGTTACGCGTTATACAACTGCAGGTGCTCAGAAAGGTTGCCAATAGTTTTAGAGCATATAACATCTGCTTGAAACGAATAGTAACTTTCAAACACAACTATAAAGAGAGTAACTTTTTCATTCTTTTAATATCGAAGCAGTGGAAAGTCATAGTGAAGCTTTTTTATACCTAAAGGGGATTTGTTATTATCGTTACCCTGATAAATTAAATATATGGTGTTAATACACAATAATAATAATAATAATAAAACTTACATATACCTAACAAATAATAATAATAATAAAATTCGAAAACTCTATTTTACATCTAAATATATTTGTTTTATAGACATTCCTGTATATAAACAAAGTGAACTAAGAAAGGATATTCACTAATTCTTCACCCCTATCTCAACTAACAACCAGGGGCATGCGGTGAAATTTTAAGAAAGGGAAGCATTTTTTTGCAAATTCGTCAATGACGTCAACATAAAAACGTCGATGCTCGGACATATTTTGGAGAAGTTTATTTTCACTAGACCACTTAACTGTTACTAAAATCAATGTCCGAAAATTTGTTTGAAACGTAATTTTTAACATTAAATACAACAAACTCGAAAACAATTTGTCCATCAAATTGTTAAACAGCATTAGTTAAGTGGAAGAACACTCCAAACTATAAACAATTGAAAATTGGCACTTTTTGCACTTTGACTCATTATAGTGGCAAAACGGTTAAAGATAAAGGAAAATAAATTTCACTTTCCCATCTTAAATTTTTAAGAGCTATGTGATGGTCGTAATTGATGGTACCAACGAAGGTACCAAATTTGGTACCAATGGTACCCACTGTATATTTATGTTATTAAATAGCTTTTCAAAAGTTAAGATAGGAATGTAAAATTTTTATTTTCTATCTTTAACCGTTTTGCCACTGTATATTTATGTTATTAAATAGCTTTTCAAAAGTTAAGATACTTATAATGAGTCAAAGTGCAAAAAGTGCCAATTTTCAATTGTTTGTAGTTTGGAAACAGTTCAAGTTAGGTATAGGATATGCCATATCATATATGCTTAGAATTTTACGTAGAATCCAAAAATGAAATAAAAAATATGGTATTGTATTGAAAATAACAAAGTTGGCAGTTGTTGCACATTTGTGACACACCCTGTATATTTAGAAATATAATATTTTAAAAATTTAACTTATTCCAAGCAACTTTTATATTTAAATTTTTTTCCTAAAATGCCAAACAAAAAAGTTAAAGGGGGGGGACATTTATAATCAATAACCCTGTACATACAAGAATAAAAAAACAATATTATGCAGTCTATAGCATCGGTATTTATTATGTATAAAACCTAATAAGTATGCAAACACAATTTCAAGACATTTTTTTTTGTTCACATTTTCCAGCTGCCTTTGCATTTTTCCAGTATTTGCTTACCATCTGCTGTTTTGAGATATTTCGCAAATTCTGTGCACGACTCGGTAAAATTATGTTTCACCATTAGCTCAGCTTCTAAAGTTTTGACACTTAGATTGTTTCTGTCCTTTCTCCATGCATGTGTCATCAAACTGAAAATTCTCTCACTCATAGCATTTGAATGAGGCACGGCAAAGGCAACTGATGCGATTTTTTCAAAATTAGCTGCAACATGATTTTGAAAAAAGCAAACCCACTGCTTATCAATAGAAACATCAGAAACATTTGCTGGTAAGTTCTTATAAAACTCCGAGAGTTCAACATATTCTTCAAAAAGCGCGTCCTCATCAACTTCAATATGGAAATCTGAACAAATTTTGAAAAAATCTTCTAGTTTTGGTTTGTTCTTTAGGATCATAGCGCTCAGGCACTTGAATTTGTTGTCTTCATTGTAGTTGTACCTAAAACCCAAAAAAATAATTATGTCTTAGATACCTCGATAATACATTAAAAATATTCCACAGTGACTACAATATTTATGATTCAGCACAACAATAATTATTTGAATAGTAGATAGAACTGAATGTTTTGCAAAGCATATTTTGAAGGATTTCTTACCATTTTTCCAAATAGTTGATGATTCTTTCTAGGAATGCATCCGCTTCACGCTTGAACAATTCTACTTTCACGAGGTCTTCACATTTTCGCAAAAAAGAATTTGCAATAGACCCATAGAATTGTTCTTCTCTTTTTTTAATTAATGAGAGTTTTAAACTGTTCATTATCGTAAATAATTCAATCGCCAGCGTCTCGCTCGATTCCAATTTCCCAATTATTCCATTCATCAAATGTCCGACGTGTAGTATGAGTCCTGAAACATCAGAAGAAGATAAGATAAAGCAAAAATGAACCCAACGGTTTGAAAATGGTTACCTAAATATGCTTCAGCTAATTCGTCTTCCAAAAATTTCTTCAGCATTCCAGGTGGGGATTCCTGGGAAAGGAAATATGACTTAACTGGAGCAAAATGATTCAAAAATCGTTCAGTTGCAGGAATTAATGAAAGCCATCTTGTTGGTACACTTCTTAAAAGCTGCGACCATTCTTCGTCACAAAAAATGAAAAATTCTTTGAGCTCAGTAACTTTCTTTGTGCCGCTACTGAATTCGTTGAAACATTTGATAACGAGAGACTCCACGTCATATTTTAATGCGACTTGTCCAAACTTTCCTGCATTATGGATTATATGGCAAACACAACCGACAGGAATCAGTCTTTCATTTCTCTTGCGTAGCTCAGTGAACACACTCTGTTTTTTTCCGAAATTAACAGATGCGTTATCTGCACAATATGCAATCACATTCGCAATATTTAGGCCAGCTTCGTCTAAATGGTTGATCAAACTCTGAGCAATATCTGTTGATTTTTCTGAATCACTTGAATAAAAGCTTAGCAATTTTGTGTGAACCTCCGACTCTTTATTGAAATATCTCACGATAAGAGGAAATAACTTGACATTTCCTTTATTCGAGGCATCTGTCGCAATCGAAAATGACTTGTTATTCACTAGATCTTTCAAAATTCTATTTTTTGACTCTGGCCCAAGTAATAATTTGCGTGGCTTTTGCTCTACCGCAACCATATTTTTGTGCTATTTTTGAGTCACAAAATATAGTTTTAAACAATTTTCCACCGCAGTCTGTGGATGCGTAGCTATGCGAGTGCTTCACACTGTGAAAAATGAAGCTACATTCTGCATGTATCGTTGCCAGTTCATTAACAGAATCATTTTTAAAAACATGATCGATTTTCTGAACTTTTGAAGTTGCTAAAATGTTTTTTTTATGTTTGTCAGTTTTCATGTTTCGAGATATCATTCTCTCCACCATGATTAATACTAAATTGCGAACCACAAGGTATGCATCTAGCCTGAGATAGTGATGACCCTTGTATTATATTGGGATATTTTTTACACCACTCTTTATTAAATTTAACTTCCCATTTTCTCTTCTTAACATTGACGCGCGGCCGCGGGGAATCTAATTCTTGATGGGATGTCGAAGTGCTCGGCTCTGTCATGGCTTTATGGGAAATTTCATCATCATCACATCAATCTCATTCTGGCACTGGCCGACCCAATCAATATCATCAGATGTACTACTATCTGATGAAAACATTTTCACCTTTCACCACAAAACTATTCGCAAAAAAAATTAAACACAGACGCTCACAAATACCTGGAACACATCACTCGGGGATAATAATAATAACGATTGCTTTCTGGGAATCCCAAATCTAAACAATCTAATATTTGATATGTCATTTGTCAATCCTGTCAGCGTACATTTCAAGCTTCAGGCGCTTTTTTAAATCCCAGTCTTAAATATTAAAAATCCAAATGCAACCGGAAAAAAAAGAAGAGAATGCAAGAAAAAGAAGAGGTACTTTTAGTACATCTAGCTGAATCTGCTTCTGCCTGCTAAATGCCAAAATTGTTGGAAAGCGGGAGTGGGCGGGAGTTTTGTTTAAGAGCGGGAGTATAGTTTTACGGCGCGAGGCATGACGAAAAATCGGGAGTCTCCCGCCTAAATCGGGAGGGTTGGCAACCCTAGTGCAAACCCATTCCTAAACAAAGTGCTCTCGAATGAGGCGAAATAATTTTAGCTTGGAAAGTTTCGACTTCTGACCTATTTATCAACGGCCGGTGCCGATGCCGGCGAGTCACCTGATTACGACAGAGCGGGATGGCGATTGCCGATGCACGCGTTTTCTATTGCATTCTTGAGGCGATAAATCTGTAGCTTGGATATGCTTTTATTGGTTATTTAAATCACATGACTAGCGAAATATTCCAACGGCTTCTTTTTACGTGGTGCGTGCGGCTGAGAAAGAAATAGGAAATAGATTGCGATAATCGCTGATTGAGGGCGTTCTGTCTTTTAAGGTGAATAAATACGCGTGAGTAAGTTTTTGTTTTGTTTTGATTTGGTAAGTTGGACCGTTCCATTTTTTGTATTTGCTTTTTGCTTTTGAAATGAATCCTATTCACGACATTATTGCTTCATTAATTGAAACGCCTTTTTTAAGAAGAAGAGAAACTGAAAAGAAACAGATATTAGGTAGCCGTCCGACGCCGAAAATTTTAGCAATATTTAACGATAAGAGGCAAGGTAAAAAATATTCAAGAACTTTTCAAATATCTTGGTACGAAACTTATAGGTGGCTATGCGGAAGTATTTATAAAGAAAGCTTATATTGTTGGCCTTGTATTTTATTAGGTTGCGTCAAAAATAATTGGAGTTCAGGGGGCGGATATTCGGATTTAAAAAATTTTTCACGAGCAGTAAAATCGCATGAAAGTTCAAGAGAGCATATTAAAAATTCGGTAGCACTTACAAGACTGGAGCAAAATAGGGCGACTATTGCGGATGCACTACAAGAAAATGCAAGTCTTAATAAAATTGTTTATAATGAAAATGTTCGAAAAAACCGTTTATTACTAAATTATTTAATTGATGTTACTATTACTTTGGGTAAACAGGACTTGGCATTTCGAGGTCATAATGAAACAACAGATTCTTTTAACCGTGGCAATTTTAAGGAAATATTTGCATGCTTAATAAAAAGAAATGCCGAACTTACTGAACATTGTGCTAAATTTAGTAATATTTTTACGGGACAATCTAAGACTATACAAAATGAACTAATTGGTTGCATACATGACTCTATTCAAGAATATATAAAAAAAGAAATCAATGACACCGATTGTTGTTTTTTTGGCGTAATTGCGGATGATAGTACTGATATAACAGAAAAATCACAGTGTTCGATAACAGTTAGGTATGTGACCAACGGATCTTTAAAAGAAAGATTTTTAGGATTTTTTGACGTTAGCGATAATAGAACAGCAGAGAGCCTTTTTCATTTAATACAAAACAGCTTAGAGCCTTATGACTTTAAAAATAAATTGGTCGCGCAGTGTTACGATGGGGCTAGTGTTATGGCAGGTGAAATAAATGGGCTTCAAACAAAAGTTATCTATTGCTCCTTTCGCTATGTTTACTCATTGTTGCGCCCACAGATTAAATCTAGTTTTACAACAGGGAACAAAACTGATTACCCAAAGTCGTATATTTTTTGCCACTTTATTAGGAATACCAAATTATTTCCACCAATCACCAAAACGGTCTTTTGTGCTTAATCAGATAGTAGGTAAAAGAATTCCGCGAGCTGTAGAAACGCGATGGTATACACTTTGATATTTATATTTTTACTAAATATAAAATATTATATTTCGAAATAATAGATTGTATAATTCTTCAATTAGGGACGCGGTTTGAAAATTTAAATAATTTAAATTTCTTTGCTTTAATCGATTGCACAAAATATTCGGAATATGTTAAATGCTTTCCAGACGACTTATTAAATAATTTATTAAAAAATTATCCAAACATTTTTGACAGAGATAGATTAAAGAATGAGCTTTCTGTATTGTATAGGGATGAACAATTTTCAAATTTAGATGTCGAAAAAAGTCTAGCTTTGTTATTTAAAGATTTTAAAGCAATTTTTGCGGAAGCATATAAGCTTTTTAATTTAGTTTTAACTATTCCCGCAACAAGTGTATCGGCCGAACAAAATTTTTCATGTCTTAAACGGATCAAAACCTACCTAAGAAACACAATGACACAAGAACGGCTTTCGGGTTTAGCAATGATGTCAATAGAGCAGGAATTACTGTCAGAACTTAGTGAAGACCAAAACTTTTACGACCAAATTATAGATAAATTTGCAACCTTAAAAGACAGACGTATAGATTTAATGTACAAAAAGTAGTTTTTTTATCTTATTTCATACAACAATTTATTTTAAGTTTTAATAAACTAAATTATGTTTTTATTATCGCAATCACCGCTATATTTTAGTGATAGGTGTACATATTTTACTTGTTTTGTTTACTTTTTATTTACTTTTTTTAGAGTTTATTTTTTTAGTTGTTAATTGGTTAGTAGGGCTATTGGCGATGACCTCCATTAAAAAAAAAGGTCAACGCGTCGCAGAATAATACCTCATGGGTGACGTGGAAATTTATTCACATTTAAACAAAATTAACCTCATGTAGCCTCACCCTTCAATATACTCACGAGCCGCCACTGTACTATAACTGCATAAAGAAGTAAAGCTTTATTTATTGTTATTGTTATTTATATACAGTAAATATAAACTGAAAGGTTTGTTATTAATATTATTATTATTGTTATATGTTGCACCGCTAAAAACAAATCTCCTTTAAAAGACTCAGAATCAGAATTCGAGAACGCCGCGGTGTTTTAATTATTGCCAAATTGAATTTCTTCACATCACCTTGTGTAAATGTCGCCGAATGTGACTGGCGATTTTGGTCAGCAGGTAAATTATATTCGCCAGTAACCTGTGAACCGAGGCTTTAAACTTGCTAGTGTAATAGTAATTCCAATATTTAGTTTCAAAAATGGATCACTTTACCTTTCTACCGCTTCATTGTTGACAAAGTGAAAAAATTACTCTCTTAAAAGTTATCCTTGAATTGATTTCTTTGTTTCAAGCAGATGGTATATGCACTAAAACTATTGGTCACCTTTCTGGGCACCTGTAGTCGTATTACCATATAACGTGTTTACCACATGGAAGCGTACAAACGGGTCATTTTGTCTTTATCTTGTGATATCAAATTGCCTTGATACAGTTAAAGCGACTCTAACATCATCAATTCTTGTTTTTATGTGAATTAATTATTGGTTACACTCAAAGGCGAAATATGTGTATGTGACGGACGAGCCTTTTTTGTTCATCAAATATTTTGAAACATT
Organism: Kuschelorhynchus macadamiae; assembly: GCA_030620095.1. Lineage (NCBI taxonomy): Eukaryota > Metazoa > Arthropoda > Insecta > Coleoptera > Curculionidae > Kuschelorhynchus > Kuschelorhynchus macadamiae. Next base: position 784,764 of record JAUTXW010005371.1, read on the forward strand.
TTGCAATTTATCGTGGATTAGCCAAAATATCATGGGTAACATAATTTTAAGCAATACGAGCCAGCTAGTTGTTTTAAATATCTTAACGTAAATTAGCACAATCTCATATCGTGATATATGTGATTTTGTTAGAATACAATTGTTTAAGTTATTTATTTTACATTTAAACATATATTTACGACTTGCCTTGCAACGGAATTTTTAAATTAGTATTTTGGCAATACAGTAGTAAATGTATCACCCCAACTTGAGTTCAATTAGCAAGATCATTATTTTTAAGGTCTAAGGGGAAACTATTTTGCTAGAAAAGCTATACCATAGCAAGAGTAATGGGCCTTGGTGGCGGAAGTAAGAGGGAGAATGGCGAAACTTGACACAAAAGATTACGCGCTTAACACCAGTAGTACGGTCAATGAAAAACAGTATAAACTATGATTAAACTGTTTTTTATTGTACATAGAGTAAATATTAAAAATCCTTTTGGCCAGAGTTTTGAACCCGACGACATCCAAACACCCTCCTTTTGAGTTGGCAAGCGGTCCAAAAATCAAAAAGCCACACAAACAGTAGAAGTTTAAGTATATGCTTACCTGTGATTGGGGGCAGTATTAGAACGGCCCATATTGGGCCCTTGGGGCCTTTTCTCGTCTTTATTTGGCAGGCGTAAATAATCTTGGTCTCCGAGAAGAAATAGGTCCTTGGAGATGATCATGGCCGCGGCTGCCTCGCCTAAAGTTCAAATAAAAATAATTATTGAAACTGTAATTGGAATCAAAGTTCTACAACACATGTAAAAAGTACCAAGCTGCCTATTTTTAAAATAACCCAGATTAACCCTTTATTCGTGAAATCTAATAAAAATACTCAAATTCATGCTATTAATTATTCTTAAAGTAAGTAAAATATGCAAAATAATCAAAGGCTTATATTAAAACTAACAACAGAAATACTGATAACTACGGCACACAAAAACATCACCTCTACGGGACGTTTTTTATTTATATTTTTAATGATTTTTATGTAACCTCAGTGCATATAACATATATTGTTTATATTTTGATTAAAAATATTAATAAAATATTAAAAAAAAATCGCTAAAAAAGTAAAAACTAATATTTTAGAACGGAAGCTTTCACGGCTTTGGTCAATTAAGAAATCATGGTTCTTGTGATTAGACCGTGTCAAACTGGAATTACTATCCGACGTTTCGCCTTCGATTGCACAAGGCATCTTCAGGGATCTTTACTCCACGAGATCTGAACACTGAATGAGATCGAAGAGATTCAGGCGGGCTTTTATACTCGACTTGTGCTCGCCGAATCGTGACCCTGTGTTAAGATCGGTTTCCACGTGTGATGTAGACCGTAACCCGTATCTCTATTGAAATTTGTTATGTATGTTTAAATATTTCAATAGATTCTCTAATTTTCCGATTATAAAAACCTGGAACCGATGCTAGAACCTTGGTTTCCTTTACATTTATGAAATCACCAGTGTTATGCTAGTGTTCAGCTACAGTAGATTAAACAATTTGTTTCTTTTTAATACATCGTTCATGTTCCTTAAGTCTAGTTGATATTGAGCGTCCTGTTTCTCCCACATATACTTCTCCACAGGAGGAAGGAATTTTATATACTCCTTCTGTTTGGAAAGGTACAATATCTTTCGGGGATCGCAAGCATTGTCCAATTTTCTTATGTGTATTGAAGATTGTACGTATGTTGTACCGCTGAAGTAATCGTCCTATTTTGTCTGTAGTGCCGTGTATGTAGGGAAGAACAACACTACCTAATGGTAGCTCTTTATCAGTCTCCTTTGCCGGGGTTGGATTACTATATCTTTTAATTGAACATGTAATATCTGCAGTGCAATAGCCATTCCTCTGAGATTTTTCGGTCAGTTTCCATGTTTCCGACGTTAAAGAATCTTGATCATAAATCGAAATAGCTCTGAACACTAATGAGTTAATAATCGATTTCTTTTATGCTGGATGGTGATAGGAATTTGCATTTAAGTATCTATTTGTATGCGTAGGTTTTCTATACACAGAATGTCCTAATGTACCATTTTCCTTTCTTAGAACACATACATCTAGAAAGGAAATCGTTCCATTAGATTCAATTTCCATCGTGAACTTGATATTGTGATGTTGCTTATTAAGGTGGTCCAGAAATATGAGGAGATTATCCTGTCCATGAGGCCAAACAACAAAAGTATCATCTACATATCTGTGCTTGGATTTTAGTGGAGCGGATGTTAGAGCAATATCCTCAAAGGCTTCCATAAAGATATTCGCTACCACAGGTGATAGAGGAGTTCCCATAGCTGCCCCTGAAGTTTGGTCATAAAAAGTTCCTTAAAAAATGAAATAAATAGATGTAAGACAAGCTTCCACTAGGTCTATTAAGCTCTTATCAAGATTATTATTATCCAGTATGTCTGATATAACGGAAATTGAGTCGCTGACAGGAATATTTGTGTATAGTGATTCTACATCAAAACTGACCAAAACATCTTCGGGATCTAACTGGATTGTCTTAAGTTTTTCCACATAGTTTTTAATAAAAGAATCTGTTTTTCCAGTAAATAGATTAAGAAAATTTGAAAGATATTTACCTAGTTTGTATTTGGGCGTCTATTGCACTAACGATCGGTCAAAGTGGTACATTGTCCTTGTGTATCTTCGGAAGACCGTAGAACCTGGGAATCTTGAAGCTGCTTGGTTTTAACGATTTTTTCACCGTTGCGTTGGTGGTAGACTGGATGCGTTGATCAGATTGGTAATGCGTCTTTCTATTCTACTTGTGGGGTCTGCTTGCAAAACCTTATAGGTGTTGTTGTCCAAAAGTTGAGTAACCTTTTCCACATATTCTGTTGACGACGTTGGCACTGGTAATCTTCTGATTGCTGCTTCAATCAAAGATACTATGTCTTCTACGGGAATGTTAAACCGTGCTATTGCGAAATTTTGGCCCTTGGAAAGGACGGAATGTAACGGCTTCAATGACAAGTTGGATAACTGTATTCTGCGGAAGTTTCACTGGATTCTTTCTGTTCAGGAGGGCTTCAAACTTCTTTTGTTGCTTAAGTGTAACTTCTTGACGGATTTTTTCTGCCTGTGAGTTGGTAATGTTGTCCAAAGTTGTAAATATGGTTCTTTCTAGTCTACAAGCTAATTTCAGAAGAATTTCTAATAGTTTTCGGGCAATTGTATCTAAATCACGACGTGTTGCCTTAATCCTTTCTTTAACTAATGCATTGCTAGCACGCTTATAAATATTCTTAGCAGTTCTAGAAGTAAATGTCTTACCTGTAGTGATTTTCGTACTACATCCTCATCTCGGCATCTAAGGAGAAAGGCCAACTGGCAGAGTAACTTCTTCTTGCTGTTCCGGAGATCGACAAAAGTTTTGGCATCCTTCTTGGTTTCCTCCCCATAGAGGTTAGCTAACATAGAACGGAAGCTTTCACGGCTTTGGTCAATTAAGAAATCATGGTTCTTGGGACTAGACCGTGCAAATTGGAATTACTATCCGACGTTTCGCCAAAGAATTTCAATAGAGATACGGGTTACGGTTTACATCACACGTGGACTTCAAAATGTCTATATTTAAAACATTATTTTTTACTTTTTAGCGATTTCTTTTAAGTCGTTTTTTTATATTTTATCTCTCACTCTTTAGTAACTTTTAAAAATAATATAATTTGTACTATACGTATTCCTAATACACATAAAACATAATACAAAAAGTGACAAATAGAGAAGTAAACAACACTATTAAAATTAGATTTTATATTAAATACTTAAGAAAAATATACATACATTAAAATTATAATGAGGGTAGTGGGTTAATAACATTTTATTCAAACCGAATGTCGAACAAAATACTAGATTTTGAAGTTGCACATTTTCATGATCACTCTATATACAGTGTGTCCAAAAAATATATGCAACATATGGGAAACTTTTTTACTATTCACTTCTCAAAAATTTTTATTCTTGATAAAAGTTGGTGCTTATCGTTAGACCAAAAATAGACTTGCCAGATATAACGTAGATATAATAGTAAGCGCGCTTATGGCACTTTTTCGAAAAAGGCCCAAGAGTAAAGTATCCATATTCTTTGTCAACTAAAAAAAAATTATAAAAAAAAAGTTGTTTAGAATTAAAAACTAAATTCGGATATAAAATTTCATGTAAATATCTTAAAATATAATATTTTTTCTTTTTATGATCTTTTTTCAAAAAAGACAGACGTAACGGAGAAAGTGAGTTAAATAAAAGCTTGTAAAAATACCAATTATTTGGATTAATTTCATTGGCACAACATGTGATGGCCATGAAATAAACAGCGCAAAGTAATGACAATTAGAATACTGCCGTAATCTCAGAACTCGGTTCTTTTACCGAAATACTTTCTTGTTTGAAACATAACCATACTACAATACAAAAACGAAAAAAAATTAAATCTGAATTTAAAAAACTCTCGTTTAAATAATGTCATATTTTTTATAGACAGCGTTTTTGTTCAGAATTGTTCTTTTAACATTTTATTTACTATGAATATACATTTTATGTACAGAGCCCAAATTTTGTATGTTGATGATATTGTATCGGTGGTCAAAATATTCATGCTTGAAAATAACTGATGATAAATAATTGATAATTCTCAGGGGTATTGTTAATTATTCAATAATTAGACAAGCAAACTAATAATTAGAATAAGAAAAATAAGTTATGGTAAAATAATGAATGTCTACTTTAACGACAAATCTGAGGAGACATATAGTTTCAGCCCTGAGTTTTTTGCCTTACGTTATCAGACAAGTCATTAATGTCGCCAGTTTTATCTTATAGGATGAGTATAGTCGATATTATCTTGCATTTATCACGGGATATTTTTACCGCAGTTTCTCTGGAATGTTTTTGATAGAAATGTTATAGAAAAGAGATAGTGGAAATTTTGCTTTCTTGAAAGGAATAGACAAAATTCCGAATTTAAAGGTCATAGTTCACAAATCAACGAAGTCGTAATGCCATCGTAAATAAATATTGAGTAAAGGCTAAACAAAGACATTAAGCCTTAAAATAAACATCACAAAGCAATACTGCTGTAATCTCAGAACTCGGTACTTTTTCTAAAATAGTTTCTTGTTTGAAACATAACTATAATATGTGACAAAAGTGCAAAAACGATGGAGATTAGAACATAAATATTTAATAAAAGCCCTTGTTTGAGTAATATCATATTTGTATACGCAATGTTTTTGGTCAGAATTGTTCTTTTAATATTATATTTACTATAAAATAAACATTTTATGGACACATCCCAAAATTTTATATTGATGATATTTTACCCAAAATGTATGGCCAAAATATTCACTTTTGAAAATGTTGATGATGAGTTCCGCACATTCACCAAAATAATTTCTTGTTTGAAACATAACCATAGTATCTGAGAACAGTACAAAAACAATGAAAATTGAAATCTAGAAATGTAATAAAAACGCTTGTTTAAGTAATGTTATATCGTGTTATAGGCAGTGTTTTTGTTCCGAATTATTCTGTTAATATTTTATTTACTATGACATAGACATTTTATGAACAGAGTCCAAATTTTGTATGTTGATGATTTTTTATCCGTGGCCAAAATATTCACACTTGAAGATAACTGATGATAAATAAGTGATGAATCTCAGGGATATTGTTAATTATTAATTAACTACATGTAGATGGTGATATATATTTCGAAAAATAAATTCTGGTGGGATCGTCTTTCATTTTTTTAAATTATTATATTTCAATTATTTTTCCACGTGTCTTAAGTAATACTTTTCCAAAAAAAGATTTTCTCAGTTTCTCTCTTTAGTAATTAGGGTTGTGCCAAAAGTGAAAAAAGTTTTAAAATAATTTTCTTGCACACGCCACTGGATATTTTTTATCAGATTTTATCAGTTTCTTTGGAATTATTTTGTTAGATGCATCAAAAATGCTCATAGGGGCGAACAACTGATTTAGAAGAGAGAGTCGAAATCAAGCATTGCTTTTTGTGAAAAGACTACATACAATTCCGAATTTAAATGTGAAAATTTATAAATCAACGATAAGTTATAAATAAACAGTGAGCAAAAGGCAAAGAGGGGCATTTAATTTATGAATCTACCACAGATTAAAGAACCTTATGAATACTGCTGTAATTTCAGAACTACTTTTCCCAAAATAGTTTCTTGTTTGACACATAACCATTATATCTAAGAAGAAATATAAATATTTAATAAAAACACTGTTTAAGTATATATATTTTATACGCAGTGTTTTTGGTCAGAATGGTTCTTTTAATATTTGATTTATTATAAAATGGACATTTTACGGACAGATGCCAAATTGTTGATGATATTTTAACAGTGGCCAAAATATTCCTTTTAATATTTTGACTTTATTTATAAAGGGAGTATTATATCTGAACATAAATATGTAATGATAAGTTTAGATATCAGATATAATAAATTGTTATGCATTTTATTCAGATTGACTAACTTAAGAAATAAAGTTTTGTATGTGGATAACATTTTATTTTGCCTTATTACCGAGAGGGTACCCAACCTTTCTACTTTTACCACAACAGATCTGTTATCGGTGACCAAAATTTACTAATTCACAATTGTAATTGGAAAAGATGGTGATATATACTTCGAAAAATAAAATCTAATGTGAATCTTTTTCATTTTTTCGAATTATTTTATTCCAATTATTTTTTCCTCGTTTCTTCTCTTAAGTAATACTTTTTCAATAAAAGACTTTTACAGCGTAGATTATCTATAAAGTAATAGTAATTATGATTTAAAATGTGGCATATTTTATTTTACTTTATTGTTTTATTTTAAATTCTGCCAAAAGTCAATTGTCTTGGACACGCCACCAGATATGTTTTATTAAAGATAATATCAGTTTCTCAGGAATTTTTTTATTAAATTCGTCCAGAAAGCTCATAAAGGCGAACTGATTTAAAAAAGCATTTAGAGAGTCCAAATCAAGGACTGCTTTTTGTAAAAAAAATAGACACAATCCCGAATTTAAAGTTGATAATCCTCATATCCACGAAGTAATAAATGGAGTCTTAAATAAACAGTCAACAAAGTACAAAGATACGCATTTATTTTATGAGTCTAACACACATTAGGCCGTAAATTGAACATCGCAAAGTAATGACAATTGGAATACTGCCGTAATCTCAGAACTCGGTACTTTTACCAAAATAGTTTCTTGTGTGAAACATAACCATAATACTGACAGCAGTACAAAAGCGAAAAAAAAATAAAATCTAAATATAAAAAAACGCTAGTTTAAGTAATGTCATATTTTTTATACGCAGTGTTTTTGTTCAGAATTGTTCTTTTAACATTTTATTTACTATGAATATACATTTTATGGACAGAGCCCAAATTTTTTACGTTGATGATATCGTATCGGTGGACAAAATATTCATACTAATAATCGATAATTCTCAGGGGTATTGTTAATTATTAATGAATTAGATACCCAAACTAATAATTCATTTTGTCAAAGACATGTAAAGAATGTGGAGACTATTAGTAATTTTTTGAAACATTGGAATTTCTTTGAAACTATGTTATTATATATTCAACAAATATTTCTTCCTTTATTTTATCAAGTCCGAAAAATATATTGAGGTGAAATAATTAATTTCCACTTTAACGCCACATCTGAAGATAGTTTAGGTTTTTAGTCTTACGTTATCAGAGAAGTCATTAATGTCGCCAGTCGCAGTTGTATCTTATAGGATGAGTATCGTCGATAATTGTCTTGCATACATGACAATCGCCTAAGAAACCTTGTGAATTCTGCCGTAATCTCAGAGCTCGGTACTTTTCCCAAAATAGTTTCTTGTTTGAACAGTGCAAAAACGATGAAGATTGAATTATAAATATTTAATAAAAATACTTATTTAAGTAATATCATATTTTTAAACGTAGTGCTTTTGATCAGAATTGTCCTTTTAATAGGTATTTTATTTACTATAAAATAGCCATTTTATAGACAGATCCCAAATTTTGTATGTTGATGATATTTTACCGGTGGCCAAAATCTTCACTATTGAAAATACTGATAACGAATGATAATTGCTGAATTTCATTGATATTGTTAATTATTAATTAATCAGATGTTTTTTATTTGGAAAATATTAAAGGAGTAATTTATCTGAATATAGGTGTGATAACTTTAGATTTTAGACAAAATAAATTGTTATGCATTTATGAATCTAACACACATTAGGCCGTAAAATAAACATCACAAAGTAACGACAATCGCCTAAGCAACCTTGTAAATACCACCGTAATCTCAGAACTCTGTACATTCACCAAAATAATTTCTCATTTGAATCATAACCATAATATCTCAGAACAGTACCAAAATGATAAAAATTGAAATCTAAAAACTTAATAAACACTTTTGTAAATAATGTCATATTTTTTATACAGAGTGTTTTAGTTCCTAATTGTTTTAATATTTTATTTACTATGAAATAGACAATTTATGAACAGAGCTCAAATTTTGTATGTTGATGATATTTTATCCGTGGCCAAAATATTCATACTTGAAGATAGCTGATGATAAATAATTAATGCATCTCAGGGATATTGTCAATTATTAATTAATTAGATGTTTTCATTTGGAAAATATTCATTTTAATATTTTGACTTTTATTTATTAAAGGAATATTTTATCTGAGCATAGGTTTAGATATCAGATATAATAAAATGTTATACATTTTACGCAGATTAACTATCTTAAGTAATAAAGTTTTGTAAGTAGATAATATGTTATTTTGCCCAGTTACTGAAAGGGTACCCAACCTTTCTACTTTTACCACAACAGATCTGTTATCGGTGACTAAAATTTACCAATTCAAAACTATAATTGGTAAAGATAATGATTAGTATTTCAAAAAATTACACCTATTGAACGGGCTCATTTTCATTTTTTTTTTTAGTCATTATATTATTTTTAAATTATTTTTTCAACGTTTCTTCTTTTAAGTAATGTTTTCCAGTAAAAGGATTTCCCGGCGTGGATTGTTTTTAAAGTAGTAGTAATTATGATTTAAACTGTCGCATATTTTATTTTACTTTATCATTTTAATATAAATTCTGCCAAAAATAAATAAAGGGTAAAAAAAGCTATTAAAACTTGAACTGACCTGCCCTAATGTTTATAAATAATTTTTTTTTCATTTTCACAAAAATCCATGTTTTTTTCAATTTTTACAATAAATATGTCTTTCTTTTTTAGGGAGTTCTATACTAAGCACAGAAGGGTTGTTAAATTAAAAAAATACCCCTTATTAAAAAAAAATTAAAATAAAAAATAAACTTATTGAATTTTTCAAAAAAAAAAAATTACCTACCCCAACGACAATGAAAAAACACATCTACACCGACAAAATCCTCGGGGATCGCACCGACTTACCGGCCTAATAGTGATGTCACTTATCCTGTCACTTGTTGATTGCACTGCGCGTGATATACGTCAGTTTTAAGTGCACTTCATGCCGATTATGGGACACACTCTACGATCACGAACGCTGCTCCAATTGAACCGTACGAGGTGCGCGAACACACTGTCGAACGCGCGCGATATCAAAACGCACTTGTCGCAAACTCGCGGCCGCGTTGCCAAGTTTCGTCCGAGTTTTTCGGAAGATGATGCGATAGAGAGAGGAGAACTGAGGGTTATTCTGCCCTCCGAAGCCAACATGTCCTCTAAGTCATTGGTTCCCCGACGTTTTCCTAGAGCGCCCTTTTTTTGGTGATATGTAAGGCTCACGCCCCTTGATAACTGAGACCAAAACTTTACTTATGCAAGTACGTTTATTTATATACTTAACAAAAAATTAACACACATAATCATTATTATGAAGGGTGGTATTGAATTTTTTTATTGTGACATTCTGGGTTCTAGTTTTGAAAGGGCGCAGTATAGGTCGTTTGCTTGTTCTTGCATGTGTTATGGAAGAGTGTTTATTTATACCATACGTTGTCATTTAATCAACACACAAGTGACTTAAACATAAACATTTCAGTTCACAAGAAACCTTCACAACGAATTGTATCATGCAAATTTTCTTGATGTTACATTGAATTAGCACAGTCATTAGAAAGAATACTGTGAAAGTATTATTGTGGTATCGACTTATATATCTTTTTGTTTTTTATTAAAACGGAGAACCTGAGGGCTTTTTCTGACAAGTAGTATTTTTTATTGAATTTTTCAACTTTACCATAATAGCAACAATTAAAGCAGACCTCTCATTGTTACTACTAGCAAGTCTAATTCACGTGTTCTGGGTAATCTCCAACATCATCCTCATCAAGAAGACAGCCATAGGGCCCTGAAACAGTTAGGTCGCCTTCTCCAAACTTTTCCTCTCTCACCTTTTTTCTGCTTCATCTGTTACTTCCGTAGACGATTCATTTTGATCTTTTTCACCTGTTGAAGGTCGAGCATCACCTTTACCTGGCACAGGTGGTGTTTCTTCATCGGTTTCCGATTTTTTTTTTCCATTTTTTTCCCTTACTTGATTTCCTTGAAGATTCTTTCACCCTCCTGATCAATTTGCGACATATGCGTTAATTCCAATTAATTCTCGATTGATAAAAGCCTACTTTATAAAAATGATAAAACTCGAATATCCTAAATGGTGAGTACACGGGGCTGTTTCAAGTAATAAAATAGCAAATATCTCAAAAACGGTAAAATCTAGGTAGATTTTTTTTGTGAAGAAAAGATAAAGGAAAATATTTCCTTCCTAATTTTATATTCAAAAAAGTTAGAACATTTTTAAATACAAAAAGTAGCGCTCCTAGTGCCCTCTACAAATTACATCAAAATTGAAGGCGTATTATTATTACTGGCTATAAAAAATCCGTTATCACCAATTTTCACTTTAATATCTCAAAAACCAGTGATATTATTTCAAAAAATCGAAAATAAAATTTTAACTTAATCACCCTGTATCTTTCTTAATATTAACTTTTGGACTAAGGCAAGTATGGCTGTCGATATCATCGGATACCTATCGGCATTATTAGTCACCTAAGGGCACTTATCGATGACTATCTATATCTTTTATTTACCTATTGTTATAGGATATGTCGATTGCCAGATGGCAAGAAAAAATTGGTACAGTTACTTTTATATCGTCGATTTCGATATATATCAAATACAATTGCAGTACAGGTAAAGTGCGGGACACGAAAGAAAACCGGGCGGAGTCAATCGGTTTCAGGTCGGCCAAGAAATCTCTTTAAACCAGTAGTGTCCCGTCGTTCTATACAGGGTGGCCCATCGAAAACGTACCGCAAGGCATAACGGCCAGGGTAATTTTTTTTTCAAAAAATCCAAAAAAAACCTCAATTTTGTTTGTGAGGGGGACAATTTTTGCCTTTAAAATGATCGCAAAATTTTCAACCCTCTAAGCGGGGGTGTCATCCCCCAAACTTTTTTAAATGGGAAGAGGGGTCAAGTGGTACCGCAATGAAAAGGGCTTTCTATTCTCTATACATTCCCGCTTTGGTTTTGAAAATCGGTCAAGTCATTTAGAAAATATGAAGGATTGAAATTTAAAATGTTTATTTACAAATTATCAGAGTAAATGATAAGGATAAATTCCTTCGACCAAGTCGCTATTTTTGTCCTGTTATTTTAGATGTTTACTGCTGATTTTAGTGATTTGACATGCCACAACGATCAGGTGCGGTAGTTGCTAGATAGCTGTTCTGTAACTTGTGCGTTTAAATTTCTCAATATCATTAAATTTTTTATCAATAATTATGGTGTACTCACTTGCAGAAAAAGTGGAAATAATCGAACTTTATTTTAAAAATAATGAATGTGGCAATCGGGTTGCGCAGATATTTAATGAACATCCTGAAAAACACCTTTCCGGCAAAATTGTTCGCGAGTTAGTAGCAAAATTTCGCGAAACTGGATCCCTTATGAATAAAAAGAGGCAGATGGAAAATCCTGTAGTAAATGAAGCTATGGAGGTCTTTGTATTGGGCCAAGTTGCCATGGATAGTACGCTGAGTACAAGAAAATTAGCCAATGAGACCGGCGTGAATCGTACAAGTGTCCAAAGAATATTGAAAAAACACCATTTCCACCCGTATAAAATTCAGTTGGTACAAGAACTCAACGAAGACGATTTTGATCGCCGCTTGCAATTTTGTGGAACTATTAGTGAACGAGTGGCCAATAATAATAATTTTCTATTCAATGTGTGTTTTTCGGGTGAGTGCACTTTCTTTTTGAACGGTGTAGTTAATCGGCATAACTGTCGGTACTGGGCTGAGAACAACCCCAGGGTATTTCACGAGGTGCACACACAACGTCCTCAGAAATTGAACGTGTGGGCTGGTATTTTTGGAAATTCTATTGTGGGTCCTTTTTTTCTTCCTGGAACTCTAACAGGTGATATGTACTTAGATTTACTGGAAAATACCATCGACCCAGCCCTAACTGACATCATCGAAAATAATCCTGGATACGTTGAAGCGGAACTGATATTTCAACAAGACGGTGCACCTCCACATTACTCTCAAAATGTGCGTAATTATTTAAACACTAACTTTCCCGGGCGGTGGATAGGACGAAGGGGTGCCATTGAGTGGCCTCCCCGGTCACCCGACTTGACTCCTTTAGACTTTTTTCTATGGGGACACATAAAAAGTAAAGTGTATAGCACTCCACTTGCCTCATTAGAAGATCTGCGAACACGAATTATTGACGTTTGTCGCGAAGTGCCCCTCAAGTTCTTCAGAATGTTCGAGAACGATTTGAAGCTAATTTGTATTACTGTATGGAGGTCGACGGGCAACATTTTCAGCATTTGCTTCATTAATACGGTAAGTTTTTTTTTATTTAATTCAATTTATGCGTTTTTTGAAAAATGTATTTTTCAAATTTCAATCCTTCATATTTTCTAAATGACTTGACCGATTTTCAAAACCAAAGCGGGAATGTATAGAGAATAGAAAGCCCTTTTCATTGCGGTACCACTTGACCCCTCTTCCCATTTGAAAAAGTTTGGGGGATGACACCCCCGCTTAGAGGGTTGAAAATTTTGCGATCATTTTAAGGGCAAAAGTTGTCCCCCTCACAAACAAAATTGACATGTTTTTGGATTTTTTGAAAAAAAAATTACCCTGGCCGTTATGCCTTGCGGTACGTTTTCGATGGGCCACCCTGTATATATGGCACCCCTATTTGACTATACGCGCTTCAGATAATTAAAAAATGTAACTTAATGAACCTTTATCTATATTTGTCTGTTTTCTTTCGTGTACCGCACTTCTATATCTCTTTTGTGTTGCACAAACGGCGAACTTTCAAATTTTAAAATGATTTAATTTTGATTTTTCTTGATCAAATATAGGTAAATAAATATATTTTTTCTTGAGTTCTGTTATTAACGGTTCTCGGGCTACTGCCTACATCCACTATTATTGGACCACCCAGTATAATGATACACGATTTACAAGTCCAGATTTTACAAGGGCAGCCAGCATCAGATCCAGTCAACGAGATTTATCAAAATTTTACTTTATGCAGTTCGACTTTGGGCTACTCGGGTATGACAAAAGTGGCTGACTGTCTCCGTTTGTCATATTACTTTATACAAGGGCCGTCATTGTCAAGTACTATACAGGGCGTTTCCTAATTGCGTGCTGATGTTAAAGCGGAGGTTTTTATGTCCTAAAAGTCTTAACTTTTGAGATATATATAAGATGGTAAAGTTTAAAATGAAAAAAAATTTTTCATCCCAATTCTGATGCTATTATAGATAACTGCATGAAATTTGATACACGTCTTCTATGCTATTGTCGAACTGCATAAGCTAAAATTTTGATAAATATTGTTCATTGGAATCAGTGCTGGCTCCCCTACTATAACTACATTGATGTGTTAATTTTGGAAAAATATGAGTTTTGTAGTTTTTCAAATATTAATTGCAATATTAGATATTTTTCGACATCCGGTATTGAACAGAAAATTAATTATTTTGAAGCAGTTTATTGACAGCTACTTTATGACCAATTTTACAAAATATATAAAAAAAAACTAAACCATTTTTGAGGTTGACGGCTCTGATTCTAATGGTTCGATTCCTTCTAAATCGTTGTCTTCCTCTGAAAATGATGAGGTTTCGTCGTCACTACTTGAAGATCCCAGTGTGATAACTAAAGCATCAATAACCATTTCAATTTTGCCATCTACTTCCCAGTATTTATCTTTAATAGAACGAACATGTTTAACATACAATTTCCAATTTTCAGCCGATATTGAGTCCATCGCTTCTAATGTTATTTTATTTAAATCTTTAATTGAAAGTTCACCGGTGCTGCGCTCTCGAATATATTTTTTTACTCCTGCCCATGCAAGTTCAATGGGGTTGAGGTCGCACATGTATGGAGGCAGCCTTAACGCTGTACGACCGAGGTTACATAAAAGACCGTTAATTTTATGCTTTTTTTCTCTAGGCTTGTTGGCTGATATTACTGCATATAATTGATATTTTCTTCATATTGGATCACACAAGATTGTTCGATTTAAGCCACGATATCATATTTAGTTGGCACTTTATCTTCTACGTTAGAATGATAAGACGCATTATCCATTACCACGACTGATTTGGGAGGAATGTTAGGTAGAAGCTTCTCGAGCAACCACTTTTCAAAATTATCTCTATTCATCTGTCCATTATAATCTCCAGTTGTTAGTCCCGAGCGAAAAACTAAAGCAGAACCTGGTTGTTCCAGGTGCTGCTTCTGAACCAGCATGAACTATAATAAAGCGACTACTAGAGCGGATTCACAGAGCTGAACAACACCTGTAACACTTTCACTTTGCCAGCATTTGTTTACTGTCATATCATTACAAACAAACAAACAAAAGTATGCTTTATTGCCGCAGAAAAATTCTACAATTTTATGGACAAAGCAAAATATACCTAAAAATAAGACATATCAAAACATTAATCGAAAATAATTTCGACAGGTCAGTGCTTTTTTTTTTAAAAATGTAAATTATCAATTTACCAAATCGTAAAACACACGTTAGAATATAGCATAACATTGCAAACAGTAAATGAATCATGATAACCTTATAAAAGTAAACAAACACACATGTACGAGGTGAATAATTTCGATGACATTGAAATCAAAATTGCAACTATGCGACCTTAAACTCTATGTTATTATAGTTATACAAATAATTGTGATGTTAAACAGAAGGTATATTGAACTAGTGTAGAATGTAGTATACAAAAAGAATTAAATTGTTTTTAATCCAATACCTAACAAAAATAATTAAGTTTTAAGTGAATGTTCGACAGTTCTTTTCCCTATATAATGATTTACAAAATTCTATGCTATGAGTTAGGACATGACTCACAAAAGATTTAAGTAAACAAGCGAGTTTAGTGACAATTTAAAGAGACTTACTCACTGAAAAAAAAATCATTAATGCTGTAAAATGGTCTCTCAATGAGGTATGCTTTGGTGTTTTTTCGAAATTGTGCAAGCATAGGGATAGATTTTAAATGTACTGGCAGATTGTTGTAAAGTTTTATGGCGTTGTAAATAATTGATTTTTTTATTAATTCTGTGGAAGGAATGGGAAGATAAATATCATGCCTAGAGTTTCTGGTAGGGTATACATGTTGTGGCCTTTCTGGGAGGGTGTTTATATGTTTTCTCAGCAAACATACCGTTTCCAAAATAAATAATGCAGGAAGTGTTAATATTTCATGTTTTTTGAAATAGTATTGGCAGTGAGCTCTATTATTTAGACCAAACAAATAACGAATGGCTCTCTTTTGAAGCATAAAAATACTACGAAATTGCTCGGTGGTACAGCAGCCCCAAAAGGGAAGGCCATAGCGGAGGTGGGATTCAAATAAAGAGAAATAAGTAAGTCTGGCAGAAGGAACGTTAGTTCTTTTGAAACTGATCGAATGGCGAAGCAGGCGGTAGAAAGTTTTTTAGTTAAGGTGTCAATATGATTAGACCATTTTAGGTTGCTATTTATATTTAAACCCAGGAATTTAACCGACTCTACGTATTCAATATTGCTGTTATGTACCTGAAGTGGTTGTAAAGTTCCCTTATAAGATAACGCCACCGTTTTATCGACGTTAAAACAAAGCATATTGGAATCGGACCAAGCCTTAATTATAACCAAGTCTTTGGAGATACTAGAGTGTAAAGACGTTGTATCAAAATCACTCCATGTTATGCTTGTGTCATCAGCAAAAAGGGAGATTCTTCCATTAATTTTAAGGTTCGTGATATCATTAATGTATAACAAAAAAAGAATAGGTCCCAAGACTGAACCTTGAGGAACTCCACTTGTAATCAACTTACAATCAGAATCGGAACCATTAGCCCTTACAAGTTGTTGCCTTTTTCCAAGATAAGATTTGAACCAATTTAAAGAAGTACCACGAATTCCATAAAAATGTAGTTTGTTTATCAGAATTTCATGACTAACACAATCAAAGGCTTTCGCATAGTCACAAAAAACTGAACTTATCTATTATCTACCCAGCTTTCGTCTAGATACACAATATTGCGTCCTTCTTGCCTATATTGCGTTACAGTTGATAGATATTTCACCCGCCAGTGAAAAATATTTGGTCGTCTCTCAATGAGCAATTTTCGTTTATTTTCGCACTTGCGCCAAACAAAACCATTTGATCGTATAAGCCGATTTAAGGTTTTATACCCGTACGGAAAATCTATTTTGTTCTTTACAGCATGAAGCAGGGGTTGCAGGTCGGAACCTTCTTCAAGTTTATATAAAAATCTTCTATTGTTCGTCGAATTACTCGAAAATAACCTTCGTCAATTTTATCTTTGTATGATAATAGGAGTCTTTTTTACCAGGAGATTTTAAAGGTGAAGTAGAACATGAGCGATCATTATGTTCTCTTTGGATTTTTCTTACACTACTTTCCGAAACACCAGTGTAAAATGCAGTGCGTTCTGTTCGATTTTGAATTGGAATAGTCAAACTATTATTTTCAGCTTCTCTAGTACAGGCCTCTATAACGCTCGCAATAACTTCACGTGCACCGCTTCGAATTGTTTTTCCTCTTTTGCTCGCCATCGTTACTTCGAAATAATAATTCAAATTCAACGCAACGCATTTATATAGAAATGAAAACAAATGCTCGAAATGTATAGGCTCCACTAGAAATAGCCAGAACCTTCTAGCGGCAAGTGCATCGAGACTCTAGGCACATCCCAATTACAAGTGGACCAGTGCGAAATTTACTAAATCCTTGATTAATTTTCCGGACCGCTTAGCTGGCGCATTTTATAGGTGAAGCGGCAAACTATTACAACAAATAAAATAACATAAAATTTATTTGCGTACACAAATTTTACTTTTCCGCTTGCTTAAGACTATGTACCTTTATTTTAAGGACCGCCCGGTTTTCTTCCGTGTCCCGCACTTTACATACATTCGTACATTGAAACATTTTGATTCGTACAGATCCACTTGACACTTGTGGATGTCAAAACATTGGGTAATTTTTCTAGATATAAATTTCGATATGTGACGAAATTATTTCATTAGTCATGATTACTATAGAAATATCTACTAATACACTTTTCGTATATATTACTAAAACAAGAAAATGTATATCGATTTTTTCATTTAAACGACCTTTCTTGATCAAATATATCGGCATAAAATATATATATCGATATATTTTTGCCATCCCTAGTTGCTTCTCAATGACGCTGAGGGACATAAGTCG
Organism: Kuschelorhynchus macadamiae; assembly: GCA_030620095.1. Taxonomy (NCBI): domain Eukaryota; kingdom Metazoa; phylum Arthropoda; class Insecta; order Coleoptera; family Curculionidae; genus Kuschelorhynchus; species Kuschelorhynchus macadamiae. The sequence goes on from JAUTXW010005371.1 coordinate 802,613, forward strand.
ATGAGCTTTTGTTTAAACAGCAATTTTTTAACTATCGATATAGCAACAAAGATATTTATTGCATTGATATATGGTACTCAACGAGGACTTGATGATATGTCTGTCGAAAAGCGAGCATTCTATGTGCAATTCTTTGTCTCAAATGCCAGGACAAGAATGGTTAACGTTGTTAAGTTTATTAAATAATTAATAAAATAAAAATTATTCATTCCTTATTTATATCAAATAGAAATGCTTTTTTAACATAAATATTAAAAAACGAAACAATGACGCAACATCTTGTGGAATATTGTATGGCCAACCTATAAAAACCATCTGAGATTCCTATATCTTAAAATTTTACTTTCGCAAAACAACTTAATAATGTTGAGTTCAATAGCCTTTAATTTTATAGGTAAACAACGATAAAGGTAATTTGTTAGTGTGTTCACACCTTACGCAATTTATTATACTCTGCCAATTCATGATAATAAAAAAAAGTTTGAAGATTTCCAAAGACTGATAGTGAAGGCGGCTTTTTTAATAATATTGCACGAGAACAATCTAAATTATGGTACTATAAACAAAATTTCAAAATTTTCCTGGGGAAATTTGGGCCTGTTTTTATTTATCTCTTGAGAAATCGAGTCTGCTTACCCTAAACAATGTATTGTCTGCTGGTTTAATGAAAATTTCATATTTCGGGTGTTTAATAATTTCATGCATATTTATAACAACGAGCAATAAAAATGAACTTGAAAACTTATGATTCCGAATTAGTTTATTAAGCAGGTCTAAAATGTCTAATAGATCATTCTAGAATTACGTTATTGACAGTTTAGTCACGTTCTATTAGGGCTTTTAGGCAATGCATTTCAGTAGGGAAGTTGCAGGGCTAGCGGAAGCGTCAAAATTTGATTTTAAGCAATTTTAGGGGTTTCGCGTCAATTAAATAAAGGACGCGCTGGACAGTGGACAGTTAATATTTGTAGAATATCGGTTTTTTTTTACATTTATAACTTTCGTTTTAATCTGTCATCAGATAGATGAGAGTAGAGTAGTTTATTTTGATACATCGCTTGATGGCCCAACTGATCATTCCGAGACGCGTAATTGCGACCCTTCCCCCCCCCCCCCCGGCCGAAATAAATTTCTGGTTTGGACCCCCCCACCCACCGAACTGAATTTCTCGCTACGTGCCTGCTTTAGTTCTCATATCAAGGGATCTCTTCGTGTTTCCAGTATAAGATTGACTACACTTTCAAGGTGCCTGATAAATAAAAGAATGTCTAGAAGTTTTCAATGGTTTGATAACTGGTCTGTCAAATTGCTAACCATGTCGGGGATATGGCCCCGATCGCAGTTCCAGAAACAGACAAAATATAGCGGTTTATTTACAAATTGGAAACAGCGAAATTATTTATTTTTATCATTAAATAAATGTATTTTATAGTCTTCCTGTGTTATCTCTGGTGTTTGATATTATTTGGGATTTTGCATATTTGAAGGTTGATGTTAAAAGTGTCATGAAAAATGACAAATTGCTTATTGCAGGTACAATATTGGTAATAAAAAATAAACTTTTACACATAAATTGCTAATTGTTTCTCCATATTTGTTACTATTTTTTTTGCAAAATCAAAACATAATTAATCATTTACTTTAGCTATCACTTGAAATCGGTAACCAAACGTTTTCACCATGTTCTACACATGACGCAATAAAGACGTCATTCTCTGACAGACCAGTGCTAAACGTTTAAGACCAACGGTTAGTGAAACCGGAGCATGATAAAAACACTTTCTGTCATTTCATTCGTCAATCGCGCTTGGTTTTATTTAACTTCGAAAATATTTTGGTATAGGCATTGCTTTTTATTAATATTCCTAAAAAAATTGACCGTTTGGACCGTCTGTAAAAGCTGTTTTGTATTGAAGTTTCTTGCTATTTGTCTGATTTGTTTCGGATGTTCCTTTTACATATGGGATAGTTACATAATTGAGATACAAATCTACAAATAAAAAACTAAAAGCAGAATATTTCTTATGTTTAGAATCAGAAATATAACCAGAATGGCTAATCTCAAATCGCCAAAACGAAACACCCTGTATAAACAAAAGTGAAATAAAATAAAAACTTAATTGAATCCAAACAACTTTTGTATTTAACTTTTTGTCGTCACTATTACCGTTTTCTAGATAAGGTACTGTATCACCATAAAATGGCCACCCTGTACATCATTTTACACATGGAAAATGGTCACTAACATACCCGCACTAATATTATAAAATAATCAAATTGGGAGTCAAGCAAGTTTTCCGTTTTCTCGAGTATTAAGGCAAACAAGTCAAACAGATTGTTGAAGTTTTATGTAGTTTCCTAAGTAAATATTTTTTGTTCCAAGGTTGCATAAGACTTGCTGAAGACCACAAACGCTAGAGGGAGCCACATACGAGACCGATTTTGTATATTAAGTTGCCTATCTATATTATAGCAAACTGATCAAAGCTTATAGCGAACTGACTAATGCTCTTTCTATGAATTAGAGCTTCAGAGACATGTCAGTTTGTGGTGTCATTGGGCATTTTCATTCTCATCATGTTGCGTTTTGGAAAAGTTTTAAGAGATGAAGTAAATACTTCAGTTTCGGATAATACAAAAAGATCTAAAAGTAGAGAGTTACTAAAATAATAGGAAATTTTAATTATTTGTATGATGTGACATATTATAAAAATATATCTTTTTTTAACCATTTCTAAATTAAACTTAAAAAATATATATTTGCCTCGAACTTTATCAAAATAAAACACTCTATATTGGATTAAAGAAAAGACATATTGAATTAGTGACCTTAATTAAATAACATTTGTTACTTAATTAATAGAAAATTTTATTTTCATAAGAACTGTAATTTAAAATTAAGTAATTATTAAAATAATATAAAACACGTTAACAATGTAATCACCTCCAAGCAGAGCTGTAACAAATCATTTTAAAAAGTATTTAAATAATTTTTAATAATTTAAATCATCTAAAATAATTTTAATCATATTGAAAAAAATTTAAATGTTGACAGAATTATTTAAATCATTCAGAATATTTAGTAACAAAATATTTAAATCTTTTCAAAAAACCATATCAGAATTATATTTTTTAGTTTTGGATTTTTGGTTGTTTTTACCTTTTTCTGTCCGTTAATATATATATATATATATATATATATATATATATATATATATATATATATATATATATATATATATATATATATATATATATATATATATATATAAATTATAAAAAGGTTTTGGTTTCGGGTCTAGCGGTCAGTGGGTAAGAAAAAAAAAAAAAAACTCTTTTTTCCTTAAGTGCTCAATATTTCTCCATATGTTTATTATATTCATCAGGAGCAGCTACAAGATTAACAGAAAACAAAATTAAAATATTACACTAGCGTTAAAATTTATATAAAACAAAAAAAAAAACAAGAAACATTAGGTACTTTTTAAAATTACTTACAAGAAAGTAGAGTCAAACTCTGTAAAATTTGAACATTGTCACGTTCGCAACAGCACAAACAATGTAGAGTTATCAACAAATAACCATAGCTCTATCAATCGGAATGCAAGAAAAAATGCACAATAAATCCTTATCAGTGTAAACTATTTTGCTAATAATTATTTCTACGAAGTATGTACAGTATGGAATTAAAAAGGATCACATTAAATATAACAGATTACAATAAATATTACTTAACTATTTGTGTCTGATTTAAATATATCTATTATTATATTAATATGAAACATTTCCAGAAACAATCTTTTTTTATAGGTATGCAAATTTTTACATTTGCAAAATCAAAATTATGGCCAGTTTTTTTATTATGTTCATAAGAGTTTTTTCCTAAACGGCATATACAATATATATATATATTTGTAATTGAAGTTTGGCCAATATATTATCAAATTCCAAACACGATAACTCGTACACTACATTACTATTAAACAACAAAGGTGTTTTATCTTTGACTCTAGAAAACAGATTAAAATTTTTTATTGTGTTGTATTTCACTACCTTAATCTCTGGAAAGGATTTAAATAATTTTGAAAGAGATAGGCCAAAATAAAGGGCAGTTTTCTATATTTAAGGGTAATGGGTTGATTTTCTTCCGTGGGACCATGAATGAATTTTATAAAAATATATAATTTTCTTAAAAAATTAACCGTTAAAATATACATTTGTAACAATTATCTAAAACACTCTATTTGGTAAAAAATGAATCATTTTTATACGTTAACATTTTTCATCGCTATTAATAGAAAATTTTATTTTTGATCTTTTTAAAATTGGTTATTAAAAAATTTTAGAAACCTACCTGATGCCGTAAATTTTAAAAAAGTATTTAAATAATTTTTAATAATTGGGGTTTCTAATTACTTTAGTGAAAAAAATTTAAATGTTGGGATTCTTTTTCTATTAAACTGTAACAAAACATTTATCTTTTCAAAAAACCATATATATATATATATATATATATATATATATATATATATATATATATATATATATAATATATATATATATATAAATATATATATATATATATATATATATATATATATATATATATATATATATATATATATATACATATATATACCTTGGACAAACAAATTTTTGTAGAATTTTTCAATTGTTTTCTTTCGTGAGTTTTTTTACCCATGTAAAACGAATTTTTTTATACCTATACATTTTTTACATACGTAGTTTTATTATAAAAAAAGAAAATTTTGCATTTTTATTCTAAGGCTTTCTCTAGGCTATGAGCCCCGCGTTGCGGGGGGGATGTAATTACGTCTCTGGGGACCGCCAACATACACTGGCGAGTTCATGAACCCTACAGGCGCCAATATGAATACGTATACTCTTGTTAGGCCGTTTCTAAAACGAGACAACATTTTAATCAACAATTTATTTGGCATATTAATTAATTAAATTGCTGAATACGCGTTATGTTTTCCCCCAATTGTATACATGTGTCTATATTACACGGAAACACGCCAGTTTGTTCCTATGTTAATAATTTTACTCTATTTTCTTTCATGAAATTAGTATTACTGAATATCATTGTTCGGTTCAACAAACCCATCCAGCAATCTGATAATGCATTTAAATTTATTTCCTATTTTATATTGCGTTATTATGTTGTATCATTTTTAGAGCGAGAAAAAGCGCGTATTGTTTACGTAAACATTTCAGTTTGGGCGTATCGCTGAACAACTTCGGTATAAATGTAGATTCGAAGAAAGTGGAAATTTGAATAAGTTGACTATTGAGACTTTAATATTCTTAATGGAAAAGGTATTTGAATTAAATTTGTTGAATAATATGTTAAATACCGATAATACTTTGAATAGAAGACCCATTCAATATAAAATAAAATACCCTTTTATGGATCCCAATTTTGTATTGTATGTATAGCATTTTATGTTTAGCACAACGCCCGGGTCCAACGCTGTTGACCTTGCGCAACTTCAAATTCATAAAATATTTATTGTGACAAAAAAGGACACATTTTAAATGATTTTAACCTAGCCCTATTATATTACAAAGTAACTATACAAATAACATACAATTTTCTTAAAGAATTACAATAGAATACAAACAATTAAATTGGAATACAAACAAAAAACAATAAAGATAATAAGCCAGATTGCAAAAACAAAACTAAATACTACTAATAAAATTCAATTATACTAAAATCACAATTATGTTATCATATCATTACAAGGTATTATTCTAAATAAAATATATTCAGGTTGACATGCAAATTAAAGGTATTCGTCAGTAACTGCTGTTTTAGTTTAGTCCTTATTGTTGGGACAGAATGATGCCTGAGGAGCAACAAACTGTTGTATACCACCGGAGCCAGAAACGAAAAGGAAGACTGGAATACTAAGGTCCTGTGAACAGGAGTATGCAGACGATCAGCTATTCCCCTCTACTCCCTCAAATGAACTTCGGTGCGACACGTTAATTTTGTCCTTAAATAAGGAGGAATACAATACAAAACAAGCAAAGTGAAAGAAACCCAATTCATTAAGCTTCAGCATACCGAGTTCATGTAGGGAGTAATTTGAGAAAATCGGGGTACAGGAATTATAAAACAAACGGCATGATTCATCATTTTCTGCAGCTGATGACGAGCCGCACCACTGATACATGGACCATACACAATGTCACAGTAATTAAAATGGGACATCACTAATGAAACAACAAGCATTTTTTAGTTTCAATATCAAGAAGATACAACAAGCATTTTTTTAGTTTCAATATCAAGAAGATACTTAAAAGAGAGAAGTTGTCTGAGGCTAAGATATGCCTTTTGGCATATAGAACTGACATGCTTGTCAAATTTCAGATTAGAATCAATAATAAGTCCCAGATTTTTTGCGGACTGTACAGCAGGAAGCTTACATCATTATTAATCCACAAGCAAGCATCATTGCACTCCTTGGGAGCAAATTGAAATTCTAACTGAATGTCGTCAGCGAACATATGTACCTGACAGGATTGTTCGAAGTTACCTAAATCCGCCGTAAAAATTAAAAATAAGAGCGGGCCAAGTACTGATGCCTGAGGTACTCCAGAGTGAAGTTCTCTAAGACTTGAGATGAATGTACCACTGCTGGCTTCATTATTATCCAATAGAGTCTGCTGAAATCTCCGAGCCAGGTAACTAGTCAGCCAGTTAAACACTTCATTGCGAATTCCATAGTTATAAAGTTTAGCCACCAGACACTCAAAATCGATGGTGTCGAAAGCCTTGGTCATATCAAGTAAAGTTAAAGAAGTGAGCTTTTGTTGATCTAAGCCATGCAGGCAATGTTCAACAATGGCGCAAAGACTGGCACTGGCTCCAAAGCCCCTTCTAAATCCAGACTGCCTGAGAGGCAAAATAGAATTGGATTCCAAAAAGGTTGTTAGTTGATGATGAAGAACTGACTCGGCGATCTTAAGGGGAACAGAAACTTAACTAATGGGTCCAAGATTTCCATAGCTTTTTATTCATGTATTTCTGTTTTTTTCCGGACCTCAATTGCCTACTGTTAGAACGAGAGTTTTTCTTTTCACTAACAAGATCAGCATTATAGATGTTATGTAAGTCGCAGTAGTACTTTCAGAGTTGCCAATCTTTGACGTACTGCATCCTATCGACTGGTTAAATTCATTTATAGATAAGCACTATTCTTGTATTGTATTTCTAAACAAGATTTAATAAAAATTAAATTTCATTGGGTCATTTTATACCAGATTCAAAAACTCAGCCTCACAATGCTTTACTGTCTAACGAAATGTCTTACTGATAAAGCTGAAAAAAATAGCATTACAAATAATTGAATCGAAATGAAATATAAAAAAAGTAAACAAACCTTAAGAAAGATTAAATATAAAAAAAATTAAAATAAAATCTCGAAATTTATGTAAAAACACACCTTAACACGTTTAACAATATTTAAGAAAATGTGGTCCAAATTTTTGCCACATTATAATAAATCCACCCGACAAGAAACTTCATTACTTTAATTTTAATTTTTTTACTACAAAGGAAATGGTTTTTTTATCCGATAACTCAATTTATTTGATTTTGTAGAAAAATACTTTAAGTTAAATTATTTTTTTTAATTAATTTCTTTATTTGGTTTGATTTAAGAACTACGCATTTTTAAACAAAACACTATATATATATATATATATATATATATATATATATATATATATATATATATATATATAGCGAGAGGGTGGGTAGTTGTGACTAACTAGTTAGAACAAAAACGTGCTGAATCTAGTGGGGCTGTAGTCAAAGAGAGGAGACCTTAGATTAAAACACTTTGTTGCTTTGCCAAGCTTCATCAGCTCTATCAGCTGCACAGTGTACTACAGAATATAAAATGTTTTCATCGTTTAACCAACAATTACAGAACTTGTAAGATTTGTGCTGATTGGGTTACCAGCTTTGCAGAGTACTGTTTACTAATGCGCCATCTACATTTTTCTTTTCCAACTATACATTTGGGAAACCGTCGTTACCGATTCGTGCTCAGTCGACAATTATTTGAAAAACAAAAAACGCGTAAACCAACTAGTGTGAAGTAAGGGAAGGGGAGCAAAAATAAAAAAAAAAACACGATCTCCATTTTACAATAATAATTTGCCTTTGAAATACGTAAAATGGCCGACAGTGTCTGCACGTTGGAATAAACCAAATCTTTAAGAATTTTAAAATGTGTTAATATAACAACATCCAAGTCAAAACTAGTGATAAAAAGGTGTAAATAATATGTATATAGGTCTTTAGCAATGTTGAGAATTTTTCAGTGTTGTTTCTTCAAGAGTAAAACCAAGTAGTAAGTCCACAACAACTTTTTTTTTAAAATAAATATTAATACAAAATAATAACAATTTTTAGGCTGTCTTGAGGAAGGCAATAAACAGATGCCGAAAGCTTGGCAAAGCAACAAAGTGTTTTAATCTAAGGTCCCCTCTCTTTGACTACAGCCCCACTAGATTCAGCACGTTTTTATATATATATATATATATATATATATATATATATATATATATCATTTCTTTAATAAAACTTTTAAACATTACCTGTATAAACTATGAAAAATTTAAAATTTAATTTTAATTACCCGTATATCCCCACTGGCTGAAATAATGACTCGGAGTCTTCCTTTCATCAATTAAATAAGTTTTGTAATTTTCTCTTGAGGAATAGTTTAACATTTTCGCTTAATGATATCCTTAGTTCTTATAAAATTCTTGAAGACGATAACGGCGAACGGATCTTTTTATAACCCAAAAATATTTGATGGGGTTTAAATTTGGATTACAGACAGGCCATTCAAACGTCTCAACCCGATCGAACCTCTTCAAGAAAATCGCTCAGTACTTGCGCGGCATTTGTTGTAGCATTATCATACATTAGCATTGATTTTTCAACATTTAAAGGAAAAAATGGAACGACAGCTTCATGAAGTGTATCTTCATTATATCTATGGGTATTTAGGGTTCCATTTTCAACAATTAAATTTCGAATTAAGTTTGTTGTATAATATTAAAGACAGACAATACTTTGAACACACGACCCATCCAATATAAAATACAATACACCCTATATGAATCCCAACTTTGCCTTGTATGTTTAGCACAACTTTCAGAGTTGCCACTCTCCAACGTACTGCATCCGATTGACTGGTTAAATTCATTTATAAATAAGCATAATTCTTGTATTGTATTTCTAAACAAGATTTAATAGAAATGAAATTTCTTTGAACCATTTTATACCAAAGTCAAAAAATTAACCTCAATATGTTTTATTGTCTAAAAATGAAATATCTTTTTGATAAAGCTGAAAAAAATAGCATTACAAATAAAAAGCAAAGTTACATTTTAATATGAATATAAATCCAGAACAAATAAAATGCTTCTCTCCTAAACAAAAAACATCAACTTTATGAAAAAATATAATGAAACATAAAAAAGTTACTTAAAAACACATGTGAGACAAGACATACAGAAAAAATAAGTAGAACAAAATTAAATATGAAAAAAATTAAACAAACCTTCAGAAAGATTAAATTTAAAAAAACTAAAATATATTCTTAAAATCCATGGAAAAATACACATGTTTAACAGTATTTAAAGAAATATGAAATATATACAGGGTGTTCGGGGACAACGTCAGGAAACTTAAGGCCGTGATTTTACATAGAAAAAATAGTCCCAGCAAGTCATTCAAGAAAATGTCAAAATCTGAATGGTTTCTTAGTAACGGCTGATCGAAGTTGCATTTTTATTTTAAATTTTGGGAATATTTAATTTATTTCTTTACGGATCAACTTGATATTTGACACATAAGTTTAAGGCAATGGACGCTCTTATCCAAACTTAAAAATGTTTATTTAAGTTGCCACCAGAGGGCACTTAACCTACAACTGAAAACTTATTTCCGTGAAAACTTGTAAAGTGCGGGACACGAAAGAAAACCGGGCGGAGTTAATCGGTTTAGGAAGGTCGGCCAAAAAATCTCTTTAAACCAGTGGTGTCCCGTCGTTCTTTAAATAATATGGCACTCCTTTTTGACTATACACACTTCAGATAATTAAAACATGTAACTATGCTTAATAAACCTTTATCTATATTTGTCTGTTTTCTTTCGTGTACTGCACTTCTATATCTCTTTTGTGTTGCAAAAACGGCGAACTTTCGAATTTTAAAATGATTTAATTTCGATTTTTCTTGATCGATTTACCTATAAATATATTTTTTTCTTGAGTTCTGTCATTAACGGTTCCCAGGCTACTGCCTACGTCCACTATTATTGGACCACCCAGTATAGTGATACACGATTTACAAGTCCAGATTTTACAATGGCAGCCAGCATCAGATCCAGTGAACGAGATTTATCAAAATTTTAATTTATGCAGTGCGACTTTGGGCTACTCGGGTATGCCAAAAGTGGCCGTTTGTCTCCGTTTGTCATATTACTTTATACAGGGGCCGTCATTGTTAAAGGGGGTGTTTTTATGTCCTAAAAGTCTTAACTTTTGAGATACAGGATGGTAAAGTCTAAAAAGAAAACATTTTTTTTTCATCCCAATTCTGATGCTATTGTAGATAACTGCATGAAATTTGATACACGTCTTCTATGCATTAAGGAGCATACAGATTTACCCAGGTTAATTACATATGCACGCCACTGGTAGAAATTTCAAAAATTGATTGTTAATAAAAAATGCCCTTTTATGCATAAAAGACGTGTATCAAATTTCACACAGTTATTTATCTATAATAACATCAGAATTAGGATTTAAAAAAAATGTTTTTTTAAAACCCTGTATCTCCAAAGTTAAGAATTTTCGGTTCATATTAAACTTTTTTCTTAAAAAGGTCCAAGAATCACCCCCCTTTAACATTAGCACGCAATTAGGAAACGCCCCTGCCTGTGCCCGGAGGCAAACGGTCACTTTTGGCATACCCGAATAGCCCAAAGTCGAACTGCATAAGTTAAAATTTTGATAAATCTTGTTCACTGGAATCAGTGCTGGCTTCCCTACTATAACTACATTGATGTGTAAATTTTGGAAAAATATGAGTTCTGTAGTTTTTCAAATATTAATTACAATATTAGATATTTTTTGACACCCGGTATTGAACAGAAAATTAAGTATTTTGAAGCAGTTTATTGACAGCTACTTTATGAACAATTTTACAAAATATATGAAAAAAAAACTAAGCCATTTCTGAGGTTGACGGCTGTGATTCTAATGGTTCGATTCCTTCTAGATCGTTGTCTTCCTCTGAAAATGATGAGGTTTCGTCGTCAGTATTTGAAGATCCCAGTGTGATAACTAAATCATCAATAACCGTTTCAATTTTGCCATCTACTTCCCAGTATTTATCTTCAATAGAGCGAACATGTTTAACATACGATTTCCAATTTTCAGCCGATATTGAGTGCATCGCTTCTAATTTTTTTTATTTTATTTTAGAAAAATGGCCATCCAACAGACAATCGCAGCTGCCCTATTACTGGATGGCACAAATTAGATTTACAATATTAACAAATATCGGTGAAACGAGTTACACTAAAACACTATACAAAAAAAATTACAAATAAGCACGAAAGTAATGTTCAGCAACAGTTTTTCCTAACCAATCTCTTAAAAAGTCTCAAGTTGTTAGCACATATATCAAGATTATCGTGCGAAGTACATAAGAATTTACGTTAAAGAAAATATAGCTTATACAATATTGAGAATCAACAAGATTATTAATGACTTTATATAAAAACAAAACATCAAAATATTTCCTTCAAGATTCTAGGGTTTGCAGCTTTTAAAATAATAAATTATCTACGTAAGGTGAAAAGTGTCTCTGTCTGTTAAAACGAAAATTTAGAGCATTGATAAATTTTTTCTGTACACATTCAATCCTATTTATATATTTGTGGTATAATGGATTCCAAACTGTAGATGAGTACTCCAAAATAGTTCTATTGCATTATACAAATTAATCAAAGACCGAATGTTATTAAAACCTTTAGTCATCCTCAATATGAAACCTAAATTTCTTTGTGCCCGTTGAACAATAGTTTCTATATGAGTCTCAAACAACAATTTGGAGTCCAAAATTACTCCCAAGTCTTTCACCGTATCAACAAATTTTAATTTGACATTATTCAAAAAAATATCCGACGTGAAATCTAATTGAGCAACTTTTTTAGAGAACAAAATAGCATAACCTTTATCGAGATTGACGTGCAGCCTATTCAAAGTACAAAAATTCCAGAAATTAGTTATATTCCTCTGCAGTTGAAGAATGTCACTTTGATTTTTAATAGTTGTAAATATTTTAAGATCGTCCGCATATAGATAATAACCAGAGTTAGTAAAACATTCCCCAATATCGTTCAAAAATATACTAAAAAGAATGAGACCCAAATGGAATCCTTGAGGCACCCCCGATGTTACATATATGCACTCAGATTTTGCATTGTTAAGGGCTACGATTTGGCTTCTACCGTCTAAATAACTTTGAAGGAGAAGTGCCCCGTGCACACCGAAATTGCCAAGCTTTCTTATCAATGTCGGGTAATGAACTTTGTCAAATGCCTTGGAGAAATCGGTGTACATGGCGCAGGTATCCAAACCCTTCTCCATACTTTCGCAAACACTTTGAGTGAACGGTACCAAGTTTATTAGAACAGAACGTTTTTTATAGAAACCATGCTGGTTACAGTCCAAGACACACTTAACCTCAAAAAAAAGTTGTTTTAAAATTACTGACTCAAAAACTTTTGAAAAATGATTCAGTAGTGATATGGGGCGGTAATTAGCGATGTTCTTTCTGTCCCCAGATTTAAAGATAGGCACAACTTGGGCGATTTTCTATATTTTGGGGAATACCCCATATGAGATACATTTATTAAATATGACGTGAAGAGGCTGAGATAAACTTGGACAGGATTTCAAAAAAATTGTGGGTAATCCATCAGGACCTGGCCCTTTGTTTGGATTAAGATTCTTTAGACATTCTTTAATCGTATCTTCCGTTATATGATTTAAGGTAAAAGTATGATGAAGCTTTAGAGTTTACAAGGGAAGGTGTATGAGCGGGCTCAAATACATCTCCAAAATATTTCGAAAAAAGTTCACAAATATCCTTATTATTAGTCGCATTCAAGTCATTTTATTGGGTAGACATTTATTATTTTTTGTGTTTTTATTAATATTATCCTCGGTCGTTGTTATGTAATTTTTATAGTCATTTTTTATACTAGTCTTTACTCATTTTCTTAAATCTGAAAAATAACTGTAATTATTGCGGCCACCATAAACCTTCCATTTTCTATGAGCAGTATTTTTTAATTTAATAAGAGCTTTTGTGGGTCTGGAAAACCAAAGTGGGTATTTGGATTTTGAGATTTTAACCTTTGGTATATATTTATATATTAGGTTGTTTAAAATGTTGTAGAAAGTGGATAAATCATCCTTGGGATCTTTAGATTTGAAAATATCAACCCAATTGTATTGGTTGATTTTGTTATTTAAGCTAGAAAAATCTGCATCACAAAAGCTGATTTTGGTATACGAATTACAGTGCAAATTCTTAACACAGTCTAACTTAATTATAATATCCAAAGACGGATGGTGACCATCCTCAACTACCAGAGGAGTACAACACTTCTCAACATTCATAAACAAAGAGTTTGATATAACAAGGTCCAAAACTTTATTATTGTTATTTAAAACATGGTTGTATTGTTTTAGATTATTTATAAAAAATATATCACAGAAGTATTGACTACAAGCATCTGTCGCGTCACGGGGACGCAAATCATTATTGTCACTGTATTTTAACCAGTTTAGATTTGGTAATGTTATTTTATTTAAATCTTTAATTAAAAGTTCACCAGTGTTGCGCTCTCGAATATATTTTTTTACTCCTGCCCATGCAAGTTCAATAGGGTTGAGGTCGCACATGTATAGAGGCAGCCTTAAAGATGTAAGACCGAGGTTACGTAAAAGACCGTCAATTTTATACTTTTTTCTCTAGGTTTGTTGGCTGATATTACTTCATATAATTGATATTTTCTCCATGTTGGATCACATACAAGATTGTTCGATTTAAGCCACGATATCATATGAGCTTTTGTAGAGTATTTAGTTGGCATTTTATCTTCGACGTGAGAATGATAAGACGCATTATCCATTACCACGACTGATTTGGGAGGAATGTTAGGTAGAAGTTTCTCGAACAACCACTTTTCAAAATTATCTCTATTCATCTGTCCATGATAGTCTCCAGTTGTTGGTCCCGAGTGAAAAACTAAAGCAGCACCTGGAACAAATCCGGCTTCTGAACCAGCATGAACTATAATAAAGTGACTACTAGAGCGGATTCCCTGAACAACACCTGTAACACTTTCACTTTGCCAGCATTTGTTCACTATCATATCATTATCTACCCAGGTTTCGTCTAGATACACAATAGTGCGTCCTTCTTGCCTATATTGCTTTACACTTGATAGATATTTCACCCGCCAGTGAAAAATATTTGGTCTTTCAATGACCAATTTTCGTTTATTTTGGCACTTGCGCCAAACAAAGCCATTTGATGGTATAAGCCGATTTAAGGTTTTATATCCGTACGTAAAATCTATTTTGTTCTTTACAGCACAAGTAGGGGTTTGCAGGTCGGAACCTTCTTCAAGTTTATATAAAAATCCTCTATTGTTCGTCGAATTACTTGAAAATCACTATCGTCAACTTTATCTTTGTATGATAATCGGGGTCTTTTTTTACCAGGAGATTTTAAAGGTGAAGTAGAACATGAGCGATCATTATGTTCTCTTTGAATTTTTCTTACACTACTTTCCGAAACACCAGTGTAAAATGCAGCGCGTTCTGTTCGATTTTGAATTGGAATAGTCAAACTATTATTTTAAGCTTCTCTAGTTCAGGCCTCTATAACGCTCGCAATAACTGCACCGTGCAACGTGCACCTCTTCGAATTGTTTTTCCTCTTTTGCTCGTTACTGCGAAATAATAATTAAAATTCAACGCAACGCATTTATATAGAAATGAAAACAAATGCTCGAAATATATAGGCGCCACTGGAAATAGCTAGAACCTTCTAGCGGCAAGGCAAATCCTCGATTAATTTTCCGTACCGCTTAGCTGGCGCACTTTATAGGTAAAGCGGCAAACTATTACAACAAATAAAATAACATAAAATTTAATTGCGTACACAAATTTTACTTTTCCGCTTGCTTAAGACTATGAACCTTTATTTTATGGACCGCCCGGTTTTCTTTCGTGTCCCGCACTTTACTCTTACTTCAAATCGATAAATCGTACTGTTTAGCCGCAAATCGATATTAAAGTTTTATTCAGTTAAGTTATAACAATACAACAAATAACAGCGTAATACAACTAACACACTTTTTAATAAATTCTGAGAATATCAACCATTAACTTCGATCCATTTTCTAACGGCTTTTAGAAAATGTCTCCAAACACGATGAAAAACACCGGCTGTGTTTCTAATATGTTCACAGCCATTTATTATTCGAACTCGTAAATCGTCAAGGTTATTGACTGCAGTTTTATACACCAGCGCGTCAAATACCCCCAAAGAAAAAATCCATTAGGTTAAGATCTGGGGAACGGGGTGCCCAAGGGGAGTGCTCCGCATCTTCCTATCCAACGATCCAGAAATACCTCATTCAGATATTCACGGACATTAAGGCTGTAACATGGTGGTGGGTCATGTTGCAAGAGCCACATCCTTATTCGTGATCGAAGGGAACATCTTCTAATATGCCAGGAAGATCATTTTGTAAAAAACTTATATAAAGATTTCCATTCAACGTTCCATCAAAAAAGTTTGGCCCTACGAGACAATCGCCAATAATGCTGTCCCAAACATTTAACATGAATCTTCGCTTCCCCTTTCTACATAAGCATGTGGGTTTTCAATAGCCCACTGATATGTGTTATGTAAATTCATTATTCCATCGCGTGTAAAACCAGCTTCATCAGTAAATAATATGATATTAATAAAAGTATTATCATTTTCATATTTATGGAAAATAGTATTACACATGTTAAGGCGTAATACCTCATCACCATTATAAAGAGGTTGCACCTTTTGCAAATGGAAAGGATAAAGAAGTTCTTCACGGATTACATCCCAAGCTGTAGATTTCGCCATTCCTTGTGCAACGTCAATTTGCTGAGTACTGACACCCGGGTTTTCTTCTATCCTTTGAATTATTCTTTCTTCTGCCTCAACCGTTCTAACGGACTTGGCTCTTCCTGTGTCACATTTGCGATTAACCTTGTTCACGAAGTCTTCTATGAACACTCACAAAGGTTTGAGCATGAGAAACATTTCTATCAGGGTGTGCTTGTATGTAAAGCTGACGTGCTTCTTCTGCATTTGCATTTGCTTTCTCATAGTAAAAGTGCATGTCCCGTTATTCTACATTCGAATATTGATAAGCCATTTTTAAATTAAGAAATAAATTACTTATATTGAACATTTAGACAAGTTTTTCAAACTGAAAAGTAGACTAATTGTCAAATTTCATTTCTACTGGTATAAATAAAAGTACCTTGATTACGACATTTAAATCATAATAATTTAATTGAATAAAACTTTAATATCGATTTGAGGCTAAACGATATAATTTATCGATTTGAAGTAACAGTACATTATTTGAAGCACATTCCATCTGCTTAAAGATGGCAACTCAATTTTGACAATTCCTTCCAAAATAAAACAAATTTTGGGGGAAATAAGTTTTCAGTTGTAGGTAAATTGCCCCCTGGTGGCAAGTTAAATACACATTTTTACCTTTGGATAAGGGCGTCCATTATCTTGAACTTATGTGTGAAATATCAAGTTGATCTGTAAAGAAATAAATGAAATATTCTCAAAATTTAAAATTAAAAATGCTACTTTGATCCGCCGTTACTAGGAGACCATGAAGATTTTGACATTTAATTTAAATGATTTGCTACCATTATTTGTTTATCTAGAATCACGGCCTTAAGTTTTCTAACGTTGTTCCCGAACACCCTGTATTATCAATATAAAATTCAGGAAAGTAAAATGTTAAAAAATATATGTCAACCTTATGAAAAAATATAAAGAAAAATAAAAAAACGTACTTAAAAGCACATGTGAGACAAAACACACATGGAGAAGTCTACAGAAGAAATAATTAGAAACAAATGGAATATAAAAAAAATGTACTCTTAAAATCATTGTAAAAATATATGTTTAACAATTTTTTTTTTAAATATAAAATATGTACAGGGTGTTCCAGCGAGGACTGAACAGGGACCTATTTTCGACCTTCCTTGTATTTTGGAAAAATTCAAAATAGCCAATCGATGTATTTTTTCTTGTAGAATCCAAAAATGTCATCGAAAAAATATTTGAACCAGAAACAAAAGAGTTACGCTATGCATCAGGTGTTTTTTAAATGGAATGTATCGATACGATTTTTTGGAAAGAGTGATTTTTTTATGTCCGTTCTGATTAAAAGATTTGATTTTGCGATAGCTGTTTATATTACATTTTAATGTTTTACAAACTAAAATTTTAGCTTCACCTGTTTAAAATATACGATAGGTTGGTATAGGTGATCAAGGTAAAATGACGTTTGAATGCTTTGTCAATAAAAATTGACATTATTTTAATTATTGTCGAAGTCTTCACCTAAAAAATATATATTTGACTCTGATCGAAATGAAATACTCTTTGGACGAGAGACTACAGATTGTTATGCTATTTTACAAGTGCCAAGAAAATGCAAGAGAAGCAAGAAGAAGATTTATTGCAAATTTTCATAGAAATATATCCATCAATACAATTCTAAGGATAAAAAACCTATTTGAGGAAAATAAAACTTTACATGATAGAAAAAGAAATATACAAAGAAGAAGAAATCGAGACCAGGCCATTATAAATTATTTTCAAGTTAATCCAACCAAATCTATTTCCGATGCAGTTCGGGAAGTTCAGTACGGTGGCGGTGTAAGGCGCAGAAGAGTTACCCGAGGGACTGTTCACAGGACTCTGAAAATTCATAAATTTAGGCCTTTTCGTATCCTTCCACTTCAGCACCTAACACCGGCACAAAAAGAACTTCGCTTCCAATTTGTTTCTCAAATGGTAATTCGGCAAGAAAACGAAGACCCTGATTTATTCAAAAATATTGTGTGGACCGACGAAGCTACTTTCACAACATCGGGAGTATTCAACAGACATAATAGTCACCACTGGGCCGTTGAAAATCCAAAAAAGTTCCAGACTATTAAATTTCAAGGGGGGAATTCTATTCATTTTTGGTGTGGGATAAAAAACAATAAAATTTTGGGACCACTATTTTTTAACGGGACTTTAAATGGGCACAGATATTATGAGTTTTTAGAAAACGAAATTGAAAATTTTTTGGAAAACTTACCATTGGCAGAATATCAGAATTTAATTTGGCAACATGATGGGTCGCCTCCTCATGCCGTGCATGATGTGGTTCAATTTTTAAATCGGCGCCATAACGAATGGATAGGGCGAAATGGAACATATGCTTGGCCGCCCAATAGCCCCGACCTCTCAGTTTTGGATACATTTCTTTGGGGCCATTTGAAGAACGTCGTATACAGACAACGAAACGAAAATATTCAAGAGATCATGGGAAAAATTGTCGATGAAATAAACCGCCTTAACCAGGAAAATCATATTGTAACAGCAAGTTTAGAAAGGCTACAAAGGGGTTATCGATGTTGTTTCGAGAAAAACGGCGGTCACATTGAAAACTTATGTTATTAGTAGTTTTATTTTATTATTTAATAATTATTTTTTATTGAATTTCTTTTTCTATCATGTAAAGTTTTATTTTCCTCAAATAGGTTTTTTATCCTTAGAATTGTATTGATGGATATATTTCTATGAAAATTTGCAATAAATCTTCTTCTTGCTTCTCTTGCATTTCTTGGCACTTGTAAAATAGCATAACAATCTGTAGTCTCTCGTCCAAAGAGTATTTCATTTCGATCAGAGTCAAATATATATTTTTTAGGTGAAGACTTCGACAATAATTAAAATAATGTCAATTTTTATTGACAAAGCATTCAAACGTCATTTTACCTTGATCACCTATACCAACCTATCGTATATTTTAAACAGGTGAAGCTAAAATTTTAGTTTGTAAAACATTAAAATGTAATATAAACAGCTATGGCAAAATCAAATCTTTTAATCAGAACGGACATAAAAAAAAATCACTCTTTCCAAAAATCGTATAAAAAACGATACATTCCATTTAAAAAACACCTGATGCATAGCGTAACTCTTTTGTTTCTGGTTCAAATATTTTTTCGATGACATTTTTGGATTCTACAAGAAAAAATACATGGATTGGCTATTTGGAATTTTTCCAAAATACAAAAAGGGTCGAAAATAGGTCCCTGTTCAGTCCTCGCTGGAACACCCTGTACAGGGGGGTCTACTTAAGATGCTCCCATACTTTATCTCAATAAATAAGACACTGAGAAAAAAAGTTAAATACAAAAAGTATTTGATCCTAATTTATTTTTTTTATAATATTTTTATGTATACAGGGTGTTCCATTGTGCCAGGACAGTAACCAACTTTTTTCTTTTTAATGAAATGGAACGAATATTTTTAGAAATTCTAATTCTATGCTTGATTTTGAGTATTTTTGTCATTACATAGCATACGAAATTTTGAGTAGTTTTTGAGAAAAATTAACTTTTCGAATTTTTTTCGGAAAAACAGATTTCTGGAAAAATGTGATTTTTTCACACTTGAAGACTAAAATTGTGAATTTTGGTTATGGATCCATGGGAGTGGTTAATATTTAATACTCTGACCTATCAAGAGCGAGAATCCATTATACAGGGTGGTCACAAATGACCATCAAAAAAATGTTTTTGTAACTAAAAAAATTTAATTTTTTTTAAATGGAATACCCTGTATTTAGCACTTTTATTGTGTTTAGGATTTAATTCTGCATCATTCCATATATATAATTTATATTCCAAAAATTATTAGTTTAGAAGTTATGACCAATTTTCTATAACAATTCAGGTATTTTTGTTAAAAATCTAACTAAACCTAAATAATATCCTATTCTAAGTGTTTTTTTAACATTATAATTAAATTTAACATTAAATCAACAAGTAATGCAAGACAGAAAGTAACTAATTACTTATTACAAAACATTTTCGACATAACCCCCGTCTTTGGCAATACAAGTACTATAATATAACGGTTACGGTTTTAATTTTAGCAATAATAGCATTTCTAAACGCGTTTTAATTTTACAAGATATCCATGGAAAAACAAAACTAGTAAAATTGTTGCCTGGACACCAATAAATACACAGTCCAGCATTAGCTCTGCGGGAGTATCGGTTGTTGTATCCTGCAAGACGGGTACCCACGAAACATATTTTTTCACGAATTATTCGTGATCTTGAACGTGGAGTGGTAATCAATAAACAAAAACGGCGCCCAAAAATTGTCCGAACAGAAGAAAAGCAATTAGATATTCTCCTGTATTTTGAAAAAAACAACGAAAATTCGCAAAGGGATGCATCCCGAGATCTACCGGGAATTAGTAAGACTAGTGTTCAAAGGATTTTAACTGATAATAACTACCATCCGTTCAAATTTTTACCAGTTCAGGAATTATCCCAACGGGACTTTCAAACAAGGCTTTTTTATTGTTCTCTCATGATGGACCACCATTTTGAAACTGACATTTTTAAAAATATTTTATTTTCCGATGAGGCAATTTTTAATACGGCCCGGCATGTTCAACCGAAAAAATACTCATTACTGGTGTAACTCAAATGAACATCGTATAAAAGAAATGAAAAAACAGGGTCGGAGAAGTGTTTATGTGTGGTGTGGTATTATCCGTGATTGAATAAT
Source organism: Kuschelorhynchus macadamiae (assembly GCA_030620095.1). Lineage (NCBI taxonomy): Eukaryota > Metazoa > Arthropoda > Insecta > Coleoptera > Curculionidae > Kuschelorhynchus > Kuschelorhynchus macadamiae. Next base: position 823,636 of record JAUTXW010005371.1, read on the forward strand.
AAGTCCAGTATTTTATGACTTTGTTCTGAATGGTGAGGGGTATTTAAATTTGTTGGAGAACGAAATATTTCCGTTAATTGACAATCTGCCGAACGACATTAAAGAAGAGCTTGTTTATCAACAAGATAGTACACTGTAATGCCGGTTAGAAATTGTTTGAATCAACGGTTTCCATTTTGGATTGGTCGGTACGTGACCAAAGATTGGCCAGCGAGGAGCCCCGACTTAACACCCCTGGATTTTTTTTATAGGGCAAACTAAAAAACGAGGGGTATAAAAATAGGTGTAATACTGTTCAAGATTTAAAAACTAGAATTAGGCAAGAGGTCGAAAGACTTAATGCAACAGACGCGGTTAGAAATGCTATTGCGAGAATTGAAACAATGTATACTACTTAGATTGCCAAAGACGGGGGTTATATCGAAAATGTTTTGTAATAAGTAATTAGTTACTTTCTTTCTTGCATTACTTATTGATTTAATTTTAAATTTAATTATAATGTTAAAAAAAACTTAGAATAGGATATTATTTAGGTTTACTTAGATTTTTGACAAAAATACCCGAATTATTATAGAAAATTGGTCATAACTTCTAAACTACTAATTTTTTGAATATAAACTATATATATATATGGAATGATGCAGAATTAAATCCTAAACACAATAAAAGTGCTAAATACAGGGTGTTCCATTTAAAAAAATTAGGTTTTTTTAGTTACAAAAACATTTTTTTTGACGGTCATTTATGCCCACCCTGTATAATGGATTTTCACTCTTGATAGGTCAGAGTATTAAATATTAACACTCTCATGGATCCATAAACAAAATTCACAATTTTAGTCTTCAGGTGTGAAAAAATCACATTTTTCCAAAAACCTGTTTTTCCGAAAAAGATTAGAAAAATTCATTTTTCTCAAAAACTACTCAAAATTTCCTATGCTATGTAATGACAAAAAATGCTCAAAATCCGTAGAATTAGAATTTCTAAAAATATTCATACCATTTCATTAAAAAGAAAAAAGTTGGTTACTGTCCTGGCACAATGGAACACCCTGCATACATAAAAATATTATAAAAAAAATTAAATTAGGGTCAAATACTTTTTGTATTTAACTTTTTTCTCTCAGTGTCTTATTTATTGAGATAAAGTATAGGAGCATCTTAAGTGGACCACCCTGTACATACATGTAGTTAATACATCAGGTCAAAGTCTCTCGTCAAAATATTCTGACACGTCATAATAAACCCTCGCCACAAGCAACTTATTTACTTTAATTTTATTTTTTTATTACAAAGAAAATGAATTTTTCTTGTTCTAAGTTTGTAACAATCTAAGAAAAAAACAAATTTTCTGAATTTGTTCAAAAATTCTTCGAGTTATATGCAGATGCCGGACAAAAGTTTGTTTTTTTTTTACTAATTTTTTTATTTGGTTTTATTTAAGAACTACGCATTTTTAAATAAACGCTGTTCTTATTATTATTTTTAATAAAGGCTTTAAAACATTACCTGAATAAACTATTAAATATTTAAAATTTATTTATAATAACGCATGTATCCCCATTCGCTGCAGTAATAGCACGAAATCTTCGTGGCATTAATTAAATAAGGTTAGTAATTTTTTCTTGAAGAAAAGTTGAATATTTCTCGCTTAGTGATATCCCTAGTTATTGTAGAGTTCTTGACGACGATGGCGACGAAATGATCTTTTTAGTTCACTCATTACTTGCACGACATGTGATCTAGCATTAGCATTAATTTGTCCCCAATTAAAATTGAAAATGGGATGACAGCTTCGTGAAGCATATCTTCAATATATCTATGGGCATTTAGGATTCCATTTTCAACTAATATCAAATCATTATATTTTCCCCGATTGAGTATATTACACGAAAACACGCCAGTCGGTTATGCTAATAATTTTACTCTATTTTCTTTCATGAAATTGAAATTCCTATTACTGAGTATTATTGTTCGGTTCAACAAACCCACAGAACAATCTGATAATTTATTTAAATTAATTTCATATTTTATACCGCATTATTATGTTGTATAGCTTTTTAAAGCGGGGAAAAGCTCATAGTGTTTACGCAAACTTTTCAGTTTGGACGCGTCGCTGAATAACTTGGATGTAAATGTAAATTTAAAGAAAGTGGATATTTCAATTTGAATGAGTTATGACTATAAGTTAACTATAGAGACTTTAATATTCCTAGTGGTAATATTCCTAATGGAAAAGACATTGGAATTAAGTTGATTGAAGCATATGCCCGATGATATATATTAGTCAAATAGCGACGAAATAGAAAAAATCATGAATAACGTAAACACTAAGGGTCCGCCCTTGCGATTATGCCGCCCTGAGCAAATGAGAGGACTGCCGCACTTTTCATAATACGTTAAAGTTTTCAATATGTGAAAACTTCGAATTTGTGCATAAGAAATTTTAAAAATCTACAAATTTTGATAAGTAAAACAATTAAATTTTCTTGGTTATTAAAAAAGTATTTTTTATTTATTTATTTCTTTATTGCCAACAATATCAATAACAACTGAAAAAAGCAACGTCACAATGCATACTATAGCGACTAAACTAAAATTATTTAAAAAAAAAACATACAGTAAACATTCAGAAAGTGCATAGATATTAAACAACTACACATATGGATAAAAAATAAGGATAAACACCAATAAAACACAGAAAATACTCAAATAAAACTTACACCTACATACAGGTTCCAGTGAACATATTAAAATGAAATTTAAAAATCAAACCTAAAAGAATAATAATAGCACTTATCTTTAGCAAATTTTGTAACCTCCCTTTTGAATTTCTCTGTTCCCTCAACATTCCTAATGTCAGCCGGTAACAAGGAGAATGTGTTAATAGCCATGTAACCCGGACCTCTTTCAAAGAAAGCTGATCTGTGTAAAGGGATTCGAAAATCATCTCTGCTCTGTGTTGCCATAGACATGGTTGTGGCATATTGGTCCCGATTTACCGGAAATGAGATTCTGTTCTTCCTTATAAACATTACAAGGGCCACAAAATACAAGGATGGCAAAGTTGGAATTCCTAATTCAGAAAAATGCCCTCTGCAGGATTCTCTAGGGTGGAGTTTCAGCATGCACCTAATAATGCGTTTTTGGGTTTTAAAAATATCTACAGAAAAACGGGATGACCCCCAAAATATCAACCCATATTTGAGCAGGGATTGTACATAGGCAAAGTAAAAAAGTCTAATACTGTCAATTGAAACCATAGATCTGAGTCTTCGTATGAGACCGCAAGTGCTATTTAGCCTCGACTGAAGATGACTAATATGGTTTTCCTAGTTCAAGACTGAGTCCAAGTGAATACCCAAGAATTTGATATAAGGAATAACCGGAATAGTATGATATTGAATTGGTTCTGACATAAGGATTGGATATTTTCTCTAGTCTTACTAAAGGTTAAAAGTCCTCTTTTATCAGGATTTAGTCTGAGATGGTTGGTCCCACACCAGACCGCCACCCGCTCCGCCATACTCGAACAAACCACCGATAGCCCAGCAAAGGCGGCACCCGACAAAATAACTGATGTGTTATCAGCATATTGGCACACAAATGCCTCATCCAGAACACTCGGCAAGTCATTCACATACAACAGAAAAAGTAGCGGACCCAGTATGGAACCCTGGGGCACTCCTCTTCTAATAGGAACGGACTCTCAAAAATATGAATGGCCACTATGCACAATAGATACCACTTGGTGCCTATTGTCAAGATAGGAAGATATGAGATCAGCACACAAACCCCTTATGCCATATCTCTCCAGTTTCATCATCAGTATGTTGTGGTCTATTGTGTCAAAAGCTTTCAAGAGGTCAAAATAAAGACCAGCTACCTTTTAATTATTATCAATTTTGTCAATTATATGTGTAATTGTATGAAAAATTGCCATTTCTGTTGACTTTCCAGGTATAAAACCAAACTGGTTTGCATTAAGAATATTACACCTAATAATAAAATTTAAAATTCTTGTATATATTACCCTCTCGAAAACTTTTGACACTGAATTCAAAAGGGACACTGGTCTGTAATTCGTGGCCTGATGGACATCACCCTTTTTATAGATGGGTACAACTTTAGCGTTTTTCAGTTGGAGTGGAAAAATTCCCAACCTGAAACAGTTATTTAAGATATAAGTAAGAGGAGAAGCAATTTTGTTAGCTATATGTTTTAAAAGAAAAATTAGAAAATCATCAATCCCTGCACAATATTTATTTGGTAAATTCACAATAATTCTAAAAACTTCTGCATCATTAACAGGATATAGGTACAGAGATAAAGGATTCCTAAAATCAATATCATTTGTTGTAGTATGTAGATTGGGCAAATCGAGATTAAACTTATCTTTAAAAATGTTTACAATTTCTTGAGGTTCTTCAATTAATTGACCCTGAGGCGATTTAAGTATAATATCTTGACAGCCTCAAGTTCTATTGGTTTCTCTGTTAAATATCTGCCACATTATCTTATTTTTGTTCCTTGAGTTATTTATTTTACTATCGTTTATAGCCTTATTAATTTCAGAAAGAAATTTTAAATATGCCTTTTTTTCTTCTTTGAATCGCTATAAAATAACTTCGTTTCTAGTATGTCTATATTATCGTACGTGTAAAATTATTTAGCACGTGTAGGAAAATACACATTTATTTTGAAAAGTAAAATAAAAAAATCAACTTTGTGTTTTTCTTAAGTTTTAATAGTTCATCTTTACTTTTACAAGAAATGCTTACTAACTCTGTGTCGTGGTAATATTTTAGTTTAAACATCGATTTCGATTTCATTAGCGGATTCTTCTATATCAATCGATAATAATTTCTTTAAAGAAGTTATGGGATAAAATGGGACAAAATAAAGATAATTTTCAGAGGTTAAGAACAGATCATACTCTTTTGATTGTACAAATTTTTCTTATAGAAATAACCTAACTAAGCAGCCACTTCAGCGTTTACTGAATTATCAATATTTGAATTTCCATAAATGTGGAACAACATAACAGTTAAAAACGTGTAAAAAAAATCGGTACGGTTTTTTCCTTTCAGACACAAATAACTTCGACGCAATGTAACAGCTCTGAGGCAGTGGGGGCTCGTGGTGAATTATATTTGGAGGTCAATAACAAGTTTAAAAATAGGCATACTTAAAATAAAAATTAATATTTTATTAAATTCTCTCGAAGTTCAGGTCTACTCTTCGTACTTTAGAATTGGAAAAATGCTGAATGACACGTTCGTTAAAATTGCACGCACATTCCTTTTATAAACGATTTCTCGATACTTAACATTGTTAAAGAGGATAGTCTATCTTGTGCTTTAGAATTGGAAAAATGCTGAATGACACGTTCGTTAAAATTGCACGCACATTCCAACTCCTTAACAAAATTTATAAGCCCTCGAAAAACCCCTGGATTTTCAGATAAAGCCGTTTCATCATGGCCACTTAGTGCCAGCTCGAATGTCCCACAAAATTTTACACAATCTATAATTTTGTTTAAAATATAACGATTTTTGGATACATTTTCATCAAAATCTCTAAGATATTTTCTATAAGCTGTGTCTAGCTGAGTGCGAATATCAACACTTCTGACCGTAGCATAGTTCACCGAACATTTCATGTGATCTGCAGAAAACGCATGTTTTTTTATTTTTTATTTTAAATCTTTAACACCGGTGTTGCACCATAATGAGTCTGATGAATCCTTAGAAAACAACAAACAAACATAACAGTAAAATGAGTTAGAGACTTCACAATGAACCTCTTTTTTTTGTTTTTACTAGTTTGTCATATACTAAGTTCTGGCAATTTGCAACCACTTATAGTCAAAAGCGTTATCGTGCGGGTCATACGATTTATCAACGACAAAACTTTTTAAGTTTGTTTTTCGTTTATTACGTGTAATCATATTCTCCGCATAAAATCCGGAAGATGAATTAGATAGACCTATGATATTTTCATATGAAAAAAGAGGATAAACATATAAATACCAGCAGTTGCAAAAATCTTGGAGCTATGTCACTTCAAAGTCAGATTGACAAGTCAGTGACAAAATGAGTAATAGAAAACAATTTTCTATTACAAACAAACAAATAAGCGAAAAAAATTATATGAAATCTAACAAAATATTACGAAAATGAAAATTCACTGGCCAATATCCAGGAGACAGTAGCAAAAGCTCTGAGAATCGGTATAAGGACTGTGCAAAAAATTGTGCATGAAAAAAAGCATAATTTACTACCAAAGAAGATTAAGAAATGTACACGAAAAAAACCAAAGACAGAAGACTTAAGTGACAATGTAAAAATGGATGTTCCTAATGCAATTTACGATTTGTACACATCAAAAACTAATGTAACCCTTGAAGTTTTAAAAGAACCTTTAAAAAATCGAGGCATATTGGAAATTGGACTAAAATCGTTCTCAAAATTAATAAAAATGTTGGGTTTTCGATATAAAAAGGACTGTAATCGAAGATTTTTATGCGAGTTGCCATATATAGCAAGTCAGCGTATCCAGTTTTTAAAGAAATACACGGAAAATGTTAATTCAAAATTTAGAAAAGTGGTATTTTTAGACGAGACGTGGATAATTTCTAATGGAAGTGGTTCGAAATCTTGGCAGGACGAGTCTGTAAAAAGTGTCAAGAGAAAAAAGGATGTGGGACGGGAAAACGGTTCATCATTTTGCATGCAGGTTCTTCAACAGGATTTCTCCCAGGTGCAAGTTTATTGTTTTCTTCAACATCCAAAATATGGACTACCATGATAATATGAACTGTGAACTGTTTGAAAAGTGTTTAAGAGAACCACGTATTCCAAATTTAGATGCTCCATCTTGAATCATTCTGGACATTGATCATTCAAGAATCTTAAATAAATGACCTACTTCATCCTGGAAAAGGACAGGAAAACTGACATTTATGACTGGCTAATAAAACAAAAACAAAATCCTTTACCCAATAATATTGCTAAAACTAGAACTTCTTTTAACGGCAAAATCTATTAAAAACCCAACAATATATGCCTTAGATGAAATATTACGGGAAAATGGACATGAGGTTTTACGACTGCCGCCATACCATTGCCAGTTTAACACAATAGAATTAATATGGGCTGGGGCAAAATCATACTACGAAAAGCACGTGAACGATGGTCTTAAATCAGATGAAGTGCAAATTGTTTGGCAAGATTCATTAAATTATATTACGCCGGAGTACTGGAAGAAATCTGTGGAACATACGGAGAAATTAATATGGTATTGGTGGAATCGAGAATGAGTTCTAGATGTCGAAATAGCACCAATGATCATTGCGCCATTTGAGGACGACTCAGAAGATGAGGACTTTTTAAGTGATGATATTTTTTAGTCCATAATATTAAAAAGTTTCTGAAGGATTATATTAGTCTTTGACGTGTATAAATCATAAATTGCATTATGAATATCCATTTTTGCATTCTAACTTAAGTCTTTTGCCTTTGAATTTTTCGTGTACACTTCTTAATCTTCTGCGGAAGTAAATTATGTTTTTTTTTTCATGCGCAAGTTTGTGTACATTCCTTATACCGATTCTCAGAGATTTGCCACTGGCTCCTGGATATTATCCAGTGAATTTTAATTTAAAAAATTTTTTATTAGATGGGTCACCATTTTTTTGCTTACTTTTTTAGTACATTTGTAATTTTGTAGGCAATTAATAATTAATTATAGAATACTTGTTCCAATTTTAAAGCGTGTTTAAAATAAGTAAATTTTTTTATTAATTATAAGACAAAATTTGATATATAAAAATCGGTGAAATCGCTTTACCAGAAACTCGGGGCTAACGAAAAATACAGCCTATATATATATATATATATATATATATATATATATATATATATATATATATATATATATATAGCCTATATTTTTCGCATGCATGGCTCTTAATTTTAGACTGAAATTTGAAAAAATCGTATAAGTAGTTTTTTAGCTATGCCGCGAACAGACAGACTGACGGATAGACATACCTACAGACAGACGGAATTGAGAAACCATGTTTTCTGGCATCTAGGGATCCTTAAACGTAAAGATCTGAAAAAATCTGCAGAGGGAAGTAATAGCTAATTATCTTGTGTTTTTAACAAAAGTGTATAATATTTTTGCAAAATAAATTGTTTTTGTTATCACAATACAAAAAAAACAAGTTTTCTTTGCCCATGGGTGGCCCGCATTTAAATAAATGACACTGTATAAGTGGTTAGATATTTAGGTCAAGCGGGACTCTTAATTTTTGGTGATTGATAAAAAAATCTCACTTTCACGAAGTGGCTGTATAAACAGAACATATCCCGATTCTTCCACTGATTCGAACCGCCTTCCGACTTTATTAAGACGCGTGCCATTTTGTATATTTTTGTTTTTGCCAACCAAAAAAATTTAACCAAATACATATTTAGCGAATTTTCTTATTTAGTCCTTCGGCATTTAATATATAAAATAATATTAAGTGGCTATCTTAATAATATTGCGTAATATAATTAAAAAAAAAACTATTTTCTTTCTCCCTGTATATTTGTAAATAGCCCATCGAGATTTAATAGCTTGATAAAAGAATCACACAACATTTTGGTATTCACTGTGTTTTCTGATTTGATTCATAATGTTGGTGACCTTTGGACCCGCACGATAAGATCGCATTCGACTATACCTTGAATTCGGTTATTTTCTCAAAATTAAGTTTTTTTGCACTACCGACATTTTATTTCATCTACATTCACAACTCAAAAATAGACCACCTTGAAATTCGTTATTTTTGCAAAATTAAGTTTGTAAGCACTTTTTAGTTGTTTATTTTTTTGCACTAGTCACTACCTATATTTTATTTCTTAGATGTTTCCGACTCACACATGGATCATAAAAATTAAAAAATATATATTGCAAAAAAACAGTATATAAATCAATTTTTATCGTTTAAAAACGTCCGAAACAATATCGAGTTAGAATATAGACCGCGCGACCTCTAAACAACTGAACTTCCGCATGCCGACGTGATGCCGCGACCGATTGGTCGAATTATGAGAAGAGACCGGCTGATGACCCAAATCGCGATTTCATATTCCATTTGCTATCACGTTCGGCTGCCGCTCGATAGCTGTGAAATCTCCGAGAACTTTCGTCAAGCTTTAAGGTAATCAGGGCAATTCGGACTGCCCAGCCTAGCTTAGTATAGCGTATGTTATTATGTCTAAGGAACGCAACGAGACTATTCGAACCGCCGCGCGCGCTTAATAATTTAGGGTATTTAACTTTTCCCAAGCTTCGCGTTTTATTACCACTATTAGGAGTGGCTGTCAAACGAATAATTTATTTTCTGAAATATGTTTGGGGGGTCATTGATCAAATGACCCTATGGAAGAGCCGCCACTGCTCTAAGGTACCAATTCAAACACACTATCTTTGTTCTCAGTTTGACGGATATCATCATACACTACACAATATATATATATATATATATATATATATATATATATATATATATATATATATATATATATATATATATATATATATATATATATGCGCAGGAGAGTCACGGATATTGTTGACTCTTTATATAATATGTTTTTGCGCACCTTTCTTTGTTGGTGTACTTGAGCTCAAAAGATTTTATATTTTGAATACCATGCCCTGTACTATGTACCATACTTTCATATGCTTTTTCTGATTACTAATGCCAGATTTTCTACGCATTTGGAGTGATTTGTTTATATTTAAATCCAGTTCTTCATTTAAATTTTTTTAAATTTCTACAGACAGAATAAACTTCTATAGAAATCTATAAGCTCTCAAAATTCTTTTAGAGAATATATCATTTGAACGACTGTTACTTTTGCATGGCAAAAGTGTCTGGTATTTCAAGAAAGAGCAAACCTAATATCTGGTTCTTCATGGAGAAGGTTTACCAGTTCCAACGCCCCGGTAAATTGAGAGGAAGATTTAGAAATGTATGATGATAAGGCAGAACCCGGTAATATATCCGAAAAGGACGGTTCTTAGATCCCCAGAAGTGAATATAAAAAGCACCCCATTTAATCGAACGAGCTGAATTAAATGATCTAATTCGGGACATCCACTTGTTCAAAGACCATGCTGAACTATTAGGTTCAAGATTACAATAATGGATTTTACTAGCCACTGGAACCATATTTACAATATTTAGGAACCACGAACTATCCTCGTTTTTTACTATGCAGAATAAAATGTGTGTTTGTGTTAATCCAAATAGTGTCATGAAAGAATTGCACATAACCTGGATAAATGGTATTTATTTATAGATTCTTCTAAAATAAGTTTAAAGGCAGTTCTGCTCCATAATGGCAACAAAAGACTATTCCTCTTGCGCATGCAGTTGACATGAACGAAACATAGGAAAGTATATCACTAATTCTGAATGCTATGATAAGTAGCAGATATGGTGTGACCCAAAAGACATTGAACTGTTACTAGGGCTTCAGTGTGGATTTACCAAGAATTGCTGCTTTTTTACTATTGGGGCAGTAAAGCAGCACAGAACCATTACCAAGTAGAAGAATGGCTTCAGAGAGATCGATTTATTCCAGATCAACCTAACATAAATATACCTCTTGTTGATCCTAAAAAAAGTTCTGTTACCGCCATTGCACATTAAACTGGGATTGATGAAAAATTTCGTAAAACCATTAGAAAAGAAGGAGATGCGTTTAATTACCTTAAATACATTTTTCCTAGTCTAAGAGATGAAGAATTTGACAAAGCAGCGTGGAGGTCTTTTAAAACAATTGTTTTCAGGAAAATTAATAGAAACTACGAAAAACTCGTAGAACTACTTGAAAACCACTGCAAAATGGGCGTCGCATGTCTCCTAAAATACACCGTTGCACTCCCATTTAAATTATTTTCATGGAAATTTGAGTACAGGTAGATATACTAACATTGGAGCAACGCTTCCAAAGCAGATGGCATCCAGCAATGCTTGGGGATTATTATTGGTTTCCAGGGGCGTGCAGTCCATGGAAGCAAGGGAAGCAATGCTTCCCCAACAAAATCGCAAAACATCTTCTAAAATGTAATTTTTGAAATAGGAAACCATTAATTTAGTTTATATTAAAAATGCTAAAATATTATCTTAATTATCAAGCCCATAATAAAAGCTTCTCTGCAGCCAAGGAAATCGAGCCAGAGGTTATTGAACTTTCCACCGGCTGTTTCCAATTTTTGCATTTCAGTCGCGTGCTTTAAGTGGTGACGGAAGCTATCGTTGGAGTAGGTTCTTTGTTTGAACGGCTATCCGTGTGTTGTGTGATACGTACGTCGCATCGTACATACTGCGATATGGAAGACAATAATACGGACGTGGATATGCAAATACCGTCAACTTCGGCTGTTGGTAATACCGCTGAAAATGTTGAAGAATTTAGTAAGAAGAGTGTGTGTGAATGTGTGGTATGTGTTAATATTTCAGTCTAGGGTTTTTCGTGGAAAGTCGAATCGAATCCAGAATGATTTAATTTCCGCTGTTGCAATATATAGTAATATATTGCAACAATATAATAGAAAATAATGAAACGTGGGACTCAGAAGCAGTAAATAGTTCGAGGGGGTTTTTGGACTGTTTGAAACGAGATTTTAATTTTAATTATTTGTTGAACATATTTTCAAAAATATTTCCATTCTCGGACAATGTGAATATATTACAAACTAAAACAAATAATATTGCTTTTTGCCTAAAAAAAGTGCATGATTTTAAGTCCATGTTAAGCCAAAAAAGAGATGACTTTGACCTATTTTGGGAGAAAACGATGACGTTAAATGTAGAGCCACAAGCCAAGCGTCTTCGAACAGACAAGGTGGGAGATGTTCAAACATCATACAGACGCCTCTTTTATGAAATAATCGATCAAATTCAACAAATAAACTATAGATTTAACGGTTTAAATGATTTTAAATTCCTCGAGCTCCGCAATTTTGATGCATTTAAAGAAAAAACTTTTCTGTTACTGCGACTGTTACTGCGATCTGAACTAAAAGTGATTTACGAAACTGATGACATTATCGCAAAAAATAACACTAAGGAACTAATGCAATTTTTAAAAGACAAGGAGCTGGAAGATGCCTACACCAAAGTGTCGAAATTGTGTGAATTAGTATTGACAATACCTGCCACAAGTTCATCAGTAGAACGCAATTTTTCAACACTTAAACGTATAAAAAATTTCGTGAGAAATTCAACGAGGCAGGAGAAACTTTCGCATACATCGATGTTGTCCATTGAAAATAAACTTCTCCAAAATATGTCGGAGTATCGACGTTTTTATGATGACGTCATTGACGAATTTATAAAAAATGATGAATGTGAAGAATCGAATTACATTACAAATAGGTAAGTTTCTAAAAACTGCTTCCCTTTCTTAAAATTTCACCGCACGCCCCTGTGGTTTCTTATAAGAGAAAGCGATCAGGAATATAAACAAAAATCAGCATTTGCAAAAAGTTATCTTTCTGTCAATAAAACTTGTATCTTGATTTTTTCTTGGTTTGAACTGAAAAATTTTGGAATAAAATAAAAATAACTATGGCACCAATGAAGAACAAACACTATTAAGGAAAAGTTCGTGCAGAACTGTAATATTTTAAACTTGCAAAAATTACTGGAACAAATCAGTAATATTTCTACAAATACATAGTTTGGAGTATTCAAACCGCAATTTAATAGAGCAGGAAATATTATCATTTAGCTAATGGATTAAGCATAGCTCAGTAGTTTACTATAAATAAGTATACAAGTTGGGTCGATTTCAGAAAACAAAACAGCTTACCAGATACCAGTACTAGGGTGTCCAGGGATTAATATTTCAGCAGAGGATCGTTTTCTTTACAATATCGATCCAGTTCAGGTAAGTGGCAATTCTGTAAGAAGAACACTCCATAATCTTAATTAACTCCCCATCAAACAGTTGCCAGATCGGTACTAACTACAGGTCATAGGTGATAAAGGATTCAGTTACAGTGACGTAACTAAGGGGCGACATCTCTGCCCCGCCTTCTTAGGTGGTACTCTTTCCGGTAAATCCTGACCCTTTTAAAGCAAGCATTGCTTGTTCCGGACATGCCGAAAGCAGTTTTCCGTCTCCTATAGATCTAGAGCAACCGAGTACGCTAATCGTGTAGGAAACGCTAAGGGGTTAACGCGCGCACATGCTTTCTTTGTAGTTACACCCGTCGCTATAAAAAAGTTCAATTAATAAATATTGTTCCGGATTGGCCGGTAACCAAACACGTAATCTCTGAATGCACTCCTTTTATTTTCAAAACACAGCTTACAGGTAGTTCAGGTAAAAACTGGTTATACCTAATACTCGTAACTAAGGTAACTTGTCACTGTCTACTTGTTTACACTTTGAAATCTCAAACTAAACTCTCAAATTCTAGAATAATCTAATTACTACAGGGTAAGAAGAATTAAGCCTAATAGAACATTCGAGAACGATTTTGACACTATCATAGTCGTTACACGGATAAAAATTAAGGTAAGTCTACTTCAATAAAATAACAAATAATAAATGAATGCATCTAAATCTTAACCAATCTATAACTAGGGCTAAATTCGCAACATTGTCCCCTTCCCAGAGTTGATCGTCCCGATCAAACATTTTCGGTATCTTGGTAACGGGCTAGTCGATGCAGGTGCACCACTTTCATTTTTGCATGAGGGCTCTTCTGAATCCGGTATACCAAGTCATTCAGTCGGGTCACCATACGATACGGGCCTTCCCGTGATTTCTACAACTTCGGCGAGCGTCCTTTAGTTCTTTTTGGATTGTATAACCAAACTTTTTCACCGACTGTAAATCCAGTGTGATTGGCCCGTAAATCATAACGTGACTTCATTCTATCGCTTTCTATCTGTAATTTATGGCGGACCTCTTCATGGATTTCTCTGAGGCGTTTACTAGCCTGGCTGGAATAGTCCGTAGTAGTTATCTTATTGTCAGGACTTATTGTCATATTACACTGACAGGTGTTTTTTCAGTGGATTCATGAACTGCAGAGCGATAGGCCAGTAAAAATGGTTGAATACATTTATCCCAGTCACTTTGTTGTTCATTAACTTGGATTTTCAGGTAGTTCTCCAAAGTTCTATTAAATCTTTCAACCATTCCATCTGACTGCGGATGAAGAGGCGTTATTCTTGTCTTATGAATTCCTAATAGGCTGCACAGGCTTTTCAATACATCTGATTCAAAGTTTCTGCCTTGGTCGGAGTGTATTTTCATTTTCAGATATTTGTTATTTTTGTCATCAGTAAATCTTTCCCGGACTTACTGGAAATTCTATGGCAATTTTTAACATTGTACTGCTTCATTTTGCCACGAGTACGAGTTTGGGGTCTTTTATCACCATCTTTCACAGAGACTTCCCAACCAATAAAACCTTTCTTTTTCAATAGTCTTCATAACACCAAAATGTTATTTTTGTCATCAGAACATTCCCAGATTCTTTTTAACAGGCCGTCTTTTATCACCAAAGAGTCCCATAAAGCCCAGTATCCTTTAAATTTCTGGGATTTGGCTGCAATTTCTTGGTAACAAGGTCTTGAAGAATTTTCTAATTTCAGCTTAATTAAAGGGCCAATATCTGGGTCTTCTTGCTGATCTTTGGATAACATTTTAGAGTCCCACTCTTAAGAGCTTTGAAGTGCTGTTCTTCGGCAATGAAAATAGTCAGGATCTTCTCTTTCCTCGTGTCTGTTGCAATGTTTACAACTTTCTGGGCATAGTCTTCTTGATAAAGCATCAGCATTTTTGTGATTTAAACCTTTACGATGTTCAACTTTAAAGTCATATTCCTGTAGGCGCTGCAACCACCTGGCTTTTTGTCCTTATTCTTAAATTGTAGCAACCATTTGAGTAATGCATGATCCGTCCTTAAAAGGAATTTTTGCCCTTACAAGTACTTATGAAAGTGCTCCAATATTTTAACAATAGCCAGTAGTTCTTTCCTTGTCACCCAGTAGTTGCGTTCAGGTTTAGAAAGAACCTTGCTGAAATAGGCTATTACTTTTTCTTCGCCATTTTGTACTTGTGACAAAATACCACCAATAACGGCATTGCTGGCATCTGTGTCTACAATAAACATCTGGGATGGCTCAGGATATGACAACACTGGAGGATTACACAAGCTTGCTTCAAGGTGTGAAATGCTTCTCCACATTCTTGGGTCCATACATAGCTGTGACTGCTTTCAGTAAGTCCCTGTAATGGTCTAACGATATTAGCAAAACCTTTTATGAATCGTCTGTAGTACGTACAAAGTACAAAGTCCCAGAAAACTCCTTAGTTCATGTCTGTCTTTTGGTATTGGCCAATTTTGAATGGTTTTAGTCTTTCCAGGATTGGTTTTTACTCCATGTTCGGTAATTTGCTTAGACCAATTAATCTCCTGTCCTTGAATTTTGACTTTTTTAGCAGTAGGGATTCTACTATTTTTTGTGAAAATAATAGCTTAAGTTTTTGAGGGATTAAGATCCAACTTCCAGTGATTCATCCAAACTTGAATGGCACCAATGTGCCTTTGAAGCCTGGATGATAATATGTTTAAGCTTTTATTTGTAGACATTAGAGCGGTATCATCTGCAAAAAGATAGAGACTGGTGTAATTGTTGGTCGGAATATCAGAAATAAACACGTTAAATAATAGGGGAGAGAGGGGAGAACCTTGTGGGACTCCCGCCCTTATTGGCCTAGGAGTGGAGGTAAAGCCATCTACATGTACCACAAATGTTCTATTGAGTAAAAAAGAGTGAACTGCTTTAACTAAATAGTTTGATATACCCGCTCTAATGAGTTTTAGCACTAGGCCTGAGTGCCATGTTTTGTCAAAGGCTTTTTTTATGTCAAGGAAAATAGCGCCAGAGCTTTTTTTCCTGTTAAAACCATTAATAATGTCAGCTGCTAGTCTAGTTGTTTGATTAATGGTGCTAATCGAGTTTCTAAAGCCGAACTGAAAGTCTGGACGAAGGCCTTTGTTTGCGACTTCTTCCTGAAGTTTAATTAAAATAATTTTTTCCGTGATTTTACCTAATACAGGGAGAAGACTAATTGGTCTATAGCTGTTAGTTAGATATGCGCTTTCACCTTTTTTCTTAATAACTATTATTTTTGCTTGTTTCCACAAGAGTGGAAAATAGCCTAATTTAAGAATACCATTAATAATTAAAGTTAAGTGTTTAAAAAGGGATTTTTTAATGGCCATATTTGTACTGTTGTCTAGGCCTGGGGCTTTCTTAATATTTAGATTTTTAATAACAGATTGAACCAAAGCAAACATTCGTTTTAAAGAACACATGGCACATTTAAGACACGAAAAACAGAAAAGTCAAGCGTTGCCCAACATACTTTGGAAAACAATCACCAAATAGGAATAAATAATCATAGGTTGACTAAAAATGTATCTAATAATAGATTATTGGATGCATTTGAGAGTATAGAAATAGTTAAAGGTGGTAAAAAAGCACTAAATAAAGACACGGGGCCTATTCCCTATAGTCCCCTCCATTGCTTACTTGACAACGGTACAGTCGGGTCCAACCAAGTGTGACCACATTTATTTACTTTAGTTTATATCATCAGCTCATGATGCTAACTTGTGGTATGTTATTGTGGTGTAGTGTGTATTTTGATCTGCTCGATTATGTTGTTTGTATTATGTTCTCTTGTGGTATATTCTAATATATAAATAATCAAGAAACAAATTATATTTATCAACTATAGGGTGACTGCATAACGTTTTTTTTCAATTCACAGTCAATTTCGTTCTGAGCTAAAAGAACGACAGAATTTGGTTAGACCTTTTTCGGCGCATTCCTTTCTGCAAAACTATCGTTCCACAAAATCCTTCGTTTCCAATCGATGTCACGAAACTTCTCAAAGCACAATTCGTATAAAGTGAGGGACACGAAAGAAAACCGGGCGGAGTCAATCGGTTTAGGAAGGTCGGCCAAGAATTCTTTTTAAAGTGGTGTCCCGTCATTCTTTAAATAATATGGCAGTCCTTTTTGACTATACGCACTTCAGATAATTAAAAAATGTAACTATACTTAATGAACCTTTATCTATATTTGTCCGTTTTCTTTCGTGTACCGCACTTCGATATCTATTTTGTGTTGCAAAAACGGCGAACTTTCGAATTTTAAAATGATTTAATTTTGATTTTTCTTGATCGATTTACCTATAAATATATTTTTTTAGCATCAGATCCACTGAACGAGATTTATCAAAATTTTAATTTATGTAGTTCGACTTTGGGCCACTCGGATATGCCAAAAATGGCCGTCTGTCTCCGTTTGTCATATTACCTTATACAGGGGCCGTCATGTGAAGTACTATACAGGGCGTTTCCTAATTGTGTGCTGATGTTAAAGGGGGTGTTTTTATGTCCTAAAAGTCTTAAATTTTGAGATACAGGATGGTAAAGTTTAAAAAGAAAACATTTTTTTATCCCAATTCTGATGCTATTGTAGATAACTGCATGAAATTTGATACACGTCTTCTATGCATTAAAGAGCATACGGATTTACCCAGGTTAATTACATATGCACGCCACTGGTAGAAATTTCAAAAATTGATTGTTAATAAAAAATGCCCTCTTATGCATAAAAGAAGTGTAACAAATTTCACACAGTTATTTATCTATAATAACATCAGAATTAGGATTTAAAAAAAAAGTTTTTTTTAAAACCCTCTATCTCCAAAGTTAAGACTTTTAGGGTCATATTAAACTTTGTTCTTAAAAAAGTCCAAGAATCACCCCCCTTTAACATTAGTACGTAATTATGAAACGCCCTGTATAGTACTTCACAATGACGCCCCCTGTACAATGTAATAGACGAACGGTCAATTTTGGCATACCCGAATAGCCCAAAGTCGAACTGCGTAAGTTAAAATTTTGATAAATCTTGTTCACTGGAATCAGTGCTGGCTCCCCTACTAGTGAGTTCTGTAGTTTTTCAAATATTAATTGCAATATTAGAAATTTTTTGACACCCGGTATTGAACAGAAAATTAATTATTTTGAAGCAATTTATTGACAGCTACTTTATGAACAATTTTACAAAGTATATGAAAAAAACTAAGCCATTTTTGAGGTTGTTGGCTGTGATTCTAATTGTTCCATTCCTTCTAAATCGTTGTCTTCCTCTGAAAATGATGAGGTTTCGTCGTCACTACTTGAAGATCCCAGTGTGATAACTAAATCATCAATAACCATTTCAATTTTGCCATCTACTTCCCAGTATTTATCTACGTAACATACGATTTCCAATTTTCAGCCGATATTGAGTCAATCGCTTCCTATTATTATTTATTTTATTTAAATCTTTAATTGAAAGTTCACCGGTGTTGCGCTCTCGAATATATTTTTTTACTCCTGCCCACCCAAGTTCAATAGGGTTGAGGTCGCACATGTATGGAGGTAGCCTTAAAGGTGTATGACCGAGGTTACGTAAAAGATTGTCAATTTTATACGTTTTTTATCTAGGCTTGTTGGCTGATATTACTTCATATAATTGGTATTTTCTCCATGTTGGATCACATACAAGATTGTTCGATTTAAGCCACTATATCATATGAGCTTTTGTAGATAAGATAAGACGCATTATCCATTACCACGACTGATTTGGGAGGAATGTTAGGTAGAAGCTTCTCGAGCAATCACTTTTCAAAATTATCTCTATTCATCTGTCCATGATAGTCTCCAGCTGTTAGTCCCGAGCGAAAAACTAAAGCAGCACCTGGAACAAATCCGGCTTCTGAACCAGCATGAACTATAATAAAGCGACTACTAGAGCGGATTCCCTGAACAACACCTGTAACACTTTCACTTTGCCAGCATTTGTTCACTGTCATATCATTATCTACCCAGGTTTCGTCTAGATACACAATATTGCGTCCTTCTTGCCTATATTGCCTTACAGTTGATAGATATTTCACGCGCCAGTGAAAAATATTTGGTCTCTTAATGAGCAATTTTCGCTTATTTTGGCACTTGCGCCAAACAAAACCATTTGATCGTAAAAACCAATTTAAGGTTTTATAACCATACGGAAAATTTTTTTCTACATCTACAGCACAAAGTAGGGGTTTGCAGGTCGGAACCTTCTTCAAGTTTATATAAAAATCCTCTATTGTTCGTCGAATTACTTGAAAATCACCATCGTCAATTTGTATGATAATCGGGGTCGTTTTTTACCAGGAGATTTTAAAGGTGAAGTAGAACATTAGCGATCATTATGTTCTCTTTGAATTTTTCTTACACTACTTTCCGAAACACCAGTGTAAAATGCTGCGCGTTCTGTTCGATTTTGAATTGGAATAGTCAAACTATTATTTTCAGCTTCTCTAGTACAGGCCTCTATAACACTCGCAATAATTTTACGTGCACCGCTTCGAAATGTTTTTCCTCTTTTGCTCGCCATCGTTACTTCGAAATAATAATTCAAATTCAATGCAACGCATTTATATAGAAATGAAAACAAATGCTCGAAACGTATAGGCGCCACTGGAAATAGCTTGAACCTTCTAGCGGCAAGTGCATGGAGAGTCTAGGCACATCCCAGTTATAAGTGGACCAGTGCGAAATTTACTAAATCTTCGATTAATTTTCCGTACCGCTTAGCTCTCGCACTTTATAGGTGAAGCGACAAACTATTACAATAAAATAACATAAAATATTTGCGTACACAACACTTTATCATGCTACAACTGTTTGTAACCTTTTTTATTACTTTCACCTTCCGTATCGTATAGTTGGCTGCCTATGAAAACGACTTTTAAATTTTAAAAAACGTCAAAATACCAGTTACTTCATAGAATGTCAGGTGACGAATTAAATAATAAATACGATGACCCAAAGCTCACAGGACTTGGACGATATTTTAATAGCACTACAATAAGAGGCAGAGCCAATGTAAGTTCCTATGTCTAAAATTTCGTATTTATCATTTAGTGTCTAAAAATATTATTTTTAGGTAGCTATTGCCACATACGCAGTAATTTTTGGCTACATTATATATGCAAAATTTTTGAAAAACAAATGTCCGGAATGTCCAGCATGCCCAGTTGAACCCTCTAAGTAATGTTCGTATTTTGTTATATGTCTGTTGAATTAGTGTTGTTTAATCATGAAGGGTTGTCCCCCTAAAAAACCAACTTCAAAATGGTTGCGTGTGAAGCAATACATGCACATTTCAGAAGATGCAGCCAAAAATATAAAAAATGTAAGCTATGATAAGCCTCTTTCTGCTTTTTAAAACGTGTTTTTTCTATACTTACTTACTGTTTGTTAATATGTACCTGTTCATTCTAAGAAGTAGTAAGTATCTCAGTGGCGGCTCGTGAGTGAAAAAGTAAGTGAAATGCAAATGAAACAAGAAAATATTGCAATATTTTTTTTTCCAGAATTTTTTTTATATGTGGAATGGGTAGAATATTTTTTACGACTTACCTAACTTTTGTATACTAAATCAATTCTCCTATCTTTCATAGCAGCAAATTTATTTATAACATCCTCATAAAATGGATGAGTTGCCCTAATCTCCTCCAGAAATTCCTTTTGAATTGAAATATTGCCTAGAGAAGTAAGTCTTTTTTGAGATATTGTATTTCTTAAATAAGTTTTTACACGTTTGAGGCATGAAAAACTTCTTTCCACTGAAGCACTTGTCGACGGTATTGTCAAAATAAGGGAAAACAATTTATATGCTTTGGTTAAATTATCTTTATTTTCATTAATTTTTTTTCACTTGCTCTGGCAGCGATATATTCCAATTACTGTCATTGGCAAAAATAAGACCAAGCTCATTTTTAAGTCGTTGACTTTTTGAAAATATTTCCCCATTTTCATTTCTATTAAAATATGGTTCAATATTTCATAAAAATGGGTTCTATACTTAGCCCTAATTTCTTCAGGTGAAAGCTTAGCAAGCTCACGTTTGTAATGATTTATTTCTGTAATAGAATTTGCTTTATCATTGGTATTAAAAAAAATGTACATTTCTTTTTCTACAGAGCGCCTCACGACAACGTTTTATACTGGATTTGCAAAAATAAATGTCAAACGATTTTTTTTGAAGAACGCAATTTGAACAATCACATTTACTAACTTCGAATTTGAAGACCAACGAGTTTCTGTAATTGTTGGTATACGCCTCGTAGATGCAGATGTAAGAGCATACGTTCGTTTGGCTGAGTGATGAAAAAATGAGGGAATACACCTAAGGCTTGCAAAAAAATTCGACATTTAGAAATATTTTTAAACTTTGCTGCATCAGGACAAACTTTTTTTTTTGTTTTGCCCTATTAATTTATGTTTATAGTCAAATTGGTCCAAAATTTGATCCAATAGAGAATATAAATTATCTGACGTTCTATCGGAGATGACATTATAAAATCCTAAGAATCTCTCGACTACTGAACCTTCTGAATTAACGTATCGTATTAAAATTATGGTGCACTAGGAGGTTTGCGTAATATCAGTGGTGTCATCCACTGACACAAAAAAAAACTGTGTGTTCATTATTTAATTTTTTACATGATCATTTAAATAATCAGAAATGCATTCAATTAATAATTAATTATTTCGTTTTGAAGAGTTTTCCAGTCACCAGTAAAAATATTTTTAATTTTTTGGTGATGATCTTTTAGTTCTTGGGAACTTCTCGATATTAATAAACCTAAAAGCTTTTTAAAATTCCACCTATTTATTGACTCACTGATCTCATCATGGCCGCGAAAGACTAACTCTTGTTTTGCAAGGTACAACATTGCGTCAATTAACAAGCACATAAATAGTCTATTTAATCGGACGTTTTCGTTAAAATGTATTTTATATAGTTTAGCATTTTCTTTTAAAGTGTCAGCTATAATGCTTTGATTTTTTACAAATGTTTTTAGCATTAATTCGCATTTTAAATGCTCCGCCGAGTCTTCATGTTTATGTAAAGACCTTCATATATTTAACATACCTGCAAATCCTTCCTTATTCCACACTGAATATTTACTGGAAACTAGTAAACAAGGCCAACAAAATGTAAACCACATCCGTGATCGGATTCGTCAATAATGTAAATTAATAAACCCGACACCAAATAAAGTTGTAACAACACCATAAATAAATATAACACACCAGTCAAGTAAACTGCAAAGGAACTAACCGGTTGCAGCGAAATCCGCGAAAATAAAAGTAAACAACCACCCCCAACTGAACGACACGTGGGTGTAGTGTACTGCATTAGCAATTCACCGAGAGCGTTGTATGGCGCTGGTTAACATTAATCTTCCATGCGGTTGACGTCATCGCGTACGCGTTGTCATGGCAACGTAGTAGGAAAATAGTAAACTAAACATAGCACCTCCAGCAAAGTCGAAGCGGTTCGCGCCACTGTTATAGTTGGTATAATAAAGTTCGATTAAAAGTTTTAAAAAGACATGCCGCCAACGGTCAAGTAAAATATTTATTCGAAATATACAGTTTATTTTTTGCCAATTAGGTGAATAAATGAAAGTAAAAACCTAAATTTTAAGAGATATATAATAAATATAACTATATGTTTACTTGTTTATTTTTCCTGGTGAAGTAGCACTTCACCTACTTTACCTGAATAGCCGCCTCTCAAGTATATCGTTGTATTTTAATAACCAAAGACCTAGTTAAACATTTCCATTTCAGGGGCGCCGACTTAATAGAAGCCCAAAGGTCTAAGCTCCACATGGAAACATGTATGTGGGGCCGAGTCCCGTTTACTCGACGAATCACAAATTAACTATTACAATTTAAAACTAAATGTTTTTAATGCACAAAGAAAAACCAGTTAAAAACATATCGGTTTTATAGAAAAATACGCAATAAAACAATACAAAAAATAGTGTTTAAAAATAAAATGATGTAAATTGGTGCATGTACAACTCTCTTACAAACTTTCTGAAAAATCTAGCTTAGTGTATATAGATGGGATATTAAACAAGAATGGACAGGACAGCGTGAAACGGTTTTTCTCCTTGAAGTACCGATTCGTCGACCATATACTTTGCGTCTACACTACGTTAATGTTTACTACGCTTAGCTGAAATTAGTTATGTAACAGGTTTCAGCCTTCTAAAAGCTTCTAATATAGAAAAATACAAATTTTCCTGTGAAAATACGTCATTTCCATTTTCCCAGAAAATTTTGTTACTTTAGGATAGCTGAAATGTGATTTATTCACAAATTTTTTTTGGCTTCTATAAAGGCTTCTGAATGCGGTAATTAAATTAAATTCCGTATTCAGGCAGGACGAAGGCAAAAAAAATATTTTGTGAATATATCACATTTTAACTATTTTTCCTCGGAAAATGGAAATGACAAATTTCCGCAGATTTTTGCATTTTTATGTTCAGAAAACAGGTTTAGAATGTAAAGCAAAACAAAATTTCCATGTAACTGGTTTCAGCTATTTTGAAGTCTGAAAAATGGAAATGAAATTACTTAGGAAAATGGAAACGACATTTCCGCGGGAAATTTTTTTATTTTGCTCTATTAGAAGTTTCTAAAAGGTGAAAAAAAATTGCGTTTTATATGACTGGTTTCAGCTAAACGAAAGTTGACCCATGGAATAGCCCCCACCATTAATGAGATCTTCAGGGGAAAATGTGACAAAGGTAGCATTATTTTTAAATGTGTTCAGATTATTTGTTGCGTTTATATTGACAAACAAAAATCTTTTTTTGGTTTTTTCGCAAGTGAATAAAAATATTCAACTTTAAATTAATTGAAGCAGATATTTAATATAATTACATACCTCAACATGTAGACTAGTCTGTCTACGGAATGTTTCGATACATAATATAATTAATATTATTTATATTATGTATCGAAACATTCCGTAGACAGACTAGTCTACATGTTGAGGTATGTAATTATATTAAATATCTGCTTCAATTAATTTAAAGGTAGCATTATGTCGTCCTCTCTCTCGCTTCCACTGGTAAAACAAAATGGTTTATTCACATAAAAAAATTTTTAGGCTCAAATTTTAGTTTTTTATGTTAAGTGTCCTCGTTTGAAAAAATTAGCAAAACTGTTGGTTTTATTACCGTGAGAAGGGAACATCTACACTTTTTTATTTTATAGTCACTGGAGCAATTGATAGTGTTCTGTGTCGGTGTTTTACTTGCAGATTCCACCCGCAGCTGTCACATGGCCGATTTTCATTTTTTTTTAAATCAAAGCTGTACCTACAGACCTGATAACACTACGAGTTGTAGAGATAACGTGAAAAATGGAAAAACACAAATATTCCCCCTTAAGGGTGGAATTTCAAAAAACCCAGAAATTAGTTTTTAGAAATAATTTTCAAAAAGCACTGGCGAATGAAGTGTTTTACAAGCGTTAAAAAGATACTGTAAAAATAGTTATTTACCTAACAAGTGCCGAAAGTGGTTTCCGCATGTGTTAGGTACAAAGTATTTCACCTTATTGAGTGTTTTAGATAAGATATTCATTAATTTAATAAATCGCGCGGAAAAGTTACTTTTCAGTGCCAGTAAAACCGGCAATTACGCTTGAGGGTTTGGAACAGTATAAAAACGGCGGTTCTGGCGATTGATTGCTTACAGGTAATAAATTAATTTTTCTGTGGATATATTTTCGGCTGCAAGACGTAGAGATAACGATTTTATGGAACATTTCTTTTTAAACTAAATATAACAAGCGATATTCTAGAGTCAGCCGTGGTTGTGGTCAATTTTATTGTGTTATATATTGTTTTGTATTAAATAAGGTTATATATGTTCAGGTAAGTTGGTTCTAAATTATAATATCTGTGTCAAAATGCCTCAAGACTGCTTTGTCCCAGGATGTAAATCCAATTATACGGTATGTTATCAGACGGGGTACTTGACTCCGCTTTTGGTTTCCTAAAAAACGAAATTCTAAAAGCCAAATGGTTGAAAGCAGTTATTAAATTTGCTAATTTTAATAATTTAGGAAACATTTTATCTTCACAAACTTTACTAAGATTATAGTATTAGGACGAAAAATTTGAACCGTTTAATTAATATTTCACTTTGCAAAAAATTTCCTCAAAAACCAGGCTTAAACCGAACCCAGTAGTCCAGTAACTAAATTAACTTACTTACATTAAGTGTTATATTCGGGGGTAATATCCCTAGTGCATCTAATTTTTCCAGAAGGGAAAGAGAAAACAAGTTTCTAAGGAATTTGTTCAATAAACAGCATATGCGTTAGTGGTTTTAAAAATCCAAGCCAAAGACGAAAAATGTTTGAACTTACGCGAACGAGTATTCCAATCCAAATAGGAAAAATCAGATTTAATATAACAATATTTTTATGTAAAACAACAGTAAAAACCATAATTATTGAACTAAAAAACATAATATAATTACGTCATACTAATTTTAACTTACCTTGTCAAACTTGAATGATATTTTTCCAATTTTTTTTTTTTCGTAAAACTGTTGTCAGACAATTTTTGCAGTTGAAAAGTAAATATGAGGTACGAATTCTTGTCAGAGGTTAGTCAAGATTGATAAGAAGGAAATTATCGAGGTAATATTTATTATGTTTTATATATGTTTAAAATTTTTATATATTATAAACGTGTAAATAAAAACAATAACAAACTAAATTTCAAAGACGTTGTTAAATATATCGATAACGGCCGGGTAGTAATGGGATAACTTGGCTTGTAGAGCATGCCGAGTCTACACGCCAAGCTCTTTTTTTTTATTATGGCGAACATTTTTAAACTTTTGTTATAAACCTATGCTAGGTACACCTAGGGCAAAGTGTATATTACACAGTTAAGTGCCAAGTTAAATTACCTAGTAGGTAAGGCATCTACTATAACACTTAACAATTATTTGCTTGCTAATGGCAAATACGTTGTGAATTATCAAATCAGCATACAAGGTGGTAAATAATGAACAATTATCTTTTGGAAAATATTTATATTAGGCGGTCCAACAAAACAGCGGACTGCTGTCAACGTGTTTTCTTCCATATGAGTCTGTGATAATTTAAAAGCAAATATCAAGGATTTTTATATATATTTAGAAAATTTTTTTGTACGAAACCATTTTTAATAATTGTGTATTCGTTTTAAACTTACTTATGACCAGTGAATATGTTTTGAAGCTTCGAAGTGAGAACGCTAAAGTCGCCGTGCAAAGAAAATATGTTAATAATTGAAAATTAGATTTGTAGTGTAGATCCAAAAGACATTCCACTAGTGACAAATATAGACATTGTTAGTTACCTAGTAGTTCAATTTAAATTATTTATATCCAAATTAAACTTAATTCAATCTATCTGTTTAATATTGTGTACTACACCCAAATAATATATATATATATATATATATATATATATATATATATATATATATATATATATATATATATATATATATATATATATATATATATATATAATAAAACAAACATGTTTTTTTTTAAATAAATTGTCACCCATGTCGGAGTGAAAAAATATATAACATTGTCACAGTGAGTATAATAAGAATAAAAAGTTGTCTTCACAATAAACCTGATGATGAGTGTAAAGGAAATCAATTTTTTCACCTTTACCGTTTACTAGATTTAAACTACTTGTCTAGAAAAAAATTAATTATATACTTGCACTTTTGGATACGGTATAGTTACATTTTGTTCCCGTCTTATTTTTTTTTGAGAAGTTATCGAGAAATTCAAATTTTGAAAAGAAAGTTCATGCCTTTATAATACTTGTAATCCTGAGTCCGGAATTTCTACCCTTCCGTTGGTTCATGAGTTTTGCCAAGAGACACTTTTGGTAAATCTTAGTTTTAAGTAAGTAATAACCGTGTATATAGTTATCATAGCTTCATTTAAACATAAAAAAAAATTCTGTAAAATTTATAGACCACAGCAACCACACTCGTGCTACGTCTTTAGTATTTAGTTCCTAAAGAATGTAATAAAATTCCACATACAATGAATTCATAAGTTTAAGATAGAATGTAAAATAATATGTATTGCTCATATAATGAATTTAAGAACTATGAGTCTTTTATTTAAAAACTATGAGTCTTTTAAGTAGGATTAACTCGATATCCCAGACAAACAAAAAATTATAAAGTGCATAAAAGAAAAAATTATTTAAAAGATCTCTTTCAGGATGGTACATACAAATACTGCTAATTATTTAATACCCGTTAATATTGGTAAAACAAAAAAATATTTCAACATTAAAATATATAAAGGTACAAAATGTAATATAACTTTTCCAAACAACAATTAGAGATATCTTTGATCAGGGTCTCCATTGAGAATCATAATAATTGTTAATTAGCTAGATTAATTTGTTTTTTAATAAATGATTAATATGAAATGTTTTGCACACACTTGGGCCTAATTTAATTTAGTAGTATGTAAATCCTCTCCTTATTGCAGTAATCCACTTCAGTCTCATCGACCAAAATTCATTCAATCGTTTCTGATGTCTAAAATTATAAATTTGTGAAACTTAAAAATAAAAGTAACATTGTCTGTTATCCCTCCACTTCCACAATTTGCAATACGACAAAAAAAAGGCATTTTAAAGTAAAAAATAAAAATAAATAACAAAAGTCCCATATACTCCTGTGGAAAAATCCGATTTATTTGTCCTAGGGCCGTCAAAAACAGCTGATCGGTGTCTTCACCTGACAGATCGTTGGAGTGCCCTATTGTTTGATGGAAGTTAAAGTAAAAAAAAATGTGGGGTTAATTTTTTGTTGCCAAAATGTTCTATGTATAGTCCAGTATCAGAGAGAATTTTATAATCTACTTATACAGCCGGTTGCAGAAAGCTCAATTAAAATTTAGAATGTTTAATGGAATGTCAAATTTGACAGCGAGTTTCTAGATTTCTGCAAGCAACTTGTCAAATCGGAAAGCTCCGTTAAATATTCTAAACAGTAATTAAGTTTTGTGGAACCGGGGGTGTGTGTCTAACAAAAAAGTAGTTGAAATCAAAGATTTAGTTCTATCTGATTTTGGTTCAAGGTATATTTCCCATTAATTAAATAAAGACTATTTGCATATTTTACAGATGTTTTTATTTAAATTGGTACCAATTAAATAAGTACCTACCTACTCAGTGCTCAGATCGCGTGGGCTAAAGATCCCTGAAGATGTCTCATAAAATCGATGGCAAAACGTAGGATAGTTATTCCAATTTGACACAGTTAAATCCCAAGAACCATGATTTTTTAATATTTTCTCATATTTTTTGTGTCAAAAAGAAATACAAATGTCACAGAGCTACTTAATATTTTAGGTTTCTCTAACTACAATCAGTTTTCTTGGTGGATTGGCATTTTATCATTGTGTTGTCAGAAACATGCTCGGGGAAGATTGTGACTGTCATTGTACAAGGCGAAACATACCAAAAACCACTTCACATCAAATTGACAGGAATTCAATCAAAGAACAAGACCCCGAACAAACTGGCGTAAAATCTAAATAATAGTATTGTTTATATTTTGTCATCAATATAATCACAGTAACATTTTTCTGACTTGTTTTTAGTATAATTCTTTAGGCTATAGACTTATAAAAT
The DNA here is from genome assembly GCA_030620095.1 of Kuschelorhynchus macadamiae. Lineage (NCBI taxonomy): Eukaryota > Metazoa > Arthropoda > Insecta > Coleoptera > Curculionidae > Kuschelorhynchus > Kuschelorhynchus macadamiae. The sequence continues at coordinate 852,330 of JAUTXW010005371.1, forward strand.
ATATATTAAACACAGACGTCCCTTAAAGCAAGGGCAGTAACAGCCTTCTGATGTCCAGCATACTCCCGCTCCATAATGCCAGTTTCTACATTCCATAACTTGGCAAAATTATCAGAGGAAGCTAAAATAAAAAAAGTTAACAGAATTATTATTATTATTATTATATACCTTCATGTTATTAAAATGTTACATAAGAATATCAGAATGCAAGAAAAAAAAATTTATAGGCTAAATTTCTTTCAAATATTTAGAAAACTAAAATAGATATCGGCATGGTCCTGCTAGCATTTAATAGAAAAATTGTGTGTGTGAGTTGAGTGTCCTTGTTCTGGAATACTGTCAAAACCTGAAAGAGTTACTGAGTTGGCTGCCAATGAAAGAAAAAAATAAGTGATCGGATAAAAACAAAATCAGACTCTTTCATTGCATTTTCTATTGCCTGTGACGAAAGTACGGATGTGTGTGGTGTGGCGTAACTCGCTGTTCTTCTTCGCGCGGTTGATACAGACATCAATGTGTAGAAAGAATTACTAGAATTAGTACCATTGCATGATACAACAACTGGGAAAGATATTTTCAATGCTGTTTATGGACTTCTGCAAAAGTACAATTTAGATTTGTCAAAACTTTGTTCCGTTGCAACAGACGGAGCTTCTTCAATGACTGGAGAAAAAAAATGACTTCGTTAAAATATTACAGACAAAGATCAGAGAAAAGGGCAGTGACAAACCAGATTTTCATCATATTCATTGTATAATCCACCAAGAAGTTTTATGCTCAAAAGTAATCAAGTTGGAAAGTGTTTTAAAGTCAGTGAAAAAAATTATAAACTTCATAAGGTCACGAGGCCTTAATCAGGACAGTTTTCTGCATTTTTACGTGATTTAGAAAGTGAGTACACTGGTTTATCATATTATGCAGAGGTGCGATGGCTTTCGTGTTCTATGGTACTCGACCGGTTTTGGAAACTCAAAGAAGAAATACGCGTTATGTCAGCTTATTATGCGATGTACCTTTTTTACAAGATCTTTCATTTATATCACAAAATACTTGACGGACTTACATACGAAATTGCAAGGACCACGTCAAATTATTACAGATATGCATGATCATGTGAAAGCTTTCAAGTGTAAGATGGTGTTGTGGGAAAAACATTTAGCAGAGGATAATCTGTTACATTTTCTGACTTGTAAGGTATATCAGGAAAGCACAAATGTTCCAATATCATACAAAATATATTCAGCGAAAATTAGAAGCCTTCTGGCAGAATTTGAGAAGCCTTTTCAGGATTTTAAGACCCAAGAAAACAATTTTTCTATATTTACTGGTCTTTTCACTATCGATATTAATAAAGTTCCCCCTCACTAGCAAATGGAAGTAATTGAGATTCAGTGTGAGACCCATTTAAAACAAAAATTTGATAGTGTTGGTACATTCGAATTTTATAAGTATTTGCTTGTTCAATACCAAGATGAGAAAATTTGCCTGTAAAATCCTGTCAATGTTTGGAAGTACCTACAAGTGTGAATAACTATTTTCTTTGATGAAAGGAAACAAATCTCCCACAAGCCAGCATCAACAATTTTGTTATGAAAAAAAAGCGCTGTTTCAGTACTTTTCAGTCTTGTAAATCCATGCTGTGCTTCATATAGTAAGATATGTTTATCAAAAAATTTGGTTAATCTGTCCTTTATACCTAGTTCAAATATCTTTGATACACTTGACAACAAACTGATTGGCCTATAATTATTGTAGTAATTTGGATTATCTCCTTTAGAAACGGAAATCACTGCTGCAAGTTAAAGCTTTTTACTAAACACACAGTCAGTGAAAAATAAGTTGATTAAATATGTAAAAACAGTAAAATTTACATTTTTTTAATAATATAATTAGAAATTCTATTTTCTATATCTATAATTCGAATTCTAGAATCTATTTACTAATGTTAAAACCTCTGATGACAGCAAGAGACATTAGCTTTTAAAAAAGTCATAGTCCAGATCGTTCTGGCCCATGAATTTGCTATTATAACATTTTTATTGAAATTCTCAGCCACTTCTCCACTATTTAATTGTTCCCCTTCTTTAAAAAAACTCTACTTTTTTAAGTTAATATTTTTCTTTCGGAGATTATTAACAATTTGCCACAATGTCTTTGATTTATTATCTGATTTGTGTATTTTTTTAAGTTAATATTTTTCTTTTGGAGATTATTAACAATTTGCCACAATGTCTTTGATTTATTATCTGATTTGTGTATTTTTTTGTCATTTTTTACATGCCATAAAATTCTAAGTTTCTCCCTGTAGATTCTGTTTAAATATTTTTTTGTTTCTTTATATTTATCATGAACTTTTGATAACTCCAAAAAATGTAATTTTCATTATTAAACTGAAAATCGATAAAAATTCACTAAAACTTATATTAGGGGGACGATAGGTGAATATTTATATAGGGTGTAAAAGAAAAACATAATTTTTTTCTCCAATATTCATGGCTTCCAGGTTTCTACAAAAATGATTCAAATTTTACTTCTAATGTACTTTTCAAGACAATAACTTATTATAGATTTCTTTATTTAGTTAAATATGTATATGGTAGCTCGTTTATAACGTGAGGCTATCTTAATTCAGAATTTGTAAGAATTATTAAAAATTTAAATACAAAAAAATTCCTATGGAAATGTATTTCAAGGATCATCTAAGGGTTTCTTCTCTTTTATTGATCTATTTGCTTAGTATTTTTCTTAGACAGTCGGCAATACAATAATACTCTCAATCCCACCATCACTTGAAGTATCTAAATAATCTAACTACCTTTATGTTATAATATATATAATGTTTCCCACATTTTGGAAATTGAGTTTTATCTCCCCAGTCCTGAAGTCGGCTGACAGCCCACAGATTAATAATTATATACTCATAAGTATAATCAGTGTAATTCCAAAAATGTTTGTGGGTTTCTTGTGTGACATTTTGACTGCTGGTCTGGTGCGTCAGTTGCTAGGTGAACAATTTTTCTTGTTTCACAGATCGACTGACCTTAACTTGATTTCTTTTTCAGATTTTCTATTGGTGGCTTTGAAGGGTGATGGGCAGGTTCATGCCTTATACATTGACTTCTCCAAGGCCTTTGACAGAATCAATCTTGAGGTACTGTTGCTTAAACTGAGGAGAGTGGGATGTAGATCTAACTGTGGATATACTGTATCAGAAGTGCTAGAAATGGCAACAACTCTTGATTTCTTCACCAGTCGGACTGTATTCAGTAGACAGGTTGAACATTTTATTTAGATTTTCACTATTTATTATGGTATGTTCCCATTATTGTGTTCCTCAATTTTGTATTTTTCTAGGTTCCATTATTCTATTTTATATGTTATTTTGTATTAAAATTGTGCCTGCTGAAATAAATAAATAAATATTTGGCCATTGTGAAATGTTCTCCAGTGAAAACCCCTATAATTAGAGCACATTGATGCTACCTACTGACCTGTAAAAACATACTGACTATCAGCGCTCCACGCTGCATCCCAAACCCATCTCTGATTGTCTTGGGTCAGTTCTTGATTCAAATTGTAATCTTGGGATTCCCATATCCTAGCTGTCTGATCGGCGGAAGTTGTAATCAACATACTGGAGTCCGGAGAGTACTTACATTTCAAGGCAGCCCTCTTGTGCGCCTCAAATTTGTGTTTGGGTTTCAAAGTGGTGCTTGCATCTGTTCCTAGAAGAATTATTACATCCAAGTATATCAGATGGCAAAAAATGGTGGGTCATCTATCAACATAACTTTTTTTGTTTTGAAGATATTGAAATTAAATTTTGAAAGTTTTAATATGGCAAAATTTCGTATTTTTTGACTTTTCTAGTAATTAAATTCGGATTTCTTGCTAACTTTTGATTTTTAAATGAAAAACCCTATGTATTATTAGTTTTTCATATTTTGTAATTAATCAACTGTTTTTGTGAAAATGGCGTCTTAAAATCGTCATTGTGTATCAGTTAGAATTATCTATTAATGTGTTCAGAATTTAAAGCAAAATCGAAAAATAGTGTATTCCATTTAAAATCAGACGTTGTACCAAAAATTCAAAATGAAATGAAATTATTAATATTATATTGGAATATACAAGATAAACTATATATATATGATATATATATATATATATATATATATATATATTATATATATATATGTATATATATATATGTATATATATTATTGTAAAAATTAAAAACATTTTTGCAAATATTATAAAAGTAGTTTTAAAATCTTTGTACTTCAGGGAGCTTACATATCACCTTCTTTGTTTAATCTTATCATTAATGACATTCACAAATATTTCACATGTTTTTTTTAGTTATTGAATCCATTCAAGATTGTAAAAAACTGCAATATCACATAAATAAATTGGTTAATTGCTATGATATAAACCAAATGGAACTCAATGTAAATAAATGCTGAACAAAGCAATTTTATAGACACGCAGCCAGGGGGATCCTGGGTGTCTGAACATTTCGTGACATTTGACCATTTGGACCCCCTCCCAAAATGAATTTCTGGTTTGGACCTCCCCGCAGCATAGCATTTCTGGCTATGTGCCTACAAAATTCTGTCATAAAAAAAATTAAATAGACTTCCATTATTCAGTAGGTGATGAGTGTTTGGAGAGTTAATAGAATTAAAGATTTGAATATTATATTTGACAGAGCACCATATTATGATGAGCATGTAAATTTTGTCACAAACAATGCCTTGAAAACTTTGGATTTTAGATGTGAACAATACAAAATATACTTTGATCTTTTTGAAAGAGTATGATTTTTTCAAAGATTTGTCACTTCAGATCAAATAAACTATACTGAGAACGAAAAATTTTAAATATTACGCCTCTTAAACAATGCCATATTTATTTTAGACATTTGTAAATTATTTAAGATTGTTATTAACAATATACACTGTCCACAACTGTTGAGGTTAACAGACTTGAAATTGCCTCAAAGATCTCTCTATTCACATGTCCAATTTAATGTTAATATAACCAAACCAATTATGGTATAAACATCATCTATAAACATTGTATAAATTGTTTTTTACATTTAAAAGGCTTGGTCTGTAAATAAGCAGTTAATTTATTTATTTATGACAATGCTGGAAATGTCAAAAATGCCATTTATAAACTAGCAAAATTTCATTTCAGTATCTTCGAAATAAAAAATAACCCACTTTATTGAAAATTCAGGGTATCCAGAAATTTACGTTCAAATATTTGGATGGGTCATTCTGCACACGGTATTTCTGTGTAATGTCTATTGGTCTGGAAATGCTTCTTTTGCAAGATACTGGGTGTTAAAATTTTCTTGAGGTGCTTCCTACATTTCCAGAGATTTGGTACATAATAAATCATAATTAATGTCTATAGAGTAATTTTTTTTAATTATACAGAGTGTAACTTTTTTTTCAGGTCACAACCCCTTTGAATGCTCCAAAAAATGTCTTGTAGTGACATTGAACTTGACTTGATACTTCTAATCAGACTTCCTGGAGTTTGTTTTTAAACCTTACAGCATTCTAAAGTAATTTAGAAAAATATATTTCAAAAAGATAGTTTTTCACTTGAAATATTTGTGCAATAAATGCTGAAACCATTAAAACTGTCCGTGTTTTTAAAAACATGGTAAAAATGTTCACAATTAAGTCTTATTTAACCAACCAAAATTTCTTTTTATTATCATGGAAAAGAACAAGTTATGGGGGTGAGCATACAAAAATGTACTTAAAGCAAAATAAACAATTCTTTTTGATACTGTCAGTATTTTACTTAAGTTCTTTTGAATTAGCTTTACTTGGGACAATGTATTCAGTACTTTTTACAAAAAGTACTTGTGCTGGTACTTAAAATTTAAAATGTTTGATAAGTATTCTGATATACTTAAAGTAGAAGTACTTAAAAATGATTTTAAGTACCTAATTTACTTTATGTATTTTATCACATATAAAACTAAGTATAAGATAAAACTCATCTGTTTATATTAATATGGCTAATATAGGTAATCTAATAAGTATACAGAAGCAGTTTTCATTTAACATTGTAGATCTATGAACAAAAGTAGAAGTCTAGAATGTAGAATGTATAAAAAATTTTACCAATAAATCATATTTGGTTCAAATAAATTATACCTCTAGACACCATGATTGCAAAAAAGAATGGATTCCAAACAACATTCTAGTCCTATTCATGAGAAGTTTTATTGTTGAGATTAGCTTTAAAGATTTTGAGAATTGAAGCCTGACAGAATCAAAAAAATACCTATCTATGCTTGTCACAAGAAAGACAAGACTTACGTCAAATACCTACTGTTAAAATAATAACAAAGATGCCTAGTTTTAAATTTTGAACTTACTTAATATAATAGAAGAGTATTGGATTCTTTGGTATATAAATTTTAGCTAGAGCTTTGGTAACTAATAATATGTAAGAACTACCATTAGCGGAAACAGAGCAAGAATTTCCAGAGAATATGACATTTTTTTTTAATGGAATACCCAGTATATATGGTTTTTTTAATTCTTTACCTTCAGCTTTTAAAATAAGAGCTTAGAGAAAAATTATATATGATGAATTAAAATGCTGGTTTTGATAATTCGAAATAAAATCTTAAATAATACTAAAATATCAAAATATGTTTGTAATTTATTGTCTAGAGCAACAAGGCAGTTCTGGTAAACTACATAAAGGTCACTGTCAAATGTGTTTAATAAAGTAATCAAATTTGGCAACATTACAAATAAAAAAATATGTCTCAATAGAGGCATTATAGCAATTATTTGCAATAGGTTGATTGTTTGTTATGCATCTTGATTATATTTCACCCTTCATTTTAACAATATGTTTTTGCTATTGCAGCTTTAAAAATGCGTAGTTAGGTATTTACAGAAAAACATTATAAATTCAACACTTTATTTTAAATACATAACGATTTATTAATGTTATCTAGTATATTGCGTGTTTGCTTTATTTGCAATGAAATTTTTTTATATAATTTTCTTTCAAACTGATTTTTTTTTGCTAAAAATAAAATATTTTGGTGATGGTCAAACAAATCCCCTGAAAAATGAGCAGTAATCATATGTTTTAGAAAAGCATTTGTGACATAATAAGAACTTCCACTATTTAATTATTAATTTAAAAAAATTAACTTGATAATGTTTGCAGTACTTAAAAATCGGCTAAATACTTAAGTATTTAGATTATAAATATATATTAAGTATTTAATAAATACTGATTACCTAAAAGTACTTAAGGGAATGCACTCAAAACTTGTTAGAGCATGTACTTTATACTTATACTTTTTTTAATTTTTAGGTAAACTACTGAATATTTTGAACTTTTGCAAAATACTGGTACTTAATACTGCAAATAGATTTTTAAAACCAGTACTTAATACAGGTTACTTTCATACATAATACTTATCAGAGATCTGTGCCCAGTATACCTAAAAATTACCTGCGGAATTTAAACTCCAGATGTAAGCTTTCCCTTTGTTATTAACGGAAGCCATTTGAGAGCTGTCTGGAGAAATGTCTATACTTAGAATCATTACATCGTTTTCTGGTATGAACTGTTCATTATTATCTGTGCGGAGATCCCAACGATATATTATTCCATTCTGGTCACCTGGAATTTACTGTTATTATGTTTTTAAAAAGAACAATTTAAAAGTAAATATGAGTGGAGATATAAGTGTACTGCTACATTAACAACTTCCTGTATAACTCAGTACAAAGCATGCATATTGGCATTTTTTTAAAACTGGCACAATGAGCCACTCCCCTTTAAAACTTACCAATAAATAACTCTATTTGGTTTGGATGCAAAACAGCACAGTTGATGGGTGATAATGTAGTGCCTGAACCCTGACGGGTGTCAAAACTTTTAGGGCACTGATTATTTTTTGTTCGAAGGTCCCAGATTCTTGCTCTACCATCTTCACCACCTACAAGAAAAATTTAAACCTCACAAAGGAAATCCAATAGGCACTGATGAACAACTGATACCTAGAACAAGTACTGGAAAATGAGAAATTTTGCTTGAAAGCTAATAATGCTAAGAATGGAAACCACATATAAAATTAAACAAAGGCGCAAGAGTAGGAGACATTAACCAAAGAATAGTTAAAACATATCTTAACTGTTCACTGGATAACAGACTGAAAAACAAAGTCCAGAAATTATAAAGGTACTAAAGAGGAATGCAAATTATCAATGTTTATGAAATGGAATAAAAAATGAAACAAAAATTGGAAAAGAAATATAAATGAATGTACCTGAAAACATCCATCGACCATCTTCTTGAAATCCAACACAAGTAACATTCTTAGAAGTGCCTTCGTAATTTACAATAGCATTAGGATTATTTGAGAGCAAATCATACATGTAAATGTGCTGATAGCTAGCTGCAGCCAAAAGTTTTTTATCTGGAGTTATTTCCAAGGCATTCACTTGAGATTCGGCATGTTGCATGGTCCTGTGGCATATTCCCGACGGAGTTTGCCATAACTTGATGGTGTGATCGTAACCACCGGTCGCTAATATTATTTGATCGTTTTCTATAGTATCTGTGACCATTTTATTTTTTGTTTTAAAAAATATTTCAAAATGTAAACAAATGCAACAGTTTAGAACCCGTTATACACACAAAAGTATATGGGATTGCATATCACATTTGGTCAATTTGTGTCACCTTTTGACGGATATATAAAATAAATGATACAATATGGGATAGTTTAGTTTAATATATCATTCCTAGATGACTCCTCTGCATCACAAGTCCACAAGGCGCCCAGATAAATTTTTTCGTACCCAATTTTGACGTCAGGCGTATAGCCAGTTGCTTAGCAGTGTGCAGTGTGGCATATTTTAATGTAAATAATATTTTACCTCTGTTCTCCGACCTAACACTAACGCAGATTCATTCATATACCAGGAATAATAAATAAGATAATTGTACGAAAAGTACTGGAGTTCAGCAAATGTAGGAAACGGTAAATAAGCAAATCTTTCAGTGATGACTTTTTTTATTAAAACGTGTAATTTTGTACATAATCATATTTCAATTATCAGGTTGTTTTTTTGGTTAGCTAAGGTTAGGAGATTTTCTCGTTTTTTTTTTGTAAAATACCTGTTTTATCCTTAGACAAGGAAAGAGAGTTGTCTAAGGTCTTATCTCACTAACGACATGTGATGTAAGAATTGAAAACAAATTAAATGTGTGCAAAGCGGAAAACAAGCCTAACGGTCGTCAAGAGCTACCCTGATTGACTACAGTGACTTCGTATAAAGTCACTGTATGATTGACCTGATTACAGCGTACCATAGCGGAGGCGTATTAGTATAAAGTGTTTGGTTCACCGTTTATCTGGGGGTGAATAAATAAAAATCTTCAGTTGAGCTTCCTGACTCAGTGTTGGGGTTCTTAATTTTAGTAGCAACGCATATGCATAACCCCGTTCAGGCGGTAACTTAATTTCTCTTGAACAAAATTTTTAATTAATAAAAATGCGGATAGGTATAGAATTAGGTTTAGTTAGATCTGCTGTAAAAAAAGCGCGCAGTAGCACGCCAATTTTACGAGTATTGAACAAAATTCCGGGCCTGTATTAAAAAAAGGTTTTTTTTAACAAAACCTGTTAGGTGGACCTGTCTCTTTAACGTTGGGTTGGCTCATGTTTGCCGATAAAACCAACATTAAAGCGTTAAACCATCATTAAAATCACAGACTAAAATTTTGGTATGAACCTATAGCGATGGACTAAAATGGTAGTCTGCTAAAATGTTTAAAAAATCAGTCTGAAAACCCTCTTATTTGATTGATTTCAAATTTTGCACAAAAATCAAATATGATATGGGGATGAAATAGTGAAATTTTTTTCCGAATTTAATGTTAGAACAATATGGCGACCTAATAAAATGTTTAAAAATTCAGCCTGATTTATTTATTCGATTGACTTCAAATTTTGCACAAAGATCAGGTCTGATACATAAAAAAAACTGATATAATTTTCATCATCAATCATGGCGAAAAAAACTTGTGTGTGTGTGCGTATTAAGATGAGGATACAAATATGTCTTACATTCATTTTCATAACGTTATAAGTATACTGGTATAATTTAATTTCGACTACCTGAAATATTTTTTGGACAGGATTGCCTTCTCATATTATTCATTATCAAAAAGCTGCTATATGTGATTAGACTTTCAGGATTTTTCTCCTCTTTTAATATGGTATTTTGTATTTTTGGATCAAAGATATTAACAAGCAATAAATAATAAATATGAATGTTAAGGGCCATCTGTACCTTTATTATAGAACCTATTGACTATATAAAAATCTTTGCGTTGATGCCACGGTGGCTTCCCACTGGGATTGCACGGCCACGGTTACCGTTTGTACGGCGCGGACTGTTCAGTCGAGTAGACATGGGCGGTCCGGGTCAGGTGATGGTTTCTATCCATTCGGATCCAGTCCGCTCGTGGACCGGTTCCAATGGATTCGTTCACGGGTCCATTTAGTTCCGATGTCTACGTTACGTGTGTTAGATTGGTTGCTGACTTGTTGACTGTTTCATGTCTTATATTCATTGTTGGATAGGAATTATGGGCTTAGCAAAATGTAATTAATGCGAACATTGCGAACAAACTTCGGTAATAGAAGATGATTGATTATAAGAAGCACAAATCAAAATATTTAAGGTTTATTAATAAATATAAATGTATTTTTCCGGTATTGTGTATTTACTATGCCTATTTGCAGAGTTGCAGAATTTGTGTAATGTAAGCAACCAATATATGTATATGTACGTGATATCAATTTTAAATATTATGTTTTCCGCATATAAAATAGTTTTAACTCTAAATAAAGAGATTCGAGACAAACTCCTAATTTAAACTAAGGAAACACTGGTGCATTTTTATATTTATGGTATAAATGAATGCCCTATTCAAAAATATATTTAACCAACTTATCCTTTCTAATCAAAACATACCAATACAGATGGTTAATGACGAATATACAGCGTTTTTAATTTCTTTGAGAGTGAAATATCTATTACTGCTCCAAAAACATCCGATTTTATCCGTCGGCGTCCATTAGCAACACTGCGGAATCCATATCATTGCATTCAACATCGGTATGCAATGGTACCAATATTTTATATTTTAGTGTGGAAAGCTTTTACTAATTTTTAAAAATAAAACTATTATTATTATATTTTATTATATACTTCAAACTGCTTACGATTATAAATTGTACGGTCATAATTGTGATTGTTGACATAAATCCGTCTACATATCTGCTAAGTGGTAAACCCTAAAACCACAGGTAAAAGAATATACTCTTTTAACTGTGCTAAAACGTACGATTACGATAACAATTCTCCATCTTGTCAAGAATTTAAATCTGCGCGGATCCAGTCCAATCGCAATCGCGGTGTTAACGTTAACATTCAGTCAGTGGCAGCTTACTCGTGACGCGTATGGACCCGGTGCGATATTGATGCTGAATTCGCTCCAACCAGGTCCGGCACTGGATTCGTTCAATCCGACCGGGTCCACTCGGAATGACATAAGTCTACAGTCGAGTACTGAATAACTTGAAAGCTTTCACACTTGCCGTATTTACGGCAGGTTTATTTACTTTTTTGCCTTTTACAATGGTATTCTATTTCAGTATTAATTTTGTGAGGGGCTATACGAAGCGTTAAAAATGGAAAATGTGGATGTAGACATAGATAATTTTGTACCGTTAATGGAAGAAAGACCCGTAATCTGAGACAAAACAAGAGATACGTATAAATTCTTCTCGAACTGGCCAAAAGTACAAATAAACTTTTTTCTGTTTGTATTTGTAGGATGAACCTATTTATAACTGTTTCTTTTTTTTCTTCTTATGCATCTATGTAATATCATCATTACTAAAACACGGTTACGATCTATAATGGTGAAAAAACAAAGCCGGAGAAAAAACCGCTAATGTGTGAAAAGTCAACTCCATGGAATGGCACCGTTTAAACTGTGCCGTTTGGACGGTTATCGTGTATGTGTGAAACGAGCCTTAATATAACTTAGTTCATCGTTCGAATACCGTTTAAATGATTAGGTATTTGCTGACTGTAGCACTGCTCTAATATGTAGGTATATTTCGGATAAGTCAGAGAAATATATACTAATATTGTGAAATATAGGGTATATTTCACTGGAATAAGTATAAACAAATTTAGTAGAAGTTTGCTTTAAAAATCGTTAGCTCAGTGGTAGGTGGTAGGTGGTTTCGGATTAGCAACGTAAAGGTCCTGCGTTCTGATCCCGGTGTATTCGATGACTTTTTATCATTTTTTAAACAAAACTGATAATTAATAAAAAATCGATTTAGGTTAGATTTGATGTAAAGAAAGATTCGCCCACAAAATTCCGGGTCTACATTAAAACAAGAATTTTTTAATTTTGATGGAATAACTAGCCATTTAACGACTTGTTTTATTGTGGACGAGTTAAATTTACAGGCCTTGGGATGAGTTAAGCCTCGCTTATTCAAGGATTCATTGGTTAAATTAAATATCTAGATAGAGTCAAGATGGCAGCACGTACTTCTACGAAATTTAGGCAATTTATTAAACATTCTTTAATAGTTAATTTATTTAAAAAAAAAGAAGAGTTTATAGAGTGATTTACAACCTACTGTTATTTATTTTGAGTATTTTTTGTTCCTTTTTTTTGTTTAAACAACATCTTGCCAGTTCGTGACTCGTGTTTTAGTTTCTACCTCAGAACTCATTGGTGTCCTAGTAAATTTAGTGATTGTGTCATTTCTTAAAACTATTTAACATATTTCTTTCAAATTTGTTTTTAGCATTATAGTAATTTTGAGTTTTTATTATTAGTTTAGGTAGGAAATAACAGGCAACAAGCAAAGGGCCTTTAATAAAAGGAAGTGACCTTGACGTTTACAATTTATACCTAGTTATCATTTCATTTTGTCATTTGGTCAAACTCCGACATTTTCAAAAATCAAGTACCATGAAGACGGCAACTTCCCCAAAAGTTTCCAAAGCTCCCGTCCTAAAAAATGGAAATGACATGCAAGAGATTCAAACCAGGACCGACAAGGTGCGTATCTCGTGGAAAGCTTGGAAAACGGAGCTTTATTGATCTACTGACATACTTATAGGATATTTTAAATTTCGCGGTTTGTTTAAAGAGCCGGAGCATGCGCGACCTGCCCGGAAAAATTAGTCAAAAATCTATGAACCATCGCCATTTTGCACTGTTATGTTGTTGCGAGCGAAAAAGTATATATAAATAGTGTTCGTTTAGGTTTAGGTTTAGAAAGTATCACGGAAATAAGCATTATATTATTGTGTTTAAAGTAGTTAATTGATTTTTGTACAAAAGGAGCTGGTTACGATGGCGGTTGATGACAAGGCGTCATGTAAGGAGCTCGATCAGTGGATTGAACAGCTAAACGATTGCAAGCAATTAACAGAAAATCAAGTTAAAACCCTATGTGATAAGGTAATTCTAGTTTAGTTTAATTGTATGCTTTTAAACTGTTTATTTTGACTAGAAATTTGAACCTATTTCTTTTTTTGTGTTTTTATCTGAATTTATGTATGTCTCATCCTCATCAGTTCATATTTTCACCTGTTCCAATAAATAATTTAGTTCTAATAAGCCTAACCAACCTTCATTCTAATTATGTGCGTGTTGGGACATTGGGGGTCATAAAAAATCAAAATTGATTATTTTGGGTTTCATGGTTCAATCAAATGGACAAGTTTTTAACACAGTGCAAATTAAATGCAATAATTGAGGCTATAATATTCTGAAATCGACTTAATTTACTTTTAAATTGATTTTGTTCTATATGTGCCTTAATATTTTTGTTGCCTTTCACCATTTTGGTACTTCATATTGGGCAGAGTAGAAGTTGTTTTTTCAAAATATATATAATCTGTGGAGCGATCAATCAAATTATAATAAATTCAGTTTGGTTATTTCCCAATAAATTATTTTAGGGATAGGTATTACATATTGAGTATGCCTATGATTTATGTTTTAATCTAAAGTAGAATATTATTGCTTATGATTTTGATATTGTTACCTCGACCATATGATCATAGTGGATTTATAGTACTCCGCTGAAGCTCCGACGAAAGGGGGAGGTTTGTCAAAAGCAGGAAGATTTTTATAAATTTTCATGGCTTTTGATAGAATTTCTGAAGCAATTATTACAATGAATTTCTTTTATGGCAAGGTCTAAAACTTTTGCTATTTTCAAACTATCAAGAGTGACTATGTTTGGTTTCATTTTATATACCTACCAAAACACTTCAAATCTGGCACTCTAGTAAACATAGGGTACTGCTTCAAGATAATATTTTAACTCAACATAACCATTTATAACCTGTATTTAAAGAAATAACAAAACACCGAAAAAGACAAAGAAACATAAATGGACATAAACAATTGATGTATTTTGTGTTATGTTCCACACTTAAATAATAAGTAAACTTAAAAAATGTCATTACTTTTCAATGTTGAAACTGTCAGTTATGAAGCTTTTGACAAAATGCAGAAACAAAATTGTAAACATCATTGTCAAACTTACTTCATTTTTTTTCAAAATAAGTCTTTTGTATTGAGAGTTTAATGATAGTCTTATTAATTGCTAACCTGGTACAGATTTTACTAAATATAAACTGTTACAACACAATCTGATTTTTTTGAGGTGTGATTTTATGACTTTAATGATGATTTCAGACTAATGATGGTTTCGCTGAAGAACCTGATCTAAGCTAATGCTATTGGTACAGATCTACCTACCAGTATAGGTTTTGATAAAAACAATTCTTGTTTTAATGTAAACTCAGAATTTTTAATCAATCTTAACCTCACCTAATCCACATTTTTATGAATTACCTATAAGTTTTGTTAAAAAAAACTAAAAAAGTTATCTGCCTGAATAGGAATTCGAACACATGGCAACAGGGCTTGCTACCTGACTAGAGGACATTCAATTTAGATACAAAACAAAATGTCATATTATTATGTATTATGTTAAAGAATTAGTCATATTTGTATTTAAAATATTAATAGTACAGTAGCTCGACTTGACAATGAATTCTAATTTGCATTATTTTGTGAAAAATTGTGATGCATGCTTTTTGTTTGCTTAAATGTTGTAAATTTATGGTAAAGCTTGCTAATAAAACCAAAAAAAGGTTAAAAATTAAGTTGTATTAAATCATACCAGAACCTGCTCCTCATTTACAAAATTAGATTGGATCTTTTTGGAAGGCTGTTTTTGCACTCTTACTGCATTATTTTCAATATTAGAAGTACTACTGACCTTCACAAGAATTTACTAGCTATAGTTTAATATGCAACCTAGCCAGTAAATCATTTTAATTTATTTATTATTTTTTAGTATTATGTTATAAACATAAAATATAAATTGATATTGTTAGTAGTAGTGAAAATTAGGGCCAATTTTTAGGAATCTTTTCAAATGAAGAGGCTCTACACTAAAAAGTCAGAGAAACATTTGTTATTTCAGATAAGTTACCAAGAAAAAGTGTAATTGTGCTTACTCTCTTTTTTGTCAAAATTCTATTACAATTTTTATAGCATGTGACATATAAGTTTAATTTAATTTGCAGAACATGTGACTTTTCAAATTCCAGATCAAATAATTTATTTATTAACAGGTGATATCCATATACAACAAAATTCAAAAATTTTATACATTGTTAGCCCCCCAATTCTGTTTGAAGGACATTCAAAGTTTGTTGTATGTTGTTGTTCATAGAAACATTCATTCGTTCACCTTTGTTGTGTCATAATGAACAATACTTAAATGAAAGGTGCCAATGGACCATGACACTCAGGTCACGCATTTGTGGAACTTCCTCCTAAACCAAACTGTAAATTGCATATTTAAATTTTGTCTCTACTTTATTTCCCAGTAAATAAATTCAAAATGCTTTTATTTGACATTGAAATTGCAAAGAAATAAGCAACTTATGTGTCTAGTCAAAGAAATGATAATAAATACAATATTATGTTGATATGATGTTCTATTTTTATTGTGGCAATGTGGTTGATGAAAGTTTTAAAAAATGTATTGTCACCTTTGGTATACCTTGTGTATATATATTAAATTATCTTGTATATGCTAAGGGAAACTCTATAATACAATCATGTATTTAATGAGTATAAAATCAGACATAATATTGCTATAAATTACAGTAGAACTGCAAGAGCCAAAGAAGGAAGGAATCACTATTGCATATAATTAAGAATCTAAATATTAACAATGTATATAAATACTACAAAAGAGATACTTGAGGACAATTTTTAAAATGATTTGAGATTGAGATGAGATGTGTAGGATTGTCTATTAATAAAAATATTTTAACTCTGTACAGCTTGTATATATACATATATATATATATATATATATATATATATATATATATATATATATATATATATATATATATATATATATATATATATATATATATATATATATATATATATATATATATATATATATATATATATATATATATATATATATATATATATATATATATATATATATATATATATATATATATATATATATATATATATATATATATTCCACTTACACCAATGTCATAACAAGAAAATGATCCTATATATATATATATATATATATATATATATATATATATATATATATATATGAATGAGTTTTGTTTGTCATCGGAAACTATTCTTTCATTGCTGACCCTGGAAAGTGATCATATTTATCAAACCAGAAATAAACATAACTTATTGGTATAGTGCTAATTTCTCATATATACAAAGAAATGTAACATACAGTATTGTAAAAATATGGAATAAATTACCGCAGAAATTAAAGTTTGTCAACAAAAATGTAAACTAAAATATTTTATGGTATTAAAGAGTCCTTAGAAAATAAAAATTTGAATGAGCTTTAATAATGCTAAATACTTTCCAACATGACATCTTCAGTTATCTTATGTTAGTTGTAAGTTATGAGCTTTGTTCTTTATTTGCGACAAGATCTACACCTTTTGGTAGAATGTATATGGATCTATTTTTGATGAAATAAATAAATAAAACTGTTTTAGATTTTCACTTTTATTCACAACTTGTGACATATGTTTTGTTAACACTGTAGCTTCTTCAGATGGTATTTAAACTTACAATTTGCTAAATGAGCTTGATTTTTACAAAAACATGTTTCTAGGTAGAAACTTTTATGGTGTACGAGTGTCCAAAATAACATCTGGATAGAAAGAAATCTAGCAAAAATTTTAAAAGAGGTGAATTATTCATAATTAAATGGTCATTAAAGAAATACAGGGTGTTTTTGCATTTATTACTTTCCATTGACTCTAAAAGTGAAAATTTTGTTCTTTTGATTATTGTATTTCTAGCTAATGACTGGTTATTATCTAACAAATGTTCGGTGTATTTTGAATTTGTTTTATTTTTAAAAAAACTTCTTTTATGCTCTACTAATCTCTGTTTAAAAGTTCTCCCGGTCTGGCCTATATACAATTTTGGACATGATGATAGTTTAATTTATAAACCCTGGATTTATTATTTTTATATTTTCTTTGTCATTTTTTATAAATGTACTTAGATTATTATATGTTTTCATGAAATATAGAAGCCACTTTTTCTGTAGGTTTACCAATAAGTAAATATCTTATATTTATTTTTTTTAAGTGGTAGAGGGTAAATTTCTGAAAGTATTTTTTTAATAGTTTATTGATTTAAAATATTGTCGTCAATTACTTTGGCATCATATCCATTGTTAACTGCTATTTGTTTAATTAGGTTTAATTGTTTTTGAAAAGTATATAGAATTAAACCTAATTAAACAAATAGCAGTTAACAGTGGATATGATAGCAAGATAATTGACAGTATTTTAAATAAAAAAACTATTAAAAGACCCTTTCGGAAATTTACTCTGTACCACCCAAAGAAAAAAATAACTATAAGACACTTATTTATATTGGTAAACCTACAGAAAAGATGGCGTCTAACTACGTAAAAAGATATTCAAATTCCAATAATAATGTAAGTAAATTTATAAAAAATAACAAAGAAACAACAAAAAAAAATAAATCCGGGGTTTATATGTTAAACTGTGGCTCATGCCCAAAAGTGTTTATAGCCCACAGTGGGAGCACTTTTAAACAGAAATTAGCAGAACATAAATGGAGTTTTATTAAAAGAAAAAACAGATTCTAGATACAATACATACAATATTAAATAATATTCTAAGTGACAAACAAAAAATAAAAATAGGCATCCCACAAGGAACAGTCCTAGGGCCAATACTTTTTATTATATATATTAATTAACTGTTAAAACTAGACATTGATGGCCTAACTGTATCTTATGCAGATGACACAACCATTGTTATATCTGGTGACACATGAGAGAGTGTAAAAAACAAAACCATAATTAACTTAAAAATACTAAAAAATTGGATCCACACCAAAAAACTGCCCTTAAATGTAACTAAAACTAATTATGTAGCTTTTTCATTAACTAATGCAAACAGGCCAGAATATAACAGCATTATTGTAGATAATCAGCTTCTTGAGGAAACTGTATCTACAAATTGTCTGGTCATTATTGACAAATTTCTTAAATGGCAACCTCATATTGATTATATATCAAATAAAATACGAAAACTTGTTCATAAATTCTACTTGTTACAAAAGTTTCTTAATAAAAAAATCCTAGTTTTAGTCTATAAGTCATTCGTTCAATCAATTATAAGTTACGGTATCTTAGTCTGGGGTGGTCTGTGTAACAATAATTTATACAAATTAATTATACTACAAAAATATATACTTAGAATTATGTATGGAAAAAATAGATTATATCCAACACATTTGCTTTTTAATGAACATATTTGTAACATTAGATCAATGTATATAGCAACAGTCTGTACTTATATTTATGTTCACTCAAATCTGCAAAATTTTATCTACCACAGCTATGGCACGTACTAGAAATGACAGACAAATACAACTACATCTAAGTAATAATAATCTTAACCTAAGATATATAAATTACATAGGTCCGAAGCTATATAATTTACTAACCTGCTGATACCTGAAATGCTTTAAAATATTCTCTAAAAAAACTATTTATGAGAAATATCAACAGTTTGAAAGGCTGTTTAACTAATGATAAGCATGTGTATGTTTTGGGTAACTTTTATTTTCCTTATTTTTTAATATATATAATAATATTAGCCTTAAGCATAACGATAGCTATTAAGAAGTTGTAGATAATGAGAATATAAAATAAAGTTAACTATAGGGTGATTGGCAAAATTTCAGGCGTTGCTCTGTTTTTGTTGTATTTTTTTATGAACTTTTAGAACAAAATTATGTTACTCTGTTAGTTTTTAATATTAATTAGGTGTTTATACTTTGCACACTGACTATGTAAAACATTTAACCTTTCATATACATATGTATATATAAATATTTAGTTTTCATGCACATATGGGTGTTAAGTCACCTAGGTGCAATTTATATATTACTTTAGACTGTTTGAATTAGCTAATAGTGTTCATGTTTACAGGCAATTGTAAACAAATTACGTAATATATTACTGTTATTATTTAACAAACAAAAGTAAAAAATTGTCACTTTTAGAATCAATGGAAATTAATAAATGTAAAAACACCCAGTATCTTTTAAATGACTATTTAGATATGAATGATTTACCTTTTTTAAACCTATTTTGTTAAAAGTTTCTGTCCAGAGGACTCTTGTAGGGCATTAAAGTCTACCTAGAAATATGTTTTATAAAAATCAAGCTCATTTAGCAAATTGTTGGTTTAAATACCATTTGTCTGATGAAGCTACAGTGTTAGCGAAACATATGTCACAAGTTGTGAATAAACGTGAAAATGTGAAAGAGTTTAAAGTGTTTGATTTGCATTATTGATAATGGATTTTCATCAAGTAATGATCCAGTGAATCAAATCTAAATATTAATAAATTTAAATTATATATAAAACAATACCTTATAAAGAAACTTTTTGCACCAGTGATGTGTATCTTCAAAATAGTTTTGACGACTTTTATTAATTCAGAGTCATTTTCTTAATGCTATATTTTATTTTACATTTTAGTTTTTTAATAAATTGACTATTTTTATTTTTTTTGTGTTATTTTCTTGATATTTAATATATTGATTTATTGATTGATGATTGATATACATAAAAAATTATTATTAATGTAAATTTGCATTTTCGGGAAATATATTTCTATCACCGACATAAATTGAGACAACTAGTAAGGGGGACATATTAACAGAAATATTTTTAATTATTTACAGGCAGTCTGAAAATGATTAAAATTTTATCAGCATTTTTATTAAATTTGAAAAAGTTGATTTTTGTTTGCAGAGATTTGACCTCAGGATCTCTCAGTTTGTAGCTGTATGCTCTGGTCACTAAGCCACGAAAACCGTGAGTTCAGCAACCAACTACGATAATTTAACTTATTCTTATAGCTTCAGCTGAAACCTGAGATTTCCTGGGTTCAGGTCCCAGCTAAGATAAGTGTTAACTTTTTCAAATTTAATAAAAGGTTATCTGAACTACTGAAAAAATAATTTTGGGAATATCTGATTAAGATTTATGCAAATAATATTCAAATAACCCTTAAAAATGTTTTTTTAACTTTTGAAATGCCCAGTAGTCAGTGTATTTAACTATTAAAACTATTTTTTTCTTCACTTCCTTAACTCCATTTAAACTTTTGTTTTTAATTACTTTTTACAGGCAAAAGAGATACTTTCAAAAGAATCAAATGTACAAGAAGTAAAATGTCCAGTAACAGTTTGTGGAGATGTACACGGCCAGTTCCACGACCTGATGGAACTCTTCAGGATAGGTGGGCGGAGCCCTGACACCAATTACCTTTTCATGGGTGACTATGTCGACCGTGGCTATTACTCAGTGGAGACTGTAACACTCCTAGTGGCCCTTAAAGTACGTTATAAGGAAAGAATTACCATTCTCAGGGGCAACCACGAGTCAAGACAAATCACACAAGTGTATGGTTTCTATGATGAATGTCTTAGAAAATATGGTAATGCTAACGTATGGAAGTTCTTCACCGATTTGTTTGACTACCTACCGTTGACTGCTTTAGTTGATAGTCAAATATTCTGTTTGCATGGAGGTTTAAGTCCCAGTATTGATACTCTGGATCACATCAGAGCTTTAGACCGCCTACAAGAGGTGAGTAAAACAAAAAGTCACTAATATTCATTTTTGAGCTTTTGCTTACCGCTTTATGATTGAAATATTTGAGAACTAACTTTGCTTAGTAAAGTAGCAGTTTATAAATCTTATTATATTTCATAGGAAACCAATTTTTTCAACATATCTTGCAAGTACATTCAAGTTTCAATAAGTATAGCCCAAAAATATCTTTCAGTTTACTTTTTTATTGTTTGACATTATTATATAGAACTAATATTAAACTAAAAAATAAAAAGAAAACATATATATGCACTTAAATTTACAAGGTTGTAGTATAGGAATATATATTATTTCAATTAATTCTGCTATTTATTAAGCATTAGCAGTAAATTGTGGCATTTTTTTTTAAATGTAATGTTAAATCTTTATAGAACAATGTTTATAGACATGCTTTTTATTTAAGGCAATCAACTAGTTAAGAATGGATTGAATCAACTGTGTTTAATTGCTTTCCTAGTAATTTATTTTCTGCTGACTACTCACTCTTCATAATTTTTTTGTGTGCCAACTAAATTATCCACACCACTAGACCACATAGATATATCATTATTTTAATTCTTATTTTAAGTTATAAAGTGAAATACTCCCACTTTCCTCCAAAGTTCAAAAGTGGTTGCCAATTTTTTTTTTGTGATTTTTAATGTTTCAATAAATGAAATTTATTTATGCTGGACTTAATAGTAAATTTAATGTGAATCAGATTTAATTGAAATATATTTTTTTTAAATACAGGAATTGTCAGAAAATTTATAAAAATAGAGTTAACTGTATTATGGTTTTGATCATGGTCTTGAACATAAATTCAATTGAGATGAATTTGTTTTATTATACAAACATGTAGAAAAACAATTTGACTCTTTTCAGTTGTGAAGGTTACAGTTTATTTACTACCTCACAAAAAAATCTTTTATAAAAGCGAGAAGTTATTCAATCATCTGCTGTTTAACATAATATTAGATCAAATAATAACGAATCATTAAGAAAGTGAAAGTGCTTCTGTTTGCTGAAGCATATTAATATTTATGTGAGTTTGTAGCTCATAATTTTAATAACTAAGTAGGTAGAATTTATATATTTTCATGTTCATTGATATATATTTTAAAAATAATTATTTAATTTGTGTCAAATATTATGTTTTTAAATAATTTGTATTTGTTTCTTTGCTAGAGTATCTTGAGAACATAATATTTTATTACAGCAGGTCTATTTTAGAACTTGTTTTGGTTTTCTAGTAATTACACTGTCAGATGTGGTTTTCATGTGCAGATTATATTTTACCTTAAAATTTATAAAATTTGTGAGTCTAAATGGGCATTAAAAGAAAGTGAGTGAGAAAAAATGGTATGAGCACAGTTTGGTTATCTATATGTTTGCAAGGAATTATTGATGTTCGGTACTTTAATTACAACTAATCTTTTGCTCTTTCAACAGCTCGTAATATAAAAACAAATAAATTTTAATTGAAGGCTATTAGTAAGCCTATGGCAGATTTTAATGTAATTTATTTTGTGCAGCCCAGGGAAGTGA
The DNA here is from genome assembly GCA_030620095.1 of Kuschelorhynchus macadamiae. Lineage (NCBI taxonomy): Eukaryota > Metazoa > Arthropoda > Insecta > Coleoptera > Curculionidae > Kuschelorhynchus > Kuschelorhynchus macadamiae. Next base: position 875,243 of record JAUTXW010005371.1, read on the forward strand.
TAATTTTAATGTTTCAAGGTCTTATTTAGGTGGTATACTTTACTAAAGAAAATATTTAAACCTTATGATTTGATTAACCCAATTTTGTTGTGTATTATTGATAATACGTTTTTAAAAACGACAAAATATTTCTTCATTTTGTGATTTTGAAGATACTGGTGTTTCTTGTTGTGGTAGATTTTCCAGTTTAGTAGGATTAATATAAAATAGATATAGGAAATTCCGTTTTATTTATTTTTACCCATCTTCGTTCAGCCTTGGATTTCTGTTTGGTTAAATTAGGGAGGAAAAATGATGCATAAAATTGTTAAAACAACAAAATATAAATGGCTAAAAATGTTCTTGGACTTGCCTTGTCTTTTTCAATTTGATTTAATATATGCTTTATTTTCAACCAAAATATATCCTTCCCTTTTTATCGCACTTTTATTTGCTCCATTTCTCTGTGTTTTTGTTTGGTTCAAATCTTGGAATGGATTTTGAATTTTTATTTTTACATTTAAAAGTTTAATATGGAGGCTCCAATATGGCAGATGAATTTTGTAATTTGTATTTGAGTTTATCAAATATTTCATATCCAAAAAAATAGGTCCATGCTTTTTTTGTTATTATACTATTTGAGAACTGACTTTGCTTTGTAAATAAATCTTATTATATTTCATAGAAAACCAGTATTTCCACCACATCTTGCCAAGTATAATGTAATAAAGTTTCAATAAGTACAACCCAAAAATATTTCTCAGTTTAGTTTTTGTTTGTGTGGCTGATATTCTTATATAAGACTAATATCTATCAAACTAAAAAATAATAAGAAAACATATACATGCACTTAAATTTACAAAGTTGTGTAGGAATATATTTTATATTAATTAATTCTGCTGTTTATTAAGCATTAGTAGTAAGTCGTGTAGCATTTTTTTAAAATTTAATTGCCAAACTTTATAGAACAGTGCCTATACACATGCTTTGTTTTAAAGGCAATCAAATGATTGAGAGTCCATTGAATCAACTGTTTTTATTTCATTTCCTAGTAATTTATTCTCTGCTGGCTACTCACTCTTTATAATGTTTTGTGAGCCAACCAAACCACTAGACCACAGAGATATATCATTATTTTAATTCTTATTTTAAGTTATAAAGTGAAATACTCCCACATTGAAATATATTTTTGTCATATAAGAATTGTCAGAAAATGTATAAAAAATAGAGTTAACAGAGAGTAGAAGTTTATTGTAGTTTTGAACATAAATCCAATTGAGATGAATTTGTTTTATAATACAAACATTTAGAAAAATGTATGTATGTATAAAAGTGAGAAGTTATTCAATCATATTCTGTTTAACATAGTGTTAGATCAAATAATACCATGTATTAATATGTAAGTAGGTAGAATTTGTATTTTTTCATGTTCATTGATATATATTTCAAAAAATTATTATTTAATTTGTGTCAAATATTATGTTTTTAACTAATGTGTATTTGTTTCCTTGCTAGAGTATCTTGAAAACATAATATTTCATTGCAGCAGGCCTATTTTAGAACTTGTTACAGTTTTTTATCAACTACACTGTTAGATGTGGTTTTCATGTGAGGATTATATTTTATCTTAAAATTTAAAAAATTTGTGAGTCTAAGTGAACATCAAAAGAAAGTAAGCGAGAAAAAATGGCATGAGCATAGTTTGGTTGCATCTCAGAAAAATCTGTATGTTTTAAAATAAAAGGATTGTGCATCGCAATACACTAATTGCGAGGAATTATTGATGCCCAGTACTAATCTTTTGCTGTTTCAACAGTTCATAATATAAAAACAAATAAATTCTAATTCAGGGTTATTAGGAAGCCTATGGCAGATTTTAATGTAATTTATTTTGTGCAGCCCAGGGAAGTGATAATTTTACTGTTTCAAGGTCTTATTTAGGTGGCATACTTTTCTAAAGAAAATATTTAAACATTAGGATTTAATTGACTTAATTTTGTTGTGTATTATTGATAATAGTTTTGGGCTTGAATTGGTTTTTGAAAATAATAAAATATTTTTTTGTGGTTTTGAAAATACTGGTGTTTCTTGTTGTGATAGATTTGTGATAGACAGTTTAGGGTATATATATATATATATATATATATATATATATATATATATATATATATATATATATATATATATATATATATATATATATATATATATATATATATATATATATATATATATATATATATATATATATATATATATATATATATATATATATATATATATATATATATATATATATATATATATATATATATATATATATATATATATATATATATATATATATATATATATATATATATATATATATATATATATATATATATATATATATATATATATATATATATATATATATATATATATATATATATATATATATATATATATATATATATATATATATATATATATATATATATATATATATATATATATATATAGTTTTTGGCTTGAATTGGTTTTTAAAAATAATAAAATATTTCTTGGTTTTTGTGGTTTTGAAGGTACTGGTGTTTCTTGTTGTGGTAGATTTTCCAGTTTAGTAGGATTAATATAAAATAGTTATAGGAAATTCCACTCTATTTATTTTTACCCATCTTAGTTCAGCCTTGGATTTCTATTTCAAATCTTGAAATGGATTTTGAATTTTGATTTTTACATTTAAATTTTAATATGGAGGCTCCAATATGAATGAATTTTGTAATTTTTATTTGTGCAATAAGAACGACCCAAAAATATTTCTTAGTTTAGTTTTTGATTGTTTGACGTTCTTATATAAGACTAATATCTATCAAACTAAAAAATAAAAAGAAAACATATACACGCACTGAAATTTACAAAGTTGTATAGGAATATATATTATATCAATTAATTCTGCTGTTTATTAAGCATTAGTAGTGAGTTGTAGGACATTTTTTTTAAATGTAATATTAAATCATTGAAGAACATTGCCTATACACATGCTTGTATTAAAGGCAATCAAGTGATTAAGAATTCATTGAATCAACTGTTTTTATTTCCTTTCCTAGTAGTTTATTCTCTGCTGACTACTCACTCTATAATTTTTTGTGAGCCAATTAAACTATCCTCACCACTAGACCACCGAGACCTATCATTACTTTAATTCTTATTTTAAGTTAGAAAGTGAAATACTCCCACGTTGAAATATATTTTTGTCATATAGGAATTGTCAGATAATGTATAAAAATAGAGTTAACAGAAAGTAGAAGTTTATTGTGGTTTTGATCATGGTGTTCATCCATCCAATTGAGATGAATTTGTTTTATTACACAAACATTAAAAAAAACAATATAACTCTTATTCAGTTGTGAAGAGTTACAGTTTATTTACTACCTCACAAAAAATCTTGTATAAATGCGAGAAGTTATTCAATCATCTGCTGTTTAACATAATGTTAGATCAAATAATACCATATATTAACCCTTTCGAGACCGACGTCTCAGCGACGAAATTTGCCTGTGGGACCGGACTTTTTGCAGTGCCAGAGGGCCCAGTGTCGGCTATATCCGACGGAATAAAAAACCATTTTAATTTTAGTTTTATTACATTAGAACCAATAAAATACAAACAAAACTAATATAAAAACTCACTAAACTTGCTAAAAAATAAAAAATATCAAACAAAACCAAAATAGAAACTCTTCAAACGTACTAAAAAATATAAAATATCAAACAAAATTAAAATAGAAAAATCCCTTTGGCATGAAATACAAAAAATTAATCAAAATAATATAAAACTCTATAAAAAATATTAAAAAAAGCCTTGGTTTCAAAATCTTTCTTCTTCGTGATATATTTTGAAGCAGGGAGATACACACAACCCGACATCACATTCCTTGCAAATATATCTGGTCTCTTTTCTCTTCTTAGGATTTATTTTGGTATGGGAACATACATGGCATCTCCTGTAGCCCGATTTACGGCTATCCTTGGCTGATGGTACTAGATCAGGAAAGTGCCTTCCTGTAAGTCTTCTATTACCAAGATCCACATGAACAGAACGCGATGCTGCGTTTTGAGACCTGAAAAGACATATATATATATATATATATATATATATATATATATATATATATATATAGTATAGAAATATTATTGGTCAATTTTTTTTACCTATCTAACAACTGTCTAATTACTGCAAGTTGAAATGTTGCCAATGGAACTTTTGCTGTATTTTGTGTCAAATACATGGCATGAGCATTCAGCAAAGCTATATCAATGGTATGCAAAAATAGCTTTTTGTACCATTTGATGCATTTGCGCGTAGAGTCAATACTGCTAATCATCATATCAGAGCGATCGACGGCACCCATTTGCTTGTTATATTCCAAAACACATAATGGCTTCTGAATGTTTTCGTTTGTAACCCTATCTTTTTTTGGAAGAGTGATCATTTTATTTTCGTGTAGGGTGGTAAGCATAACTACATCTCGACGATCTTTCCATTTAACCACCAAAAAGTTTTCACTGCTTCTCCAATCACATTCGCCCCTCTTTAGTTTTTTATCTAGAAGTGGCATTTGTTTTCTGTTTTGTCTTACAGTCCCACATGAATTGGTGTTCTGTTCGTAAAGAAATGTAGACAATGTTGGGCTGGTATAAAAATTGTCAGTAAAAAGAGAATGGCCCTTATTCAGGTATGGTTTCATTAAATTATTGACTATTTCACCTGTAGCACCTAATCCAAGAGTGTTTTCTTGTGGATTTGTTCCTTTCCCCACATACACTATAACGTCTAATACTATGCCAGTTTCACAGTCACACAACACATACAATTTGATTCCAAAACGATGTCTCTTTGTTTTTATATATTGTTTAAAACCAAGGCGACCTTTGAAGAGTACCATACTTTCATCGATAACCAGATTCTGGAATGGATAAAACTGTGACTTGAAATTGTCTTTTAGTGAGGCCAAAACGGTTCCAAATTTTGCCAATCGGTTATGGGCCTCTTCCTCTTCATTATTAGCAAAATGAAGATAGCGATGTATTTCACAATATCTGTTTCTTGGCATCGTTTTTCCAAAAACCGGAGTGCTGAGTAAGATATCTTGGGTCCAATACTCCTTGATGTTTAGTTTTTTCGTACGTGTCATAAGCATAGTCAGAGCGAAAAATACATATAGTTCGGGAACGTCAACATTTTTCCACTTAGGTTAGGTTAGGTTCATAATATCTTCAGACAAAAGACTCATAAAAAAATCTACTTCCATACTCTCACTACTCAAATTACGATTTTGTAACCCGCTATTAGAATTATCGAATGCAAAAACTTCCGGTACGAACTCAGAGTTCGTCCACTTTATTTCAAGATTCTTTTCTGCCCTAACATTCATTACCTCGTCTATTTCTATCACATTATCCAGCTCCTGATGATCGTCCTCTTGATCTAAATTACCGTTATTATCGTCGACATCAACATCAGACATTTGTAAGAATTCAGACTCCGATGAACTGCTATCCGAACTGGGAATAAAATCGCTTCCACTGTCAGCAAACGGATCCTCGGGCTCGTCTTCATCAGAACTCAGAGCGTACTTGGACATTTTCCGGACTTCCTCCGCAGTCAACCCACAATAATTACCACTTTCTGCAATTATTTTACGTTTATTTCGCGCATTTCCTTCCTTAGAAGGACCAGCTCTAGCGTCATCCATACCGCACAATGTTTTGACTCACAATAACAAGATGAAGAACCACAAACTATGCACACGACATCCAACTATCGTCTTCCAGCACAACGACCTTAAAAATAGGCGTAATAAGTACCATTTTCGCTTGTTGCACCTATTCTGTAACGGAAGTACCCGAGAGCCGGTTGTCGCCTATGCTCGACGGTGTCGGAATATGAAGACACTGGTCTGCGGGGACATGCAATACTGAACGTGACGTAGCCGACACTGGTCTATGTGGGATGTTTTTTTTAAAGGTGTCGCAAATGATCGACAATGGTTCAAGCAGTAGATTTGACCACTGTCGTGTCTAGCCGACAGTGGTCGCGTAGACATTTTTTTTTCCTGTCGGGGACGTCCTGTCAGCGGTCCCGAAAGGGTTAACATGTATGTGAGTTTGTACCTCATAATTTTAATAACTAAGTAGGTAGAATTTGTATCTTTTGGTGTTCATTGATATATATTTTAAAAATAATTATTTACTTTGTGTCAAATATTATGTTTTTAAATAATGTGTATTTGTTTCCTGTGCTAGAGTATCTTAATATTTCATTGCAGCAGGCCTATTTTGGAACTTGTTACAGTTTTTTAGCAAGTACACTGTTAGATGTGGTTTTAATGTGAGGATTATATTTTACCTTTAAATTTGTAAAATCTGTGAGTCTAAATGGACATTAAAAGAAAGTGAGAGAGAAAAAATGGCATTAGCACAGTTTGGTTGTATGCCTGAAAAATCTGTTTGTTTTAAAATTAAAGAATTGTGCATAACAATACACTAATTGCAATGAATTGTGGATGACCAGTAGTTTAATTGCATCTAATGTTTTGAGTGGCTGTTTTAACAGCTCATAATATAAAAACAAATAAATTCTAATTTAAGGCTATTAGGAAGCCTATCGCAGATTTTAATGTAATTTATTTTGTGCAGCCCAGGGAAGTGATAATTTTAATGTTTCAAGGTCTTATTTAGTGGCACACTTTTCTAAAGAAAATATTTAAACATTAAGATTTGTTAAACCTAATTTTGTTGTGTATTATTGATAATAGTTTGTGGGTTGAATTTTTCATTAAAAATAATAAAATATTTCTTTCCTTTTGTGGTTTTGAAGATTGTGGTGTTTCTTGTTGTGGTCGATTTTCCAGTTTAGTAGGATATGTAATATAAAATAGATATGGGAAATTCCACTCTATTTTTACCCACCTTTGTTCAGCCTTGGATTTTTGTTTTTTCTTATTTTGTCAAATTAGGAAGGAAAAATTAAACATAAAACATAAAATTGTTAGAAAATTTAAATGGCTAAAAATTGCCTTGGATTGCCTTTTCTTTTTCAATTTGATTTAATATACGATTTATTTTTAACAAAAATATTCTTATATTGCTCTCTCCTTTATCTAGATATTTTGATAAACTCTGTGAAGAAAAAAATATATCCTTCCTTTTTTATCACAATTTTATCGAATAGAAAAACAATTTAACTCTTATTCACTTGTGAAAAGTTACAGTTTATTTACTACTTCACCAAAAATTTTTTTATGAGAGTGGGAAGTTCTCACTTTTTTGTCAGAGGATAAAATTCTCCCCTAGATATTCCACGGTATGTACCAAAAAATGTATTGTCATACCTTTTATATAATTTGAAAAAATCCTACTTTTTAAATTTAATAAAAAAATACCATATGTTTGTGTGTAATAAAATGGAAAGAACTTGACTCCAAAATTTGCAAACCAATTATATTGGAGTTATTATGTTATTTAAAAACAAATGTTTTTAAATAAAACATCCTTGCAGCTCTTCGTAGGTCCTGTAATCACTGGCCGACAAGATTTTTCTAACACAGGCCAGCTCATTATTTTCACAATGGAAATACCCTCCCAATAATAAAAAAAATATATTCAGAAAGCCCTAATACGTACCATTTTTTAATAGCCTAATTAGAACCTTTTATATTGGCAGGTAAACAATTTTATTGTGGTGCGGCGAAAATGGGTTCATTTTACAACGGAAAAATTACCTAGACTGGGTTGTTTACAACATTATACATAAAATAAACGTTAAACATCACTCTTTTGTTGAGTTTCGAATTGAGTGGTTCTCTGTGTATCGATAAGCAAGTGTATGTGAAGACGAGAATGTCGAGTCAAACGCTCCGAAGTTGCAAAATTTCTCCTGACAAATTTTGTTATATTTGTGGATAATTTCTGGTGAAATCACAAGCCAGGCCATTTTCCGAAAGTGTAAAAAAAGCCTACTTTAAATATTTTGGTGTGTTAATTGGGGATCAAGATAAGGCAAGGGGCTTCCCATGTGTGCTGTGTTAGTTGAGTGTATCATTGGTGCAGTGGATGAAGGGAAAGAAAAAAAGTATGCCTTTTGCAGTTCCAATAGTATGGCAAGAACCCACCAATCATTTTGACGATTGTTATTTTTGCCTAACAAAGACTGAAGGTTATTCCCAAAAGAGAAAGCACAATATAGAATATCAAATTTGCAATCTGCCATACGACCTGTTCCTCATAATGCAAATTTGCCAGTGCCGATTGCGCCTTTAAATTGGCAAGCTCTTGATTTGGGAGATAATGCGTGATCAGGCAGCTCAGAAGAACAATGCACTGATCCCACTTTTACCACAGGTCACAGTTCTGTCAAGCCACATTTGATTGTTCAAAGTGAATTAAATGATTTAGTACGTCATTTGGGGTTATCCAAGCAACAGTCAGAACTTCTATGTTCCCGTCATAAGGAATGGAACCTATTGGCCAAAGAAACAAAAATTACGAATTTCAGAAAAAGAAATGCTATGTTTTCTGAATACTACATGTACTGATATAGACAGTTTAATGCAGGAACTTGATATTGAACATTCTGAGTGGCGCTTATTCATAGACTCATCTAAATATAGCTTAAAAGCTGTGTTATTGCATAATAGAAATTTAAAACCCTCTATACCAGATGCATATTCGATTGCAATGAAAGAAAATTATGAAAATATGCGCACGATTTTGGATAAAATAAACTACAATAGGTATAAATGACGGATATAGTTATAGCGATTTTAGTGGGACTTCAGGGGGGATTTACAAAATATTCCTGTTTTCTTTGCTTATAGGACAGTCTTGCAATAAATCAGCATTATGTAACAAAAGCCATAAAGAAGCGAATTTCAACTGGGATCTCAAAATGTTAAATTTATACCTCTTGTTGATCCCAAAAATGTCCTTTTGCCTCCTCTTCACATTAAACTTGGGCTGATGAATAACTTTGTGAAGGCTTTGAATAAAGATGGTGATGCATTTAAATACCTAAGACAAGTCTTTCCCCAGTTAAGTGATGCAAAATTAAAAGCCACAAATCAGAAAATTGCTGGACGATGTCAATTTTACAGAAAAGCTTACCAGGTAGGAACTCAGAGCATGGAATTCATTTGTTAATGTAGTAAGAGGATTTTTAGGCAACAATATGGATGAAAATTATAAACAATTATTTAATGAACTCTTAGATGCCTATAAAGCGCTTGGTGCTAGAATGTCATTAGAAATTCACTTCCTTTATTCCCATTTTGTCATTTTTTCCTAAAAATTTGGGAGCTGTTAGTGATGAGCAGGGTGAAAGTTTTCCCCAAGATATCAGAACAATGGAAATTCGGTATCAAGGACAATGGGATCCAGCCATGGTGGGTGACTACTGTTGGTTTTTAAAGAGAGAAGATAGGACAGCTCATAAACGGAAAAAATAAAGTTTAATTAGTGTTTATTAATATGTTTCTCGTTTGCATTTCTCTTAGATGTATGGTATGTTTAATAGGCGAAAACTGTAAACATAGTCAATAAACAGGGTTAAGAATTTTCTGAAATTTTTTTCTATAGATGGTTCTTCAACTCTAACAAGAAAAGCCTACGTGCTACAACTTTCTATTTTTCATTTTCGTATTGGGATAGGTCCATTCTATTAGATTATGCTATTCTGATTTGTGTTACAACAAAAAAAATTTTTTTTGTCTGCCAGTGAATCATCTGAATACAGTAGGTCAAAAGCCATTTTCACTTAACTTCAGATTTGACAGAAAAATCAAATATAGTATAAGGATGAAGTGATTAGATTCTAGTATCAATTTAATAACAGAAATTGCTTTATAAAATTCATTGAGGCCAATTATAATATGATATTTAAAAGCATTTCATATAGTAATATAAAAAAAACATATATAAGAAAATTTTGGAATATTTGTATAAAATACCAATGGTGAATAAATATTTGTTTGTTTGGGGTCTTCTTTCACAATATTTGTTTAAGTATTTTTGTAATATGGTGTAACATTTTTTTCACCAATATCTCAAAATTGTTTTTATTTCATTTAATATTATATGAATTTATCTCCTATATGTTTATTTAAAATTTTATAAATTTATGTAATAAATTAATAGCATTTGTTGCTATACACTACAAAATTACTGTTTTGATGTTATTTAAACTGCATCATTTTCCATATTTTCATATTTGTAACTGTTATTTTTTTTCTAAGAGGTTCAACTTCCTAAATTTTTTGTCATTTTTATAGTAATTTCGTTAGCAACATTATACATCTGGTTGCTACATATAAGAAACACTATCTTGGCTGATAAAAATACACAATTCTATCAGATTGAGGTGATTTGACGAAGATTATGAGAAATTTTGAGCTTATAGTGAGAATGCTTTGTAAGTAATAGTAGAGTTTTCTTTATTTGCTAATTTAATTTTACTATTGCAGACCACACTTTTTAACTAGTATTTTTTTGGAAGCTAATCAAGGAAATATTACAATATGTCATTTAAAATCGTTCTATATAGGAATTGAAAAAAAACCTATAAAAAAGAAAATTTGTGTAAAATACCAATTGTGCATATACATATTTGTTTGTTTGGAGCCTACTTTCATATTTATTTGAATTTTAATGTAATGATAAAATATATTTCTATTTTATTATATTTAGCAATAATTCACATATATGGTTATTGCTATGCACTATCAATTTATTGTTTTGATGGTATTTAAACTGGATTGTTTTCCATATTTAGATATATGCCTAACATTACTATTTTTTTTCAAAGTAGGGTTCAATCTCTTAAAATATTTTAGTTATTTTTATAGTAATTTCGTTAACAACAGGATAAATCTGGTTGCTACATATAATTAACACTATCTGGCTGATAAAAATAAACAATTCTATCAGATTGAGGTGATTCACTATTTACACGTGGATGATTTGACAAAGATTATGAGAAATTTTAAAGTTTTAGTGAAAATGCTTTGTGAGTAATAGAGGTTTTTTTAATTTGCTTGTTTTGATTTTACTTTTGCAAACCACACTTTTTAGAGACTAGTATTTTTTGGAAGCTAATCATGGAAATATTGGTGATTTTTATATTTATATTATATATATTATATATTATATTATATCAAATTAGAAGGTCTTTGTTAATCATGATAAGTATTACCCTAGCAGATAGATTATCACATCAAATCTTCATTTGTACCTAATTGATTTGCCTCAGTTTTGAAAACAAATCAGGTTGGTGTTTTAGGCACATTTGTACATTTGTTTACCTTAAATTTTCTTTACTTGAGAAACTAGCATTGAACTCTCTGTTAAATCACAGCCATAATATAATTTACAAACTTTATACTGCAAATAAAGAATATAAAAAGTTTTAGTCCATTTTACTAAACTCGTGTCCCTGTGAGGTTTGAACACCCGTCAATTGTCCAACATTTAAAAACACTAGCTGAAACATATTTTGTATAGGTAAAAGTTTTTTTACCTAATGTTGGAAAGATCCAATAAAAAAAATGATTTTTCCCTTTTAAATTTCAATGCCATCTTACTCTTCCACTTCTGTAATGACAGGACAGAACAATTATCTTTTCAGCATAATGTTTCAATAGGTTTAATTCTGGTTTGAGTGGCAGCAACTTTTTAAGGCACATTTTTTCTTATATTCTATATCTGAAAACTTTTGATGCTTTTTCACAGATTATCATATTCTTAGTTTTCAAAACATTCTAGTACATTTAATATTCATTTTTTAACTTTTTTCATTTTTTTCATTTTAATTTCAAAATAACTAAACAATACCAGACTGACAGTCATAATGGTTGTGATGGTTTCCATAGCTGATCAAAGATACAATATTCACGTTTTTGGGATTTATTTATTTCACTCTGTTCCATTAAGATAAGGAAAGACAAAATATTTGCCAGAGGGTGACAAATTTGCTATAAATATCATGCAGTCTAATATTAATATATGAAACAAAAATAAATATAAGATGAGGGTATTTGATATTATACCATTAATGTAGGTATAACCCTATAAATTGTTTTGTTAAATGAACGTTTTTAATTATATTTTTATTGGCTGTTTAACAGGTTCAAGTTCTTTAATTAAGTAAATATTTTAATCTAAAACTGACTTTAAATAAGTTTATTGACTCATTTGTTATCAGATAAAACAATAATATGGCATTATAATGAAATATAGATTCTAGAATGTACACAGGACCATATGATGATAAAAAAAATCTGTTCTGAAGTATCAGATATCTGATAAATTAGTGATACTATATGGGAGCATGTGATAAACATTTTATTTGTTCTTTTTATATTTGAAATAGTAGGAGCAAATTATGAAAGACTTGTTTTTAATACCTGAAATGTATTCAGAATGTTTTTGCCCATCATTTTGATTTGTTTGATTCCAGAATTTTCTGAAACGTATATTATTATTTTTTAGCTAAGTGGATTGATGATGTAAACACATTTTATATTATGCATATGTTATATTTGGGACCACTTAGACCATTCTATTAATGAAAGGGTTAAACTTTAAAAAACAAAATGACTTGCACTTTTCTGCAAATCAACAAAAAAGGATTGCTCAGTTTGTTTAATCTTTTGCGCGGCGCGCATACTTAGTAACAACAGACGCGCTAGACGTTCAGCTCTCGTTCGACTTGGATTGGCTGTACTTTCTTTGACGTCCAGTAAAGGCAGACATTCCACAACTAGTATGTCTGTTATTACTGAAGCGTTACATGCGTTACTGCTTTTAAAGAAAGAGAATTGTAATTCATAAGATAAAAAAGAAAAAACCCGAGAATATATATTCCACTAGCCTCTTTGTCATTACATTAGATCTTTTCTCCAATTCATCACTGAACCATTGACTGACATTATCAACAACTGTATTACTGAAGGGCACTTTCCAACGAAACTAAAGTTGGCTAAAGTTGTGCCTGTTTACAAAAAGGGGGAGGCTGATGATGCTAAGAATTATCATCCAATTTAGAAAGAGGATATCAATTGCAAATGCAGTCTATCAATTAACAGAGTATGTCTATGAGTCATTTGAACAGGGAAATAAGTGGGGGTGTCTGCTTACAAATTTATCATCAAAAAACATATCACTAAATTCTTGAGTTGACATAATGTATTGATAAATATTCAATTTATATTTCAAGCTCAAAAAAGTACTAACGATACTATTTTTTCACTATTGGGAGACTTGTATCTTAGACTTAATGATGAAGAGGTTGCAGTGACGGTGTTCTGTGATGAATCTAAAGCTTTTGATTGTGTATACAAGATACTGCTTGGAAGCTTCAAATCTATGGTTTTAAAGCCACAGTCTTAAAGTGGTTAAAGTCTCATTTGACACATAGTTGGTGATATCCTCAAAATTAACAATAAATTTTGGACCACTACTATTTCTTATATATATATATATATATATATATATATATATATATATATATATATATATATATATATATATATATATATATATATATATACAGGGTTATTCACGCAACCCGTTCATTAAAAGTTTTTGATGATGCCATTTAGATAAAAATTTCAAATTTTGGGATTAAGGTAAGGTCAAGGGGTACTTCTTTTTTGAAATATTTTCAACTTCCTGTCACTTCCGGTTTAACCGGAAGTTGGTATCAACTTGCTTATTTTAAATGGAACACCCTGTATTTTATGATATTTTTGGATTCTACGGAGAATTTTAATGCTATTTTATGTAGCATGTCCTATACTTAGGTTCAAGCATTCTTAAGATACTTGATCTTGAACCAAAAATGAGCCTTTGGGGTACCAAATTTTAAAATCTCATATTTTTGTAAGTTTTGAAGATATAATCTTCATATTTTGCAGACGATCGGTAAATAATCTTAGGTTTCTATTTTTTTTATTGAATTTGTCTATTTTTATAGTATCCTAAATTCAGCGGCAAACATTCACATTTTCAAAGCCGCTAAAGTCCGTTTTTTTAAATGGGACACCCTATAACTTTATGCACTATCAAATGTAGAATTTAATTTTCTATGGAACTGTATTAAGGTTCCCTATACCTATTTGTAACCATTTTCGAAATAATCAGGTTTTTATTAAACTATCATATGTATTTGCTAAATGCTTACACCTTCCCGTAGTAAGCCATGGAAAAACAATTGTTGTGCTTTTCTATTCAACATGACAGCTGATTTGAAACGTTTAAATTAAAATAAAATAACACTCAAAAGCTGATATTCTCAATTTATTTTATATTCGCGGAGAATGTTACAAAATATTGGAGAGAACGTGCCATGTTTTTAATGAAAAACATCCTCATTTATCGCCAATGAACAAGAGAAAATTGCAGAGGATTAAAACGAAATTTTTTCGTTTCGGAAAAGTTAAAGTTATAAAAAATGTAATAAATTGTTTACATTATTTTTAACCATATCTACTAAGTTCGAGACTTGTTTAGTGAACTTAAAAATTATAGCAATCTAACAATCAACAATAAATAAATAAAATAATAAAATTGAATTATAACAAATGTTCTATATGTTGTCCGTTCATTTGAAGACACATTTCAATTCTTCTTTGTACAGTTGCTGTGGGCCGTTGAATTTGTCCGGTTTCTAATTCGGCAAAAGATGTTCGTATCCTGTCCAGTAAATCTTGTTGGTTATTTACTGGGGAAGCATAGACTTTACCTTTGATAAATCCCCATAAGTAAAAGTCTAGGGGTGTTAAATCAGGCGATCGCAGGGGCCATCTCTAAGGGCCATTGGGACCAATCCAGCGATCTTCAAAAATTCGAGATAATTGGAGATAAACTGCAACGGAATTATGTGCTGGTGCCCCATCTAATTGATACCAATAATTTTGCAGCTCACCAATAGGAATTTCTTCTATAAATTCAGAAACCGTCCCTCGTAGAATTTCCAAATACTTATCACTGTTTAAATTGTCTTCATAAATACAGTACCGCACCTGATCATTTAATACTATACCGAAAACATTGAAGCTAAACCTCTCTTGAGAACGCGTTTCGCGTAAAGCGTGCGGATTTTCTGCTGCCCAGAAATGTTCGTTTCTTCTATTTGTTATTCCTTCTCTAGAAAATTTCGCTTCATCGGTCCAAAATATTTTTGAAAGGAATTGAGGGTCCTCTTGAATTTTCAAAAACATGAATTCGCAAAATTCTACTCGTCGAACGTCATCGCCAGGTCTCAAGGCTTGCACGTTTTGGAAGGAATAAGGGTGCATATGATGTTCGCTCAAGATTCTTTAGACAGATGAAGAAGAAATTCCCAAATCGTTTTCTGCAGACGGTATTGAACTTTGCGGGTTTGCGTGGAAATAAGCTAATGTGTTTATTACGTTATCCTCGGCATTTGTCACTGGTTTCGGAACATTTTTTGTAACTTTAACCTTGCCAAAACGCAAAAAGTTCGTTTCAATCCTCTTGAATTTTGACTTGTTTATTGGCGGCAAATCAGGGTGGCGTTCGTTAAACACACGACACGTTCTCTCCAAAATTTTATAACATTCTCCATGAATATAAAATAGATTGAGAATATCAGCATTTGAGTATTCTTCCATTTCAATTTAGAAGATTTAGAAGATTAGAAGAAGCTTTCGATAAATAACGCATACTAATCGTCTGTCATATTGGATCTCAATTGTTTTTCCATGGCTCACCATTGGAACATGTAAACATTTAAGCAAATACATACGATATTTTTATAAAACTCAATTATTTCGAAACCTTAATACAGCTCGATAGAAAATGAAATTCTACATTTGATAATATATAAAGTTATAGGGTGTCCCATTTAAAAAAACGGACTTTAGCGGCTTTGAAAATGTGAATGTTTGCCGCTGAATTTAGGACACCCTGTATAAAAATAGACAAATTCAATAAAAAAAATAGAAACCTAAGATTATTTACCGATCGTCTGCAAAATATGAAGATTATATTCAAAACTTACAAAAATATGAGATTTTAAAATTTGGTACCCCGAAGGCTCATTTTCGGTTCAAGGTCAAATATCTTAAGAACGCTTGAACCTAGGTATAGGACATGCTACATAAAATAGCATTAAAATTCTCCGTAGAATCCAAAAATATCCTAAAATACAGGGTGTTCCATTTAAAATAAGCAAGTTGATACCAACTTTTGGTTAAACCGGAAGGGAGTTGAAAATTTCAAAAAAGAAGTACCCCTTGACCTTACCTTAATCCCAAAATTTGAAATTTGTATCTAAATGGCATCAAAAACTTTTAATGAATGGGTTGCGTGAATGTATATATATATATATATATATATATATATATATATATATATATATATATATATATATATATATATATATATATATATATATATATATATATATATATATATATATATATATATATATATATATATATATATATATATATATATATATATATATATATATATATATATATATATATATATATATATATATATATATATATATATATATATATATATATATATATATATATATATATATATATATATATATATATATATATATATATATATATATATATATATATATATATATATATATATATATATATATATATATATATATATCTATATATATATATATATATATATATATATATATATATATATATATATATATATATATATATATATATATATATATATATATATATATATATATATATATATATATATATATATATATATATATATATATATATATATATATATATATATATATATATATATATATATATATATATATATATATATATATATATATATATATATATATATATATATATATATATATATATATATATATATATATATATATATATATATATATATATATATATATATATATATATATATATATATATATATATATATATATATATATATATATATATATATATATATATATATATATATATAACCTTATATATATATATATTATATATACATAAATTATATATTCTATATATATATATATATATATGATATTATATAAAGTTATAGGGTGTCCCATTTAAAAGAACGGACTTTAGCAGGTTTGAAAATATGAATGATTGAAACCTAAGATTATTTACCGATCGTCTGCAGAATATGAAGATTATATCTTCAAAACTTACAAAAATATGAGATTTTAAAATTTATACCCGGTTTGTAAGTTCATTTCACGTACACCAACGTCATAACAAGAAAGTGATCCTTGTTAGGGACATGTTCTGCATCACAGCAAACACAATGATCCATTTTAGTCAAACGACGATAGGATATATATATATATATATATATATATATATATATATATATATATATATATATATATATATATATATATATATATATATATATATATATATATATATATATATATATATATATATATATATATATATATATATATATATATATATATATATATATATATATATATATATATATATATATATATATATATATATATTCAAGGTGACTCTTCATATATACTGTCTCAAAATGAATCCCAATATTTTAAATGCTTTTGAGATGATAGTTTAATAAAAACCTGATTATTTCGAAAATGGTTACGAATAGGTATAGGGAACCTTAATACAGTTCGATACAAAATTAAATTCTACATTTGATATTGCATAAAGTTATAGGGTGTCCCATTTAAAAGAACGGACTTTAGCAGGTTTGAAAATATGAATGATTGAAATATATATATATATATATATACTTACAAAATATATATATATATATATATATAAACCGGAAGTGACAGGAAGTTGAAAATATTCCAAAAAAGAAGTATATATATATATAATTTAAATTTTTATCTATATATACCAAAAACTTTTAATGAACGGGTTGCGTGAATAACCCTGTATATATATATATATATATATATATATATATATATATATATATATATATATATATATATATATATATATATATATATATATATATATATATATATATATATATATTGGTTGATGTTACTTTCCTTACCCAAGACAAATACTGTATGTTTATAATTTCAGTTGGAAAATGTGTTGATGAATGATGAGCGGATAAGCTGTGTAAAATATAATAAGTTTTTGGGTTTGTTTGTTAATAAAAAATTGAAATTTGAAGAACATATTTCACGATGCTTTCCAGAGGTTGCTTCGCATTAAAGGTCAAATATTATGAATTGGATACATCCACAACTAGATATGTTTACTTTGCTCTAATAGAAGTCTCACTTAGGATATGGCATATGTTTCTGGGATCTTGTCTAGTTTACTTATTGGGTATAATTTTTCTTCTGCAGAAAAGAGCATTGAGATTTTTCTTAAGAGTGAAACAAAGAGACTCTAGTATACCATTATTTATTTATAAGAAATTATTAACCCTTCCATTCTTCTTTATTCTGGTGTCAGACTGTCTTATTTAAAAAAAAAATAGAGAAATTCAGACTACTTCAGCCTACTCATAATTCCCACATAATAGCATTTTCTATACTAACTTCCACTTTGTAAAAAAAATCTTTAATATAAAATGGGAAGATCACCTTCAGAGGAGGTAAAGAAAATTGACTATTTTAGGAAGTCAAAAGTATATTATTAAATTAGGCTTATTGTTCAATAGTGGAATTTTTAAAATAATTATTGATATCTCTTAAGGTTTTAATATTACACATTTTATGTTTTTTTTATTATATAATTGAATTTAAGTGTTTTGTATATCTTACTTGTGATGATTGGTGATCAGGTGACCATATTTTATTTTTTTATGAATATTTTAAAGAGCATGAAGGTTTCTGAAAACAATCAATAGTCTGGTAATCCAAATGCCCAGACTCTTAATGATTTCTTCGTGAATATCGCAGACGAGGTTCTCAAACAACTAATTCCCTCACCTAAGTCATTTCTAGATTTTCTACCTGACAACAGTCATAATAATAATCATGGTATGAAATTCACGTTTAAAAAAACCACCTTTAACGAAGTAAGAACTAAAATATTAAATTTAACAAATAGTAAGAGCAATGATTGCTACGATATTAATGCAAAAATTGTTAAAACATTGAAGAACCTCATAATTCTGCCCCTAACTAAACTAATAAATCACTGTATAACTGAAGGAATATTCCCATCTTCTCTCAAAAGAGCCAAAGTGGTGCCAATTTTTAAGAATAAAGGGTCTCCTCGTGACCCCACAAACTATCGTCTTATATCTCTTTTACCTATACTATCTAAAATATTTGAGTCTATTCTAAAAGATCAAATAAATGATTTCTTTGAAAAAAAAACTCTTCCATCAGAGTCAGTATGGTTTCCGTAACAAGAAATCAACTACCTTGGCCATCAATAACTTTCTAGATTACATAACTGAGGGTATGGAGGAGGGGATGGACACCTTTGCACAATTTTTCGATTTAACCAAGGCTTTTGACTGTGTTTCACATAACATATTATGTGACAAACTCTCCTACTACAACTTTGACCCCAGTAGTATAGTACTTGTTAAATCTTACCTCAGTAACCGTACTCAGTATGTTTCGTGCAGTGGGAATGTGTCGAGAGAGCAACAAATTAGTCATGGAGTACCGCAAGGCTCCGTTTTAGGTCCTTTATTGTTCCTAATCTATATTAATGACCTAAACAACTTTCAGAATAAGTCAAAAATTATTCTATTTGCAGATGATAAGACCAACACCATTAAGTATCATCCATCTGACCCCTTGCGAATTACAACCATGATTAATGATACACAGTCAGATATACTCATATGGTTTCTGGCTAACGGACTTAGTCTTAATGCTTCTAAGACCCAAAACATGAACTTTTCTCTCCGAATATCTGCTTCAGTTGTACCGTGTGATGATCACGTGAAATTTCTTGGAGTTATTTTGGATTCGAAGCTCTCATGGGAAAAACATGTATCCCAACTGTGTGGTAGGCTGTCAAAGATAACATTCCTCATTAGAACACTCTCCAAATGTGTCTCTTCACCTACATTGATGGCGGCCTATCATGGTTATTTTGGATCAACCATGTCATATGCGGTGCTAAACTGGGGACATTCTACACATGCAAGCAATGTTTTTAGAATCCAACGCAGGTGTGTGCGTGCTATCTCGGGTCTTGGATGGCGCGACTGCTGTCGCCAAAGGTTTAGAGATCTAAATATACTTACATTTATATCACTCTACATTCTTAGCTGCCTAACACATACAAAGGCAAACATGTCACTGTTCTGTGCTCACTCTAACATACATGAATACTTAACCCGAAATCGACATAACATACTCCCTGACTTCCACAGGCTTGTGAGGACTAGAAGGGGAACTGATTACTATTGTGTAAAATTCTTTAATGTACTTCCAGATCATGTAAGAGCTCTGGAAGAGGAAGATTACCAAAATAAAAAACTATTTTTTGCTAAAAGCTTTTTATTCATTTGTAGTATCTCAATAACAACTTCAGTGACTTAATGTAATTTTAATCTTTATTGCAATTGTATTATTTTATTGTGAGTTCTATTAAGTGATTGTATCTTATGTATAGTTTTAATGGTCCTAATATTTTAATTTTATGTTGTATAACTGTCTTTCTTGGACATATATTTTGCAATTTGTTGTATTTTTGTACTTGACGTGTAAAAGCTTTGTATTATTACCAATAAATGAATCTGAATCATGAACTAATGTACACCTTTTTTATTTACATTCTGAAAAAGTTTAAAATTCTCTAAATGACAGTTTTTACATATTTAAAATGGAATAAATATAGGCATTTGTTTTATTTTGCTTAGTTTGCCATGCCACAAAATAATGCAATTTTAAGTTTCTAATTCAGATTTGATTAATATTATAACGAAGGGAAATTGCATTTGAAACAAGAATCGTCTACATTTTCTTGTTATAAAACATTTTTTTTACTATCATTTATCAAAAGAAAAAAAAATCAATTTTTTAAATATTTATGGGGTGAAAAAATAAAACGTTTTTTGCTAAAAAAAAACACCTAAACCATATAAAGACAACGTTGCAAATTTTTTCATAAATTTATAAATATGTATTTTGCGGTGCACTTAGTATTTTCTATGAAATATCAAACAATTTGAAAAAATACTATTTGTGAATGTTTATAATTACATTTAATTATAGCATATGTAGATGCCTTTATCTGAAACCACATTAATTCTATTGAAAAAGTCCAAAAACGATTTCTCAGATAATTATATTAGAAAAAACAATTCTTATCCATAGCAAGCAAGTTTCGTTCATATTCATATATTGTTATAGTGTATCAATCATATGTCAATTGAGACAACATAAAAACTAAATATCCGTCAACATTTGGCGATTTCTTTGTGAAGCGTGATAGAAATTTAAACTTGCTTTTGTAAACCGATTAACTGAATAAAAATGAATTTTTTTGATATTTGAGGTGGTGTAGTAAATTGAGCGTACCCCAAAGTTTCCGCTGTCTCAATTTACTTTAGATACACTTTAACAGTATTAAATACAAGGATTGTGGACTTATTAATACAGATTGTTTCATATCAGCATAGGTAGTGTTTCACCCATGACACATATTTAATATATATTTATAACTCGAACCATAATAATATGTCTTCTTTTTTCACTTTATTTACTTTTATTTGTCTTAGGTAGTATTTAATGTTTGTATTTATTCCTATTTATATATTTTTTATTTATATTTTTGTTAGCTTTTATAAGTAACTACTGTCTTTATGGAATCGGTGTCTGAAGATTGTATCAGCAAAAAAAATAAAATTCTTGTATTACTAAAGTATTTCCTTTATTTTTAAGGTTCCTCACGAAGGTCCAATGTGTGACCTGTTATGGTCCGATCCTGATGACCGTGGTGGGTGGGGCATCAGTCCTCGAGGTGCTGGTTACACCTTTGGCCAGGACATTTCAGAAACGTTTAATCACTCAAATGGACTAACACTAGTTTCAAGGTAACTGTTCTAGTTAACATGAAGTATATACAGGGTGTCTAGAAATTCTGTTTCAATGTTTGGAGGGGCTGTGCTAAACAAAAATATTAAAGTTCTTATGAACATGGGTCCGGAAACACTTCATTTTCAAGATACCTGGTATTGAAATATCCCTTGATTTTTCTTGGTGTATTTCTAGAAGTATTTTGTTTAAATTATAAGCACACAAAAAAACCATAATGTCTATAAAATGATTATATTTTGATGATATATTTTAAAAAGATAAACAAATTTTTTTTTGGCTTTTTTACAACTCAGTAATAACATCTAACTTCAAGCTGATTGAAGCAAATATTTATTTATTTATTAATATCAACATGTACACTAGTCTGTCGCAGAAAATGTCTCGATACATGATATAAAATATATTATATAAGCAAAAATAAGAAATTGTGTCTTTTACCTTTAAATAAGAAGTAAGAATTAAAAAAACAGTTTTAGTCGATTCGGGGTGTAACTATTTTTCAGGTCATGATCTTCTTGACCATCTCAAAAA
Organism: Kuschelorhynchus macadamiae; assembly: GCA_030620095.1. Lineage (NCBI taxonomy): Eukaryota > Metazoa > Arthropoda > Insecta > Coleoptera > Curculionidae > Kuschelorhynchus > Kuschelorhynchus macadamiae. The sequence goes on from JAUTXW010005371.1 coordinate 897,839, forward strand.
AATTTCTTTAAGGACTTCCTGCTTTATTTGACTCATTTTATGTCTCTTGGAATGTTTTAACATCATGCAGATTTTTTAAATACTTCAGAAAAATGTGTTTATAATAAACAAGGACAGTTTTTATGGCTTTTAGCTTGTAGTAGGTGTAAATATCAAAAATTGTTCATGTTTTAAAACATATTTTTGTAAATTACTTCAAAGGAACATAAACAATGTGTTAATTAAGCAGGAAATGCCATAAAAAAGTGTTGTTATATTGTATCCAATTTGAATAAAATAATTTTAAAAATATACGAGGCACATCAAGGAAATTAAAAACATTAACCCCTGTATCTTAAAAACGAAGCTTTTCTGGGCGCTCTTTATTTTTTTACCCCCATATTCACTAAAAAGGTTTAAGACTTAGATTAGTTGCCATGGTACTTAAAACTCTTAGTTCGCCAGTTATGTTTGGCTTATGTCACTGTCATTTTGTGAGTGTGACATTTTGAAAAATTATTTGTTCAATTGTTAAATATGTCATCTTAAACCTGTAACTGTCAAGTTAGACCTGGCCTAAATTTAAACCTCTTTAGTGAATGCGGATGTTAAAGTTCAATAATTATTTGATTTTGTTTTTGTCTGAAAAATGTTAAGTGATTAGTTTTTTTGTTACATATTCAATTGATTTTGATGCAAAATACATAGGTTTCACAGGGTGAACAAAAATAAAATTGGTAATTCTTAAAAATCATATTATTTAAGGGCCCATCAGCTGGTTATGGAGGGTTATAATTGGTGTCACGATAGAAACGTTGTAACTATATTCAGCGCACCCAACTACTGCTATAGATGTGGAAATCAAGCTGCAATTATGGAATTGGATGATGCACTTAAATATTCTTTGTAAGTATTTTATGATAACTTTATTGCAGATTTCTGTGTTAGTTTTTTCGATATGATGTGACTTATTTATTGTTGTAAGCTTAAGTAAGAGTTTTCAGTCTTACATATTCTAACAAGCGACGTTTCTCTGGTTTGGAGTGGCTGGTGTCTTCAGGGATGCATTCTAATTTTTTTACAGAATGGATACAGGGTTATCCAGCACAAGGCAATATCCTGCTTTTTGGCCTAAATAACCATTTTTAAAAACTGAATATATACATTCATTTTTTTTTTCTGAAAAATTTGGAAAGTTTTTAAAAATCGTTTTGTTTTTTTGGTAAGAGCCCCGAGATAAAAAAAAAGTTATTTATGAATAACATGACCACCCTTATATATATATATATATATATATATATATATATATATATATATATATATATATATATATATACACACACACATATATATACACAGGGTGTCCCACGACGAACTCCGGCGATCGATTTCTCAGAAAGTAGGCTTTGGAAAAATTTGAAATTTTGGCATCTAACTAAAGTCAATGGAGGCAATTCGCGCCAAATATTTTCAAGACGGCGGCACTTCCGGTTATACCAGAAGTAAACGACAACTTTTTTTTTAATAAAACACCCTGTATATTATCGAATTTTTGGATTCCTCGAAAAATTCTAGGTATATTTCATGTATAATATCCTATACCTAAGTCGAACTGTTTTTGAGATATTTTGAATTTTATGTAAAAAATGACGTTTGCAGATCTAGACATAACTATAAATATCGGCTTATCGAAGTCTCTATTATTTATTTGCGGGTGGCTTCCTTATCCGAAAGGAACCACTTTAGTGGCCTGTGGTGATATTTTTATAATAAATAAATATAGGGTGATCAAAAACTGACATTATGAATATACTTTAAAAAATCGTTAAAAGTTACTTTTTTCAAATGGAAACCCCCAATTTTTATAATTTTATCTTATTTAACACTTAAAATAAGGGTGACTTTGTATAAAGTTGTCTATTTCAAAAATTTGTAGTTTTTGAGTTATTGACGATTTAACATTTTTTATTCTAATAATGCCAGACGGCTTCTAAGTTTTCTTGTTAGTTAGCCATGATAGGGAGGCTTGGCGAGAACAAAACCAATTAGTTACTATAGAAACGTAATATTTATTGTCGTTTGACAATTACCTACTAAAATATTATTTATTTATTTATTTATTATTAATTATAATAATTATTAAACTAATAATCATGCCGGGGCGATTAAATTACACACACGAGGATTATTTTAATTTGTTTATTATCTATGGAGAATCTAACAGAACATACCTGATATTTGCTGATATATATCCAGATAAACAGAAACCGTCACCGAACAGCGTTAAACAAATATTGGAAAACTATAAAAATTTTGGAAACGTCAAGGCAAAAATTAATAAGAGGAAGTCGATTGTTGATAATGAAAATGTCGAGATTGTAATTCTGGGATATTTTGCAGCATATCCAATGACATCTCTAAGAAACGTGGCAAGACAATCAGGAATCTCGAGGAACTCAGTGCATAGGATTCTGTTAAAACATAACTTTCAACCTTATTTAATATCATTGGTTCAACATCTAAAAGACACATACAAAAAGAGTACAGTTTTGTGAGTTTATTTTAACAATGGTAAAAGATAACCCTAGATTTTTGGACAATATGATTTGGACCGATGAAGCAAAATTTATTGAAAATGGCCTTTTCAATAGACACAATTCCAATTTGTGGAGTGATTCGAATCCTTATGGAGTAAGATCGCGGAACTTTCAAGAATCCTGGCAATTTAATGTATTTTGTACAGTAAGGAACGATGGAATAATAAAACTGAATTTTTAAAAAGAAAATTTGAATGGTAAGTTATACATTGCTGATAACGAGCCGCACCATTGATACATGAACCATAAACAATGTAATTAAAATGGGAGAAGTTGTCTGAGGCTAAGCTATGCCTTTTGGCATATAGAACTGACATGCTTGTCAAATTTTAGGTTAGAATTAATAATAAGTCCCAGATTTTTTGCGAATTGTACAATAGGAATTGGAACTCCACAATTGCTAAATGAAATGTAAGCAACTTTGTTTCCAATTGATTAGACTGCTACGTTCAGTGATTTTCCTTTCAACTCTATAGTCATTATTTTAAAAACTTTCTGAAATTCGTGGCAGAAAATACCCAAACTCCCTAAAAATTCGTCCCAAGAAAACTTCGATAAGCGCTGAGAAAAAACAGCGAGATTCTCATCTTCAACTCTATGTGTACGTCATTCCTTTCCACCCATCTATTATTATTAGATCTGAATTATATGCCAACCGACAAGGGATATCACCTGAAATTTAGGAATGTTAAAAGTTAATTAGGCGTAAAAATAACCAAAATGCGGTCCGATACTTTAAAACACAACTACATACAAAATTATAAGTTTTGAATGTTTTGATAGAAACACTACTAAACAAAAAAACATCGCCCGACGGGGATAGAACACAAGCCAAACAACTCACAACTGAAAGAAAATAAACCTTGTTTATATTGCGATATTATAGAAAAAAAAACTAACACCAACCTTTATAATATTTATGTTTTTTTTATTTTTTGCAGTCTACAATTTGATCCAGCTCCAAGACGCGGCGAACCTCACGTGACCCGTCGAACACCGGACTATTTCTTGTAATTTTTTCACGTCAATCTCATACAAATTTGCTTAGATTATATCATTGTATTTGTTAACAAATAAAATCAGAAAACGCACGTGCAACAGTCGTGCGGCATGTAACTATTATTATTATAAAAACAAAGCTCTACTTAAAATTAGTGAAAATATAAAAATTGAAAAATGGTACATTTTAAATATGATTTAAAAGTGTATTTTTCAGGATTAGTGTTGGTTTGACGGATATTTAGGACTCTTATTATTGTCTTCTTATTTTTAACTAGTATTATGGAATTAGATGTTCGTCGGTGAACAGACTGGTTATATTTCGTAATAAGAAGTATTGATACATTTTTGGATCACATAGATCGTCCTTCGTCTAATATGGAATGTCGGCTTGCTGTGATGCACAAATGTATTTCTGTAATTGTATGCCTAGACTATATAGCCACAATACTATTTAAAGGAGAATAAAGCATTTCCTTATCTATATACGTATGAAAACATACAGGATGTTTTATACTTAAATATTTATTATCTTGGGGTAAGCAACCTGTATACTTTCTAAAATGTTCAGGTATGTCTCTCAAAGGTAAGTAATTAAATGGTCGTGATTGGATAAGAAATCGTCGCAGGGCATGTCTGGCAAGTTTAACAAATGATCCCAGAAAAACTAAACTGATTGAAAAGAAGGAAATATTGATATTATATTGATGATATTGGTGATGTTGCCAAGTTTAATATAATTTTTCAAAGTGAACCAACTTGTGTTTTTTTTGTAGCTATTTTTTGTACGTCCTATATTTCAGTATATGGTTTAACACGACTTGTTTGCTGTGATAAAAAAAATAGAATTCAATTAAGGAAAAGGAAAATATTAAGGTAATATTTCTGCAGAACTTTTATAAATATGTTCCTTATGTGAAGACAGTCTATGGTAGTATCTTACTTATTTCGCGCATTTTATTATATTTAGAAGATTTTAATAAAATATCGGCAACATTTCTAATATCTTATTCTATGGATTAAATTTTGTTTTCAATCTTTTTAGCCACTTCTATGACATTTTTGGTCTTAAATATACAAAAAAAAACTGTAGTTTAAACCAGCTCTTTTTTATTCTTTATTGTGCTTTATTTAGCTAACTACAGCTTCTGCTCACCTTTAAGGGACACTTTTATCTATTCCTTCTCACAAAATAATGTCTTGTTTTATTTTTGAAAATGGGAAATAAGACACAGGCATTGCCGAGTATATTGCTGTTAGTGTACCTAATAAAAATAAAGAATAATTTATTTTAGATGTTGCCACATCTCGCTATTTCCTTGAAAGTCCAATTTTGCTCAGCTGGTCGCGCATATGTGGCAACATATAAAATCCCCTATGTAATTTAACAAAATCGATTTTTTTTTTAACTTGTCTACTTTGATACGATAGAAAAAAGGGCTTCTGAATGTCACTGTTTATTGCAATTATACGTAAATGTTCTTAATATTGTTTGTCATAATGCTTTTTTTAGATGCTGTAAATTTGTAAAATAGCACCCGTATGATTATTATTGACTAAACAGTTGTACTGTTATTTTTTAAATTTATATTTATTTAGTGTTTACAATATTTTGATTTTTATAGAACGAAATTGATTGAATCAGGAACCTGGAAAGCATTGCAATCTCCTCGTTTTTAAGACTTATGTTATTTTTGTCGTCAGTAAAATAAAGATTATTTCTAACTGGATAAATGATATTTTATTTATTAATATGTACAGAGTGGGCAAATAAGTCGTATGCGAGGTACTGTATTACGAAAACTACTCATTGTAGATTTGTGGCAGAATAAGATAAAATGCCAGAAATTATTTTCAGGTTTCTAAGAGTGGCGTAATCGCCATCTTGAAATATTAAAATTGTTTTGTTTCTCGTTTTATTACAGTAGCGTATTTAAATCGCCTTTTTGAGGGGGGACAATCAACTACCAGTGGCGGCTCGGCAATCAATTTACTTAAATATAAAAATATTTTTAAAATATAAATCTACACTATTTACTTAATTATACCATTATTTTTTATCAAAACTAGTGCGTTATGTACTCAAAAAAATAATGTAAATCAAAATCGTTCATCATTTAGTTTGCCATCTACAATGTTTTTGGATGACGTGAAGATTTCAGGGGGTGTAGACATAGCTAATGCTTTTGCAGCATATTTCTCAACTGTTTTTGCTAACCAGAACACTCCTGTACCCGATTATATATCAAATCCTCATGTTAACATAAACTATCGATTGTTTTCAGTATCTGAGACTTTTGAGCAGATCAATGGATTGCCTGATAAATTATCTTCGGGAACGGATGGGATTCCGAACTATCTGCTGAAACGTTGTGTCTGCACCTTGTCTCAGGCTCTCACTATGCTTTTTAATGTTTCATTAAAGTTTGGTCAATTCCCGGATACATTTAAAGAGGGTTTTCTGGTCCCAATCCACAAAACCGGTGATAAGGAATCTATTAAGAATTATCATAGTGTCTGTATCCAATCTAGTATTCCTAAGTTATTTGATGCACTCATGTATGGGCAGCTTTCGTGGTTATGTAGAGAATTAATCTCAAATTTCCAACATGGTTTTGTGTTGGGCAGATCTACGGTCACCAATTTGGCTGTCTATCAGTCGCTCCTGCTGAGCGCCTTGGAGAGGAATGTTCAGGTAGATTCTATCTACACAGATTTCTCCAAGGCGTTCGACAGAGTTAATCACAAGCTACTTTTGGCTAAGATTTCAGCTTTGGGTTTCGGTGAACATCTTGTTCAATGGATCGGGAGTTATTTGCAAGGGCGGACGTACAGGGTCAGAGTTGGTGGCTTCAGGTCTAACCCAATCGCAGCCGTCTCGGGGGTGCCTCAAGGCACACACTGCTCTCCCTTATTGTTTAACCTTTTTGTTAATGACGTTTATAATTCTATACTGATTTCTGATTTTTTGATGTTCGCTGACGATCTTAAAATATTTAAAGTGATTGAATCCACTGTCGATTCGGATGCCTTACAATCGGACCTGGACCGATTTGTGGAGTGGTCGAGAGTAAACGGACTAGCTCTTAACACTGGTAAATGTAGTTACATTAGCTTTTTTAAAGGACAATTAAAATTCAATACATATTATAATATTGCTGGTGCGCCTCTGGATAGAGTTAACACAGTGAAAGACCTTGGAGTGATTTTTGATTATCGTCTCTCATTCAGTGCCTGCTAAATCAAGCAAATTGATAGGTTTTATCCAGAGAACCAGCGGAGATTTATCTGTTAATTCATTAAAACTAATTTATTGTACTTTAGTAAGATCTGTACTAGAATATGCCTCTGTGATATGGTCGCCAAATTATGAAGTTTATAAGTATAGTATAAAAAAAGTTCAAAACAGATTTCTCAGGCTATGTGCCTATAAATTAAATATTATCATTGTTGATCATAATTATGAACACATCCGTAGTATCCTTAAGTTAGATAAATTAACCAACAGAAGAACTGTTAACGATGTGAGCCTATTGTTTAACCTCTTAAACGGCCGGGTGAGATGTCCAGCTCTTCTACGGCTGATTAACTTGCATGTACCATATAGATCGCTTAGAAGAACTGAACTTTTTTATATTGAACACCATGATACCAATTTTGGTTTCCATTCACCTATTACAAGGGCAATGAGATTTGCGAATCAGCATGAAGAGCTTGACTTTTTTTCATCTGGTTTGAATTATGTAAAAAGAAAAGCCTTACATATTTTGAGTATGTCACTGTGATGTGATTTGCTCATCGCCACATAATGCGGACTTTCTGTTTAAATAGGTCTCGAATAGTTTCTAAGTAAACATAGATAGTACTTTTGTAATAAAATGGGATGTACCCGTAAAATTTCCAAATAAAAATAAAAATAATGGCTTAATAACGTAGCGCGCTGAACACCTGTTCATAAGAGCGACCGGTTGAGGAATCACAATCACCAGTAACAAATTCGCGGCGGTTGCTATGGTAAAGCAATGGTGAATATCCGTAAGCCAAATAGAGATGGGAGCGGCATAAAACTGCTGCTGCAGGATGCAGGCACTTGTTATAGAATTAATGTAAATTAGTGCGTTCGGGTCTTAGATTAGGAAAGAGAGGGGATGGCGCATGCTTCATATGGACTAGGTTATCGATTTGTTACCGAAAACGATAAGACGCCATTGTTTTGGTAAAAAACAAACGCTTTGGTACGGTTTTATTTTGTGTGTTAATTTGTGCTTTTTTAAGGCTTATTTTATAAAAAACTGTGTTGTGCGTAATGGTGGGGTGTGCAGCTTATGGCTGTAAAAGCCATAGCAGTTCAAAGGAAACTGGAGTTACGTTACACAGGTAATTAAAGATTTTGTATTTTTCGGCAACTATCTATTGTCTCGAATATCTCAAAAGCTAATTATGTTACAACCATATCTGCTTAATATGAATCGTGATATACCTATTTCAAGTCAATAATAATATTTTGGGGCCAATTTAACTTATTAATAATTAAATAATCAGCTTTTTCATGAACGATTTCATTGATGTTTCAGTGGCGTAGTGATTACTATCGGAATTAATGGAGAATAAACATTTATTTTACACAGAATGGTTGTTTAGTGATATTTTGTTCATTATTTTTATTATAACTTTAATTCGTGGGTTATGGGACTGCAATAAGGTCTAAAGTGAAACCACTATTTTCAATTGCATCGTTTCGTGTTACATTAATACTTTTTCAAGCAATGTGTTAATGTAACCCGAATTGTTGCAACTGAAAATAGTGCTTTCATTTTAGATCTTATTGTAGTCCCATAAACCGCGAATTAAAGTTATACTTTTTCATTAGGGACAAGAAATGCCTAACTAAATTATTTTTAATTTTTGATTTGTAGATTTCTCAAAGATACTGAGAGATGTAATGCTTGAACAACTAATATGAAGATTGCTGATTGGCAGCCATCACATAATGACAGACTATGCTCCAAACATTTTGAATCCCATTTTTTTTTTATAGGACTGACAAAAAAGTGTGTTTATTGAATCAGGCAGTCCCTACGGTATTTCTAGGGCTTCCCAAATATCTGCAACCAAAACAGGTATGTCGATTCTTGTTTAACAATTAACTAATAAGTTGTAATGTTACCTACTTGGCGTTTTCTTTTAAAGTTTCTTATGCACTTTAGGTAAATTTGATTTTTGTCATTTTTTTCTTCTAAAAGAAAGCTTCGTTAGTCTATAAACTAGAATAAACAAAAATATAATCGTGGATGATGCATGAATTTTACAAAAAAAAAATTGAAAATTCCAAAAAAAAAGCTAATTTTAGAGTTATTGGTTGAAATTCAAGGTAGGGAATTCTTCCTTACCAATTTATTTTTTTGGTTTGTGATAATAGTAAATTCATCTTGGTTATTTTTGGTTGATTTAAAAATGCACAAACAATAGAGATATATTTAGTGCAGAATCCTATTTATTTGACAGGTTTTTGTTTAAATAAATATTTAGTGCATTTAAAAATGTTGCAAGTACAAGCTACGTCAAATGAAAAATTTAAGAATAAAGTACCTTTGTTTCAAAAAAAAATTGTCACAATTATATAAAAAAGTTGTTTAGAATTAAAAGTACATTAAATACCAAAACAAATTTTTTAGACACTACTTGTATTTTTGTTGTGCAATTTACAAAAGAGTACTCATTTCTTGCACATAATTACCACACTGTATATGTATTACAAACAAATTATATAATTATGAATATTTTTTGTAGGCCAAAAAAAGAACCCAACATGTTAGTCCAGAACACATGCCTTCAACCTCAGGAGTGGAGCCAGATAGCCCCCGGAAGAAAAAACTAAGGAGGCAGTTGTTTCACGAAGTTGCTAAGAGTAGAGCAAAAACAAAGAAAATCCGTGTACTAACACAATCATTAAAAAGGGCTCGAAAGAAGGTAGTCTCCTTGAAACAAATTGTTAAAGAACTGGAAAAACAAAATGTACTATCTCAAGAAAATGTAATGTTAATTGAAAATATGTCAAAGGTCAACAGGGAAATGTCGAAAAGGAAAATAGGTAAAAGGTTCGATACTCTCCAGAATTGAGAAAATTTGCATTAACCTTAAATTTTTTTTCTCCAAAAGGGTATAACTATGTTAGACAAGTTTTTGATACATGCCTGCCACATCCTAAAACAATTGCAAAATTGTTTCAGAATGTGGATGCTGACCCAGGTTTCACCAGAGAAGGTTTAAATACTTTAAAAAGTAAAGTTCAACTGTCTGAAGGGCCCATAATTTGTTCTTTATTAATTGATGAAATGGCCATAAGAAAACAAGTAAAATGGGATGGCAAAAAATTCCATGGTTATGTAAGTTTTGGAGTTGATTTAAATGATGACTCTAATGCTACGGCTAAAGAGGCTTTTGTAATAATGATAGTTTGTATAAACGGAACATGGAAACTTCCTGTTGGGTATTTTTTTTACTGACTCCTTAAATGGTAGTCGAAAACATTCACTTGTCTCACAGTGTATACATTTAGTTGAGGCTGCTGGGGCTAAAGTAATGTCAATAAGATTTGATGGTGCACCATCAAATATTTCTATGGCATATAAATTTGGATTTTCAGTTGATTTTCCACATATAAAGACAAGCTTCCAAGTTACTGATCATAATATATACATTTTCTATGATCCATGTCACATGGTAAAATTAGTTCGTAATGCATTTGAATTTGAATACATCGAACTTTTAGAAAAATTGCAAAGTAATGAAGGATTACATTTAGGAAACAAGTTACGCCGTGCTCATGTTAATTTCTTCAAGCAAAAAATGAAAGTTAGGCTTGCCGTTCAGCTATTGAGTGAGTCTGTAGCTAATGCTATTGACTACTGTGACTCAAAATTGGGACTTAAATATTTTAAAGCTAGTCAGGGAACCGTTAATTTCATCCGAATAATAAATAAAATTTTTGTCTTAGTAAACAGTAGATCTCTAGTCACACCAAGTTTTAAGAAGGCCTTGTGCCAAAAAAAATGTAGATCAATCTGTTGAATTTATTAATAACTATAAATTATATTTCAAAGTTTAAGTTTGCCAATCAGGAGCTAGTAATTAGGTCTACCGGGAAAACTGGATTCATTGGATTAATAGTTTCACTAAGTAGTGCATTGGAATTATATAAAGATCTTGTTACCGATAATAATTTCGTGTTGTACTTTCCATTATATAAAATTAGCCAGGACCATTTGGAACTGTTTTTTTCTTCAATTAGGTCAAAGGGCGGCTGGAATAATAACCCTACTGCTCGACAGTTTGTAGCTGCATACAAGAGACTTCAGGTACGAGCCGAAATCCGTGAGGGTGGTATGGGTAACTGCATTCCACTAGATCAGATCCCAATTTTAAATAGTTGTACGAAAAATGTACCTTCTGAAGATCAGCTAAATGTTGGTTTATCTCGTTTTTTTAGCATCTCTGAACCTCCTGACAGTTTGGACTCTATTTGGACGGATCATGAACAATTCTATTATAAGTAAATGTTCCTTACAAATAGTTCAGTATATAGCTGGTTTTGTTTCACGTCGACTTCAACGTACAGTAAAATGTGAAACCTGTGTTGCAGCATTGATAGGTAACAGAGCAGATTTTCTCAATTCTTTAATTGAACATAAGACTCATGGTGGTCTTACCTATCCTTCAGACGACGTTATAGATATTTGTTTAAAATCTGAACAACTTTTGAGAAGTAATGAAAATAATTTGCATATGAAAAATTTCGTGCCAACACTTATAAATAAAATAATATCAAGTTTTTTAGGAACTAATGTTTTTAAGTGTTTAGAAACACATGTACTTGAAAATCAAATTAACCATATTTACTTTTTAATAAAGTCTATCTGTACCAATTATTTAAATGTAAGGATTCATTTTATTGTAAAAAGTAAAACCAAACAAGTAGACTCTGTGAGAAGTAAATTCACCAAATTAATATTATTTAAAGGGCAATAAAAGTGTTACTGTGTTTTTCTAATTATTAAATAAAACAATATTTCTATTTATTTGGTGTTTTATTTGTTTGGACTTCAACTCTGCTATGAAAGATACGCTATATTACATCAGAGGTAGGTATATTTTTTGCATTCCTATGATAACTATCTGTCATAATGAAGTGCTATACTTTTGAATTGTATTTAAATACTTTTCTACAAGCATTTGAATATGTTTTATTCACTAAATTCGATTTAAATAATTAAATACTACTTTTTTAGTAATTCAATTACTTTTAAGTATTTAAAATATTTTCAATGTAACCTTTGAGAGGTCAAATTTAACCTATTTATGTCATTACAATAATTTCTTCAAGTAATGTAGGTATGTCATGTCCCATATTTAAAAGTATATTATTATTCCTCATAACAAACTTAATATTCGCAATGTAATTCTTTAGTTCATTTATTTACAGTTTTTAATAATAATTTAGGTATGTTTTGCACTGATATATTTACATACTTGCATTAAAATGTATGTTATCATGGGAATTGTGCACTCTAAATAAATATCAATATAATTTCTCATTTATTTTTTATGGCTGTATTAACCCCCATGTTACACCACTGGCGCGTCAGCTTTGGTCCCAGCTGGTAACAGATGCGTGCGTTGTATTATCCGTCCTCTCTCTTTCCTTGTCTGAGGTTCGGATCATCGTTGGCGGAAGCTGTTTTGCATCAATCGAATCGAAATTAGAAATTTAAAATCTTACAAATTTATATTATTTTTCCTCAGTATTAAAAAACGCTCCAAAGCTATGGATAATTAACATCACAAAAAGGTAAAAATTAGCGATTTTGGGGGTGACTCCCCGAAAAATTTTCGCCTGTGGCGCTATTTTTACCTGCAGTGCTGTGCACCTAGTTACGCTGCGCTTCACCCGTTCTTAAATCCACGAGCCGCCTCTGTCAACTGCATAGATTAATGACTAAAAATCGGCGACGACTGAAAAAAAGACTCGCAAAATCGTGGTAAGGTACTATAAAATAATTTTTAGTTTCAAATATTTTGCTTTGGTTAGTAGCTTTGGTAGTACGCGAGTTCTTTATATAGGGATGTCGATCTTGGATCGATTTTTATTTTATCGAATTTGCATTAAAAATAATAAAATAAGGTATGGTATTTCAGTATTCCTTATCTAAATGGTTTTTATTCCTAATCGAGTTTAGGAATAATTACAAATTAATTTATCTAAAATTGGCACAAACTCCTTAGATTTTTCAAATTCGAACTTGTATTTTTTCGTTTTCATTTTGACGACCCACATAGAGTGATAATTATAACAGAATAAATCTTTAAACATAAAAATTGAGGGATTTCCCGATATTTATTATCTTCTGGGCTTTAGGAAACGAAATTACTTATCTATTTTTAAATTAGTTTAGATCGATCCCGAAAATCGATTCTTTTTAGAAAGATCGTCAAAAATAAAATATTTTTTCTCTCTAATTATACAAAAAACAAATGTTTGTTTTTATTTTATTATTTCTTCCTTATGCTCTGTGTTTGCGTTAGTAGTAGTCTTCTAAATTGTAAACTTTAGTTATATTTTTTTGCCTTAAATGTTTTTGGTTTTACTTTCTTTATTGAGATTAAAATACATTTTTATTTTTATTATGTTCTTTGAGTATTGTTTTGTCGTTTCAAACATAAATCATAAAGCTCTGCTTAAGTTTAAAAAGTGCAATTCTATTTAGAACTCTGATTAAGATGTCTAAATGCTTAGGTAATAATATAAATTCTATTTAAAACTTTTGTAGTATACTAATTACTATGTTAAATAAATAATAATAATAAAAAAAGTATAGTAATTTAGTTTCATTAAGTCCTAAAGACTTATCAAAAGTAAGAGATCGATTGTGTGAGAATCGATTCTTTCGCAACCGATCTAATCGGAGATCGATTATTTTAGTTTAGATCGATCCCGAAAATCGGTTCTTTTTAGAAAGATCGGCATCCCTAGGAATGTGCGATACATCGGGGGCAAATTACCGGTGTTATGGATCGTAATAATAAATGTCGATACGTTATAATATTGTTTTGGCAAGGATCGATATCATTAATATCGATACTTTTTTGATCCGAAATATATGACAGTTTGGCAGATTTTTTGTTAGGTTAAGATAAAGGACCGGGTATATAAATATAACAAAATGACCGGTATTTAGTTATTACTTATTAACTATCTTTACAAATGCAAAAAGAGGAAACTTTTTATATAAGCAAGTAAAAAATAAAAATATGAATATATTATTTACAACTTTTTAATCTTCATAACCAGTGGCGACTCATGGTGAATTATATTATATATTTAAAAATAGACATACTTAAATTGAGCTTTAAATTCTCTTGAAGTTCAGGTCCACTCTTCGTTCTTTAGAATTGGAAAAATTCTGAATGACACGTTCTTTAAAATTGCACGTACATTCCTTTTATAAACGGTTTCCCGATACTCAACAAAATTTATAAGCCCTCGAAAAACCCCTGAAATAATTAAACAAATGTAAGGACTGTTCAGCAAGATGAGAAAAAAAAATTGTATTTTAAGTTTTTTGCTAATTTAATACATGTTTAAAATATTAAAAGGTTTTAAAATTTGTAATTTTAGTGGTAGGTTTCAGATTCACTGACTTTAATTTGGAGATTATAAAAAAAATTATCTTCTCATTCTATAGACCTTTTGAGACGTCAGTAATAGCCGGAACATCAATATGTCGTCGGTTTTAATTGCTCGGTAAATATAAACGGTCCGGAAAGAGAAAATTACGAAAAGTGAAATCTCTTATTATGACATTGCTGTCAGTGTCAAATTTAACGTCAAATGCCCCCATAAATTAAAAGCCGTATTTAATTTTTCTATTTTTAAATCGCTAAATCACTAATAGATCATTTCCTTTAATGTTGTGATTTTTGAGCGACCCAATATTCAAATTATATAATGAGGTAAGTGTGCTGTTTTCAATTTTGTAGTTCCTTTATTAACATAACCTAGAATGGCCTTCGCAATTTCACGTTGTATATATAAAAATAGCAAGTAAACCATCCCTCAAGCAAAAAAATTAACAAAACAATAATAAAATGCACTTATTGTTGTATACTTATACACTGATTATGTAAAATGTATCGTTAATACCGGCTAATGACATCATTTTAATTTATTTTTATAATTCTATGAATTAGATTGCCTTACCCAGAGATTTTAAATATGTTAACAAATGTCTTATATGGAGCATTTTATAGGAAAAATCAAGAGTTTTCGTATACTTTTGAAAGGTTTGAAGGTTTTTTATTTAAAATTTTATAGTATATGGAGCTTTAGATTTAAACTCAGTTTTATAGTCTCGCATATTGTCTGTTGTTTTACATTTCATGATGATTATATTATACATCAGGCATTAGGTTTAGTCAAAAGTAAACCTGTAACTAAGTTTAAAAGAACATCAGGATTTATTGAAACTATATTGAGCTTTTTTGGAATTTTTGTGAAATAATTGTACTATTAAGTATGGGCTCTGTAGACTTTTAAATATTTATGGGGATAATTGGCTGTTATTTTAGAAAAATTTATTAAATTACATTATTGTTTTATTTTCTTGCCTATATGCCTTTCCCAAGCATATCTATAAGCCATTTAAGATTAACCCTAACTTACTCTAAATTAAAAAACTCAATTGTCGATTGGATTATTTACGTTTTAAATAAGTAGATAAATTTTTTTTAAATTAGCCTATAATTTAAGAATATTTTTAAATATATTTTCAATTATAAAATTTGTTAAATGTAAGGTTAAATGTGTTATTTAACTATCTTAAAATTGTATTCACTTTATTTTAATTATCTGATTATTAATGTAAATATTTTTATTTTTTAAAAGTTTTAAGTATTATATTCTACATACTTTCTTCTTCATGCCTGAAACAAAAATTATGCAAAAAATGCAAATGTTAAATCAAAAATACCTAAAATATTGTATCTACTATCACAGAGGGTTGTCATAAAATTACTATAGGTTAAAATATGCCTTTAATTTAAAAATATTTTTGGGAGCCTCTCTAAAGGACTTTTCAACAGGAGTTGAGTTCAGGTTTGACTTTAAACAAAAAACAGTTATAGAAACTTCCATTGTATTAAAGTTAAAATTAGAATATTGTAATGTATTTTAAATAAATAGCAAAACAAGTTAGATAAAATGTGTAATAATTGCAGGACCATCACCAAATCTGTAACAGTGTTACTGGGTCTCTCTGCTTTTGGATTCACAAGCTATATGCTTTATCTTCTTTTAAAAAAGGACAATGAAGATGAGTTAGTGGACAGCTATGTACGAACTTCCAAGTACAAAACCATGGAAGTAAAAATTCCTAAAGAAATTGTAAGAAGTCTCATTGGGCGAAATGGAAGTAATATCAAACAAATACAGGTTAGTTATAGCATTTTCAGTCAATCTATAAAAAAATTAAGTGGCATCAATCACTGAACAAATAAGAAAATACAATTTTTTTAGGAACAGTCAAATACTAGGATAAATTTTAAAGATCGAGAAGGTATAAATGAAAAAATTTGTGTTATTAGAGGGTCTGTGGATGCGTGCACCATTGCGTATAACCTGATACAAGAATACATTAACAACCAACCAGTACTGGAGAGTGAAGACCTCTGGGTACCCATTGCATGTGTTAAAAAAATCATTGGCAGGGGAGGAGATAAAATCAATGAGATTCGAAGTCTCTCTGGGGCTAAGATGACAGTTGTTGAAGATGAAAGGGGATTGTCTTCTAGAAGAATTACCATTAAAGGTGCATATATTCATACAATTTTTCTTTTCCAGAAAACTTTCTTTGCAAAAAAAGTATAATATTAATATAAAATTTATTAATTACTACAAAATGTATTGTTTTAATTATTTAGGCACTAGAGAACAAATCAATGTTGCAAGGTCCCTGATAGAAGAGGTAGTCGAACAGTCTCAGCATAATCAGCAAATTATCCAAGAAAGTTTGTCCAAAAGGGAACCAAGACAACCACCTAAGTCACCAGAAGTCGTTAAGAAAATTGAAAGTCCCAAATCTGAAAGAATGTCGCCCATTCCAGGTAGGGGTTTAATCATCAGACTGATCTGTGGTTTTAATCATGTTAAAGATTAGAACCATTATTTTAACCTCGATTTTAACTTTTAAATAAATAAATACTTGTTTGTTTGTCTATATATCTTTAATATTTTAAAGGAGATTTACTCCGATAAAATATATTAAATGTGGGATTTAATTATCTTAAAAATGTGTACACTTTATTTTAATTTTCTGTTTGTTAGCAGACTTTTTTGGGTCATCTGTGATTGCTAATGCTAAGATTATTATTTAATTATTCCAGAATAGTTTTATTATATTGCATAATTTCTTTATTATCCATTAAATAAATTTTATGCACCTTTCCTGTAAACAACATATTGTGCAAGATAGAAATAGATAGATTTAAGACCTGTTATAACTGTATTGAATGTTGTTAAAACTGACTGTAAATAGGAGTATGATAACCTTGAAAAATTTGGATTTGTAGGCATATATTATTAGCCTTTATTTGTGAAGCTGTCAGATAATCAAAAATCACAATGTTTATTTAATACTTGAATAAATAGTGATATATAATGAAATATTAAACATTTAGTATCATTAGTTGTCAATTAGGAATCCTTTATTTACTTTTGAAGTATTCATAGAACTCATTTTTCTATTCTTTGCTTAAACCATAATTGGTTTGGCTGGTTACTATATTTAAGTTGTTTTTCTATACCTACTTTATAAACAGTTCTAAGAATTTATTTTCATTTAGGACCCTCACGGTTATGTCATCTAAACTTACATTAACTGTACATTTCAAATTAATTTAACCATTTTTGTTCATATCTAAAGGTAGTTCTTTTGTATCACACCAGTTTTTAATTTTAGTAAGATCCCTATTGACTGTCATGGCATAATACTCTTGCATCTTGAGCAAAAAAGTGAACTTTCGTTTGATCTTTAATATATAGTAAAAATATAGTAAAAAATAGTATGGGCCCCAAAACTGAACCCTGCCTTAAATCTTTGGATTATAGAGGAAGGCAGAAAGGTTTGATGAGGGACGATTATAGGGCTGCCTTTGCATGTCTTCACATCTTGACACTTCCATCAATGTACTTATTTATTGGAAAGTTTGATACATGTTAGGATTGATTTGTATGTGACCAATAGTGATGTGCATCAGTGTATAATACACAGCAGAGAACAATATTTTTCCAAACTATTGTCACTTGAAAAGATCTTAAGATAGGCCTGGTTTTTATGGACCAAAATTTTTCAGTGTACTACCAGTTTTTGTGAGAAGCAATTCAAAAAATATGTCACAAACATTTTATTGACAAGTATTCTTTACAGATTAGACAATTTTTTAAATATGAATTTAGAATACTTTTATTGCTAGAATAAATTGTATTGCTGAGATATATTTTAATATTAGAAAAAGTTTTTTGGTTTTTTTATTTGACATAGGATATTTTTCTTTTTAATTAATTTTATTTTTAATCTTAACTACTTTTTATGACCTGTGCAAATACTGTTTTTGTCTACCGTCAATTTATTTAACAAATTCTGAAATCTATTTGTACAGTCCAAACAATATATTGAGAATCGCAAAATGGTAGATTTGTAATTATTTAAATCAGTAATATCATCAGTGAATAAGTATAAATTCTAGGACAAGACAATCAATTTGAAGTCTATGTATCGGCAATGGAGAACCCTTCTAAATTTTGGCTTCAGATAGTGGGACCAAAGGCCACAGAACTAGATTGTTTGGTTGATGAAATGACTGAGTATTATGGCAAGCCTGAGAATAGGAGTCAGCATGCATTGGACGTGGTCAATGCTGGTGATTTAGTGGCGGCCATTTTTCAATACGACAATAAATGGTAAGTATAAAATGTATTTATTTATTTATCAATGGGTAATCCCTTTTACAATAAAGTATCCAACATAATATAAATACACTTAAACTAAACTTGATTATATACAAATGAATCTAAGAAGACTGGTTAAAAGAAAGAACAAGAATGAGAAAGACAGCTTAATTTTTAATCAATAAAAGATGTCTTTAATTTACTTTTTAAAACGTTATATGAAATGTAAATGAATAAATCAAATTCTGCTCCATTGCCCCGAGAAAGAAGCCATGTGACAGTTCATAGCTGCATCTATGAAAGGATTGGAAAAAAGTGTAATGATTCCTTATATTTCTAGGTGGGACAAACAAATAATTTTCAAAGTCATTCATTGAATTAATTATTTTATAAAGAAATAACAGATCAGCATTTGATCTTTAAACTGAGAGTCTAGATAGGCCTGTAATCGGTCTTAAAGCTCATGCAGAGTACTCAAGTGAAAGAAAGTTCTGCTTATAAGACACTAATTTTAAAAATAAATTCTGGACCATTTTCATGAATATGACACTGATAGGTTGGGGACCGTACAGGTGATGAATATTCTAAGATGGATCTGAATGATATAATATTTTAGAATTGTAAATGTTGGAATATTTTTTACCTATTCTGTAAATAAAACATAAAATCTAATGATTTGACACTTAACAATCACAGATCCTTAATCTGGTTCTCCCTATTAAGAGTTTGATCTTTTAGAAAATATAGATAATCCAGTCTGATAGGACCCCTATTAAAAGACATAATTTGACATTTGTCAGTATTTAGATTTAGGTGATTTGCTTTACACTATTCGGACTAACTAACAAGATCAGTTTGCAGTAGACGACAATCTGAAACAGAGTTCTTTTTAGTTAATGATTCTAAAAGTTTTACAGTTGCAAGATTGTTAATACAAATTTTCAACAGAAATAGGCCCAAATGACTCCTGTGAGGCCCCCCAAAAGGCACCAGAGAAGGTACCCTTCAATTGAGATTGGGTTCTCCCAGACAAATCGCTCCTCATCCACTTCATTAAGCGTCCACCAAAACCAAAAGCCTGAAGCTTGGCACCCAAAATTTTTGTCATAACTGTATCGAATGCCTTGGTGAAATCAGTGAAGACTATATATTAAAATATTACATTAATTGTTTTTTTAAAATGTATATAATCGAAAAAAATCAAAAATCTTCACCTAAGACTCATAATTTTTCCATGTCAAAATATTTCTTCTATTTCTGTTTTCAAATTGTCTGATCATTTTCAAAATATTAATTTTTCGTGAACAAAATATCAATTACCTACACTCTTGATAATACCTAAAATCTAAAACCTTTCTTGTGAAACAGCAGGGAGTGTCTTCTCATCGAACGTGATGTTCAATGAGGTATATATTTTTGAGCAAAAAACCCTTTCTGATATCTTGTAACTCACTGATTCAGATCACTTGGCTAGCCATCAAACATAACTTGTAATCCATATTTCCTATGCCTATACACAAAACTTGAAATAGATCTGACATATCTAATTATCGAACAATCAGCATCCTTAGCACAATAGCCAAAATTGAAAATATTACAAATCAATTAAAGGATCGCATAACAGCTTCATTAATTCAGCAGCAGCAGGGGTTTTTTTGTGGTAGATCCATTCCTGTTAATATGATGTGTTTTATCCAGTTTGTGTTGAATGCTTTGGAGATTTTTTTTACTGATATTATCAAGGTGAAATTGTCAATTTTTTTTAAATATAAGTGATTTTTATTCATTATACAGGGATGTAAAGTTAATTAATAATGATAGCTGTAATATTCCACTAATCTTTAATAAGCTCCCTCCAACAAAAATTTTTTAGCAACCTTTTTAAAACCATGCAATATGTAGCAAGTATTCAAGAAGATGATTGCACTTCTTCGTGCTTTTATAAATAATTGAATTTAGGTTAAGAGCCGAACAAGGGATCGACAAGCCTGAATTTCCAGAGTCGCAGCTATCATGGGAGTGAATAAAGCCTAAGTTGGGAAAACCTATTTAGGATACAAAAAAAAAACTTAAACAATTAAAAGGGATGTGAAGTTAATTAACAATGATCACTGAAATTCCCCTAACTCTTAAGCGCTCTCCAGCAGAAACTGTTAAACAACCTTTTTAAAACTCTTCAATATGGGGCAAGTTTTCTTGAATTTATGAAGTTCATTGTACATCTTTCTTTCATAATTAATTAAGTTTAGGTTAGGAGCAGAAGAAGGGATCAGCGAGCATGAATTCCCAGAGTCGCGGGTGGCATGGAAGAGTGAACAAAGCCCGAGTTGAGAAAACCTATTTACCACGTTTGCCAATTCACATTAATCTTTTGATAGTAATAATTTAGTTTTTGTGTTTCTTTTTCATATTTTTTCTAATAACTTTCAAAACACATACAATATTATTATTATTATGATTTGTAACAAGAGTGGGAATTAAAAAAAATGTATTATTTAATTGAGATTTTCATTTCATATTTTGGACATTGGAAGAAAATAATTTTATTCTGATTTTTCAGGTATAGGGCGGAGGTTCTTGAGACTAGTTACAAATCTGAGGAAAAAATGGCAAAACTTTACTATGTTGATTATGGCGATACAGATGTTGTTCCTTGCAAAGATTTGTATGAATTAAGAACTGACCTCCTTAGGTTACATTTTCAAGCAATTGAGTGCTTCTTGGCAAGAGTTGGTAAGATTAATTTAATAGATAGATAGATAAATATTTAATGTTTCAACTTACAAAGTTTTGCACATGTCTTTATATTATGGGTAAACGTACTTAAAAAATAGTAAAAGGAAAAAATCTAAATCACTAATAAAAGACAGAAAATCTCCAATATAAACTAGAGACATTAATAACTTAACATCTACACTTAAGCATTTCAAACAGGTTATTGCTAGAATAGCTCTTAACAAAGGATATAATTGAGAGATACTAATTGAAAATAATCAACAAAACTAACCCTAAATAGCATCTGTCAAGAGCAATGCTCTATATAGTAACCAGAACTCTTGATTATTACCTACCTTGAATTTTGGAAGACTTAGTTCCCTTGTTTCCAATTTAAGTTTATGTTATATATTAAAACGGATAGAGTTATTTACAGATTTTTTTAGCCACAATCTTGGTTCTCGCAACTGGTTAACATGAATGGATTTGAAAAAACATTGATGGCAGGGTCAGAATCTTCAGACAGATAAAAGGTGGTCGACAATTCTCTCTATATGTCTCATTTCCAATAATATGGACTATTTTCTTTTGCCTTCAAAATGCTCCGAGTACATTTCGATTGATGTCTTGCCCTAAAAAGTAGCCCTTTAGAGTGATGAAGGTTTGATAGGATACCATGGCTAACTCTCAACGAGTGAAATTAAACAGTATAGATTTTACTTTAAATTGTTCTCATAAAGCCACATTTAATTATGATATGTAATTCTACAAGAGATGCCTTTCCCACTAGGGTATGTATCCCTAAGTCTCGCGTACATCAAACAATTTAAGCTAGAATGGTGCAGAAATTAATAATAATAATAATAACTTTATTGGCAACAATATGATCACAATCACAAAGCAACGTCATAAGAGAGTACATGATATGCTATATTGAAATATAGACAATGAAAATATATATGTGACAATTAAAATAAAGGACCACACTTTAATAAGTATGTCAACAAATAAATATGACAAATATATATAACAAATTAACAAAACACAAATTAAAAATTTTAAACATCTTCAAAATTAAAAGAGCAAAAGCATTTAACTTGTAAATATTGGATAGTTTCGTTCCTAAATTTTGAAATACTTTCAATTTGCTTTGTTTCTGTAGGCAGCATTTGAAATGCCTTTAAGGCCCGATACAGGGGACCTTTCTTGAAAAAGGAGGTATTATGGAGAGGAATGATAAGGTTGGTTCTATTCCGAGTCACAACATTCATTTCTGACGAATAGTGATCCAAATTTCTGTCAAAGAGATTTGGTTGTTTTTTTATGTACATTACCAAGGCCAGAAAGTACAGGCAAGGAGCAGTTAAGATATTTTGGCCTAAGAAGCAAGGTTTACAACTCTCCCTGGGATGGAGGCCATACATATTGGGGATGACACGCTTTTGTGCCCTGAAAACATTAATGGCAGAGGTAGATGAACCCCAGAACAGTATACCATAACTTAAGATTGATTGTATGCAAGACATAATAAATTCTTACAGTCTTTGCGGTGAGAACATCCCTCACTCGATGTATTAGTGCACAACTGCTGTTTAGTTTTGATATTAGTGACCTATTATGCTGAGTCCAATTCAAAAGAGGGTCTAAATTAACACCCAGTAATTTAATATTTTCTGACATGGGTATGGATCTAGCACCCGATTTCACATAAAGTGACTCATTCTGTTTAGTTTTACCAAACAGGATCTGACCTGTCTTGTCAGCATTGAGCTTTAAGAAGTTATCCTCACACCAGGAGCCCATTGCCTCCACTGCACGCAAACAAGACCCCGACAGTTCAGCCATGGTGGGAGCCGCCAGCATAACTGATGTATCATCCGCATACTGACAGACTAGGCCACCACCAAGAAGTCCCCCGGAGAGCTCACATACAGTAAAAACAACAAGGGTCCCAAAATTGTTCCCTGGGGCACCCCCTGTTGCAACCCTTGAAAAGATGAGTAATGTGTTTTCCCATTGTGTAGGATGCAAACTGATTGCTGTCTGCCTGTTATACAGGATTGTAGAAGGGACAGACATACACGTCGTATACCTAGCCCGTCCAGTTTTTTAAACAGCAAACCATGATTGATCATGTCAAAAGCCTTTGACAAGTCAAAATAAAGGCCTGCTACTTTTTGATTTTTGTCCAGATTCTCCACAACATAACTGACAGCCGCAAAAATCGCCTGCTCTGTGGACTTTTTTGGTATAAAACCATACTGGTGGGTGGCCAGTATATTGTGGGAAGTAACAAAATTGAGAATTCTGTTGTAAAGAGCTTTTTCAAAGACCTTTGACACGGATGATAACAGTGAGATGGGTCTGTAACTACTAAGCAACTGGGGATTTCCTTTTTTGAACACAGGGACCAGTTTAGTTTTTTTGAGCTCAGTGGGGAATGCACCCGTCGAAAAAGATACATTTATAATATGTGTCAGGGGTTTCTTCTGCAACATATTTATTACTTTTGTCGGAATCTCATCCAGTCCGGCTGAGAATTTATTGGGAAGGTTCATTAGTAACCTAAGAGTCTCATGCTGATCTAAAGGATACAGAAATATTTTGGATACCCAAAATTATTATGAGGAGCATTGGCATTACAATATTCAAATGGAAGTGTGAAGTACTGGCTGAAAAGTGCTGAAACCTCTGCAGGGTCACTAATTATGTTATTATTTTCTTCAATTATTACGTTACTTTTAGTCTTTAGTTTATTAGGAATTTTGTTAAAAATATTCCAAGCTGTCTTTGATTTTTTTGTGAATTTATAATATTATTTTCATAATTAGATCTATTATAGTCTGATAAATAACTTTTATATGTTTTTTCTCAGCCTTGTAGTGTAAATAAACTTGCTGACTTTTGGTTTTGTGATACCAGACATACAAGTCTTTTATGTAAGAAGAATAATTTTTTTATTTCTTGAGTTACCCAATTGTCAGATTTTGAATTTCTGGTTCCTGATTAGGTTTTTGCATACTGATTTTCAGAATTTGAGAGTAATGATCGGACACGTGTGATATATGAATTTTACAGTTTACTTCTGTTTGATTTAAATTTGTAAATATGTTATCTATTTGTGTTTCTGAGTCCCTGCCAACCCTAGTCACTCCTCTCACTTGTGAAGCAAGGCCAAATGAGCTAAGCAGTTGCAACAGAAAGAATGCATTATTATTATTAGCATTTGAAAAATCAGTATTAAAATCACCACATATTATTATAAATTTTTCCAGTGAAAATATACCAACAAGCAAATCATTTAAATTGTTCATAAAACAATCAAAATTCCCAATAGGAGACCTATACATAGTAAGTAACAAACATTTTCTTTTATTTATTACAAATTCTGATATACAAAATTCAAAAGTTTTTTCAGTGGACTCTACCTGTGTCTTTACTTCTGAGGTTTTAATCCTCTTAAGAAGATGGCGGTTCCTCCACCTCGATAAGTTTCTCTTGAGGAATACGAGTTCAGGTTATATCCAGTTAAATGCAGTTTTTCGATGTCACGACCCTGAAGCCAATGTTCGGTAACACAGAATAGGGTTGGCTGTACGACATTGCTTCCAGTTGTAGCACCTTCTTGTTGATATTTTGGACATTAAGATTCATAACCACAATGTCATCGTTGTGATTTGGTTTGTGGTCAGCTGTTTCATTGGCAATAGGAGCATTATTGTTTTGCATAATGCCATTAGTTTTAACCCTCTTGGGACTTTTCTAAAAAATTTCGTTGGAGGGCGAAATTGAAACGTTCGAATACGGCCCCTCTTGGCCAAAACTTTGGGTCATATATGGTTTCCATGAGATCTGCCTTTACGCCTACCATGAAACATCTTTTGTTACCTTTTTGCTGCTTTGGTTTACATAATTTAACAAGTACTTCTTAGTGTTTCAATGTTTTTGCTTATGTGGTTTTTGACGATTTGCTCAGTAATATCATGTTTCACCTTTGACAGAAAGAGCCAAATCATCTTTTCTTTATTTTGCGATGACTCAAATTTATTGCCTTCATCCCTTTCACGAATTTTAATATTTTTCTCTTTGTTTATAAAAGTTTGGTTTTTGATTTGAGTTTGACGTTTATGTCTTCTAGACATCACAATCTCAAAACCTCTTTCGAGTTGGTCGTTTTTTTTCTAAGCCAGAATTTCTCCTTTGCGATGCTACAATGTTGCTAGCTTTGTTGTTGCCACCTGGATTAACGCTAACTTCCGATTGTTCTGTCAAATCGGTAGGCAGGGCGTCATCGACGTTGACAGGGGCGGGCCTTTGAAATTTCACCCTGGTCTTTTTCTCGATGTTGTTTATGTTCTTTTTTTGGATGTCGTTAGTGTTTACCGTGTTTGGGCACATGTTATGTAACTGTTCTTCTAGATGTTGAACTTTTTGCTTAAGCAGTTCACAGTTTTCCATAAGGATACTGTTTTTCTCATCCATTTCTTTTATTATTTTTAGTAGATATGTGGTTCCGTTTCCGATTACCGACTTAACCTCTTCAGAATCTTCAGTGTTTGCATGTTGCTTTCTTCAGCTGTCCCGCTTGCACCATACAAGCAGGATGGTATGTCTCTGCACAATATTTGCATTTTACGTAAGATACTACTAATTTTTTACACGTTTTACATGTAATTTCGATTTGGTTTTCGGGAGCGCGCGAGTTAGCTTCTTTAGTCGACGCCATCTTATTTATTTATTAAATTGATTTCTTACCAACAGGGGGACAAAGTAATGCCTTTAAAGTAGGCGTTGCATCTATATTTTATGAAACTTTACACAGACCAGATTTTTGCTGCTTAATATATTTAGACAATATATTTTTCAAAAATGTAATTCCTGTG
The DNA here is from genome assembly GCA_030620095.1 of Kuschelorhynchus macadamiae. Classification (NCBI taxonomy): domain Eukaryota; kingdom Metazoa; phylum Arthropoda; class Insecta; order Coleoptera; family Curculionidae; genus Kuschelorhynchus; species Kuschelorhynchus macadamiae. The sequence continues at coordinate 924,013 of JAUTXW010005371.1, forward strand.
GAAAAAAAATAGAACACTGAAGAACATTTTCAGAAGAATGCAGGAATAGGCAACAAAACTTATAAGTAATTAAAGTCTATAATCAAAATAGCCATGGCCTTAGAACAAAATTACTGAACTAGGACTACACAATTATAATGCATTTAGAAGAAACTGAGATGTAGTTCAAACTGTTAAAAAACGCAATGGAGGGGTTCTCATTGCGATTTGGAAAGACGTTTGGTCGGCAAAACTAGACATGGAGGATGAGTCTTCTGGGGAAATTTGGTAAAACTTATAGACATTTATGCTGCTTCTATACTCCTCCTCAATCACCAAGGAAGGCTTATAAAAAGCACTGTTGCATTTGGGAGCAGATGGTCCAACAAGTGGGTGATTTCAATTTGCCTAGGCTGACTTGGTTAGAGACAAAATTTTTATACTCTACTGAAAACAAACTTTGATATGTATATCCCTAAAATTAAATTCGCAAGTTTATAAACTTTTCAATTCAATTCATGATATACTTTTTCCAATATGGTTCGAAAATGAACTTAAACACAATATTTTTCTTAAAACACAACCTCACAAGAATACAAAATAAAATGTGAACATGATTACGACGTTTTTAGATCACTTAGAAGCCTTTTTATGTAAAGAACAATCAGAGACTTGTTATAGAATATATATACAAGGAACAGAAGACAGGGTGTACAGCAATCCTCAGGATTTTTGGAAGTACATTCAGAATAAAACCAGAAATAGAGATACTCCCTTGCTCATTGCATGAAATAATGAGATTGCCTCGGATGGAAATTCTATTGTGAATTTGTTTACATAATACTTTAAATCTCTTTGCAAAAACACACCAAACTCGCACTTCTCTAACCTACCCATATCTGTACCCTTAGTAATGTCATATCATATAAACTATTTTCAAATATATGGAAAAATGTACCAGCTTAATATAAAAACAAGTTCAAGCACATGCACCATTTTTATGTGAAACATTTTACTTTTTATTTATTTAATTTAATTTAATCAATCGCAGGAATTTTTCCAAGAAGATGGAAAACATTGTATGTTTCCCTTATTTTTGACAGGGGAGAGGTTTTAATTATCAGCCAGTAGCCATCATCTCTCAGATTCCAAAGATCCTTGATTCTACTATTATATTCTGATTAAAATTGCAATTGACTTTTATAATAATAATTTCAGTGGTAACATTAAACATTAAGTTTGAGGATGTTTTCTTTTAAATTATGTTTAGATCCAGTAGGGGATGCTTGGTCTGAGGAGGCAATCGATCGGTTCGAAGAACTCTCTCAAGTTGCACAATGGAGAAAATTGTCTGCTCGAATTAACGGCTATGCAGTAAAAGAAAAGACCAGAGCTAAGAGGGCGGGATCACCAGTGCCAGGTAAAAAAGAATGGTTTTAACAATCAAGAAACCTGATAGTTTTTAAAGTTACCTAAATTTATGTACATACTAGTCTTAGACATCCTCTGACATGAAAATTGTATGTCAGAGTTGGAATTATATCTCTTGCAATTAGATGATTAATTGATTTGTTTTCTTTTGTAAAAGTGTTTATTTATTATTACTTTTATTTATTTTATTTTTTTCGTCAGTAAAATAATCTTCATCATGCTTGTCTAAATCATTCATATCAATAATTACAGGAAAAATATATGAAGTTGAATAGTTCTTCCATTTTGCTGGGGTAATTTGAAACAATTTTTTTATTAGAACATAGGTATAGTTTAAATAAGTTCCACATCGCTTGTAATAGTATGAATAGTGCTAATCTGAGCATTGTAGTAGCTCTTACACTCCTTGATGGGATTGTATTGGCAATGATATGGAAGAAGTCTCAAAACAATGTCTGTAAAAAAAAACGGAAAATGTGTCAGGTCAAATTTGTAATTTTTTAGTTACTTCATATAAATATTATGCATCAATCTGCTCTTTCTTAAATATTATAGTAAAATTTAAACATGATTTGGGCCATTTTTTATTTTTTTCTTTTAGGTCGAATAGAAGATTTTGAACTTTCAGTTAACTCGGAATGTCAGTTTATAGATATTTAATTATAATATTTAAAAACTAAGTTACGAAAATGCAAACTTTTTTGTTATTAATCAAACCTTTTAGATTTTATACCTGGCTGAAGAGCTCAAAACAAATAAATTTCGGTATAGGACATGTTAAATGAAATGTAATTACAATTCATTGTAGAATTTAATAATGTAAAAATATCTAGGGGGTCCCATTTAAAATAACGAAGTTGATAGTGGCCAAGAAAATGACTCACCCTGTATATACAAAGATATAATAAAATAACTTTGTTTGACAACAATAATCTTTTATGTTTAACTTTTTCTGTAACTCCTATAATTTTCCAGATATGTTATTGGGTTATCTTTAATGAACCACCCTGTACTAATCTATTAACTTCAGAAGTCTAATCATTAATTTTATAGGTATAGATTTATATAACGTAACGAACGATCAAGACATCGATGTCGCCCAAGAACTGGTAAAGGGAGGCTTTGCTGTCTTTAAAAGAAGTTTCGATTTGAAATCCAACAGTCGGACAACCAGCACAAGTAACATTAGTGTGGCGTCGAGTTCCTAAAAAGCTTTAAAGTGAAGCACAATTGGAGTAAGGTATTGAGGGGCGATTTCCCTTCTGAAGATTTCCTTCCTGTATAATAAACCACCCCACCCATGTGTAAGTGTCATACTTAGCTGCTGATTAAATATAGGGGCAAAGAGTGGCGCAGTGTAATAAGAATTATGATTAAGTGAAATAAATATTGCAAAAATGTTGTACTGTTTAGTTTAATTTGTGTTGAAACGGACAAATAACTGGCTTTAGTGGAGTTAATATACCGGAAACTTTCGGGAAAACGGAACTGCTCTTCCCCTCGTTTTTTTTTTCTTACTGTATGTTGGTAGGATCACAAAGGAAGAAAGTCCTGAGTTTTTGCATTGCATACTGACCAGTTATTTTTATTGACTTGTAAAAAATAGCGGTTTTGACAATTTTTTTTACAAAGACCTAAGTATAGTGGCTTCTCTTTTGGTTTGATTAAAATGTCTTTTTTTTCAGATTTTCAACAAAACTGCACTGGTGTGAGAGATCTATGTCTTAGACATAATATGTTATTGGACTAGGCTTTGCACGGCTTCATTGACTCCAATGCAATGCGAGATAAGTGGAGCTAAATAGGTGGAAACTCTATTAGTTTGCGATAAAGATGGAGCCAGTTAGGATAAAAATGTATCACTCTTGCAAACTAATGGGATTTCCGCCCTAATCAACTCTATCTATTTTACACAGCGTTGGCGTCAAGGTAAAACTTTGCACATATGTGACGGGGCCCGTCCATATATATGGTTCCCATTTTATGTATCCTGACTTATCTTTTAAGAAGGGAGTTCATGTTTACAGTTGGCAGATAAGGGAATATTAAAAATTACAAAGCGGTTTCCTTACTCTCAGTATTATCGAAACTTTATGAAAAGGTTTTGTATATTAGACTCTTGAGCTTTTTAAAAACGTGTAATCTATTACCAAATCAACAATTTAGATTTAAGAAAGACTGATCAACATAAAACGTTAACATTGGTTATGAGAAATCTTGATAAAAAAAAAGATTACAACCGGCGTATATTTCGATTTTAGTAGGGCTTTTGAGATGTTAGATCACAGATTGCTATTAAACAAACTACAAAACTTGGGAATGAAGGGTCTGCCTCATTCATGCCTTAAATCCTATTTAGGTGGTCATACACAAGTTGTGTCGCTTTCAAGGAAGAGATTAAATATACATCTGACCCATTGAGCATTGAAACAGGTGTTCCCCAGGGTTGCAATGTTGGCCCCCTGCTTTTCATTGTTTTTCTTTCAGATATTACTACAAATGGCAATTCATTTTTGTGTTTGCTCGTTTTCAAGCAATGGCGGCAAACATTATCATTAGACTTAGTGAAAATGTGAATAGTAGTTGTAGAGGAATATGCAAAAGCTAATAGATTTTCACAATAAGTCAATAAAACAAAACTGATGGTTTTCTTTTATCATGAGCTGGATAATAGCTTGCAGGTAATGTCAGATAATGGTGTTTCAATTAAGGAGGGTGATTCGGTGAGTTTTCATATGGATTCTTCTGAGGAAGGTGTCATTGTCTTCTTAAATACTTTTTAGACTAAAAAAACATATAAATAAAGCAATTTTGTTGTCTTCCTACTTTGCATATGTGGATTCTGCCTGTTGTTGGTGAAATGCCATGAGACTAAATGAATTTTTTAATAATAGAAAGAAAAAAACCCGAACGCTGTGTTTTAAGGTGAGAGGGCATTCTTGCAGAGATTTATTTAGAGAACTGGGTATTCTGACCATAGTTTCGGTCTATATTTTATCATTTAGTATGTATGTAGAGAAATTGATTGTTTTAAACATTTAAAAGCTGTCTAATTATACCAATAAAAATCTATAATCACTTTTCAGTATCCATAAGAGAGGAAGACATATTTTTAGGAATGAAATAAAAAGACTGTTGTTAGGAAAAAGTTTTTATTCCTTAATTGAGTATTTTGAAGCTGATTTGAGTATCTGACCCTGCTTATATTTATTGTGTTTGTGTTGCAACAGATATTTTATGTTACGGTCTGTTAGTGAATTTTAAAAATAAGTAAAATAAATATAACCTATTATGTCTATGGTCTATGTCCAGTACATAACTTACAAAGCAACAAAAATCACATGACAATGAATGTTGGAATTTTTTTCATAATTTTACTTGTGTCTAATAAATTTTGATAAAAAATTATGAGAATTATACTATTAGTGGTCACTAATAATATAACATTCCAATAGTTCGTATTTAATATGGCAGTTAAAAACTGCAATTCAGTTCATAAATTGAAACGTTTGTAGAGTGTAGACCTGTCAAATTAAACGTTTTATTTATTTAAATGTAGTTTGGTTTATTCTCTACAAAATGACACTAAAAAAATATTTTTAAATAAACTCGTATTTGATTTCCTAATTTAAGAAAAATATTAACATTGAGAAAATTTGTTTTTTTTATGTTTTAAACATTTATTTTTATAATAAAATATAGAGAAAAATTCGATGACACCTGAAACGAAAGCCAAACAGTTAAAAAAATTATTTTTAAACAAAATAAAATTTATTTCACTTAAAAATATAATTATAATAAAATAAATATTTTTTTTGTTACAAAATAAGCTTTTGTAGCTATTTAGCTTTCCTTTTAAGTTTGGCCCATATTTTTTCGACATCTAAATATAAAAATAAATATTTATTATTAGAACATAAAAAACATTTTAATTTACAATAACCTTTTTAATTCAGAAATTGAGTGAAATTTCATATTTAAAAATTGATTTTTAAAGTCATTTTGAACAGAATAACAAAAAACTACATTTACAAAAAATAAAACGTTAAGTTTGCACAAAACCTACAGACAAATCAATCTACAAATTGATTTGTAGTGATCACTCACTTTTCACAAGTTTTTATCAAAATCAATTAGACAAGTAAAATTAGGTAGGAGGAGTTCTAAAATTCTTTGTTATGTGATTTTAACTGTGTTGTATGTTATTAAGTTATTGGTTATTAGAATTAGATGCCTAAACCCAAATAAATTTTGTTTTTTGCTGCTATACTTAGTCTTAGTCTTTTGTAAAAAGAAATTGTCAAATAGGCTATCTTCCACAACAGTAAAAAAATGACTTTTGGTCATTGTGGAATGCAAAACTCAGGATCCCTTTGTGTAGTATATATATATATATATATATATATATATATATATATATATATATATATATATATATATATATATATATATATATGTCCATACCTTACTGCTCCGATCAATATATTTATACAAAAAACACGAGGTGTAGTTCCTCTTTCGCGAGAATTTTCGGACTCAATTATTAATGATTGGGTTGAAGTAAATTGCCTGTAAGTAGAACTGAACGTTAAACATGTCATTGTGTGATACTAATTGAAGATTTATGGATTAAAGAGCTCTTAAAGCATTCATTTTTTATTGAGTGTGCATTTTTATTGGGTTTTGTAATAACAGTTTGATTTTTTGTTTCATTTCAAAAATGATTTTTTTATTAAACTGAAAATATTATTTTTAATCCAGAATCTTAATTGTAAGAAGTATTTCACTCAAACTATAAGTTTAGTAGTTCTGAAATTGACACTAGTTTAAGTTCTGTTATTTCTGTAATATTTTTATTTATTGTATGCAGGTATGTATATGACCCCATTTAACCATTGTGTTTCGGCTGGTATCACCTTGTGTCTTCAGGTGAATATAAATTTCATTTGATACAGTTCATTGACGTTCCTAAAGTCTAGATCAGTATAACACATCTTCGTCATACATCAGTAAACTCAAATTAGTCCTGTAACTGTCAAATAAACCGCTGGACAGACCAACTTATACAAACAATTTTTTTTTACAGATTTCAAGTTTCAGTAAAAATTTAGCTGTTTATTACGGTATTTAATAGCACTTGCTATGGAGCATATAGTCTAGAGAGCAGAAATGCACAGTTCTTTAACAAATCTGTTATATGTAAGTTTTATGTAAGACCTTGTCATTTCCTCAAAATTTTCTTAAACAATAACTGTTAAAAAATGAGTCAAAATAATATAGGCCTAAAAATTAAAAAAATAGTTTTCAGTGGTTTTTTAATTTTTTTTCGGTTCTTGATATACAGGGTAAGCATAAAACAGTTGTTATAATAAAGGTTTTGAAATGACTATTGTACAGGCTTATCCAACGAGAACTCAAAGGGGCTCTTTTTTTAGCTATTAAAATACTGAAATAGTCATTATCTTTTTATATTCTATTATATTTCTGCAGAATTGGAAAATGTGTTTATTTATTTTTTATTAAACATTCTTATTGCCAATATAGTTATAAAATATCGAAAGCAGTGTCAAAAACAATATACCCCAAGACATTAAATCAGTAAATAACAATAGTGATATTACTTCTAAATTTAGTAAAAAAAAACATCAAAAACACAGTAAGCAGGGTATCTCGCTTATTTTTAAAGATAGAACCTTGCGGTTTTCACGAACCTGAGCTAATTTTTTGTGAAACTCATGAAGCCGTAAACAAAATTTTCATAGCCTTCTTCGATGAGATACAGGGCGAAATAGAAAATTTTGCATTTTGAGACCCCCTCGTTTCTCGGTTATCCTTTAACTTAACGCAAAGGGAAAAATTGCTGCTTATGCAGTTTTTTACGCTGGATCCAGAGGCGTAGTCATATTTTTCATTTGAGTTATTTTTTAGATATGACCCAGAGTTGTGTTTTTTTAAATGGGACACCCTGTATATTTGTCCAGAAATTGATTTGTCCTTTTAAAAGCTTCTCAAAAATATATGATAGTATGGGTCTATTTTAATAAACAACAACAAAAATCCTAATTTTTATTATTATCATCCCAAATTTTGCAGTAGGCTATGCAAAACAATGCTGCCTTTTATTTAAAGTCGTTAACAATATCTACATCCTAACAATAAATCAAAATAAATATGTAATTAAATCTATTTATCAAAATATGTATTGATAATTTCGCACCAAAAAAGTACCACCTACCTAGATTTATGTAACACAAGAACAAAACAGTAATACATTATTATATAACAAGCCTTTCAGCAAAAATCAACTGTCGTATAAGAACTACAGTAACGAAGGAAATCAAAAGAACTGTTCAAACAGATTTCCATTTTGTTCTATGGATGCTTCGCACAATTTTTGTATTCGTTTTAGGGAATTAAGCAAAATAACGGTATGATTTTGTAAATTCTATTTTCCAGATATCCCCATAGAAAGAAATCTAAAATCGACAAATCTGGGGACCTAGGGGCCATCTTATAGGTCCATTTGTTCCGATCCATTGATTGGTAAAATTATTGTCCAGCAATAATCTCATCATTCCAGAATTGTGTTCAGGAGCACCGTCCTGTTGAAAATAAATTTCGTTAATTTGCGCTAGAGGAACATCGTCAAGTAATTCAGGTATAGCTGCCTCTAAAATTTCTATATAGCGATTGGCTGTTAGATTTGCCTCAAATATATAAAATTTTATATGTGTTCCTAATATGAAGCAGGACACATTTAGACCAAACCTGCCCTGCTGTCTTCTGGGAAATATTTGGTGTTGATTTTCCTGGGACCAGAATCTACTATTTGTGCCTATTGAATATACCAGAATTACTGAAATCTGCTTCGTCTGACCATATAATCTTCCTTTCAAAATCTCTAACCATATCGCATCTTTCTCGAAACCAATTGCAGAAGACTACCCGACGTTCTGCATCCCCTGGCTGTAAGCGCTGCACGAGCCTAAATTTGTATGGGTGGTATTTGTGCTTTTTTAGAATTTCTTGAACTCTAGTTTTTGGAATCCCTATGCTCTTTTCACTGGCCCTACAAGAGTTTGTAGGGTAAGCTTCTGCAGTAGCCAAAACCGTAATTTCCTCAGCCTCCCGATTTTCTTTATTATATGTTTTCGTACGAGGTTTGATAAATGATCCGTGATTAAGTAAATTCTTTTTTATCCGATAAAAAGTGGATATATTAGGTTGCGTCCTTTCTGGATATCTAAATAAAAATTAAGCAATAGTATTTCAACATACCTAAAAATTAACTATTTACCTGTTAAAATACATCTCAGAAGCCGCTTCAACATTTTTATTACTTAATATAAAACAAGCTAACACATCGTACTTTTCATAATGTTCGAAAGTTTGGTTTTCTTCCGTAATAATATAAATATATTTTTACTCAATAAATAAATACAAAAAACTAGCGCTATATTTTATATACGCGTACAAAATTGGGAAATGTCATTTGCTTTCGAGAAAACAAAAGAAAACGGCATCGTTTTGCATGGCCTACTGCAAAATTTGGGATGATAATTATAAAAATTAGGATTTTTATTGTTGTTTATTAAAATAGACCCATACTATTATATATTTTTGAGAAGCTTTTAAAAAAACACAACTTTGGGTCATATCTAAAAAATAACAACTCAAATGAAAAATATGACTACACCACTGGATCCAGCGTAAAAAACTGCATAAGCAGCAATTTTTCCCTTTGCATTAAGTTAAAGGATAACCGAGATACGAGGGGGGTCCCAAAATGCAAAATTTTCTATTTCGCCCTGTATCTCATAAACGAAGAAGGCTATGAAAATTTTGTTTACGGCATGAGTTTCACAAAAAATTAGCTCAGGTTCGTGAAAACCGCAACGTTCTATCTTTGAAAATAAGTGAGATACCCTGCTTTTGCAACCAAATCCGGACACCCTGTACAAAACACGCTAACATTTTTTTTTTGATTTGATTTGCATGAATATGAATGATGACAATGGGTAAATATCCAACGGATCAACAGCAAAATTTTTCATGTATGTCCAGCCGGTTTATTTAGTATTCACCGGACGAATGCTGAAGTTACCAGCTGAAACTTATTAACTGAAATAAAAGCAATAGAAGTGAAACACAGTCTGTCATTTCCAACTTAGAATTTTAAGTGGCACTACCAACTAGCCAATTTTTGTATTCTTTTAGGAAATACTTAAACATGATATTTTAGGTATAGAATAACTCCAACAAACTGAGTGATTAAGTTTAAAATGGGTGGATTTATTTAATTATAAATTTTCTTGTGTTCATAGACATAGAATTTATTTTTATTTTTTTGTGTCGAGTGTACCAGCGATGCACTGATTGGTTATTATTCGAATGTTTACATTTTGTAAATTCTGTATAAATATGCCATATTGTAGATATACATTTTTAACTTCACTACTGTCAATGTAGGAAACTCTCACAGAAACTGAAAAGCCAAGATAAATTTGTTCTTTTTTTTTAATATGATTTAAGATGTGTGAGAATTGCTTTTTGATGCCTCTTGGATAAAAAAAATCGAATAATCGAGTTGTGATTGGTACGTCCATAAGTAATTAATTTTAAAATTATTTTACATGTATCTATAAAATTCTACCACGTATTTCTCAGACTACAATAGGACGATTTAAGGTGTTTTTGCCCGAAATGCTTCGTTAGGGAGTTATCGCACATCAAAATTAAAAAATATATCTTATTATTTGTGTTGTACCTTTTCTGGTATGTTGTTTGTTAGTCAGGCAAATCTTGATGCATTTCGGCATCTTTGTCTTAATGTCAATTGGCTGGCTATAGAAGTCTAGACGTCTTTGACCGGGCTTTTCCATTGCGTCAGTTAAAACATAGGAAAAGGAAACGAAAACTGTTGCTGACTAAAGGATTGAAAATATCTGCAGCTAATCTTCGTTGTCTTAACTATATTAAAAAATATTCTGATAATTTAGGTTTTATTTGGTATTGCAATAGATATCGTAGGATTTACTGTAGACTAGTAAATGCTGCAAAAAATTATTATTATGAAAACCGACTTTCATGTGCTAAGAACAGACAGAAAGAGAGTTGGTGCATTATTAACGAATTGCAAAACAAATAAATAAAATAAAATAATCTTTATTGTATAACACAAAATAGTATCTATACAAAGGTGAAAAGTACCGAAAAAAATCGTATTTTAATAACCACCCTACAAAACTAAGAAGGTAAATTAAGAATTTGTAGTAATGCGAAAACACAGTTTACAAAGAAAGGTGACCAGTACAAACATGTTTCTTAACATTAAATTTAAACGAAGGTACACTTAACACTTTAAAATTACGCGGAAGAGAGTTATAAATTGAAGCAGCTAGATACAAGAAGCAGTTCTTAAAAATTTGAGTTCTATGTCTTGGAATAGAAATTGCATCCCTGAAACGAACATCCACCTGATGAAGATCTCCTCTAACAATTATAAGCTCAGTTAGATTGAGGTTCTTTGATCTTAATTGCCTTATAAATGATACAACTCAGGTGAATGTATCACCTCTGTGCCATATTACACTTAAATAACTCATTGACATGATGACTAACGTGATCCCTCATGGTAAGATTTTGCACAAACCTAACACAGGAATTCTGCAATTTCTGTATTTGATATTTATTGAAGTTAGTAAGAAAAGGGCCATAAACAACATCAAGGTAATTGGGTATTGACAGGACCAGGCTCTCAGTTAATATTTTTTTAGCTTTAGAAGGAAGAACAGTACGATATTCATGTAATGATTTGGGCCTGAAATAAGATTTTTGACAAGTAATATTAACATGTTTATTAAATGTAAGCTTGTTGTCCATAATTAACCCAAGATTTTTTACTTCGTTGGACCATTCTACCGTTCTATGACCCAATTTAATGTTCAGATTAGATTTGTCAATGTCATTACGTGAATGAAGAATTGCCTGTGTTTTTTGTCTGGATTTATTAGAAAAGAATTTCTCTCAGCCCACTGGGATATACTCAGAAGATCTTTGTTAATTAAATCTGGTAGGTCTGGTTCTTATAGTGACATTGATCCAGATACATTAAAAGTTTTTATTGCAGTATTGCAGGAAAATTGGTCCAGAATTTGGCTGTGAGAGTTGATCCTCTTTCTTATTTGAAAGATTTATCTGTGCCTGGTTCTTTGTATTTTTTCCCCACACATAACCAGGAGATTAGAGAGACTCTTCTACAAGAAAGCTCGTGGAGATGACGAGATTCAGCTGAAGTTCTCTTAAAGTTGGCGGAAAGTGCTTTGGATGCCCTCGCTTTTGCAGTTAATGATTCCTGGTCTAGTGAGTATCAGTGAGCCCTCGAATTTTCGTCCAATTTCTCTTTTGTCTACGATCTCCAAGGTTATTGAGAAAGTTGCTAAGAAGAGATTGCGTGAGTATCTTGAGACATTTCATTTACTTACCTTGAATCAGTTCGGATTTCAAAATGCAAAAGGGACGGGTGGTGGACGTGGTGGCAGCGGTTTTCTGTGATCTCTCAAAAGCTTTTGATTGTGTTGATCACAGAATATTGCTGTTTAAACTCCAGTTGTATGATTTCAGGGGCTGGGCACTGTTGTGGTTTTCTTCATACCTTTCAGGTCGAAGCCAATCTGTAACTACTTCCGAAAGGCGATCTTCGTCATTGAGCATAAATTGTGGGGTTCCGCAAGGGTCTATTTTGGGTCCTCTCTTGTTCTTGATTTATGTTAATGATCATGTAAAAGTTAACATATCAGGAAAATTTACCTTATTTGTCTATACACCTCGATTGTTTGGCATAATAAAGAAATTGCTCAGCTAAGGAAAATTATAACTCACGACCTGCTGGAGGTTAAAAGATGGTGTGGTTCAAACCGACTTTCCTTTAACTTGACGAAGACTAATGTTGTTGGTTTTAGGTGTGACATGCAGAACTTACAGTGGGACAGTGTTACAATCCTTGACAGCCATGTGACAAGGTTTTTGGGGGGTTTTATTGATAAAAATTTACGTTTTGAGGATCACATTTTAAATTTGAGCAAGAAACTCTCTTCTGGCGTCCTGCAGGTCAACGAAACATCAGACAAGCTTTGGATTTGCCTTCGCCAGTGCCTACTACTGCTTTGACTAAGAATTCTTTGATTTATGAGGGCAGAAAGCTTTTTAACCACTTGCCAAGTCGCCTTAGAACAATTCGGTCATTAAAACAATTTAAAAGAAGTCTTAAAAAAGTATTGTTAGGCAAAGCCTACTATAACCTTGCCGAATTATATGCTGACCCTATTGCCTAATCGGTCTGTTTGTGTATATGTTATCTATTTTATGTTCTTTTTTCAGCTGTACTGTTTTGCACATACTTGTATTTACTATGTTTGTATTTTATATTGTTTACTTGTTTAATGTTTTAAGATTTCTTTGTATACTATTAGACTTTATATTATTTTGTAGTATGCTCAGTCAATAGAAATCGCATTTCCTCGATAATGAGTTTGAGTTTATTTTGAATAAAAAAATATTACTTTCAGCGAAGAGGATCAATTTGGTATGCGAATTAGTTGTAAACGGACTTTTTTGCCATATTTTTTTTGGAAGCTAATATTTTTTTACCTGTTTGGTCAACAGTTTTTAAACTTTTATTGCAGATAAGTAATTTTATTTCAAATTTTTTTGTTTCTTGGTCATTTTTGCTGCCTCTTAATTTTTTCGACAGAAAAAAATGCTACAGTGTCGTCTGCCTTTCAACGATAATTTACAAAATGCTATTGAAAATTAAAAAACAATCCTATTTGCATAAAGAAATATGTTGTCTAATTGACTTTTTTTTTTAATGTCATCTTTAAACTAATTTAGGTACTCCTCACTGCAGCAACATAGGGTGCTGATTGAATGCCTATATTCCGAGATACAGAGTGTGAAAATTAAAAAAAAAATTAACCAATATTTTCAAAACTCCTTTTGATATTCCTTTCAGTTTTGGAAGGTATTAAGCACACATAAAAGTACATTTTTTAGGCATTTTTTTTAAATGCCCCTCAGTGACATTCCCTTTAATATTTTTAAACGATAAAATCTATTATTTTTAAATAAAAATACCTCTGGACTTTTTTCGGAACGATGACTGGTTTTTGATAAATAAAATGTTGACAAAACGGGTAAAAAAATGCGGGCTATACAAAAAAATGTGTAAAACAGCCCTTTTATAGTACTAACTACATACCAAATTTCATCCCTTTCGCTAAAGGCAACATTTTGTATTCAAAAAAACATGGATTTTTTTTTATTTGACGTGCGTTAACTTCCAAACCAAGTCGTACTAAGATAAGTTTCCTTAGATTATCCTATTTAGGTTTCGGGAATACGTTGTAGAATTTTGGTACAGGTCTTTAAGAGACATCGTGTATAACTATTTTTGTAAATAATGTTATGAATGTCGATATAGTTTATTATGGTAACCTGCGTGGTATTTTGCGCCATATATTTATAATGAAACTTAGTATTATTTATTTTTAGGGTCTTTTAAGCTTATTTTTGTATATTTTAGAGCCATTGTATATTCGATTTTCTGTACTGGAATTTTATTCTTCAATAAATATTTTTTTCTAGTAAGAATTTTTCTTTCACTGATGATTTTATTTATCATTTATTTAATTAAACTTTTACATCCCAAAAAATTAAAAATAAGATTACAGAGGGATACTCTACTTATAACAACAATATATAATACTAAAATAATAATATTTCATTAAATTACTTAAATAAAATCAACAATAATTTAAAGAAACATTAAAATTGTCAAAGCTTACCGTCAACTTTCCTTATATTTCTATTCATAATTATTTAAAACATTTTTGCATTAGGTCTTAATATGATGTGGTACAATGACCAACATTCATTTTGCTTTAGCAGTTATCCCAAAGAATATCTTTTTCTACTATATTTATAGTTATTGCCGCGTTAATAATACCTTTCTTGTCTTCAGTGGAGAAGACCTAGGGTAAGATCCATTTAGTACTTTCAACCCTGTGACTACATTTAGAATTTGTGCTAGTCACAGTGGTGTGGTAGTTCAATTTAAATTCGTTGTTTCGCACTAAGGCATCCCAAATACAGGATTAGGAGAACCTATAAACAAACGACAAATTTGTTTTAAAAGGGTTGTCTTTTGCCATTGGCAAGTTTTTATTAGTTTTAGTGATGGCTGTTCAATACTGGAACTGATCCCATGTACTTGATCCCTGACATCGGACTCGTGGACTCGATCCGAACCAGAATCTGAAATAAGTACGCGTACGCGTACCACGTCCACAAGCAAAAGCAAGACAAGCGGCGCAACAAATTCAATACGGAGCGGAGTCGATCGCCGACTGCCGAATGCAATGAATGCATCCAAGGATCCAAGTACATCTTAACTCGCATTTCTCGCAGAGCGCGTTGCCGCCCGGGCTGCGCCATAGCCATTAGCCATGAATATTTGCAGTTTAATTGGCAACCCCGCGTTCCACCGATACACAGTCGGGGAATTACCGAATTACAGTTTGCTGAGTTTGCAAATTTTGTTTTGTTTTGTGGTTATTTATTTACTCAGTTTGGTGGTTTATATAAAAAATATGTCTAAGAGAAGTGCAGTTTGGCTATATTTTAGTGTTGTTGATGAGAGTAAGAAAATTGCCAAATGTGATGTTTGCAAACAAAAACTCTCATTTAAATATTCAGTTTCAAACTTAAAAAAACATTTTACACGGAAACATCCAACTTTAAAGATTAGTTTTAACACCCAGAATGTCAACTCTAATATTGTTCAGGATGATAATGAAAATAAATTAAATAAAAGTGATGGTGACACTCCAGATGATACAGAAGAACCGGGCCGGAGTGGCCCAATTTCAGAGTCAGAAACTGAACGCTCAACCATCAATTTAGGTCCTAGTATTTCCGGTGTTAATAATAAGTCTGAGCATTCTAAGCAAGTGTCCAAAAAAACCCAGGGTACTATTTCCTCGTATGTTACTAACAAAAAATTATCTGCAAATTTAAAGAAAAAACTGGATGATGCTTTATTAGGACTATTCATTTATGACTACCAACCATTCAGTGTAGTGGAGGATAGGGGGTTTCGAAATTTTGTTAGCACACTAAATGCTTCTTATCAACTCCCAAATAGGCACACTATATCTGGTAGCCAAATTCCCATGGAATATCAAAAATGTCTGAAAGAGGCCGAAGATGAGGTTAAGAAGATACTGAATTTATGTATAACAACAGATTGTTGGACTTCTGCCAAAAACGAAAGTTTTATGGCAGTTACTGGCCATTTCATTGATGAAAACTTTAAAATGCGTTCTGTATTGTTAAGTTGCGACGTAATGCGTGAAAGTCATACCGCAGTAAATTTGGCAGAAAAACTTAAAGAAATTGTGTGCAAATGGGGTGTAGAAAATAAAATTATTTTAGCCGTGTCCGATAATGCCAATAATATTAAAAGTGCGATAGCCAATGAATTAGGTTGGACATTCTTTGGCTGTTATGCGCATACATTAAATTTGACGGTGCAGGATGCTTTATCGTTGGAGACAGATATTATCCAAAAAGTTAAAACTATTGTTTCCCACTTCAGAAGAAGCACCAAAGCTAATACGAAACTTGAAGATTTTCAAAAACAATTTGGTATAGATCCACCAAAAAAAATGATACAGGATGTGGTTACGAGATGGAACTCTACCTATCACATGTTGGCTAGATTCATTGAATTAGAAAATCCTCTCAGGTCCGTGTTAGGTCTCCTAGATGAACGGTTGCCACAACTTCTCTCTGAAGAATGGGTGTTTCTAAAAGAACTTTGTGAAATATTAAGGCATTTTGAAGATGCTACAAACTGTGTTAGTGGAGAAAACTATATATCGGCATCTCTGGTGATTGTTTTACAAAGGGGACTCTTAAATATTTGTGAAAAACTAAAAGCTAATCAACTTTCTGAAAGGGCGATCACAGTTATAGAGTGCCTAGAAAATGGTTTAAAAAAGCGAGTTGGAAATGTAGAATTTAGTAAGACTTTAGCTATATGTACGTTTTTGGACCCGCGCTTTAAAATATATCCTTTTAAACATGCCGACGCCGTAGAAAACATTAAAAAACACGTAACAAACATTGTCAATGAAATGGTTAGGAAGACGGCTGAAAATGAACATGCCAGTGGTAGTAGTGTAAATAAAGACGTCGAAGGAAATAGTGAACAAAAAACACTTTCTGTGTGGGATTGTCTTGACGAAAAATTAGCAGCAAATAAACCTGAAAGTATCAATTCAAGCCGAGCCATTATTGAAATCCAGCGCTATTTAGAAGATGACGTAATAAATCGCCAAGAGAATCTCCTGGAATGGTGGAAAAAAAATGAATACAAACAACTACCCATATTTGAGCAAAGTAGTAAAAAAAAAAATGTTGCGCCCTTGCCACCTCCGTACCCTGCGAGCGGCTCTTTTCTAAAGCAGCCTATTTATTAGGAGAACGCCGCACGCGATTATCCCATAAAAAATTAAGTCAATTATTATTTTTAAATACTCATAAATTGAGATTTGAAAAGTAACATTATTTTTTTAACTGTTCCGTTAATTATTATATTTGTATTCTACTTTTTATTGTTCATTTGTTGTTTTTGTACCTGAATCTGTATGTCCTAGACATAATTAATAGACTAAAAATTTTCAGGGATTTATTTTAGTTATTTTAGTTTTTATCTATTCTTTAGTGTCGGCCAAAACTTGCACATATAAGTTCTGCTTCTACTCTATTACAATAACTTTTTTATTTTCTTCGCGTAGCAGGTGAATGTACATTTATAAAAACAAGTTAACATGTGAAAGAAAAAATGTGAAATTCGATCCATTAGAAAATAAAAAAATATAAGTAAAAGCGTTATAAGTTATTTTTTGGCCTACACTGTATATATGGGTGTTATTTTTTACTTTTAGAATTATTTTTGTGTTCGTTCGGCTACTTATAAAAAATAAAGTATCATTTTATTCAAGTTTTTAAATCTTGTTTTTATTGCTAGTAAGTAAATTTTATATTAATAAATGATACCTAATAAGGTATTATTTTATAACTACAAATAAAAAATGATACCCGACATCATTGGCTCATATACACTGCTTCCGCGGCTCTCTGTTTTCAAAATTTTAATAATAAAATCAAATTCCAATACATTTCAGAACTGAAAAATGGATTATTACACGAGCACACCGGACCGAAACATACGTGGGTATCGAATCGAGCGATCCGCGTCCGCCTCGCACTCGCTTTGATTGGCGATGTCACTGAGTCCGCGGACTGCCCCTTGATCTCTTGCCGCTTGCGGAACATTTTGTAAATCGGTATCGGTTGCGGACGCGATACTGGAACTGATCCACGGACTAGATATTTGCTTGGATCAGATCAGGTCCGGACTGATCCCAAAAAAATTACGGATCAGCCATCACTAATTAGTTTAAAATAAAAAGTTCGGTCTTATAGCGTCAGGTATTTGCCTTGTGAGAGTTGCGAATCTCACAAGACAAGCGGATAATAATCACCAAATCATATCCAAAACTCATCATTCGCTACAGTGGATCAGTTAAGACCCTACTGAAGACAAATAAACTTGTATAAAATTTAGTATTTTTTTTTCGCCACTCCTAATTAAACTGGTGAGGCATAACACATGGCGCCATCGCTCAACCTACACCTGAATTATATAATGTAAATTCAGATAAGTGATGTCGCTAGTGTCGTAACTAATAACCTTAAATGCTGTCGCAGTTATCGATAAAAAGCAACTCAAACTCAACCTAGTATTCTTATTCAAACAAAGCTAGTACTGCCACCTCTACCGATTATAGTGTTGTCTTTGTTTATATTATACCAACTATCGTACTCAGACTTTTCGTAGACATTCACTAGAGGTTTTAATTTAAACCAGGTCTAACTTGACAGTGACAGTTATAGGTTTAAGATGACATTTTTAAGAACTTAGCAAATAATTTTTCTAAATGTCACAATGACAAAATGACAGCGGCATAAGCGAAACATAAGTGGTGAACTAAGAGTTTTAAGTACTATGGCAACTAAGCCTGGTCTAACTCTTAAACCTTTTTAGTGAATACGTGGGTTAGAAACATAGAGCATTTCCCTTATGTGCTCTTAAACAAGGGCAGTCTTATTTAATTTTCGAGGGGCGGACGAATTTTTTTAAAGATTGCTATAAACAAACATGCATTTAATACTGAAAAAATATTTTTTAGACAAGGGTGGGGTTCACCGTCGCTCATAAACAACTGTCAAGTTGTACATTCTTTCTTGTATACAGGTGCAAATATTTTCCAATCTATTCACCACTCCATAATATTCCAATTTTTTCGAAACATCACCTTAAGAATATAATTTGTACAACATTCAAAGGATTTAAATAATTATGGTAAAAATCAGGCCATACCACTATGCCATACCTTAATAGACTATAAGTGTCTTGTACATACCAATTAGTAGCCCTTTGCTGAGTATTTCTCTTAGGATATAGAATTTATGGAGCAAACTCTTAATATTCCTCCCTAGTCAAAGAACATGGCGATCCCATTTAAGGTTATTATCTATAATTATTCCTAAATATTTTGTAGATTCAGCTTCGGTACTATCAATATTTAAGTTATTTATATGAAGTACTCGTGTCTCAACGAGTTGACTGTATGATGAATAACTTAAGTCAGAAACACATGTCTATGGTTGGCCAAAATTCATTTTGTTAGCGGTCATCCCAAAGAATTCCTTTTTCTATTATATTATAGTTATTTCCCCGTCATACCTTTCTTGTTTTGATTTAATTACACTTGGGTTAAGAGTTTCACCCTTAGACAAGGAAAGTCTAAGGTTTCACCACATTACCCGCTACACTGGTTTTATACTACTCTGTGGTGATAATAGACTATCAAGTTCTTTCTTATCTTGGCAATCACAAATGTCGGTTTTGCTCCTGTTGATGACTCGGGTGTTGTTTTGCTTGTTCAGTTTTGGCAGTTGACTGTCCTGATGTCAGAAACAACTTGTATACTGACCAAAATTCATTTTGCTTTAGCAGTTTTCCCAAAGAATATCTTTTTTAAACTGTATTTATAGTTATTGCCGCGTTAATACCTTTCTTGTCTTTTACTGCGTTCAAAAAACTCAATCCTGTTGTAATAGACAATTTAATATTTATTAACCTATTAGAGTTACTAGATTTAAGTTGATCAAAAATTCCACAAAAAATCCGAAGTAAGTTAGAATCCGAATAATGTCCGAAATGTAATAAAAAGTCCGAAAACGGACTTTTGCCACCGATTAATAACTGTGATATATATATATATATATATTTACATATATATATACAATATATATTGGTTAAAGAAATTGCGTTTATGTTCAGTATATATTGGTAGAACAACTCAACTTTTAAAATAGGAATGGTAGGATAATTAAAAAAGCACTATGACTGCATTTAGATTTTTTGTACAAAATATTGATTTTGATGGCCTGGTATTGAATTAATTATCAAAGAAATGATTCACAAAAGAAAAGAAAAAATGCAATAAAACAAACAAGACATAAAAAAGTTATAATTATTTATATTATAGTAGGAAATATCAAGCCGTTATTTTTAAAACATATTATCATTTTGAAAATTGAAACAGTAAAAAAATTCAAAAAATTTATAAAAAATGGTGACAAATGTACAAGTTAGAAAAAAAAAAGCTAATATGTTCACCTTTGAACTCTCAAAATTTCCATGAGCGGCAAACCACTAAGATATATTCAAATATAATAAATGTATGTGGAACACTTTTTCATTTTCGCTGCACTTATTACTTTTGGGATAATTTGTTGTTGATTTTTAATTGTTTTAAATGTGTATTTTAGCCTACCCTAACGTTTTTAAAATTAATTTTTATTCCAATATGTTTATAATATTCAAAAAAAATTAAGGCTGCTTGAATTTTTGCAACACTATCAATAAGTGTAAAAGTGCAGTATTTACCGGTTCCTTTCCTCCGTCGATTGCCGTTTTCTTTTTTGTGTTTATATTTACATTTACATGTTTTTCCTATTGTTTCATTTGTTTGTGAAGTTTTTAGAGACCCTGTTTGATACAGTGACTATTCGTGTGTGGTATTTTGGAGTAATACGAATAAATGGATTATCCAAAACTCTCTTTTGATCAGTAAGTAAAAATATCGCAGCAAATTCTTACTTTACAGACACACATTTTGCCCTAATTCGGGTATGATGCTGATTAATAATTAATGAAGGTAGGTTAAAACTCTCTGTACCTATGACTGCATTTAAAACTTATCAAATTTTTATACAAAAATTAAAAACTATTTTTCCGATATCGCCTTGTAACACTTTAAAAGAAAATAAATGAAATTATTGTTAAAATTATTTATAAATAGACATTATTCTACTACTTTTAAATTTGTGTCCTTTCATTTCGTATTTTTTTATTTTCTTTTTTTTTTATTGTTACTTGTTAAAATTATTAATAAACATACATTATTCTACTCTTTTAAATTTAATTATGTCCATTCATTTCGTGTTTTTATTATACTACTTGTTAAAAGTATTAATAGGTACATTTATTTAACTCTTTCTTTGCAAAAAGTAGTTAAAACGTCTATTTCCCTCGCACACACAACATATTAGCAAAATCTACCACTGGCACCCTGACTATAAAAGGAGCTCTCACAAATCTGTTCCCCAGACTCTTGTAGTCCAAATTCAAGAAAACAAATCCATGAACAAAAAACAAACGACAAAATTGTTTTAAAGTTTTATAAAGATGTTGGTCTTTCGTCCCTGTGAAATTTCTTATTAGATTAAGTAAAAGTTCGGTCTTATAGCGTCAGATATTTGCCTTGTGAGAGTTGCGAGTCTCACAAGACAAGTGGATAATAATCATCAAATCATATCCAAAACTCATCATTCGCTACAGTGGATCAGTTAAGACCCTACTGAAGACAAACTAAATTGTATAAAATTTATTATTTTTTTTGGCTACTCCTAATTAAACTGGTGAGACATAACACATGGCGCCATCGCTCAACCTACACCTGAATTATATAATGTAAATTTAGATAAGTGATGTCGCTAGTGTCGTAACTAATAACCTTAAATGCTGTCGCAGTTATCGATAAAAAGCAACTCAAACTAGTATTATTATTCGATTATTTATATTATACCAACTATCGTACTGCACTCTCAGACTTTCCAATAGACATTTACATCCCTATTCACTAGAGGTTGAAATTTTGACCAAGTCTAACTTGACAGTAACATTTTTAACAGCTGAACAAATAATTTTTCTAAATGTCACAATTACAAAATGACAGCGACATAAGTGGCGAACGACGATTTTTGGCAACTAGCCCTGGTCTAACCCTTAAACGTTTTTAGTGAATACGGGGGCTAGAAACATAGATCATTTCCCTTATGTGCATATAAACTTTTGTTTATGCTTATACGCTCTTAAATAAGAGCATTCTTTTCTAAAGATGGTCGTTATAACTTCTTCAAACAACGTTTATAACCTTAGAATGCTATAAACAAACACGTATTTAATACTGAAAACAAATTTTTGCGATGATAAGGGCGGGGTCCACCCTAGCTCATAAACAACTGCCAAGTTGTACATCAATTTATTGAATATATGTGCAAATATTTACCAATCTATTCACCACCCCATAATATTCCAAAGTGACTTGATTACAGATGATGGATTATATCTATCGATAATTAGGTTCAAGGTCGGTTTTCTGATCACCCTGTTTAGAACCCGCGACAAAAAAATGTTTTCGCCTTTACGCTGCGGCGGTATACTTAATATATAACATACAAAACGATCGATATTTTTTACCAATTTATCGGATATATCGAAAAAAATTCCCATCCCTAGTCAGGATAATAAACCAGTGCTGGCAAATGACCTGTCCTTTATAAAAACGTTCGAAAGTATGCTTAAGTTGCCTTTATAAACTTTCAATGATACCAAAATTGACCTGTTAAATAAAACAAGGCATTTTTGTCATTTAAGGTCACTTTTAGTAAGCAACGCCCAACACTAACAATCACAGCATTTTCTCACACCTTCTGATTTGATAGCCTTTAAATATCAGTAAACTTTTTTATTTTACACCAAAATACCTATGGTTTTAGCCCTTGGCACCAGATGAGGACCAGAGACAAAACAGTTGAGTTGCTTTTTTTTAACTTATGGTATCAAAGTATTCATATTAAGATGAAACTACAACTCAAATAAAAAACATTGGCAACAGAATGTAAAAATTAAATAAAAACTATATTTTCTTAAACGTTAGTTTATATTTAACAATTATATTGTTGTTAACACTTCAGCTTTGATTTCTGAGCTGGGGATAGTCGGAATTACTTCTTCTTTTGGCTCTACAACAGAGACATTGTCAGGCAAAGGTTTCTTAGGTCCCATCTTTCCTGTGGCATCATATGGTAACATGATTTTAACCTATAACAAAAAAAATTTTTTTACTAAAATACTAACTCTTTTTTTATGTCAATAATACAAATTTATTTTTATTGTTAACTACCACTTTTGTCTTCCTAGCATAAGTGTTTTATTACTTTTAGTAGCGTAGCCAGGGGGAAGGGGTTCGAGGTCCGCCCCCCCCAGTCATATTAAAAACAACAGCTTTATAGTATTTAAGAAAAATAGTTGTTAATTAAAAAAGTGAGATCGCACTGTTACATGTTACATGAACTTTAATTTGGAAAATTGATGTTTTTGTAACAGGAATATCTTGTAACCTTCCCTATGCCAACCAACCTCATAGAGTGACTCCCTTGTATTACACCAGTCCACCACTTTGTTTAGATAATTTTTAATTTTTTCTTTTAATAAAGGAACATATTATTGAGTAGGATATTGATGTTTATTTTTCAGGGTTTTAGTTATATTTGAAATTCATAATATACTAAAATGTAGCATTGTTCTGGTGCCCCCCCCACCAGTGTAATTTCTGGCAGCGCCACTGGTTCCTTTTATATTTTCAATGAAAAATTTTACAGTTAACCATATTCTAGTCTTGTTAATACTTATTTAAGTATTTTATTTACTTGCTATTTTACATTTATATAATCCATAATCAAACCAAAGTTTTATAATAAACTGTAAACAAAATAATGTAACTCCTTCACTAACCTTAATTCCTAATACACCTTGTCTGAGTAATACGTGTCTCGTGGCAGTATCAACATAATCATTGCATGGGTCACCAGAATGGATCATAAGCCCGTCAACGAATTTCATGGATTTAGCTCTCTGTCCTCTCAGTTTTCCAGAAACTACTACCTCACAACCTAAATTTGGAAAATAAAAATATTAAGATATTAAAATCATCAAGGTTTAACAGTGAAGTATATATTTGAATCAATATTCATTTCTACACAAAATGTCCTGGACTGTTAATGGCAGGTTTAATACGGACTGGATCTGAAATATAGTTTAAATATTTTTTGCATGAGTTGCATTCACAGAAACGTTAAATAAAATCCATGATTTTAAGATACATTTTGATATCACATTAATATATATTTTAAATATTAACTTTTATTTTATGATTTGAAATCATTCTATGTTCTATGCTTTACAAGTAACACCTTCATAATTAAGGAGCATTTTTCCTTACTGGTTCTTGTTAGTTTTACTCACCGCCTTAACCCAAGCATTTTACACTTTCTTGATATTCTTTTGAAAAAAAGAAAAAATGACAGCTTTCAAGAAGACTGCTGGGCGTAGTTTGAACCTTTTTTTATGGAGGGAAAGGTTGAGTGAAACATAATTTTAAAGGACTTTTTTCTTAATTCAACCACCAACATTTGATTCAGCAGTTCCATCACCATGTATTTCACGAAGAACATACCCAGTTTCCTCAAAAAATAAATGTTTGGCTGGGGTATTCTGGAAGGAAATTAAACAGCCCCACATATCTCTGAATGCAGCAGGATACCATCACTCCAGTTATTGTTCAAAACCCACATAGTTCCACTTTGGCATTACCAACAGAGTGGCCAGCTCGCTTGCCAGATCTTATACCCTTTGATTATTTTCTATGGAGCTATGTGAAAATTCAAGTTTTCAAAATGTCTCCAGATTCTCGGGACAAACTACGGGAACATATCAGTGTGGGTGCATGAATACACCCTGAAACCATCCATAATATGAGGGAAAAATTCACAAACATTTAATTTAATATTTAAAATGAAAATTTCATATTTTTCTTTTTCTGCTTTGTTCAGTTTTTTTTTTAAATTCGTTTTTTTCAGTTGTTTATTAAATGTTATACAGTTTTAATAAAATGAAATATTTACCATTTCATTTTTGTGCTTCACTTAGTCTGGAGTATTGACTGACATTGGTAACCTCAAAAAATATCCCAAAAGTATAATGATAATTTTATTACGAAACATTATTATTTGAGAACTGCTGAATCAAATGTTTTCAAAATTGAGGATTGAATTAACACTTTTGCTGCGGAGACCGCACATGTGCGTCTTCTTGCAACCTCTATAATGTGCGTAGTACGCGCAAGAGCGTCGTATGTTTACACAAATTTTAAATGCTGGTATGGGTCTCGCATTTTTAGGAAGTCTCTGTACTTTTAACTGCATATAACATAACATTTGAACTTACAAAAATGAAGAGCCATAGTAACTGAAAAGCATAATGTTTTTCATTACTTTTTCTTTATGAATAACCAGTTGTATTCCCTTTTTTACTTTTTGCTTCAGTCTTAAGTTTTGTTAACATTAGTCCTATAAATAAGCAATATATACTCAAAGGCACAAGTGCGTTGTCCGCACAGCAGTAAAGATTTGTAAAAATGCGCGGGAAGACGCACATGTGCGTTTTACAAAAAACAAATAACAGGAACCTTTTTTTCTAGTTAATTAGTAATAAATAAACATTACATTTCGAACTATCATAGTTTACATTGAATATTCTATATTCGCACATAATAACAGCCAATTTCGCCCGCAGCGAAAGGGTTAAGAATAAAAAGCCCTTTAATATGATGTTTCACTTGACCCCCCTTTCTTAAAAAAAAATTTCAAAAAATGGCTTGTTCATATATTATCATTCCAAATTTCACTGCAATATATATTAAAAGTTAGGCTTTATATTCTTAGTGTATAGTATTAGCTGAAGTGGGGCAGCAAAAAATTAATACCAAATTAGCACCAGGTCAGGTGCCACCTTTCTTAAAGTTATACAGAAAAGGTGAAAGACAAATGTTTTCAGAATCATCATACTACTGAAATAAATGCTCAAATTTTATTTTATAGATCCTTTTTCTTGTCTCTTTGATGTCTTCTTCAATTTAATTGGAAGCTGCACACAAAAACATCATAAGAGTTTTTAAAAACTTAAAGCGCCTGGGTTTGTAATATTACCAACGCCTGTCTTACCTTTCCTTAGCACTCTTTCCAAATCAGTTGTCTCTTTAGAAAATAGTACCCCAAAAGGCTTATATGGTGTCTTAAATATTTTCATTACAAAATTTTCAAGAACAGGACAATTTTGGCCAGAAGTGTATTTATTTATTTATGTAATGTAACCATACAACACCATGTTACATCCTACTATAAGAAAACACTAAAAATTGATTTTTGGTATGCATCCTTTTTGAAATAGTATAATCACTCCACATAATATTTAATTAAAGTGAAAAAATATACGAAATCATTATATGACAGATCTTTGAAACCTTTACCTTCAAAACTGCCAAGTTTATTACCGATTAGTTTTTTTCATATTTCTGTTATTGGTGTATTTTATTTATTTTCTGTATCGATTCATTTTCTGTTAGGTTAGCTTTGCCGTAAAAAATTGACCACTACATTTGCTTTTTAAATAGTAGTTTTCATTTTGTTCATGAAATGCTCCATGATGTGTCAACAAAACAACAAACATGTTTATTATCATTTTCAGATTTACAAATTTTGATTTCTAGATAGACCCCAACACTACATGACATGTTAATTTGATTTACAAGGTTACACAAATATACCCTCAATTAAGTAGTATATATTTTTTTTAAGATTATTACCTTCATTTTTATATGATTTAACTGTATAGTTACCATAATATTTATCACATTTTCAAAGGAAACTAAATGAATAATTTTCTTTAAACCTTTTAACTTTTCTTATAACACTACTTTTGTCCAAAAAAACTCACCCTTGGCTCCACATTCCATGATGTACCTAAGCACACCATAGCATGCTCTTCTGACAGCTAAACCACCAATCAATTTGAATCTCAAAGATTCAGCTTGAGCGATAGCACATAATCCTCTGTTGGCTACCTTCTCACCATACAGTACTACAGAATTCTCAGGGAAGTTAAACCTCTTTTGTACCACTGAGGTCAATTCTCTGATTCTCCTATTCTTTTCTCCCAGTACACGATCAGTTCTCGTGGCCATAATGATGATTTCTGTACGAGTAGGGGTGACTCGCACTTCAACACCAGAATAACCATCCTCAGACAATTCTCTAGAAAAAAATAGCTAATTAAGCTTTTAGCCTTACTTATTTTACAGTTTGCTAAAATTGCTAACAAAATCATTCTTTAATACACAATAAGCTGACTTATGTTTGTTACCATAAAAATTAGTAAATATAGTACGAAGAAATTTCAAAAGTTAACAATTCAAACTAAATTAATAAGATATTCTACAGACTGCTTTGTAGCTAAAGGGAGGTCACTGTATTACTGGTTTTCAAAACATAAAACCCTTATTTTTCATTCACAGTTTAGCTAGTTATTAAAAAATAGTGGTGTTTTAGATGTCCGTATTACCCTACGTCCCTACATGATAAAAAATCTGCTGAAAAATAAACTCCACCACACTTCCTTCCCACCACATGTAATGCAGAAACCTGATTTTTAAACATAGCTGATATTTTTTATTTTGGGCATATTTTGTTTGTTGGCCAAAGAAAATATATCGTACCTGGTTAAAAATTCATTCAATTCTGCTTTGAAGACTCCGTCTCCGACGAATTTTCGTTTTTTGGAAATTGTAGTAGCCATTTTTCTTCTGGTACGACAACGAAAAGAAAGAAAGACCACGCGGCGTTTGACGTTGACGTTTATGTCTGGCAGTGGCAGTGGCTAAAACTAAAGGCGTTTTTTTGTTAATCAACCGATTTTGAATAGTTTTAAAAGATCTTTTTCTTCTCGTATCGATGACGTCATGGAGAAAATAGTTTCATTTGATTTGCAATGTTTTTGTAAAACGTTTCAATTCAATTTAGTTAAGCAGTTGAGCTGCCAAATGTGTTCGGATTCTAATGTCACATAACTAAAATTTTTTCAATTTGTTGTTTGCAATAATATTTAATTTAGTTTTATTTTTTGGACTGCAATATTTATTCACAATGAACGTAAAACTAATATATTGCCATGGTTGAGAAAGTTGAGCAAACACATAATTACTCTGGATTCAAATAGAGCAAACATTTAAAGCCATTAGTAACTTTAGATGTTTGCTTTCCATTTCATAATATAAGCTGATGAGAATCAAAACGAAAATTGTATTGTAATTGTTATTGGGTACTGGCAGTTGGAAATTATAGAGAAACAAAGAGTTATACAGGGTTATATTTCTGATTATTACAAAACTCTGTATTTTGCTATTGCCAGGTTTCAAATATTTATACTCATCAGAGCAATATTTATGAGTGCCAACTACGACACAAAGCCTTGAATACTATAGAAAGCCCTTTAAGTGTTTGGTTCATCGTTTATTTCCGCGGAGTATAAACAAGTTTTGTTTAATATACGACATGGGCTTCCTGGCTCGGTGGTAATATACTCGGCTTTGAATGCAGCACATATGTGTCCGAATCCTCGTTCAAGATCTTTTTCAGGTTTTTTTTAACAAAACCTATAATTAATAAAAATTAAAATTAGGTTCAATTAGTATTGGTTAGGTTTGCATTAAAGAAAGGGCGCGATAGCGCGTATATATTTAAACGGGGAATTTTTAAAACAAAGCCTATACTGTTAGGTTTTACCGTTTGTTTCTATGATTTTGATTCTAAAATTCAGTAAAAGTGTTTGCGCAGAAATTCCAGAAGCGGAAGTTCAAAACAGAAAATGAGTGATATCTATAAATCAGTTTTAGTTATTTTAATATAGTATGTTGAACCCAAATAAACAATGAATACACGCCTAACTAAATTATAAAGAAACTACTATTTAGTGAATACTAATTTAAAATGTATACATCCATTCTTTATGTATATTCTAATTTGTGCTTCATTTATGAACTAAAAATGTAACTAAAGCGGAAATTGTTTTACGCCTATTTATCGAGCACCTACTCAATCGGTAGGATGTATTGTTGAAAATTGCTCATTCTTCTTGCTGGCGTCGTAGATTATACAGGAAATATTTCAGATTTTAACATAGTTGCCAAATGTCGCGTCTCTTTAGAACAGTTGAAGTTGATTTAATGTTAATTACCTATATTACGTTTGGTTATAAGTACATACTGATTGCCAATGAATATTAATTGTAAATTTCAGTATTCCAGATATGAGCTGTTATAAATAATATTTCTTTTCAAATCTTGTACCAGTTGCCTAAATGTGTTTATAAAAATTAACTATTGTTCCGGTAATACATTTTACAGATGCCACACTTTCCGCTCATAACAAGCAGTTATCGCTACTTTGAAATAGCAGCTTGCAAAAAGCTGCTCCAAAACCGCAGTTTTTGCCGGAGCATGCGATTCGCCCGCACAGTTGCATAGCAGGTTTGGATTGGCGGCAAAAAGCAAAAAAATCAGCTGTTTCTTGGTAAATCAAGGATCAAGGTCGAAGTCTACCACACTGAAGTATATGAGTAGAAGTAGTTAGTTTTGTTTCTGTGATATTACTTATTTCCAAGAAAATTACTAGTTTTCAGAGTTTTATAATGTTTTTTTATTTAGTTTTCTTAAATACCCTAATGGGTTATGTTAATAAAATTATAATTTCCGGTAAAACAATACTATAAATTATTTACTACACACCCAATTTAAACCTCAAAATTAAATAGTACAAAAATTAAACGAATATGCATGATACTCAGATACTACATAATATAGACCGCAAAAACCCTACAATTTCATAATACGCAATTTTACCTTCTATCCTTCACCCAACTGTTTTCGATCCTTGCTGTTAAATTGCTATCCTGCGGACGGCGACAGCAATCCGGTACATTTTTCTACCGCAAATAGAGGTGATGGCAATAACGCGATTTTAAATAAGCAGCTACTTCTTGAAATATAAAGTAGCGGTAAGCAGCTTTGGCCAAATAGCTGCTTCAAAATAGCAGCTTCGCAAATAGCAATCCATTCCTACTCTGGGAGCCGCAAGACATTAGAAGGTTCATGCTGCCTGAAGGCCGCGGATTATAGACCCTTGCTCTAAACTGTCAATTTTGATACCTTTTAATTTATTGCAAAGATCATCCCTCATAAATAATGCGCGTGTCAACTGATTTAATAATAGTAATAATAAAAATAATCCGCGCCTCACGTATCCCTAGAAAATTTCACTGCTTAGTGCCAAACGACACGTCTCAGGGTCAGAAATCAACGTTAAAGTGCGGGACACGAAAGAAAACCGTCCTTAAAATAAAGGTTCATAGTCTTAAGCAAGCGGAAAAATAAAATTTGTGTACGCAAATAAATTGTATGTTATTTTATTTGCTGTAATAGTTTGCCTCTTCACCTTTAAAGTTGGGATGTTCCTAGTCTCCATGCACTTGCCGCTAGAAGGTTCTAGCTATTTCCAGTGGCGCCTATACATTTCGAGCATTTGTTTTCATTTCTATATAAATGCGTTGCGTTGAATTTGAATTATTATTTCGAAGTAACGATGGCGAGCAAAAGAGGAAAAACAATTCGAAGCGGTGCACGTGAAGTTATTGCGAGCGTTATAGAGGCCTGTACTAGAGAAGCTGAAAATAATAGTTTGACTATTCCAATTCAAAATCGAACAGAACGCGCTGGATTTTGCACTGGTGTTTCGGAAAGTAGTGTAAGAAAAATTCAAAGAGAACATAATGATCGCTTATGTTCTACTTCACCTTTAAAATCTCCTGGGAAAAAAAGACCCTGATTATCATACAAAAATAAAATTGACGATGGTGATTTTCAAGTAATTCGACGAACAATAGAGGATTTTTATATAAACTTGAAGAAGGTTCCGACCTCTATTCAAACGCCTACTTCGTGCTGTAAAGAACAAAATAGATTTTCCGTACGGGTATAAAACCTTAAATCGGCTTTTACGATCAAATGAGAGACCAAATATTAAATACCTGGTGTCAAAAAATATCTAATATTGCAATTAATATTTGAAAAACTACAGAACTCATATTTTTCCAAATTGACACATCAATGTAGTTATAGTAGGGGAGCCAGCACTGATTCCAGTGAACAAGATTTATCAAAATTTTAACTTATGCAGTTCGACTTTGGGCTATTCGGGTATGCCAAAAGTGACCGTTTGTCTCCATTTGTCATATTACTTTGTACACGGGGCGTCATTGTGAAGTACTAGACTAGTTTTCTAATTGCGTGCTAATGTTAAAGGGGAGTGAATCTTGGATCTTTTAAAGAAAAAAGTTTAATATGAACCTAAAAGTCTTAACTATGGAGATACAGGGTTTTAAAAAAACATTTTTTTTAATCCTAATTCTGATGCTATTATAGATAAATTACTGTGTGAAATTTGATACCCGTCTTTTACGCATAAAAGAGCATTTTTTATTAAAAATCAATTTTTGAAATTTCTACCAGTGGCCTGCATATGTAATTAACCTAGGTAAATCCGTATGCTCCTTAATGCATAGAAGACGTGTATCAAATTTTCATGCAGTTATCTACAATAGCATCAGAATTGGGATGAAAATAAAATTTTCTTTTTAAACTTTACAATCCTGTATCTCAAAAGTTGAGACTTTTAGGACATAAAAACACCCCCTTTAACATCAGCACGCAATTAGGAAACGTCCTGTATAGTACTTCACAATGACGGCCCCTGTATAGAGTAATATGACAAACGGAGACAGACGGCCACTTTTGGCATCCCGAGTAGCCCAAAGTCGAACTGCATAAATTAAAATTTTGATACTGGATCTGATCTGCCCTTGTAAAATCTGGACTTGTAAATCGTGTATCACTATACTGGGTGGTCGAATAATAGTAAACTTAGGCAGTAGCCTGGGAACCGTTAATGACAGAACTCAAGAAAAAATATATTTATAGGTAAATCGATCAAGAAAAATTAAATCATTTTAAAATTCGAAAGTTCGCCGTTTTTGCAACACAAAAGAGATATAGAAGTGCGGTATACGAAAGAAAACAGACAAATATAGATAAAGGTTCATTAAGCATAGTTACATTTTTTAATAATATATGTGGGAAGTGCGTATAGTCAAAAGGGAGTGCCATAATATTTAAAGAACGACGGGACACCACTGGTTTAAAGAGATTTCTCGGCCGACTTTCCTAAACCGATTGACTACGCCCGGTTTCGTGTCCCGCACTATATTTAGCTCTGCTTGGAGGCCATTTGCTAGATAATTACCGGAAGGACTCAGATTCTCGAGCAAGTATTTTCAAACTGTCCATTATATTAACTTTTAATTTACTGTAAAGGGAACCCTCATGAACAACGCGCTTGTCACCTGATTTAAAAGTCAATTTGAAATAAAACTAGTTGAAATAAAATATAGTAGATAATATATTTTGTTCATATATCTGAAATACACTTAATAAATAGGAAAATTAAAGCTAAAAAAACAATAAACTTCTTTTTTTAAGAGGACGCCATACCTACAACAATTTAAATAACAAAAATTGCAATAGTTTCATTTCATTACGAAACTAAAGCAAACATGGAACGAAAAATGTTTTATACTCGAAAATATATCGCTCTATTTTTAAAATATATTTTTTTCTCAATTCATATAGAGCTAAAGTACAATATATTCTACACATAAGTATATAATAAATTCAAATGAGATATTTTGTAAATCCTAATTTATACATATAACGTAGATCAGGAGTACAAAAATTGTAAAAATTGTTGTTATCTTCACAATCATCAAGTATCACAACCGGAATCTTTTGACAATATATCCAAAATAAGTAGATGATTGTTCTTCAATACATTTCTCATGACTTATATTCAGTCAACACAAAAATCAAATAGAAAAGACAGATAATACTATCGTTTATAAGTACATACAAAATTTAATTTCATATTAAAAGCTAGTTACGTATACAGGGTGAAGCAATTAACCGCAGTAAATTTAATATTTTGAAAGATATTATTAATTTGAAAAAAAAAATGTTTTACCCGTCAAATTTATTTGTTCTACTCTGGATCTTTTGATAATACTGATTGAATTTAGACATTAATTATGTGAAAATTATGACGTCATGCATTTTTTTAGTACAACAACTCGCATATTAATTGTTTTTCAAGATCACTGGAATATTCTGAACTCATTTTATGTTTCATCTCCTATAGGGGAGAACCTCCTACAGTGGCCAGTCTTTAACAGTGGTACTCGAAAATATGTCGGTCCACGTTTTGGTCAGTCTCATTGTTTATGTAGTAGAGAGAGCATCGCTTTTTTGGCTGCCGTAAGTTACGTTTACAGGTATGTTTGCTCTTTGTTTATTTCGTAATGCTTTGTAACCATAAGCTGGTA
Organism: Kuschelorhynchus macadamiae; assembly: GCA_030620095.1. Lineage (NCBI taxonomy): Eukaryota > Metazoa > Arthropoda > Insecta > Coleoptera > Curculionidae > Kuschelorhynchus > Kuschelorhynchus macadamiae. The sequence continues at coordinate 957,284 of JAUTXW010005371.1, forward strand.
ATATTTTTAAAATAAACTGCAGTATATTAGTTATATTTTGTACCTTTTATTTCTTAAGAATAATAGCGTTTGAATTTGTTTTGATCAAACGTTTAGAAAACGTGGTTTCTCTAACAGTGGCCAGGGTTGTTGTTTTTAACAGTGGCCACTACTAAAGTGCCACTAAAAGCCACTGTAGGTTCCTTTTTTTTTCAGCATTATGGACGAATCAAGGTACAAGAGATCCAACATTGGAAAAAACAGTGCTGCAACAATGAGAGAGGCTCTTTACCGTATATTTGAAGGTGGTTGGAGTGTTAAAAAAGCGGCCCAGGAATTCAAGATCGCAAGGACCACCTTAAGACGTTATAAATCAAAATGCGAACGAGCGGGAGTTGATGCTGATTTTGCCAACATGGATGTAGGGAGAACACCACGACTTACACCAAATTATGAAGTCAACAAAGTGTTCAGCAAGTCTGAAGAGGAAAAACTTACAGATTATTTGAAGCAGATGGCGAATTTGCACTACGGGTTGAGTCCAACGCAAGTACGATTTTTTGCTTATGAATTAGCTGTTGCTTTTGATAAGAAGATTCCAAACAATTGGAGGAAGAATAAGTGTGCTGGAAAAAACTGGTTTTATAAATTTATGAAAAGAAATAGGAGCATTTCTATTCGATCTGCTGAAGCAACGTCCTTGGCTAGAGCAATGGGATTTAATAAACCAGTTGTTGATAAGTTTTTCACAAATCTTACCGTTTTATATGAAAAATATAAATATACTCCTGCCCAAGTATATAATATAGACGAGACTGGCCTTACAACAGTCCAAGGCTCCAGTAAAGTTATAGCGACCAAGGGCCAAAAACAAATAGGGAAAATAACATCAAGTGAAAGAGGCACCCTTGTTACCATGATTGGAGCCATCAATGCAATAGGTAACTCTATCCCGCCTTTCTTAATATTTCCGCGGAAAAATTTCAAATCACATATGCTTAAAGGTGGACCACCTGGAGTACAAGGTGATGCTTCTCCCAGCGGTTGGATAAATAAAGAAATATTTCATAAATGGTTTCAATATTTTATCAACCACGCTAGACCAACGGCAGACTTCCCGGTTCTTCTACTGATGGATAACCATGAGAGCCATATTTCTCTTGACGTTATTAAAATGGCTAAACAAAATAACGTGCAGCTTCTAACATTACCGCCACATACAAGCCATAAACTCCAGCCCCTGGATAAATGTGTTTATGGTCCATTAAAACGACAATACAATAATGAATGCAATAAGTGGATAACTAACCATCCTGGTCTAAGAATAACTATCTACGATATAAGTGAGATATTAGGACAAGCCTATCCATTGGCTTTTACAACAAACAATATCGTATCGGCGTTCAAACACACTGGAATATGTCCACTCAACAGTGCCATTTATGATGAAAGCGAGTTTATTCCAGCATCTGTAACAGATCAACCTCTACTTCAAGAAAATACCCAAAACTCACCCCATGCAGGACCCTCAAATGAAGGACGTACAGATGTTGAAAATGCCAATGTAACACAAGGAACTCATTTATACTTTTCACCGGAGACTATTGCACCATATCCGAAAGCTACCAAATGTAAGAAAACCACACTAAATAGAAAGAAAAGGAGCACAGAAATTCTAACTAGCACCCCAGTTATGGAGAAGTTTCAAACTGAAGAGATAGTAAAGAAAACGGTAGTAAAAAGAGCAGTTTTTCAAGATGAGGACGATTTACCCCTGAAGTCTCTGATACCAATTAAAAAAAAGAAAAATAACAAGCGGCCCAATTCCAGTTCTTCTAGTGACAGCGACGATAATATTTCATATGCCTCGTCAACGTGTACCGAATCGTTTGAAGGGGAGGACAATATGACCTTAAATCAATTAGATGACATAAAGGTTAACAGTTTTGTCCTTGTAAGATTTCCTACAAAAAAAACTATCAAATATTACGTAGGTCAAGTTACCGAAATTCATCCTCAAGACGATGAATATGATGTGTCATTTTTACGATACCAGCATAAGAAGTTTGTTTTCCCCTTAGTTCCAGACATTTCCACCATCATGAAGAGGGATATAGAAATTGGGCTTCCTGAAACAAGTGTCACTGGGGGCACTTCAAGGATGAACAATTCATTTGTGTTTTCTATTGACTTAAGTAGTTATAATGTATCATAAGATTTCTTGTCTCCCGTTTCGTAGACATGTGTTTATACAGTTTGAAATTATTCATTTAGTTCATTTTTATACCAAATAATAAATATAATAACCATAAATAAATCCTTTATTTTGGTTTAAAAAGCAGTGACCATTGTTGGGGTATGGGGTGGCCAGTGTACCTTTCTTTCTCCAACAGTGGCCACATTTTTAAACTTTTAAAAAATATTACTTTTTTTTCCTAATTTATTTTTTTTTAATTTTACACGTAACATATGGTATAACTAACATTTCCAGGTTTCTATAAATATATAATTAAATAATAAAATGATTGAAATAGTTGAATTATAGCAACATACCTTGAAAGGTGGCCACTGTAGGGGGTTCTCCCCTACCTAAGTTTAACTGGTTTTCCGTAATAAAGACTGATGAATGGTCGTTATTAAAGTTTGCTTATGCTGCTTATGAAACCCAACTCTCACCTCTCTGACTTTTGTCAGGTAAGTATTGCGAATTAAGTAATTATATTACAAATATTCTTCATTCTGGTGAATGAAATATCGCAACATTTATAAACATATGCATATAGAACGAACTCGGAATTACGAAAACACGCTAATATATCATTTAGGCAGATTACAAATAATAGAGATCCCAAATAGGACCCTTGCGGTACTCCAGAAGTTACTGGAAATATGTCCGAGCTTGACCCTAAATTTTCTATTTGTTAAATAAGATTCAATCCTTTTCAGGAGGCTGCCATCCGAACCGTCCGACTTCAGTTTACTTAGTAAAATTTTTTGATCAATTTTGTCAAAAGCTTTCCTAAGTCGGTATAGATGGCATCCACCTGAACCCGACACTCCAGATTTTCTCTGATGTACTCTGTATAAACCAATAGGATACTTTCTATGGCTCTACCTGGAAGAAAGCCGTGCAGTTCCAAAAGCAGCTTCCTTTTAACCAGATTAAATATATACAGGATGTCCCGAATTGCAGTGTCCAAACTTTAACAGCGCATTCTGCATTCAAAATAAGCCCTAATTTTCTATATAAACATATATCGGCAAATGCTTCGTTTTCGAAATACAGGGTGTTAAAGTTTTAAGAAAAAAATTGTTATTTAGTCATAACTTTTTTAGTACTTGAGATATTGTTATTAAATTTGGTAAACAGCATTTGAGTAACAAAAGGCAATTTTTGATTTGAAATATTTTTTAATTCTTTATCAGTGGCGTCCGTACAGGATTTTTTATTGAATATTCTTGAAGAAAAAATGGTACGCTACTGCTTTTTCTGAAAACAAAAATCATTTCTATGATCCCCACTCAGTTTGGAGCAAATTTGATTCCTCGCCTTTTTTTCGTGCGATGCAAGGATTTCGAGTTAAAAACTAAAAACTATTTTTATGTATGGCGTAGTTAAAATTTCCATTATTGTTAATTATTTCAGTGGCAAAACCTTTAACCTCTTGGAATGTCATGATTGCATTTTTGTGACAATTGAACAATTGCTAGTTTCGTCTTTAAAGTGTGACATTTGAGTTTTTAGAGTAAATAAATGTCAGGTACATTACAGTTTATACAAAAAGGTAATTATCAGTCTAACTAGTGATTTCAAAATGGTGTTATTTAGTAACTTTGAGTATGCTGATATTCATTTCGTTTATGGTTTCTATAATGGAAATGCAAATGCAGCAGTACGGGAATACCAACGAAGATTTCAAATAGAAGATTACCTTGCAAACAAGTTTTCATTAAAACGCATTTAATGTTTAGGAATTTTGGACTCAAAAAAAAATCCGAGAAACGAAGGTAGGAGAAATGAACAATATCGAAACGTAATTTTAAATAAGTTTGACAACGATAGGACATTAAGCCTACGAAGAGCAGCTCATAATTTACAAGGCAACGCAGTTTTTGTTTCTAAAAATAAGGTTCATCGCGTTTTGAGGAAAGATCACAGGAAGCCATTTCAGATGCAGCCAGTTCAAAACTTACAACCTGGTGATGCCGAAAAACATGTCAGTTTTTGCAATTGGTTTTTGCGCCAAATAGAGGAAGACGAGAACTTCCCAATAAAAAATTTATGGACTGATGAAGCCACATTTACCCGAAGCGGCTCAGTAAATTTCCATAATTTACGAATCTGGAGCCATGACAATCCACGTGTTGTACGAACTAGAGCATTTCAGCAAGAATTTTCTGTTAATGTTTGGTGTGGTGTAATAAATGAAATTTTTTGCGGGCCCATATTCTACCAACACGCCTAGATGGACAGTTATTTAATGATTTTCTGCAAAATGAGTTATTTCAATATCTAGAAAATATTCCTCTAAATCTTAGAAACGAATTCTGGATTCAAATAGACGGGGCTCCCGCGCATTTTGCACTTGTAAATCGCGAGTGGTTAAATAATAATTATCCAGAACGGTGGATTGGACGATTAGGAGCTACAGCCTGGCCACCACGTTCCCCTGACCTTACACCTGTCGACTTCTTTGTGTGGGGTTATTTTAAAAATTTAGTTTATTCCAGACCAGTTCATACAAGAGAAGAACTGATTCTAAGGATAGAGCAAGCCTGTGAAACTATGCGAGCCAATACGAATTTTATACGCCATGCCACTGACACAGTTAAGAGCAGATGCCGAAAATGTGTCGAAGTTAGAGGAGCTCATTTTGAGCAATTATTGTGAATTTCAAGGCCCACATTAATCCTTAATGATATTTAAAGTGCTCTATAATTTTTTTTCACGATCTAAGTTAATAAAAGTTATGAATTCTAGTTTTTGTAAAATTAATTACGAACTTAGTTAATAAAGAGTAGTTTCTTGAAAATCAAGTATCATCTTCAAAATTGAATTAATTCTAATTACCGTTTTACAAAATGAATCGACGATTTTAAAATTATAAACTCATCTGTCATACTTTAAAGACGAACCTAGCAATTGTTCAATTATCACAAAAATGCAATCATGGCATACCAAGAGTCGACAATGAAGGAATGATGGTAAGTACCAAGGCCATTAGATGTTAATAGGTTGCCTGCTAACTTCTGCGATGTCACCCTGATAACCCAAACATAACGTAAATCTCCATTACAACGGATCGATGACGTCATCTCTCCTTAGTTTTCAGACAAGCTTTTATTTTAGAAACCCTACATACGTTGTTCAGAAATTATGAATTCACCCGGAATGTATGAAATAAATATCGAAAACCAAATAATTTTAAATACTTGCTGTTACAATCCCACCTTAAAGGTTTTGCTACTGAAATTAACAATAATGGAAATTTTAACTATGCGATACATTAAAATGTTTTTAGTTTTCTACTCGAAATCCTTACACCGCACGAAAAAAAGACAAGGGATCAAATTTGCTCCAAACTGAGTGGGGATTTTAGGAATGATTTTTGTTTTCAGAAAAAGCAGTAGAGTACCATTTTTTCTTCAAGAATATTCAATAAAAAATCCCGTACGGACGCCACTGATGAAAAATTAAAAAATATTTCAAATCAAAAAATGCCTTTTGTTACTCCAAGGCTGTTTACCAAATTTAATAACAATATCTCAAGTAATAAAAAAGTTATAACTAAAAAACAATTTTTTTCTTAAAACTTTAACACCCTGTATTTCGAAAACGAAGCATTTGCCGATATGTTTATATAGAAAATTAGGGCTTATTTTGAATGCAGAATGCGCTGTTAAAGTTTGGACACTGCAATTCGGGACACCCTGTATTTATAGAACAATTTTCCAAACAATTTGGCAATTATGAGTCGGTAATAGTTCAAGTTTTTTTGACCATTTTTAAAGATAGATATTATATGGGAGAATTTCCATGTCTCAGGATAAACTCCCGTGGAATGTGACTGATTAAATAATAGAAAAAGAGAATTGGATAAAGATGCACGTCTCTTAACAAAAAATCCCCTCACAAACTTCTGCTTCGGTGAATTGGAGGAAGCTAAATGATCGTTACATAAATCGTTATTATTATTATTATTGTTGTCGTTAAGATTATTGATATTCCCGGTTCAATAAACATGCTTTCAAAATATTTTGCAAACAACATCGTTACATTTCATAGCGTATAGGACACCAGAGCTACTTCTGTTTAATGATACAAATTGCCAAAATCTTTTATCCTCGATGTAGGCACTATATTTATCGCAATCCTCACGTATTAGTTGTCTCGTCCTACTTCCCAAGGGTTTAGGTCCGAATTATTTTTATAGATTTTCCATTTCTTGTGAAATAATGGAAATCTGTGATTTTACATATACACATTACAGAAGGTAGTTTTCAGTTGCATTTCTATAATTCAAGATGTGATTTTTTAGCTAATTAATAAAGATGCAGGTGGTAAATTGTCATTTTATTACTGTCATTGGAATGGAATCTATAAGATTCATTTTTTAAGGTTACGATTCCGTTTGCCGTCCCAAACTTTGTAATGTTACTGAATCCATATTATTCGGATTAAATTATCCATTCTAAATAGAAGCGTTTTTGCGTCATTCAGTTTTTCGATATTCCACGTTACCTAGGAGTTAATTGGCAAAAGATTAATTCATCCATAGCAAAATGGAGCGAAAAAAGCTTAATTTCCAGAATTTCAGGATTTGTTTATATTTCATGGCTTTCGCAAAGAGAGTTGATCTTTACTTAGTATTTAGTTATACGTCTAAACAGTACCTACCAAAAATATCAAAGACAACATTCTAATTGCTGTCACAAAAAAAGTTTGGAGTGGTAAAACGGTTGGTGACCCCAAAACTGTTTTAAAACATTTTTTCCTTCACATAGGGCGAAAAAAAAAATGGGGAAACACATCAATTTCCTTTTTTTTTTGTAGCTTTTTATTTCACTATGCAAGATAGGTTTGGCGGTATGAAACTGCACCCGGAAAACGAGAAAATGTTTAACTTCAATAGCAGTTAACTGTTTTAGAATACAATAAAACTCAGTCAATATTATTTCATTTCCTCCGGTTTAAAAAAAATACTCTACAGCATATGGCTCTGGGTAGATGAAACATCCCTCCTAGGCAGGGAGACCTACCCTGTTATTCAATAGTCGAGCGCCAGAGGAGAAGCCACGACAAATGCTTGACATATTGCAATAAATAAAAACAATTTTTTTTGCCCTGTATAAAAGAAAAAAATATTTTTCCTTTTAAATATAGAAAATTTTCTGTCTGTATCTTGAAAAATTAGCATATTCACACATCTTTAAATGAAACTTTTTTCGTAAAATTAGCGAAAGAAACACTTAATTATCACTTAAAGAAAAGTGATTCCGCCGGGACGCATCGTTGTGGTGTCGCCTCGCCGAGAAAGAATTTTTCTCTCGTCACAAAACACGAGACGATACTTCTTTCGTCGATAATTTCTCGTTTTTCTAGACTTCTCCCGAGCATTAAAAATATGTAATTCCTACTTTTTAACGATAAAAAAAGGTTTAATAGTTAAAGAAATAAGAAAATTTGGAAAACAATTTTTGCTAAATCTGTATCGGCATCTAAATTGAAGGTTACTATAAATTTCCACAGGGTTTTCCATATCCCTAATATAGCTTCTTGATTTTTAAGCACAGCGATTGGCCCAGAGTGGGATAATATGCTCGGATCGCTACGACAGTATCCAGCGAGTTGATTGCAAATACGACCATAGCAAATATGGGTCATTTAGCGGGCGTCCGACTCTGAAACAGAATTCTGTCGAATCTAAAAATGGCGACCGACTGAGATGAAACAGCTCCCCAAAAACGAAAATATTTTCATTTTAATAACAGTCAGTTTTTTTCATTTCGATATAAAAGCAATTTTTCCCTTTATTTAGGATTAGTCTAGAGGGTCTCTAAAAACAAGAAATAAATTTGCAATTTTTTGGAGCACATACAATTTTGTTTAATTTTTGTTTATGTATATTTTTTTGACATTAAAAAAATTGTATATATCATCTTTTTTTTAATTAATATATTTAAAAAATGCTAATAAAATATTTCGAAAAACCGCTGAAACCTGATAAATTTATAATAAATTTTTTTTAATACTTTATAAATTATCTGTTTGTAAAACATTTTTTTGGGGGGTAGCCCTAGGGGGATAAAATAACCCTTTAAAAAAAACCAAAGTATGAACTACATAACTACGATAATTTTTATCATTCCAGGAAGTTATTATTATATTAATATACGGTGTGCTGCGTATTAAAAATAAGCATATGACGTCATAATTTTTACCCAAAGGTCAAATCAGTATTACCGAAAGATCCGGAGTCGATTAAATCGATTTGACGAATAAAACAATTTTTACGAATTATGAAAATCCAAGTTATAGAATTAAATTACAGTTAAATGGTATACCCTGTATATAAAAATATTTAATAAAGCATACAGCTCCTCTTTTCAATATTTGTAACAGTATCCTGTTCCATTTGTACCACGATGCGGTGAGTTTATGCAACTTTCGCAATGAATTACAAGGTTTTTTATTTTCTTTTATATTTTACTGTTGCATGAACTTCCCTTTATTCATTAATCAAAAGTCTAAGTACTAAATGTAACCCGATAGACTCTATAATAGCAAAACAAAATACTGATCAGAAAATTACTTACGAATTAACAAAAAATATAAAAATTAGAAAAATAAAAAATAATCAAAACGATCGAACAAACACGATTTCGAAACCAACATAATATCACTATAGTAAAATAAATAATTTCTAGAGTTTATTGAACTCTTCTGCAGTAGTATCCAAGTTCTTTGCATTTTTGGCATAAATGCTGAGGATGAACTTTGGATTGATCGGAAACGTCGAGTCCGTCAGGTTTCTCTAAAGGCCTCTGAAATTAAAATACACAAAAAATTATACCCATCTTTTTTTACTAAGAAAAGTGAAGAAATGCGTTCAATCATAAGATTTGTAAATGCTGAAGGAGTAAATCCTTCTGAAATTCACTCTGTATTTATTTATTTATTTAAGTTTATTAGTCTGAAGAAAAAATACATTTTCATAGATAGGTCAAAAAAATTCAGTAAAATAAAATACGTTACATAGAAGAAATACTTAACATAATAATACATATTAGACTTAAAACATACAAGTATCAACTACAAAACATTGAATTAAAATACCATTAAATCTACACTAATAGTAAGTTGATCTCCTTATTCTCTCTTATGGCACTTTATATTTGAATGGGTATTTTTTTAAAAAAATTAAAACTGAAAGCAAGAGGCAATACATTTACAGAAAAGAACTGTGGTTTTAAAATATTTGCAGACAGCAGAACATTAAAACCGCAAAGAGAAGCAGCACTCTCTGTGGATTTCATGTTAAAAATTATTCTGATGGCTTGTTTATGGTCCGTTTAAGTATATTTGAATGGGTAAAAAAAATTAAAACTCATTACAGAAAAGAACATTAGCAGACAGCAGAACATTAAAACCGCAAGCAGCAATAAGGACAAAACGTCGAGGATCCTTGCAAGAGATGTTTTGTTGAAACATGACAACGCTCGTCCACATTGCTCCAAAGAAACAACTGGAGTCATAAAAAAGTTAAAATTTGAAGTCATAGAACATCCCCCTTACTCCTATATTCACTTCTTCTTTTTCTATGAATCGTTTTTTTGTCTGGAGCATGCATACTGGGTTTAATTCTACGAAATTCTCTGAGTAAACTTAACGTTGTTATTCGCTCTAACAAATACATATTTCCGTTTTATTTAATCTGTCAGTGTCAGTCATTATATTGTTTTGTCAAAGCCTACTCATCTCTAATAACAGCTATTTGTGTATTAAGAGAACATTTTCATCGTGTTTTCCATGGAAACTGAAGGTCTAGGGATCATATTTTAAAGATGGAAATGTATTCGCTTTTTTCACAGCTGTCTAAGATTTTTGAGTAGTCGCTTGGTTAAAATGCCAATATTTAGAAAAGTATTAAATTTAGGTATATGATATTATACACGAAATATGCCTAGAATTTTTTGGATAATTCAAAAATGCAATAATATATAGAGTGTTCTATTTAAAAATATGTTACTTTGGCCTGCTACGCATCTGTGTAACACCCTGTATATACCAAAATATGTTTTGCAAATTGTTAGAAACCTAAAACTTTTATATTAAATCTTTTGTTCCATTTCAAAAAAACAAAAAAGTTAAAGGGGGGTACATTATAAAAAATCACCGTGTACCTAATTTAGGGGAGAACGACGACCACATTATTTTTTAAAGAATTATTTATTTATGTAAAATACAATTCAAATTAAATACTTCTTCATTAAACAATAATTCTACATACGTATATCACATCACGAAATCACGAGACTAGACAGAAAGTCCTTATTTTCATATATAAATCATTCGCATATACATCACCTACAATATGTGTTGACTAAAAAAACACTCATATCATAAACTGATACATTTCTCTAATAAAAATAAAAAATCCCGTGAGGGGGGATTTTTCATTGCTCCGAGGGTCCAGACCCTTGGAACAATGAAAAATCTAAAAGGATATCGTTATATTATGTCCGTGTTAACATACATTTTCTTAATATATCAAGAGCTCCAGGAGGATTCCAGACCCCAAATTAAAAAATATAATCTGGGTGTAAGTATTTTAACATCACGCCAGCTCTGTGCTGGGGTCCCAGCCTACGATAAGGCCTGGGACTATACCACCAAAACCCTCCCTTTAATCAAGCGCTGCATTTGCATAAAATATTATTTATTATTGTTGTTATGCATACCTGTTTGTGAGGATAGACATTAATGTGACACTTGATACATTCCTGACCCATATTAGACCAGGAATTTCCGGACATCCATTTTCTTTTGCACTTGGGGCATTTGTACTCTCCAAAGCATCTCTTCCGACCTTGATAGGGCGTCTTTCCTTCTCCCTTGGGACGAGCCTATGTTAAACAATTAAAACGATACATCTTCCTGAGAAATAATCATAGATTCTAAACTGCCATTATGACAACTTCTTTTAAATGACTTAAAAAAAGGAGGTTCTCAATTCTACACCACTGTATAGAGTGTATTTTTTATTGATGGCTAAAAATGAAGGACGTAATTTTTTGCTTTATTTTAGGACTAAAAGTTCGTATAAAATGTGTCCACTTGTAATTGGAATGTGCCTAGAGTCTCCATGCACTTGGCGCAAGAAGGTTCTAGCTATTTCCAGTGGTGCCTATACATTTCGAGCATTTGTTTTCATTTCTATATAAATGCGTTGCGTTGAATTTGAATTATTATTTCGAAGTAACGATGGCGAGCAAAAGAGGAAAAACAATTCGAAGCGGTGCACGTGAAGTTATTGCGAGCGTTATAGAGGCCTGTACTAGAGAAGCTGAAAATAATAGTTTGACTATTCCAATTCAAAATTGAACAGAACGCGCTGCATTTTACACTGGTGTTTCGGAAAGTAGTTTAAGAAAAATTCAAAGAGAACATAATGATCGCTCATGTTCTATTTCACCTTTAAAATCTCCTGGTAAAAAAAGACCCCGATTATCATACAAAGATAAAATTGACTATGGTGATTTTCAAGTAATTCTACGAACAATAGAGGATTTTTATATAAACTTGAAGAAGGTTTCGACCTGCAAAGCCCTACACTTCGTGCTGTAAAGAACAAAATAGATTTTCCGTTCGGGTATAAAACCTAAAATCGGCTTTTACGATCAAATGGTTTTGTTTGGCGCAAGTGCCAAAATACACGAAAATTGCTCATTGAGAGACCAAATATTTTTCACTGGCGGTTGAAATATCTATCAACTGTAAGGCAATATATGCAAGAAGGACGCAATATTGCGTATCTAGACGAAACCTGGGTAGATAATGATATGACAGTGAACAAATGCTGGCAAAGTGTGTTGTTCAGGGAATCCTCTCTGGTAGTTACTTTATTATAGTGTAACGTTACACTTTTACGGTAACTAATTATGATTTTGCTAATTATATTTTGTCATTTACCAAGATGTCAGGAACTAAGTTTTTGGAAGTTATTTAGATTCTTTGACTATTTTCATTATTATGAGTACTCAATATTGTATAACTGACAGCTTGGTATATTATATACATTTTATGTTTTATATTTACAGATGCTGAGGGTCTGGTTGTTGAAGCTTTCTTTAATGCCCACATATAAAAGGGCCATATTTTTATAAGAATTTCATTATTAGATGTTCATTCACCTATAGTTTTTCTATTATCTTACCTTGACATAATTTTGATCAGAAACAAATCCGTTATAAAAAACCTAGTTGGGTATGAGCTGTTGTGATACAAACTAAACAAGATATTTCCAATATTTCCATTGTAGCCTGGTAACGCTATATAAATTAGAAACATTTGGTATATACCTCCGATTTCGTTTGTCGCCTTTTAAATCTCGTTCAGTTCATTAAATGATTTGTCCTTTTGATAAAATGTAGTTTAAGATGTTACCTATATTGTTAAATGTCCGGTAAACACATGTCAGGGGTTCATTAAACAAGGGTTTGTGTTATTTATTTAAGTAGTTCTCCAAATGGTTTGTTTAAAAAGCCTTGTTTATTTTCGTTTTATAAATTGGGTTCCAATCCTTTCCAATATATGTTTTTGGCACTGCACTTCGCAACTTGCCAGATTGCTCCCCGTCCGGAGCTTACTCGCTTTATCCGGCGACCCTCGGAGCGAGATACACTTTATTCCGGTTTGGGGACGTTATCGGTGGGATGTCCGGATGGCGAGCTCTGGGCTCCCGATCACCCCGTGTATTTCAAATCTTTAAATTTGACTTTCTTTAAAAACTTTTCTAATGCATCTTGGCTTCCACTAGATGCCCCTTGAGAGTACTACTGGTCTTACGAGATAACCTTTTCTTTCAAGCTATCCCCTTACCCCTCCCACTCCCGCCACATAGCGGCCATTACGCTAATATTCTATGTAGAACTGCGGCAGACGAACGGGATAGAATACAGGAACAACTAGGCCTCACACGTTCACAGCGTCTGCTCCCTTTCTAGCGGGGTCGTTAGTTTCCACTCTGAGCGGTTGAGTCTCCCGTTTCCCCCCGAAATAAAGCAGCAAAACCGAACACGTGGCACCACTTATGTTATCAACACAGAGGTCTGCATTCGACGAGACGAACCGGAAGACTGCACAAGTTCTTAATAATTTGGATTCAGAATGAACGTCGTTCGGACCAAGTGAAAATGCGTTCCTTCACCAACATAGGGCGGACCGAGTAATTTAAAAAAATCTGTTTTGTTGATCATCATAAATTGGGTTAAGTGACAACAAAGTTTGACGTTTTACTGTGTGCGGCGACGCTAAAATCCTTGCTTTGGCCTTTTCCATGAATGACTAAAAGCCATACGATTCCGTCCGACCACTTTACTTTCATTTTTATAAAAACCTAACATTTTAAAGATTTAATTATTTAGGGCGAGGCTTACGTAAAGATTAGAGGAAAATATTAAAAAATAACAACATAAATTATTCAAAAATAAATATTTAAATTGAATGTATATTAAGATTTATTGTAATAAATAATGTATTCTGAGTTGCCTATCTTTTTAAAAATCTTTTATTTTTGTCAAATAAACAAAGGGGAAAGAGACAAAATATAGGGACATTAAAATCAAGTTTTGCATGGAGCACTTTCAACAGTTTAGTTTTTTGGCCAAATTCCTACCTTTTTTTAAAACCTTTTTTCTTACTAAACCTTAGCTGAAAATCGTCTTGGAACGAGTTCGAGCGATTTCGTTTTGACTGTGGCCGTAGAACTACCTTTAAAAAGGCTGGTCCTGTTTTATAGTTATTTTAAATTTTGTGTTAAACAGTGGTCAAATAACAGCCAGCTCAGCGGCCACATAGCAAATAGCACATTTTAGTGCACATTGAACTTATTAGCACATAGCACATTGCTATTAAAACCTTGCATCTTAACGCACGTTTGCTTTTTATAGCCTTTAAAGCATTTTGAACATTTTTGCACCCACATGATTGTGAGGTACTTTTCACGAGAAACAATTGGTTGAAACAAATAACCCTAAAGGTTGGGGTTACCTTTGAAGTTGAAGCAGTAATTCTACATTAAGAAAGAGCCTCCTCTTTACCGAAGAGGTGTTGGAATTTTACCTCTAGCCCAACAACCAGGCCCCAGTAACTCCAGTTTTCCTGCCAGTTGGTGAGATTTTTAAAAAAGCTTTATATTACAGTAGTACCTTTTATTGATCAATTTATCCTTTTCAAATTACCACACATATTTCTATTTATAAACAATTTAAACTACATTCTCTCATAAACAGGTAATTTTTTTTAAATAAAGCAAATCATAATATTAAATAGTGTTTTACTGGTTGTTTCAGCACCTTTACGAACACACGGGTAAGGGGTGTATGAAGGCGGTGCAGTTAGTTCTGTTTTACGTGTGTTGGCGCCCTTCTTTCATATTTATAATTTTCACTTGCCTCCTTCATACACCAAAGAAAAGGATTGAAAATTTTGAACTCCCCCAAAGCCGAACTACCGTATAAACTAGCCAACGGGTCGTAAGTGCAAACTTTTATTATTGCCCTTACGTAAGAACTCTTTATAACGTGGCTTTTATAACACCAGAGTTTACGTTATAATAGTTCATGCTGGTTCAGAAGCCGGATTTGTTCCCGGTGCTACTTTAGTTTTTCGCTCGGGACTAATAACTGGAGACTATCATGGACAGATGAATAGAGATAATTTTGAAAAGTGGTCGCTTGAGAAGCTTCTACCTAACATTCCTCCCAAATCAGTCGTGGTAATGGATAATACGTCTTATCATTCTCACGTAGAAGATAAAGTGCCAACTAAATACTCTACAAAAGCTCATATGACATCAAGGAGAAAATATCGATTATATGAAGTAATATCAGCCAACAAGCCTAGACAAAAAAAGTAAAAAATTGACGGTCTTTTACGTAACCTCGGTCATACACCTTTAAGGCTGCCTCCATACATGTGCGACCTCAACCCTACTGAACTTGCATGGGTGAACTTTCAATTAAAGATTTAAATATCGGCTGAAAATTGGAAATCGTATGTTAAACATGTTCGTTCTATTGAAGATAAATACTGAGAAGTAGGCAAAATTGAAACGGTTATTGATGATTTAGTTATCACACTGGGATCTTCAAGTAGTGACGATGAAACCTCATCATTTTCAGAGGAAGACCACGATTTAAAGAAATCGCACCATTAGAATCACAGCCGTCAACCTCAAAAATGGCTTAGTTTTTTTTCATAAATTTTGTAAAATAGTTCATAAAGTAGCTGTCAATAAACTGCTTCAAAATAATTAATTTTCTGTTCAATACCGGTTGTCAAAAAATATCTAATATTGCAATTAATATTTGAAAAACTACAGAACTCATACTTTTCCAAAATTAACACATCAATGTAGTTATAGTAGGGGAGCCAGCACTGATTCCAGTGAACAAGATTTGTCAAAATTTTGACATACAAAAGTGACCGTTTGTCTCCGTCTGTCATATTACTTTGTACAGGGGGCGTCATTGTGAAGTACTATACAGGGCGTTTTCTAATTGCGTGCTAATATTAAAGGGGGGTGATTCTTGGACCTTTTTAAGTAAAGTTTAATATGAACCTAAAAGTCTTAACTTTGGAGATACAAGGTTTTAAAAAAACATTTTTTTTTTCATCCTAATTCTGATGTTATTATAGATAAATAACTGTGTGAAATTTGATACGTCTTTTATGCATAAAAGGGCATTTTTATTAACAATCAATTTTTGAAATTTCTACCAGTGGCGTGCATATGTAATTAATCTGGATAAATCCGTATGCTCCTTAATGCATAGAAGACGTGTATCAAATGTGATGCAGTTATCTACAATAGCATCAGAATTGGGATGAAAAAAAATGTTTTCTTTTTAAACTTTACCATCCTCTATCCTGTAAGGTTGAGACTTTTAGGACATAAAAACACCCTCTTTAACATCAGCACGCAATTAGGAAACGCCCTGTATAGTACTTCACAATGACGGCCCCTGTATAAAGTAATATGACAAACGGAGACAGACGGCCACTTTTGGCATACTCGAGTAGCCCAAAGTCGAACTGCATAAATTAAAATTTTGATAAATCTCGTTCACTGGATCTGATGATGGCTACCCTTGTAAAATCTGGACTTGTAAATCGTGGATCACTATACTGGGTGGTCCAATAATAGTGGACGTAGGCAGTAGCCCGGGAACCGTTAATGACAAAACTCAAGAAAAAATATATTTATAGGTAAATCGATCAAGAAAAATCAAAATTAAATCATGTTAATATTCGAAAGTTCGCCGTTTTTGCAACACAAAAGAGATATAGAAGTGCGGTACATAGTTACATTTTTTAATTATCTGAAGTACGTATAGTCAAAAAGGAGTGCCATATTATTTAAAGAACGACGGGACACCACTGGTTTAAAGAGATTTCTCGGCCGTCTTTCCTAAACCGATTGACTCCGCCCGGTTTTCTTTCGTGTCCCGCACCTTATACACATTTAAAATTGTATGTTATTACTCCCTTCGTAAAAGAAAAGTAATGGTAGCCAAATCAAACGTTTGTAATCGTGAAAAAATTCTAGGTTTTACATAAATTTACGTTTTAGCGTCCCTAGATGACAACAAATATGTTTTCTCAACTGCATTTGTTTGTCTGCTAGTCTGTCTGTCTGCCTGTCAGATCGCGGCGTTGCTTAAAGCTGCTAATCCGATTGACTTAAAATTTTCGTCAAAAATTTAAGGTTATGTGGGGGTGACCTGGAAATGTTAAAAAAATAATTATCAACAAACAAATTATCCAACTTCAAATTTTGCGCAAAGATCAAGTGTTACATAGGAATCAATCCATTAATATTTTGGTACGAATCCAAGACAGCAAAACAAAATGGCGGCCTAACAAATTATTCAAAAAAATTAGTCTGAAAAACTATTTATTAGAGTAATTTCAAATTTTGGGCATCCATTAAGTGTGATATGGAGATAAACTGGTAAAATTGTTGTACGAATTCCAGACAGCGAAAAAAAAAAATGGCGGCCAAATAAAGTCTAAAAAGTCAATGTAAAAAATCTTCTTAGTCAATTGACTTATTGACTTAATATCTTGCAACAAAACTTAATGTAATACAGTGATTAATTGGGACTAATTGAAAATAACAATACAAAATGGCGCACAGTTAAGTTGGTATATGGAGTCATTGGCCAAAAACTATTTTTTTGTTTGAATCTGCCCAATTTGGCTTGAGATGGTAAATTAAAAAGTTGCTAAATGTTTATATAAATTAAAATTTGTAATTTTCAGAAAATTCAGTTGATTTTTAGAAAAAATTTTAATTTTTCTGATACTACGACAATTATTCAAATTAGTTTTTACTTTTGACCTACTGATTCCCTCACAGCCAAAGAAAATCACAAAAAATAGTGTTTTTAAAAACGGGGCAGACATAAACTTAAAAAAAATGTACTGTATTGCTTACTACCCTGTATTTATGAAAGAAGATCGCTAAATCGAAATCCAATTCGAAGCACTTATAAACCATAAAATGGTCTCCCATTTCTCGAAAACCGCACTTAAAAATCTTTTTTCCTTATTTCTATAGAAGGATAATATGATTTAGCTTTTGTTGCTGTTATTTTGATTTTTAGTGCAATAAATTTCGACAAATTTTATATTGAATTAATAAAGGAAAATTACCATATGAATTTCGGTCAATAAGCAGTGGTCAATTGCTCATCAAAATGTTTTAGAAACTCATATTTGGACATAAAAATAAATAATTAGGAAATAATTTAAACTTTATGTCAAGACAAAAATATATTATTATGAGTGCCTTCTTAATACATGAAATTTTGTTATATTCTGTACTTTTATGATAGGATGCCCAAATCGTTACATAGAAATAAGCCCTTATCCGTAATTTAGGTATGTAAAATGTATTAATTTAAAAGGCAAATAGATTCTCGATTAGGAAAGTAAAAAACATGATATTACGATTTTTTAATAATTTTAACTGTTGTCATACATATTTTTTTCAAAATTAAAAGATAATGTATTCTAGAGATTACAAGAAATACCTCAATATAACCACTTTTACAACGAAAATGGAAACAAAAAACCTAATAACTACAGAGGCTTCTGATACTAAGTATAAAAAAATTTTAGATTAATTAACAAGGTTGAGCTTTGCATTCATACAAAAAAAGTAACAATCCAGAGCAAAAATTAAAATTAAAAGTACCTGCTATATGTTAAAAGAAAACGCAGCTTGAACCAGTTGTTACTAAGGACGCTTAAGGCCTAGTCACACAAAACGCGGTCTGTCGCGGCGGTCAGCTTTCGCGCGATCTTCGCAGCGGTAAAAAGGCGATATAATGCCACACAGGATGCGACATTTTCTTACAATCGGTTGTGCTTGTGTTTCCAATGTCTAGCTCTGACGAGGAGCAAATTCTTCTTCTCTTTGCTCTACGAAAAAAGAAAAGGAATAAGCGTTGGTGGGTACATCCCATCAATAAAAAGAGAGAACAATTTGGTGAATACCACCGTCTCTGTATTGAATTACAGTCTCATGAAGATAGATTTTTTCAATATTTCCGAATGTCGAGGTTGTGTTTTGAAGAATTATATGACGTTTTAAAGCCAAATATTACTAAGTGCACCACTAACTGGAGAACACCAATTCATACAAGAGAAAGATTAGCTATTTGTTTGAGGTAAGTAAGACACTTATGAATGTGAAATATACAAATACACTTTAATTAGCATATTAATATAAGTACAAATATTTACATTGTTTAAACTTAATTAAAAGGACGAAGAAACGTGAAAATCAACATTGCAATTCAAATGTTTAAAAAAATAACTAGTAAGTTTATTTATAATCTATGTTAAATTCAGATAATTAGTATTTTCGGAATTTTGAATCATGTCGCTTGCTCCTTCATAAACATCCCTTGCTGAAAATCCTGAAAAAAGATTTGATTGGCGTGACGATCTTTCGCTATATATTTGTAATCGAGTATTGGGGTCCAAATGTGGTGAATATGGACGCGATGTCTCAGAATCGATGTGCTCCAAATAATGTGAGGAATTGATTGAAGAATCACGGGCATATTGTCCCTTTGGATGCTGGGGGAAATGTGAAGAATTTGCCGAAGAAGCTCGAGAATCTGATGTTAATGCCTCTAGCGCTGGTGGCGATTGCGCTTCTAGCTCTTTAATTTCAGTTTCTGCAAATAATGTAGCAAGGTTTAACTTCAATTTGGCCTGATTCAATGGACTGAATTTTTTAAAGGTCGCAGCATAGCTCAAAAATAAATGATCAACACCATCAATAACCTCTTTGCTTCTTTTGTTTGACAAGAAGTCAATTACTTTGTCGACATCATCTGGGCTGTTTTCCGTTGATGGGCGACTGCGGGACTTTCTTTTTTCTTTTGGTCGAGCTGGTGTTTGTAAAGGTGTTGAACATCGTTCTGTAGATGCATTTCTTTCTTGGGTCGTATCGTCAGACGTCAACAAATTATCTGCTTCAGAGAACTGACTGTCTTCAGTTTCTGTTAACCTTTCTGTAGGTACATTGCTACTGTGCGAACGTGGTTTAAGTGTGTAATCCAAAAATTCCATGTGGGTACTCCAAGGCCACTTATGGTACTTCTTGGCCTGACCGGTTTCACCCCGTGTGAACTTCTTGTATCTCATATACGAATCACGTAAATTCTTCCATTTTTGTTTTGCTGATTCGGCTGAAACAGAAATACATCAATTAGATAAAGTAATTAGATCCCTTTCACTTTAAGTTATTATATTTAATTTAAGTTTTATATTTGAAACAGTAGAAGTTAATTAATGTCACCGTTTAAACAACACATTCACTTCATACATACACTCTACTCAACTATACATTTTTCTTTTTCAGATATTTGGCGACCGGCGACTGCCATCAGACTATCGCTTTTTCTTATCGAGTAGGACGATCAACTGTATCCAAAATTGTAAGAAATGTCTGTCAAGAAATCTGGAAAACACTACAGCCAAAGTATTTGCCAACACCCAATAGAGAAATATGGTTACAATCTGTTGAGGATTTCTTGGAATTGTGGGACTTCCCGAACTGCCTTGGAAGTATAGACGGAAAACATATTAGGCTAAAATGTCCTCGTCGTAGTGGCTCAGCTTATTTTTGTTACAAAAATTATTTCTCTATAGTTCTCCTTGCTATTGTAGACCCACATTACAAGTTTATGGTAGTGGATATTGGCAGTTATGGCCGTCACAGTGATAGCGCTATCTTTCAAGATTCAGCTTTCTATCAACAGTATATTGATAATAAAACTATTTTACCACCAAAACCACTTCCAGGAAGAGACGATCCAGTACCACATGTATTTGTAGGTGACGAAGGATTTGCACTGGAAACTTTTTTGATGAGACCGTACCCGAAAACCGGGGTTATTAATAATGCAAGAAGAAAAAAATTTAATTCACAGCTCAGCCGAGCGCGTCGTGTAGTCGAAAATGCATTCGGCATATTGGCTATGAAGTGGCGAGTTTTCTTGAGAGCTATAGAAACAGATGCTGGAACGGCTGACTGGATTATAAAAGCAGCATGCTGCCTGCACAATTATATTATAACAAAAAATAACACTAGAGAATATGCAGCTATGGAAACAGATCAACAAGATGAACCAATACGAGCACTACTAAACACAAGACCGACCAACAGAAGATCGAATACTGCTGCGTTTGAGGTACGAGAAAAATTTGCCGATTACTTCAGCAGTTTATAAACTATATTTATTTATTTTATTTTAATATTATGTTATTTTTTAATTTATAAATAAATGTACACAAATAAAATGTACTTACCCGTCATGTTTAGAGTTTCTGCTATTTCCTTCCATGCCTCACTTTTCTTCAAAATGTTCTTATAATTTTTATGTGTTGTGTCGTACAAAAACACATAGCTTCTCACTGTCTCTATAAATATTTCAGTATTTTCCGACATGACGTATATACGCGCGAAATTCTGTAAATTAGTACCAGTGTATCGCTTGTCGTCGCGATCTAAACTGGCCCGCCGCGATGGACCGCTTTCAGTGTGACCAACCTAATACATTTCTGTGTAATATAAAATTATCGTTATCCCGCTGCGGTCCAATATCGCTGCCCGCCGCGACAGACCGCGTTTTGTGTGACTAAGCCTTTAAAGTCAAGTGTTAGAAATCAACAAACTGACATTTCGACATATTTATTTGTCATTAATTGCTTTTATATGTGCGTATTTTCCGTAATTTTGCCTTATTACAATGAATTTAAGTGATTTTGACAATCTGGTCATCCAAGACGGGGTTCCAGAATATATTATGAACGCAGCAAAAGAAGTGGATTTGCTTCTAGAAAGAAAAAGTCAGATACATTCAGGAATAAGGAAAGTGCACCAAATGGTGCGCCAACAAGAAAATCAACAACATTAGTAAAGAAGAGGTGCTTCTAGTTTACTTTCAAGAAATTTCAAAGAAATTTCGTCCTTCTACAATGTGGTCCAAGTATTTAATGATAAAATCTATGCTAAAAATTAAGAAAAATGTTGACATTAGCAGGCATTTTAAATTGATTACTTATTTATAATTATAATTATAATGCCTATAATTGTCAATTTTCGGTTACCTACCATGTTAATTACAACAAAGAATAATTTTTTAAACAGTTTTCTATAGTTCTAAGTAGTCACTACCTTTTTCCAAATAATTAGTTTTCTTAAAATTGTTATTGATGTTTGGTAATATATTGATATTACTTAAAAATTTAGTATAAAATCTTAATTGAAACTCCAATTTGAGGTATCTATCTAAGCAGATCTAGGTAGTGGAATAGATACAGCAAATGTTTTTCATGACTCTCTGGGATATTTTAGCAAAAAATATTTAAAAATGTAAATTTTAGGCCAACGGATACAGATAAATACTAGAAATTATACATTTAAAAAGCTAAAAAAAAACCCTATCGAACTGTCAACCAATATACAGGGTGTCCCATTAAAAAAAAAAAAACTGGTAAATAACTCAAAAATGGTAAGTGATAAAAAAAAATCTGACTACGCCACTGGACTCTACGTAAAAAACTGCGTAATAAGCAGTTTCTACCTTTTTGGTATCTCAAATGGTAAGCGAGCTACGAAAGGGTCCCAAAATGCAGTATTTTCAAAATCACCCTGTATCTCAGAAAATTCATAGATTTTTGTTTACATACAATAGTTCATCAATTTATGATTATTTCACCTAAGCCCTAATGAGCTTATATGTGAAGTTATTCACATTTAATTGCTTAATTAAGCGAATTTTTTATTCACGACGCCCTATCGAAAGTAACTAAAATCCAGAATACAATTAGATAGGTACCTACGTGACAAAGAATCTGTAAAAACAGAACGGGAGAGAATATTGAACACAGTCAACAACAATAAAAAAAAAACAAGTACAAAAAAAAAAAAAAGAGAAAGGGCATGTGCCCAGAAACAGGCATATTAATCACAATGGGCATAACATTTTATGCCCAGGATAAAAAATAAATAGGAATAGCAATAACTGAGTATTTTCAATATTTTTAGAATAGCAGTAATTCGCTCTTTCAAACAAATAATCTTCTAAATAATTTAATGTTAGTCAAAATAAAATGATTTATTCTTTTTTTAAATGTTCTAATATCTTGAATATGTCTTATTTCCAATGGCAAAATGTTAAACATCTTGATACCCAAATAATCAAGCGACTTCATAAATGTCGTATTGTTGGGTTTTGGTAGCACAATTTTTTGCTCAATATTTCCTCGGGTTTGATATTGATGGTTTATTTTATTCCTAAATGAGTTATTTTTTTTAATAAAATACAAAGTACTACGAACATAAAGTGTCTGAATATCTGATAAATGAGTATTTTCAAATAAATCAATTGTTGGATATAGTTTTGGCCTATTATACAATATTTTTAAGATTTTTTTTTGGATTATAATTAACGGATATATATTACATTCATATGTTGCACCCCAAATTGGCATAGCATAAGTTATGATACTCTCAACCAGAGCAAAATAAACCGAGCGTTTTGTCTTTTCATTTAGGATATCTCTGAGTTGATAAAACTTAAAAATTAGTCTCCTTAGTTTTGAAACTACCATATCTATATGAGAGTCCCACTTTAAAAACCTATCTATCTTAATTCCCAAATATTATATTTCTTTAACTCTAGTAACACTGTCAGTGCAATTTATACATCTCCAAGCATTTTTACATTTATGTAGTGTAATGGTATTAAGGTTGGGGTAGAGAGCATTATTCAATGAGTATGTCATAATCTTGGTCTTATCAATGTTTAACGTTAATAAATTTGTAATTAGCCAATTGAAAACAGTGTTTAATCCTATTTCAGCATTAAATTTTGCTCCTTCCCATGTATGCCCTGAGAATATTAGGACCGTATCGTCTGCAAAAGTTATGATTTTACCGGAAATATTTAAGTTGAAAATGTTATTAATGTAGATTTGAAATAATGTTGGTCCCAATACTGTTCCTTGGGGTATTCCATAACCCAAGTTATTTTCATAGTTGCAATATGACTTTTGAATTGATGTTTTTTGGCGACGATTTTGTAAATAATCAGTAAGAAGACCCTCTGCAATACCCCTAATCCCATAATGACCTACTTTAGATATTAATATTTCATGAGATATTGTGTCGAAAGCCTTTGCTAGGTCCAGGAACACTAGCAAAGGCCTCTCACCCTTGTTGAGTGCCTCATGTACTTCACTAGTCACGGCATATATGGAATCAGTAGTTGATACTCCCTTTTTAAAACCTTATTGATTCTTAGATATTATGTTATGTTTATTTAAATGATTTAATATTCTGAGTTTTATAGGTTTTTCAAAAATTTTTGCAAAATTGCTTACTAATGATATTGGTCTATAGTTTTTTGGTAATAAGGGATCTCCAGATTTAAATATCGGTTTTATGATTGATTTTTTCAATACATTAGGAAATTCTCCTCCTTCTAACATTAGATTTATAATATGCACTAGGGGTTTCAAGATAAAATGTTGCGATAATTTTATTGTTTCTGTATTAATGCTGTCAGGGCCCACACAATTGTTTTTCAAGTCCTTTATATTACCCTTCACTTCGTTACCGGTGACAAAAATATTGATTCTTTAACTTTGGAATTTTTTGTTGCGTAGGGCATGTAAGTTGATGATTTTAGTTCATTTGCCATGTTTGATCCAACATTAATTAGATATGAATTTAATATACTGCATATTTCGGGTTCACTATTAACTAAAGTGACATCCGTATTTTTAATTTGATTTATTTCTTTATTTGATGTAAGAGAATTTGTAGAATCATTTATTATTTGCCAGATTTTTTTGGGGTTTTGTTGCGCATCAGTTATCTTCTGTTTATAAAAATCGTTTTTAGTTTGTTTTATTAGCTTAGTTGTAGCATTTCGATAAGAGTTACAAACACTTTTTAAATTTTCATCATAAGGGTTAAGTAATAAACGCTTTTTTAGTTTATCTCTAGTTTTTATTGCATTTAAAACAGTATCATTTATCCATGGCTTTTTAATATTTGAATTTGTTTTTAAAGTATATGTCTTGTGTTTTTGTTTATCAAATAAGTATATTTACTAATGAATAAATTAAAGGAAGTATTCACATTTGTTGCGTTTAGTACATCTGCCCAACTTTTTATACTTAAAGACTTTAGAAAATAATCGTAATTGATTTTTTTATATGTAATGAGTTGCTTATTTTTTTGTAATGACCTACTTGTAAAACTGATATTTACAATTATAGGATAATGATCGGTAATAGTTGACTCAAGTATGTATGATTCTGCATTGTAACATAAATCTTCCTTTATTTTTGTAAAGCAGTGGTCTATACATGTGTTTGAAAAGTTAGAGATTCTAGTGGGTTTAGTAATATTTGGAAAATATCCAAAGGTGCACAACAAGTTAATATATGAGTTTACTAATTGATTATTTTTGTCCAATAAATTAAGAATTATATCGCCAAGAAACATATTAACATCAGAACTTTCGGTATTTCCATATAGGTTTTGAAGATCAGAGATAAATAAGTGGGGATCTGCTGAAGGTGGCCTGTAGCAGACTATTAAATTAAACTTTGCATTATATTTAGAGAAAGATATTTTGGAAAATGTTATTTCGTGTATGCGGATATGCTCAATATCAGGAATTATTGTTTTTTTCAAATAAATAACCACACCATCATTTTGATTAAATGTTGCTAAGTTACAATAAAAATTATAATTAGGTATTTCGAAGTTAGTTGATTGTAAATGCCACGTTTCAGTTAAAATAATTACGTCATAGAAGTTAGTATTATTATTTAACAATATCAGCAAATCATCAAAGTTTTTTTGAAGACTTCTTATATTCAAACAAAACACATTAAAATTTTCTAAAGTACCTGTTTTCTGACACACATCGTTTACAACTTTATCATGTGTTTCATGATATGAACAAGCTGAACTACATATTATATGGTTCAACATTCTCTAACAAATCTACAACTTCACTCATATTTGCAGTGAGGTTTATAAAACAAAAAAAAAAACACTTTATACAAAAAAAAAAATAAGAAACTAAATCTATACAAATTTGGTGAAACTAAAAAGTGCAAGTAAAGGTTGAAAATGCAGATTTTGCCTTATTTGCGCTGCGAAATTATTAAACGATTTAATTTAAGGAATACAGAAAAAAAAAAGATAAATTCATTATATAAAAATACGGATATAAATTTTTACACAAATCATAATTTAGAGAATAATAATTTAAGGAAGTGTACAAAGTTTTGACATAATATGGCCAGTTTAATTTTATTAAGAAGAAAAAATTTATTTTTTTTTCTTTAGTTGGCTTTTATGCAATCGAATAAAGAAGAATACAATTAAACCCAATTAATTTTCAGCCAAAATTGAGTTCAATTTACTTATGTTTGTGACAACCTTGGTATTATTATTTACTCGAATATGTACCAGTCCATTTTTTGTCCATACATTTCCCAAACCCAAAGTGTCCAGTGCAATTTACACCATTTCGTTTCTATCCCTTGTGAGATCTTCCCTAATGACAATTTAAGTGCCTTTTAAAAGTTTCTTGTTGAAGAAAATATTGATCTTCATTTTGTTTGTTAAAAATCTAATCAATATAGGTCTTGTTGTTCCATCTGCCTTTCCACCGATTCGATGACAATAGTCAATTTCATGTTTAGAAATTTCGATTTTTAATTTTACCTTAAACTCGTCTATCAGCAAGTCTTCCAGATTTTCACTGTTTCTTTCTTCAATGCCGAAAATTCTTAGCGAATTTTGTCGACTGTGTTGCTTAACATTGTCCTTTTCGCCACGCAGCCCCTCAATTTCCAATTTTAGAGAGTCAATAGTCTTTTTTAAATTTTGAATTTTTTCTTCCTGTTGGGAAAACAAGGTTTTTGTCTTATTTTCCATTCGATCAGATATTTTTTCCACTAGGGACTCCATCCATTGTTCATCAAATTTTTCCAGAATTTTAGCTGAGATAATATTCTCTATTTTCTCTTCCTGTTGTCTCTCAAAATGAGTCATTTTAACGCAGTACAATATTGTTTCCTTTTGCAAATACACGAATGTAAACTATTTTTAATAACTGATAAATACAAAATTCCGAAATTACGTTTTTTACTATTAATATTTCGCCTTGAAGTATGCAGCGCAAAAACGAGCGTTTACTCTCGTCGAGACATCGACCTAAACTTTAGTTTCACAAAATCAAGCACAGTGTTGCGAAAATCGCAAGTCTCAAATAGCCGAGATACCCCGTAAAAGTATCGAAATTTGGACACCCTGTACATATATGAAGCTGTGGATGCAGTTCGAAGTGGTTACACGATTGTCGACATGATGCTAAACATTAATATAACAATAATTTGGGAAAAAATTCTGGATCGTTTTAATATAGTTAGCTATAAATTACAGACATTCAGTCTAATCATTACGAAAATACATAATATACTCTCTTCATTGATTTTATATTTAGAAGACATAGAAAAAATTCTTCTTTATTACGAAAATAACCAGAATGACGCAAATAGATTAAGAAAGCACCGCAAAAACTTCTTACTAGAACATACATTAAGCAATGAATGCAAACCGTTTAAAGGATAATTAAAAATTATGAACATTTAAAAACGACAAGTCAAAGAATGTTGAAAATTATCTACGAAATTAATATAGTGGATATATTTACAATCGTTTGCAAAATGTTACTGAGACTCACTGTTACAAGTTGTGAAGCTGGACTTTAAAAAATTACGTTATAAATACCGAAAAACAATGCAAGAAAAGCAATTTAAGGGCTTATCTTTCATCTATAGAAAATGACAAAACGGGGTCAGTTTCTTTTAAAAGTGACCTAAAAGAGTTTTTGGAAGGTAAAGTAACAAAATCAAATTCTTGTTTCGCCGTGAAACAACAGTATTAAATCAAAATACAAGAGTTCTAACCACACTACACCACAACTTGTTACGTTCTGGATGCGCGTTTCGCTAACCAAGTTAGCATCATTAGGTTAGCGAAACGCGCGTCCAGAACGTAACAAGTTGTGGTGTAGTGTGGTTAGAACTCTTGTATTTTGATCTATCTTCCACCACAGGTTCCAGTGTTAGGACTTAACAGTATTAAAATCAGCACAATTTGAATCATATTATTTCATCCGGCTGAATTCTTACCCATTTCCGAAATAGCCGTATGTTTTGCGCGCAGTAGTTTATTGAGCTTCAGGCCCCCAGATCTCCAGATCCGCCACTGTTTACCACACACAGATATTTAATCGACACAATACTCATCACTGGACTGTAGAAAACCCACGAAAATTTCAAACCATCAATTTCAGGAAGAAGTTTGATTCATGTTCAATGTTGTCTTAAATAATAAAATGTTGGGTCCAATATTTTATGATGGGGTGACTAAATAGACGAAGATATTCCTTAAAAATCAAATTGAACGTTTTTTAGATGAATTGCCCTTAAAAAAATCTCGAAACCTAATTTGGCAACAAAATGGAGCTCCTGCGCCTGCCGTGCGTGATGTCGTTGAATTTTTAAACCAACGCCATAATAAATAGACTGGACGTAATGGAACCTTTTCTTGGCCACCTAATAGTCCTGACCTCTCACTTTTACATAAAATTTTTTGGGTTTATCTAAAGAACGTGACATACCAGGTTATGGTAAAAATTGTTAATGAAATAAATTGGCTCAACCAAGATAACGATATTAAAACACCAAGTTTATAATGGCTAAAGCAATATCAATTTTTTTTAACCTAATAGACACAAAAAAATGCGACTTTTCTAAAAAAAAAAAACACCTGTTCCATGTAAAAAAGGCTTTATCAATGGTGTAAGTCGTTTGTTTTTGGTTCAAATATTTTTGAATTCTACAGAAAAAAATACATCGAATGGCTATTTCGTATTTTTCCAAATTTACAGGACAGGTCAAAAATAAGTCTCTGTTCAGTCCTTGTTGGAACGCCCTCCTAAGTAGTACAAATTAGCTGATGAGCTTTTTTGCCTAGTCATAAAAGATATACAAAAACCAAAGATTTGTCAAATTTCGGCAAATGATTCCTGATTTGTTTTCTAGCCATGAAAGCTCGCTTCAAGATTTTTTTGGTTCTAAAAGTAGCAATTTTTAATGTAGATAGGCTATAGCATAATTACTTGGCCAAAAAATATCTTTTATGGGGTAATTAAACCTCTAACTTTTTTTTAGAAATATCTGTCAATTTTATTGCCACAACGTTACTAGATATATTCTAGTAAGTATTGAAGTTAAATTATAGTAAGAATAGCTATTTAAAATGCCAAAAATATGCCATTTTAATCAATAGGAATCGAGGTCAGAATATGGTCATTTGGTTTTTTCCCAGATGCTAACCAAACATATTTTAGAAAGTATTTAAGTTTAATTATAGTAATAATAACTATATAAGAATGCGAGATTATGACATTTTAAGACAACAAAAATTGAAGGCAAAAAATATAGCTCTCATTATCATATTTTTGTTTCAAAATTACACTAAAATTGAGTAGTTTTAATTCGCTTATTTTTGCTATAATATTGCCAAAAAATGCAACTTTTTCAAATTTACGGTAATCGTTGTTTAATTTTGTTATGCTGGCTCCTGGGTCTTAAATTAGCCATGCTTAAGGCAAACCAAATAGACATTTTTGTTGGTAAACTTTTAATAAATGTTGCTACATTTTGGTTAAATTTAAAAATTATTGCCATTTGATAAATATTTGCTTACAGAGTGGCCAATTTCAAGGAATATTTGCTTAAAAAATAGACAAAACTTTTTATGATCCTCCATGATTGAAACTAAAATTAAACTAATTTCCTCGCAGCCATTACTTGACCACTTTAAAAAACATATTTTTTCTACCTATAGAAACGTATTTTCATGCATGTCTTTTACGTTATGGACTCTAATCAATTTTCTTAGTAAAATACTTTTCCAAACTAAAAAGAAAAAAATATATATATTTGTAGAAAACGAAAATTTTAGTTTCAAGAAAGGGCCTGTGTTTTACATGCCTATCTTAGATTCTTTTAACAGTAAAAGTTCCTGCGCAAGTATTTTTTATCCCTACCAATCGTCAAACTTTCTATTTCTATGAAACCCTGATTTATTATCTTTGCATTTCCTATTGGCTCATAAATTCTTACACTGATTGCCTCTGTTAATACTATTTCTACATAATTTAAACAATTCATGATTTATCATATAAATGAAGAAAAGGCAAAAATTGAGTAATTATGTAGCTAAATTTGGGAAAAAATGTTACTCATATTTCGGCTAAAAAATAAATCAAAATTCAGCTAAAAAAACTCGATTTTAAAGTAGTTAATAAACCCAACATAAAATCAAAAGGGGAGGTCGTATAATTGCCAATTGGCCATTTTTACCCCATTATGGCCAAATTATTATTCCCCACTTTAGCCATATTTCCGTCTTTATACTGTAATAGAACCGTTATTTTGGCTAGCAATTTTAGCTAATTGATTAGGGATATTAGCCAATATCACAGTATTTTAGCCCAAATATGATTATATGTGCTACTTGGTCTGTAACGTCCGAAGAATCTACTATGTAGCGAAACATATCATGTTGTTTTAGAAAATATAGTGGAAGTGTTTGTAAAAAGAGTTTTTACCTTTACACGTTAAATAATATTATATAACTAAAATTCTCGTGTCACGGTGTTTGTTATCAAACTCCTCCGAAACGGCTAAACCGATTTTCATAAAATTTTCTGTGCTTATTGGGTAGGTCTGAGAATCGGCCAACATCTATTTTTCACACCCCTAAAAATTAAGGGTGGTTCACCCCAAAAATTTTTTTTTTAATTTTTGGACAAAATTGTTTGTTTTTATTTTTTCACGATTCAGCATTAAAAAATACATACAACCCTAAATTTTCACCCTTCTACCATCAACCCCTATTTTTTAATAGCTATTTTTGTATTATTCACGTTATTTACAATTTTTTCGAGTCCCGTTGTAAACTACTTTTTTTTTTATTTTCTACCACATTTTTTTTATATTTCCTTAAAAATCGGGTATTACATATTTAGTTTCAGGTTTTTTTTTAAAGAAAATTATTTTTGTTCTTTTATATTATTAAAAATATTTATTGATTTAGCTGGCGGTCCCGCATAAATAAATCATTTTGAATTGAATTTCCCGTACAGCAACGCAACCGCAACCCCACATACACGGGTTATACGCGCCTGCGCAAGTATCAAATCAGGATGAAACCTGTATTGTTTTGTTTTTAATATAGTTTTTTTGTTTTAATTGTGTCTCGACTGATACGCCTCTCAAGTTAATTTACTTCAGTTCAGTTAATAATTAATAATAGACATTTATTTTGTGCCAACAACGCCCTTACTTTAAAGGTATGTAATTTATTATACTTTAACATTTTGTGGAAATAAAGTGATGGACAGTTGTTTTGCTAAATAAAATTCATCCAAATTATCTGTTTTAAACGTTAACTTTTGAAGGAGTTGAGTTACCAAATTGAAAGAGAGGGTTGAAATAAATATATTCTAACAGCGAAAAAAATGAGTAATATATTTTATGAGAGTGTTAATTTCAATTTTAGGACTCACTTTGCAATTGAACAAAAAATTCAAGACATTTAATAAATTTATTTTATGAAGGGGTTTTATGATGTTGAAGTAGCTATTCCATCGACAGCGGTTTTTAGGGTTCCGTACCCAACGGGTAAAAACGGGAACCCTATTACTAAGAGTCTGCTGTCCGTCCGTCCGTCTGTCACCAGGCTATATCTCATGAACCGTAATAGACGGACTGACCAAAAATATTGTACACTCCATTGCGCTGAAAGAATAATCTTTGTTTATTTTTTAAATGCCATAATAATTAGTAGTAGTGTCAAGCTATCAAAATCTGTAATTTAATATATTCGGTATTTTAATAAAGATTACTATATTAACTTAAATAAAGTATGCTTCAATTGTCTACAACGCTTCATTACTCTTTCAAATTCCCACACACTTATAGTGTCAGATACTTTTAAAAACATTTCCTATTGTGTATGGCAAAACAACGTTTGCCGGGTCAGCTAGTATTATATAAAAGCTTTATTAATAATATCCATATTTTAAATATATTTTTATGCGATTTTTATTACCTCTTATCGCAAAACTTTGAGCGATATATCTGCTAATATAACTATAACATTCACGACATAAAAATGGCAATAATTCAGTTAGTCTAATCAGAAAATTATCTTATGTTTATATGGTCTTGCTCGCGCACAAGAAATAATAATAATAATAATATATGTCTAGTGGTTTTCTTTCTGATAAATTCAATCGCAATAAAAGAACAAGGGAATAAGTATTGTTGCATGATTGTTATTCGATATATCTTATCGGTTGGTATCAGGTAACCCTAGAAGAAAATGGTACCATGGTACGTAATGTTTATCTATTTATTGGTCTGATCGTATGCAAAACGACTTATCGGAATGTATTTTTGATATGGATTTATGGAATCGAATATTTCCTTGGTGTGTGCAAGCAGAAATGTTTCTTGGTATAAATTTTAAATCAATTGCTAGGTGTAATTAAAATGTTTCTACTATTTTTAAAACCGACTCTAAAGATACGGCAAATTAAAATTATTTTAAGCCAGACTCCAAACTTTATAAAAATTATCTCTGATCGATGATAAGTGTGTATTTCTCCATATGTCTGTAAAATTTCGTTAAATTTCAAGTTGAGTTAAGAAAGACATTATATTTTTAAAAACAAATTAATTTTTTCTCCACCCCTCTCGTTTGCCACCCCACCTAGGAAAAGACCATATATTAAGCGTATATTACCCCATATGCCTGCAAAATTTTGTTAAATTTGTTAAAAGAAATATAGCAGTTTTTTAAAAATAAATTAATTTTTTACTCCGCCCCTGTTGTTTGCCACCCCATCTACCGAAAGATCATATATTAAGGGTGTATACACCCATCCATTAAAAAAATTGTTAACTTTAAAGTTAAAATAAAAAGATATTGCAATCTTAAAAATAAATATATATTAAGTGTATATTACTCCATCTCTCTGCAAAATTTCAAATTGATTTAATGTAATGATAAAAGAGATATTGCAATTTTAGAAATAAATGAATTTTTTACTACGCCATTGACGTTTGATACCTCCCTGTCGAAAGAGTTTCCAAAGGTTTGTTGCAATTAAATTTAATTTAAAGAAGATATTTTTGCCCTTGAAAACATCCTGGAACTCTCTTTCTTGTATACTTATATTATGTTAAAGGTTTTTCTGGTCCCCTGTAAAATTTTGTTGCTGGATCCTTGTTGCTAGCTACAAGGAGCTGACTTGTCGGATATTCATAATAAGAATTGTCAATTGCCAATAAGTTATTAACTTAAAACAAATAACATGATTATGATTACAGTATTTAAAAATCTGTTAAATACTTAAGTATTTAGATATACTGTAAGTACTTAAGTATTATAAATACATTTTAAGTATTTAATAAATACTGAATACCTGAAAGTACTTAAGTTTTTAAATATATTTTAGGTACTTTGGAAATGTAGTTAAGTCGTTTCATTTTTAAGTAAATTACTGAGTAAACAGCTCTGGTCTATTTACTACAAATGATATCCCATGTCCTCAAATAGATGGTATGTATGTAACAGCGCAATGTTTTCTAAACAGTTCGTTGGAAAAAGTTAACTTGGGTTTTTCTGGGTCTTTCGATTTACTGGGCCAACGTGACCACAGCACTTAAAATTTAGAAATGTATTAAAATGAATATTTTATTTTCCATACTTTCTAATTTATAATTTTGCAGATTTTTTAATTTCCTGCGAGGAAATAGTCATAAATATGTCACACTACAGATGCATTTCATGCGTCCACACTAAGGTAAACATCAGGATTGTTTTCTTGTAGTTCTTATAAATTATTACGTTTTGAAAGAAACACTCGCTGTTTTAACTAACCCAAAAAAAAAAGGAATCAAGTGGAGCAAGATCCAGCGATCGTGCTGGCCATTCAACAGCGCCACGACGTTCAATCCATTGCCCAGGAAATTCATTATGAAGATACTCTCTGACTGGTAAATAAAACTGCGGGAGCGCTCTATCCTGTTCAAAAACTGGGCCATAGTCAATATTGTCGTACCTGTATAAGAGTTCCATTATTAAAAATTCGACCAAATTTTTGAGGTTGCTTTGCGTGACTCTCTTCAAACCAGTAAGGATTTTTATCATTCCATGAAATAAATATTACCCTTCTATCACATTTTCAAAGCCCGGCGTGCTGACGAGGACCCGAAGACCGAAAATATTGAATTTACTATTAGGCGTCTAAAAGTTAAGGTCAATCACAAATCTCAAAACTATTTTTTTTTAATTTTGCGTATCTAAAGCAATCATGGACAGATTAGGTATTTTACATGTTGAAACATTTTATTTCTTAAATTATTTTCCATTTAATATCTATTTATATATATTTTGTACGCTGCGAAAAAGCCAAAAACTTGCTTTAAAACACATGTACCAAATTGATGTAAATGTCTTTAACTCTAATCTAAATCTCGTGTATCCGCTACTGACTAACAGTTCAAAAAGGCACTGGGAACTGCTTCAAAACCAATATATCCAATAGTCATTAAAATCAGTTAAAGACCCAGGCTATGTATAAACTTTTTTAAAAAAGGTACCCATTTAACGCATAAACCATTTAACGTATAAACCGATTAACACCACACTCTTGGCGCTCTGAAAGGTAACTTGACACCCAGCATTTCCATATCGCCCGGTTCATTAAAAAGAACAACAAATACGCACTTAAAGGCCCCTGACTAATCACGTATAGGTGTGCTATAAACTAAATTATTACATTTTCTAAAATACGCACCCAAGAATGAATGGGCTCCGTCTAGATGTATTAATTTTAAACGAAACCAATAAACGAAAGTTGAAATTTATGATCCAAAACAAATTTTCAATTGCCATTATATTATTTACGAGGGCTTTCTGCCATATACTTTATGCCGTGACATATTCTTCCTTAAAATTTATTTTATTTGGTTTATGTTTTTCTGCATGTAATTGAATTAAAATAATTGAAAAAGTAATTCAATTACTTTGGGTACTTCAATTACTTGAGTTTAATTACTTTTTGAAGACCCTAGAGCGTAATTGATAATTGCTTTACTTTTTTATAGTAATTGTAATTGATATTTGGATTCAGATATACTCAGGGTGATTCCACGCGCAATACGATATGTCCGCAAATCTTAACATAACATATTTTGATGAATAAATGTACTTATCTTTTTAAATAATGACCCCAACATTTAAAACAAATACAACTATCAACTTTTTGTATCTATTGCTTAGAAAAAATAATGTGGCAATAATGGATTTTTGTCCTCTATGTAACTTGAACAAAATCGCTATATTTTATCATGTTGGCCGCGGCCGAAAATAAATGTTAATCTGTCAAAAGTGCCAGTTCTGTTCAGATGTGTGCATTTGGTGAATAGTTTGTTGTGTTATTTCTTTTCCAAGTAAGTAATTTAATAGTAATAATAGTTTTATATAATATCAATTTTTTGTCCCATCAGTTATGAACAAATATGTTAAATTGTATGTAAATGCTGTAACGATCTTTGGCTCCAGGCTTTTATATTGCTATTATACTTTTATCAAAAACTGTCCCGTCAGTAACCGAATATTTAATTTTTTTCTCTGGATAATAAAATGTATTATATCACAAGATGAAATCCAAAGTGCTCACTGGCACCATGAACAAGTAACAGTTTTTACTGGCGTAGCCTGGTTAATACAAAATGAAATTTATTCATTTTCTGTAGTAAGCAATTATTTAACACATCTCCATTTACGTATTTATAAAGAAAATTTTATCTTGGATTGGCCAGAAACATAACGTGAAAACCTTAAGCATCTTTAGTGATGGATGTGCAGCACAATTTAGAAATAAATTCACCTTATCCACCTTGTGCTTTTTGTCAGAAGAGTTGAAGGGGGAATCCTCATTTAAAATGTAAATAAACATGATGCTAAGTTTTAAGTTTTAACAATTTATGTTGTCCAAATTACAGTATGTCTTTTGTGTTGTAAAACTTCTATGTTTCTGTTTTAGTTTACAAGATGCTTTGACAAACGTCAGTAATTAAAACAATTATGAAACTAGTATAGTGTTTCTCTATATTACATAGAACCAAATACCCGAGAGAATTCCTACAAACATACATTTGTGGTTCAAGAACTATTCGTTTTAACCATATATATATATATATATATATATATATATATATATATATATAAATACGTATATATATATATATACACTTTTGCCCTTAAAATGATCGCAAAATTTTCAACCCTCTAAGTCCCCCAAACTTTTTCAAATGGGAAGAGGGGAGATTTATATTGAAAAGTTCGAAAATTTTGTCTCGTATTAATGAAGCAAATGCTGAAAATGTTGTTCCATACAGTAATACAAATTAATCGAACATTCTGAAGAACTTGAGGGGTCACTTCGCGACAAACGTCAATAATTCTGGATATTAGTGGAGGCTATACACTTTACTTTTTATGTGTGCCTAGAAAAAAGTATGTGTTGTGTTTAAATAATTACGCACATTTTGAGAGTAATGTGGAGGTGCACCGTCTTGTTGGTGTATTCCAGGATTATTTTCGATGATGTCAGTTGTTCCAGTAAATTA
Source organism: Kuschelorhynchus macadamiae (assembly GCA_030620095.1). Classification (NCBI taxonomy): domain Eukaryota; kingdom Metazoa; phylum Arthropoda; class Insecta; order Coleoptera; family Curculionidae; genus Kuschelorhynchus; species Kuschelorhynchus macadamiae. The sequence continues at coordinate 993,882 of JAUTXW010005371.1, forward strand.
TATATCACCTGTTTTCCAGGAAGAAAAAAGGACCCACAATAGAATTTCCAAAAATACCAGCCCACACGTTCAATTTCTGAGGATGTTGTGTGTCAAATCTAAAATCACAAAAAAGCAATTATACAGTTCAAAAAGAAAGTGTTAGAAAATTATTATTAATGTTCACTAATAGTTTCACAAAATTGCAAGCGGCGACATATTTACGGGTGGAAATGGTGGGGTGATAGTACTAATTTTCGACAAAATAAAAAAAATGCTTCAATACATGCCTCTTTTTATCAAAACCGTCGTTCACCATTTTCGTACACCATAATTATTGATAAAAAATTTAGGAGAAATTTGTCTAGCAAAAGTTTCAATTTTTTCTCTCTGTTTTTTACGTTTTTTTCCAAATCATTATGAGACAATTAGTGAACTGTGATAGATACGAGAATAATGCAAAATACAAAAGAGCTAAAGAATTGAACAGAGAGTTTAAATTTTATAAAAAAATTCATAGAGGGTGCTCCAAGAAAAAAGTTCCACAAGATAAACTTGTAGGTGGTGCAAAAAAATTTAACACCCTGTATACTATCCACCCACGATTTTGATATTTTATCGTAGAGGTTCTTAGAAATAATACATTTTTTTCTAAATTGAAACTAATTGTCTTAGAAGGAACTGGAAAAAAACGCAAAAAACCAGAAAAAAATTGAAACTTTGACACCCTGTCTAACGAAAATGGTGCGTTTTTGACCATGTATATATTGGCATTTTTTCCTATTTTGTCGAGTACTATCACCCTCTCAAATATTTCTACGGCATTAATTAACACCCTGCATATATATATATATATATATATATATATATATATATATATATATATATATATATATATATATATATATATATATATATAAGTATATATTCAGGGTGTCCCAATAGTGCGTTCTCGGTTGATATCTTGATAACGGATAGCGATATAAAAAAAGCAAATGCAAAAGTTGTAGAACAATACGGGCTACATAACCTAAAATTGGTTTCATTTATACAGGGTGTCTCAAAAATCTGTAGCGAAGCAAAGTTGTGTTTTTTCTTATGGGACGCCCTGTATATTTTTGCATATTTAGATTCTGCTCTTGATTCTACACATTTTTTGTATAACAACAGTCTAAATCTGATAGTTTTTCTAATATCTGCCATTTTGTAAAAAATTATGAATTGCAGTGCCTTTTTTCAAACGACGTGGGCCGTTGGCTTTTTGATATAGGATTATGATTTTTGGCAGGAACATTAACAAAAGTATGGGTTGACTTTCAACGTAATGTATATGTAATAATATACAGGGTGTTCCATTTAAAATAACAAAGTTGATATCCGAGGGACACTTTTGTATTTCAACTTTTATCTCTGTTATTAAAAATAAAGGAACAGTAAAAAATGCAAAATTAAAAATTCAGTCTACTATTTTTCTTTATGTAAAAAGGCAAATAAATATTTTAATTAAAGAGACACAACAGAAAAAGAAGTCCTACTTCCTACACTTGATTAAATGTTCAATATGACCACCATTTCTTTCAACACACATTTGTAGCCGATTCACAAAGGAATTGTTAACTCTATTCAGCATCGCGGCATTGATATTTGTACATGCATTTCTAATTCTCATTTTCATATTCTCTATGCTAGTGGGTGGCGTTTGGTAAACTTGCTCTTTAACAAAACACCACAAGAAAAAATCTAGTTTTATGAGGTCCGGAGACCTTGCCGGCCATGATACTGGACCTCCCCTACCAATCCATTTATTTTCATAATTCGCGTTTAAAAATTGCCTCACCTGCCTACTAAAATGTGCCGGAGCGCCATCTAGTTGGAACCACATCCGCCTCACTAGATTCAAAGGTAATTCGTCAATCCACTCCTGCAAACTGTTTTGCAGTAAATTTAGGAAAGTGTCTCCATTAACTCTATTTTCGAAAAAATAAGGTCCAATGATACGGTTACCGATTATACCAGCCCATACGTTAAGAGACCATGTATGCTGGTGATCCAAGGGGATAATGAATCTGGGGTTTTCAGAACTATAATAGTGGAAAGAAAGTATGTCGGTTGACGTATCCATTTTTATGAAATGTCGCTTCGTCAGTAAATAAAATGTTATTGAAAAAATCATGTTCTCTATTTTTTGCTAATGCCCAAGTACAAAATTCAAGTCTTCTATTGAAATCGTCTTGATCCAGCTCTTGTACCAGTTGAATATGGTATGGGTGAAATTTATGTTTTCTAATTATTCTATTTGCCGTAGATTTAGCAACACCTCTCTCCTTTTCTAACTGCCTACATGAAATATGAGGATTTTCAATTAAAGTTTGCACAACAAGATATTCAGTTTCTTCATTTGCGGCTCTTTTCTGCCTTTCCAATTTTTGTTCGTAATCGACACATCCAGTTCTTTCAAATCGTTCTTTGAGTCTAACAAATGATACCTCATGAGGATGACGTTCGGCATTGCTAAACCGTTGCGCATAAACTCTACTTGCTAAAAAACAATTTTGATCACTTGCGCCCAAAACATAAATCATGTTAATCAATTCTTCTCTAGAAAAATTCATTTTGAATCAATTTGAACACCGTTACTACACAAATACAAGAGTTTGACATTTCGCCATGGCAACATTTTCCCCGTTTTCATTTGTTTTTACTTTAGGATTGTCTAAGGCATCTTCGTACATTAAGTTCTAACTAAATGTTGACACTACCTACGCTTTTATAATAGCCAAAATAGTAAATATTTAAGAATAGTTGGTAAAATATCTGTTCTAAGTCTTTAGGTCGCGATTCTTAGCACAATATTATGAGCTGAATTTTTAATTTTGCGTCACTTGTAGTGTATTATAATTAGAAAATTCGATAATAAAGCAAATTCTAAGGCGATTGCCATTGAAAACCAAATAATAAATACAAAAATGTCAAAATCTCGGAAACTATGACAAATAGGTATAGGACATATTTATAACGAAAAATAGGGTTTTGGGTCACGAATAGTCTAAAATATTAAAATACTATACATTCCATTTAAAAAAATGAAGATATGATGTTTTTAATTTTTTTAATTTCTCCTACTTATCTAGGACTCCCTGTACAACGCCGACAAATTTTGTTTACGTTGAAAGTCAACCCATACTTTTGTTAATGTTCCTGCCAAAAATAATAATCCTATATCAAAAAGCCAACGGCCCACGTCGTTTGAAAAAAGGCACTGCAATTCTGACATAGGACATGTTATACAAAAAATGTGTAGAATCACGAGCAGAATCTAAATATGCAAAAATATACGGGGTGTCCCATAAGAAAAAACACAACTTTGCTTCGCTACGGATTTTTGAGACACCCTGTATAAATGAAAATAATTTTAGGTTATGTAGCCCTTATTGTTCTACAATTTTTGTATTTGAACTCTTTTTATATCGCTATCCGTTATCAAGATATCAACCGAGAACGCACTATTGGGACACTCTGTATATATATATATATATATATATATATATATATATATATATATATATATATATATATATATATATATATATATATATATATATATATATATATATATATATATATATATATATATATATATATATATATATATATATATATATATATATATATATATATATATATATATATATATATATATATATATATATATATATATATATATATATATATATATATAAAGCCTTTTTCTACTACATAATAGTTCTTGCCGCGTTAAATTTTTTCTTCAATTTAAATTGTGTGCCGGTTTGTCTGTCAGTTCGCGGATTCGCTTAAAAACTATTCATCAGATTGACTTCAAATTTTAGGCAAAAATTTTATACAGAAATCAAGTGTTATATAAGAATGAACTAGTAACATTTTGGTATGAATATAAGATAGCAAAACAAAAAGGCGGCCTAACAAAATATTTAAAAAATCAGCCTGAAAAACTACTTGTTAGATTAATTTCAAATTTTGTACAAGAATTAAGTGTCATAAAGTTAAACTGGTGAAGCTATGTTACGAATTCAAGATGGCGGAACAAAATGGAGGCCAAATAAAATGTTTAAAGAATCAACGTAAAAAAATCTTATTTAATTAACTTTAAATTTTAACGAAAATTAAATATTAGAATAAACTGGTGCGAATTCAACATGACGTGTGTCAATGTAAAAACATATTGAATTCATTTTAAATTATGATTAAAAATCAAGTGTGGCATAGGTAGAAACTGGTAAAATATTGGTAGGAATCCAATATGGTGAAATAAAATAATGCTCAATAAGAATTTTTTAAAGACAGTATATATGTGTTCCTAAATACATATGTACTGAACTAAATTGAGTCATTATTCACTATTCCCAATAAAAGGTAATATTTATAATAAGAGAAGGTCGGGGTAAAGGAAGTTTAGCGATTTTCTTCTTATTGCTTAAGGTATTTTATAATATTTCAGGATTTGGGATTTTTTTAAACTGAAATCTGCAATAACATTACTTAAGAAATTTAACACTAACCAATCTTACCTGAGGACAGTCCTTGATGTAATGACCCTTCTGGAAGCACAAATGGCACAGGTAAGTCGGCGGCGGTCTCTTCAAAGGTCGTCGATCCAAAGCCAATTCGGCAAGTTGTTCGGTAATATCGATTATGTTGTCGTTCGAATAAGGATTGTTCAAACTAGTGATATTGCTCAAGCCGTTAAGGTTACTCAGACTTGCTAGGTTGCTATAGAGGTTATACGAGTATTGCTGCTGACCCGGAGAAAAAGGCGAATTCCAAGTGGGACTGAGGAGTTTTGCCTAAAAAAACAAATGTTTGTAACTTTTGATCATAGTACTGAATATGGGTAGGAAAAATAGATATACTAGAAAAAATGTTTAAATTATATCAACCGGTATTCTTTTATGATTCAGGTTTTAAAGTCCCAATTCAGAATCTAAACTCTGAATTAAAACTAAATCTAAATTCTAACTTTTAACTCCGAATTTATACTTTCAACTCTGAATTCAAACTTTAAACTCTGAACTACAACTTTGAGCTCTGAATTTAAAGTCTGAATTCAGAGTTTAAACTCTCAATTCACATTTTTCTATTTGGTTATAGGTTAGTTTATAGTGAAATTCTGCTTTAAATTTCAATATGTAAGCTCATAATTTAATTTTATTTATTGAAATTTTTCTCATTCTTCAATCTAAAATTATTCCGTAAACTGTTCGGTGATATCGATTATATTGTCGTTCGAATAAGGATAGTTTAAACTAGTGAAATTGCTCAAATCGTTGAAATCGCTATGGTTGATGAGATGGGCAAGGTTGCTGTAGAAGTTATACGAGTACTGCTGCTGTGTCGGAAAAAAAGGCGAACCTCAAGCGGGACTGAGGAAATCTGGCTAAAAAAATGTTTGTAACTTTTGATTATGGCTGTTCTTACCAGTGATTACGGGTAGGAAGAATAGATATATGAGAAAAATTCGATGAATTATACTAACTGGGTTTTTTTATATTTCAGGTTTTAGATTCCCAATTCAGACTTAATACTCTAAATTGAGACTTTTAACTTCGAATTCAAACTTTAAACTCTGGACGCCGACTTGAAACCAACTTTAAACTCCGAATTTAAAGTTTAAATTTGGAATTCAGAGTCTTCAAGTAGAAAAATATTAATTTAGAGTTTAAAAAGTTAGGGGCACATTATAAGTCTATTTATTTAAAATTTTCTAGTCTTCGATCTAATTCTAATACGTCCTAACACTGGATCCTGTGGTGGAATATAGATCAAAATACAAGAGTTCTAACCACACTACACCACAACCTGTTACGTTCTGGACGCGCGTTTGGCTAACCAAGTTAGCATCATCAGCAGTTGATTTAAACTAAAGTAACTTATCCTAACCGAGACTATTTATAGATAAATTTGGTTACGCTTGGTTGCACCCGACTACACTGTTGTCAAGTAAGCAATAGAGGGGACTATAGGGAATAGGCCCTCTGTCTTTATTTAGTGCTTTCTTACCACATTTAAGTATTTCTAGACTCTCAAATGCATCCAATAAACTATCATTAGATACATTTTCAATTAACTTGTATTCTTTAAAACGTATGTTTATGGAGCGTTTAGTTTGCCGAACATATTTTAGATCGCAGTCATTACAGCTAATTTCATAGATGCCACTCGTCTCCTTCAAGTCGACTTTGTCTTTAGGATTTCCAAGGAAAATTTTTAAACTGTTCTCCGTTTTGTAGGCTACTCTAAAACCTAAGATTTTAAATACTTTTTCAAATCTCAAAAAACATTGTTAACAACTAGTCAAAATATGTTTCTCGTAAAAATATTGAAGTTATCCAGGGACTGCAGAAAAAATAATGTTTTTATTTAAAGGCTGACAAAGGAAATAAGGTTGTTATACTAGACAAAACAGATTATTTTGAGAGAGTAGATAATTTGATTCAAACTGGTCCTTATGATTTAATTGAGAAAAACCCGTTATCAAAAATGATAAAAGAAGTAAAAAGTACCTTAAAACAGTGTAAAAACCTTGTGTCCGTTAAACTAAAATTCAAATTAATGTTGGATCACCAACGTACAATATTTCAAAATGGTTAGTAGAAGAATTCAGCAAATTAAATATCTCGTACGATAACTTTGAGGTTACTAACTCGTTAGAATTCTTAGATAATATTAAGAATGTTCAATTAAAACAAGGTGAAATTTTAATATCTTTTGATGTAAGCTCATTGTTTCCTAGAGTACCAATACCACTAGCTTTAAAGTATCTTAAGGAACTACTTGAATTCAATAATTCGAAGAAAGAAATTATTGATGAATATTTGCTTCTCACAAAATTATGTATGAATCAAATTTTTTTTCAGTTCAACAATAAATATTATAAACAACTTGAGGGAACTGCGATGGGCAATTGCTTATCTCTGTTCCTTGCAAATTTGTTTATGGGTAGATTAGAAACCCAATTCAAAAAAGAACTTAAGTATTTCCCAAGGGTGTGGTATAGATACGTAGACGATATACACTTAGCCGCAAAAATAACGCACAACCAAAAATTATACTCAATTTCAAAGTTGATTTTCTCGTGAACCAGTAAACCGATTTCGATAATTTTTTTTTTGAACTGTAGCTTTTTTCTTTAGTAATTGCACTATGATAAAAAAAATTTATTCAGATTTCAGTTTTTGGCTTATACAGGGTGAAAAACGAGAATAGTTTTTTTAGGTCAAATTTGAAACACCCTGTAGGGAGCGTTAGCAAAAACAACGGTTGCGTATTAAAACCATAATGTAGCCTCATGTTTTCTGAATATTTTGTTTTTTTGCTGACTCTGATATCTGTAATATCAAAGAAAATACAGAGTTTTATTCCAGAACATGTTTTTATTCAATAAATCACAGTTTTATTGGATACTTATTACGTTTACCAAAAAAAGCGCTTAGTAGGCTATGATAAATCAACAGTGTCAGCAAATGTCAGTTTTGACAATTCCTTTATTTATGTACTTATCGTCTCAAGCTGAATAATTTAAGTTCATTCTTTAAGTTCTTTCGTGAAAATGGAACGGGTTAGAAGGAATATGACTCGTGATGAATGTGTTCAGGCAGTGACGTTACATAACGAAGGAGTAAGCTACAATGCTATTGGTTTGAGATTAGGATTTTCGCATACAACAATTTCTCGTGTTGTCCAACGCTTCAGAGAAACCAATGACTATAACATACGTCCACGACCAGGCAGACCTCGAGTAACTACAGTTGTTCAAGATCGCTATATTAGACTGCGTGCTTTAAGAGAACGTTTTACCACGTCAAGGAAACTTTTGATGCAACTCAGTGCAGTTCACAATATTCAACCAAGCATTGATACTGTGAGGAGACGTCTTTCTGAACACAATTTACATGTCAGAGTTCCAGCGACAGGCCCTGCATTAAATGCAAACCATCGCAGAGCTAGACTGCAATTCGCCAGGGAACATGTAATGTGGACTATTGAGGATTGGGAACACGTTCTATTTACAGACGAATCTAGGTTCTGTCTATATAGCTCCGATCGACGTTTAAGAGTTATCCGCCGGCCAGGTGAGCGTTATACCCAGTGTAACGTACGTGAAACAACTTTATTTAATGGAGGCTCTGTGATGGTTTGGGGAGGAATTTCCTTAACCGCACGGACGGATATCGTACCTTTACGTGGGGGCTCTTTAAATAGTGAAAGGTATATTAATGACATTTTGTCTGAGCACGTTGTCCCTTTCGCACCGTACATTGGTAATAATTTTTTACTAATGCACGACAACGCAAGGCCTCATGTAGCGCGCATCGTCAATGAATATTTACATGAAGTAAATATTCGACCTCTAAATTGGCCACCGCACAGTCCCGACCTGAATCCTATCGAGCATTTATGGGATATTATTGGTAGGGCACTGAGACAGCGTCAGCCCCCTCCTGCCACCCTGCAAGATGTCGAAAGGATGGTTACCGATATTTGGAATGGACTTGACCAAAATCAAATATCCAATTTAATATCGAGTATGCCGAGGCGATGTGAAGCTGTCATTAGAAAAAGAGGTGGAAACACGCGCTACTAGTGCACGTTTTTTTTTGCTTTTTATTGTTAATTATTTTAAATTTTATTGTTAGTTTAATGTTGTTAAATTGTTATCTTGATAAAAAAACATGTTCTGGAATAAAACTCTGTATTTTCTTTGATATTACAGATATCAGAGTCAGCAAAAAAACAAAATATTCAGAAAACATGAGGCTACATTATGGTTTTAATACGCAACCGTTGTTTTTGCTAACGCTCCCTACAGGGTGTTTCAAATTTGACCTAAAAAAACTATTCTCGTTTTTCACCCTGTATAAGCTAAAAACTGAAATCTGAATAAATTTTTTTTATCATAGTGCAATTACTAGAGAAAAAAAGCTACAGTTCAAAAAAAAAATTATCGAAATCGGTTTACTGGTTCACGAGAAAATCAACTTTGAAATTGAGTATAATTTTTGGTTGTGCGTTATTTTTGCGGCTAAGTGTATATATATATATATATATATATATATATATATATATATATATATATAAATATATATATAAATAAATATATATAAAATAATATATATATATATATATATATATATATATATATATATATATATATATATATATATTTTACTCCTTCACGGATGGAAAAATACAATGTGTTTTCATTCCGGGTGTACATCCGTTCACTACTGTCGTTCTGAAAAGTACAGTTTTGCTGACCTTTCGCCAAAATCACATTTGGCATTTTCGAAGCTTTCTTTCTCGCGTCCGAATAGAGACTGAATGAAACTGAAAACTGAGTCTGGAACGGATGTACACCCGGAACGAAAACACATTATATATATATATAAATATATATATATATATATATATATATATATATATATATATAATAAATATATATATATATATATAATATATATATATATATATATATATATATATATATATATATATATATATATATATATATATATATATTTCATCAGTTGATTCCAACATAATACTTGACGTTTAAGCAAAATTTAAAATAAATTAGATAGGTACTTTTTTATAATAATGTTTTAATAATTAATACTGGATTTTTACTAAAATATTACCAGATCATCCCCATACGACTGTCAATTTTTGGTCAAAATTTGAAATCAATCGGGTTAGTTTTTAAGTTATGCCGCGAACTGATAGACAGACCGACCGAGCGACGGAATTGATAAAAAATATTTTTTGGCATCTAGGGATGCTAAAAAGTGAAAAGATGATTTTTTTCACAAATACACATATTTTATTTGTCCGCCATTTTGTCCGGCCATCTTGAATTAGTACCACAATTTTCCTAGTTGACCCCTATATCACAATAAGCACATAATTTGAAATCAATCTATTAAGTTGTTTTTCAGGCTGAATTTTTAAATATTTGCGTAAGCGGGCATTTTGTTCCGCCATCTTGGATTCGTATCAAAATTTCACCAGTTGAAGCCAACATAATACTTTGATGTTTGTGCACATTTTGAGATAAATTGAATAAGTAGTTTTTTTAACATTTCATTAGACTGCTATTTTGTTGCGTCATATTGGATTTTCACCAAAATATTACCATTAATTATTATTCGGGTAAGTAGTCTTTAAGCTACGCCGCGAACAGACAGACAGATCGACGGAATTGGTGAAACGTGAAGATCTAAAAAAATCTTGGGAGGGTGATTTTTACACGATTACAATACTTTCCCTTTACGAGGGAAGTAAAAATATAAACTAAAGATAGCACAGACGCAGGGTATGAAAGGTTTTAACAAGAGCCAATTTTTATTAAAACTCAGAATTCATTCAATCACAACATTTTGCTGTGTGACGTGATGATTCCCTAACAACCATGTTTCTCACTTGACCCCAACCGTGAAAGCTTTCGTATGATGTTATAAATTATGTCATTTATTATTTTTCTTTATATATAGATTTTGTTCTAGGAACTGAAATTTTACCAATTTGCCATACAGGATTCTCCCTAAAATTTTATGCGACCAAATGTAATACCACTTATATAACCAATAAACTAAAATGTTTTGGCTCATGAAATTGTATTATATAGGAAGAGTTCATTTAGCTACGTTTTATCCAAAGGTGAAGGAATAGCGGACAAAACCCTTACTTTACGAGATGCTACTCTACGTTTAAATTTGGCATGACAACAGCTAGAGCCTTTAGCAGTAATTACAAAATAGTGGCAGAACATATTGGAAAAAAACACTTTGGAAGACGAAAATAATTTACCTTTGGCTAGACTTCGAGAAATTTGGAATAGCGAAAGGTCAGAAACTGAAATAGTAATGGACACTACTAATTTTTTGCAAGCAATTGAACCGGTAAGAAATTTTATTTATTATTACAAGCATTTACTTAACTTCACCTATTTGTTAATATGTTTGGGACGAATCTTGCAATTGAATTTTAAACCAGTTCTCCCCACTCGGTTGAGCTGAAATTTAATATCATTGTTAATTATGGTGAAAAGCTTGTATATGGGCACATTTTCAATCTGGTTAAAAATATAACTTATATAAGTTCAGAACAACATGGCTTCTTTCGAGGTCGTTCAGTTGAAACATGTATTTACTGAATATCTTCATAAAAATATGGATAACCGGATACAGGTGGATTATATTTACATCAATTTTAGTAAGGCATTCGACAAGATAAGTCATAATATTCTACTGACTCATCTTGCTGAGATCGGTGTGGACTGGACCCTCCTGAACTGGATAGAGTTCTATCTGAAAAACAGATCACAACATGTTTCCCTTTAAGGTTTTTGCCACAAATATATATTTGAATACAAAATAGGCACTACTACTCTTCCGAAGGTTACCCAGGTGCGAGACATGGGAATAATTATGGACTCAAAACTTATCTTTAATAAATATTGACCCAGTGGTAAATCAGGCCTCTAGGATGTTGGGATGCGTCATGCGAAAAAACTCTATCAGGTCAATCATTTGAATATATAAATTGAATTTTGGTAGGTTGATATGGACGTATCGTATAAAAAAATATTATTTTTTTTAATTGTAACTAAGACTCCTTTAAGTTCACACCGGTTTGTATCGTATTTGTGTATAACACAATTCGCCATCTTGCGGCCGCTGTCTAAGATGGCGGATTACGTTTCTTGTTCAATCCCTATAATATGTGTATTAAATGAGCTTGCATGAAGAGTAGAAAACGATAAAGTGAGTGAATGCATACTAAATTCAACATGGCAGCCGCTCCAAATGTCCCATTATCTATTTCTCTACAAACTTCTTGACATGGGTATCAAATGAAAAAGTTTGATGAACATAATACCATAAGTTAAGTGATTGGTCTAAATCTCATAGGGTGGACGATCTAATGAAAGGGTTTGACGAACATAATAACGTTATTTCAAATTTCATATCGTAGACTAGTCTGTAGTGGAGGTAGCGAGATTAAGGGTGTCAACAATTTTATACTTTACCATTACGAATTCAACATTGTTCTTTATCGGAGATTTAATTTTTGCTTGATGTGACGATTTTTGGGGCTTAACTTGACAATGATTCGAAAAACGACGACGACTCCCATGTTCCAGAACATAGTGACTGTGTGGTTCTTAGGTACTCGAAGCCTTTAAAGCAACCATACAATGGGCAGAACAGAATGAAATTGACGTCAGCGATATTGTAAGTCTAAGAAGAATAAAGGCAGAAGCTGTGACGCTAAATATCTCAAACAAAAAAATACAAGCCAAAATTACAACGTATTTTAAATAAAAATAATGTTATATCTACCCTCGATGGTGTGAACATTTCGCATATATGAACAAGCCTGCAACTTTTTGTGTTCAGATTAACGCGAGTCGGTTTGTACGATATAACCATGTCGCCAATAGTGAAGTTATTGAAGCATATTTGGTATTATAATAGTCTACAATTATTGTTTTAGTGATTTAAGTGCAATCGGTTAAATGTTTGAGATCACTTCACAGTTGATAATTAAAATTTATTTATTTTTCGGCCAAATACGAGATTAGGTTAGGTTCATGTGATGGAAGATATATGGCCCTACTCCGTCTGATTGATTTAGGAATTTTATGCAACATATTGAAGATAAGTATCGCTTTTAATCATTTGCTAATAATTGTTTAGGGTTCTTGTGTCGTTAACTAACCCACGTATTTGTAGTTGTTTTAATTTTAAATGATAGTCTATGGTGTATAGAGTATATTAAAAATGAAAACTTGTAACATTTCTTACTTATTTTTACCAATAACCATCAAAAAAATTTGTTTTATTCTCCTTCTTCCGATTCTGTTTATTTAAAGTACCGTAGTTTGGGAAAGTTTTATGCTTGTGTGCCTTTACAAATTACTAAAAAACAGTTTTTACTAGCTTTTATTGCCAATAAAACATAAATAACTTATATACTTCTTATTAATATTTCCAAACGGCTTTTAAAAATAACAATTTATTTCACATGTAGAAGGGAATTGTAAATTCCTAAATGTCAAATGCGACAGATGTGGACAGTGTTGTCATGTTGCAAGTAGATTTTTAAACAGTTTGTTTTGGTTAAGTTAGGATTGGTTAGGCTTGGTGTAGAGAAAGCGCGCCAACACAATTTCGAGTCTATATTAAAGTAATGATTTTTTCTAACAAAACTTATATTGTTAAGTGAATCTGCCCCGTTAGCGTTAGGTCAACCCAGGTTCGTCAACAAAACCATCATTAAAGCCTGTGATGTATATATTTCCAGAAAATCAGGTGAGTTTCGCAACACTGCACATAATTTGTTTTTTCCTTTTGTCCAAATCATCACCTGTACAGTTTTTTGCAAGAAAAACTAGTGAAATTTGCTTGGGAAAAAAGTGGAAAATGTTACCAGTTTCTATTTTTAATCCAGTCTATATTTAAAATAAAAAAAAGACAAATGCGTGGGTTCGTTAACAACACAAGACCCTTTGTTTAGATTATACCGCTATTATGTAATATAATAAATTAGTTTATTCACTTTAATTTGTATTCTTTTTCTACTTCCCTACCAATTTTGACAAAAAGTAGTATCGGTATTAAGCTGATAAGAATAGATATTATGCTTTGATCTGTGTCAAAGGCGGAGAAGAGGATTGCAATGTTGGGTCGAGCTTCTTAGTCAAAGAGTTAGTTAAGCTGATAGGTGATCATCTGACATTGTGTGATAGCTCAACGGGTTGGGTTAATTTATGAATAATTTGCATTTTTTTTTCGAAAACCTCATTATAGGTGTGTTTTTTCTAATTTCTACTTACAAAATTGAAAAACTTCGATACTCATATGTATTATTATTACCCCACCCAGCACCCATTTTCGCTCCCCTATTTTTGGATATTTTTGGATAATTCTGATTTTCTTCTTCAGAAAACTTTATTTTAAGTGTCTTTCTTCCCATTTCTCTTTAGAAAATTTTAAAAACCCGACATGCTTATATCGTACAAGACTCGATGTGTCTAATGTAGTTTCTGAGTTATTGGCAAAAAACTAAACTTATTTTTTTTAAATTTTAATTTATGAATTAATAACATTTGATATTGTTTATGTGCGGGTTTGAAAATTTTGCACATTAATTTACAAGTAATTCCGAATTCCACTCACATATTTACTAACAGTATCAAGAATTAATACCATTTTTAGTTTGTGAACTAGCCTAGAATTTAAAAGATGGTGACTTAAGAGAAAGTCGAAAAAGCAGAGTCTTTTGACATTAAAATCCTTTATTTAGTTTTTTAACATTAGTGTTGAAATGTTAATGTAGTCGTAGAAAAAATAGTATGCATTCAAACTCTAAGAATTTCTTAGATGGTTAAACATCTCGTTTGAAAACTTGTGTTTTCAACATTTATTTTATAACATACTATTAAACGACAATATGCGAAGAAGTATTTACGTTTGCTTCAATATTTATTTTTGAAGGTGTATATGGAACTTGCGGAAATTCATGTTTAACTAACATAAATCAAATATGAGTGTAACATATTCCTGTTCATGCCGAAAGTAAAGTTACATTAATGCTTTGATTTAAAATAAATATCTCTTTAGTACGTGCTTAATGAGCAGAATGTGTTCGAATTGCATATCTGAACTGTCTTTCCGCAATTCTGAAGATAGAGTTTAAACTTCACAGAGTTATGCAGGTTTTACAACGAAAGGTGTTGCAGAAAGAAAGACAAATTTCTTTCCTTGAAACTTTTTTATATATTTGTTTTCTTATACAGTTCAGTTTTTGAAACATTTAATCTAAACTTTCTCTATTTAAAGAGAGACTTTAAACCCAGAAATGAATTGTAGGTAAGACATGGGACATATCCCGTAAAAAATCATTCAGAACGAAATGGTGAATGATGTCTGCTAATATGTTGGTTCTGGTTGTAATTCCATATCGTGGATAGGGTTGAAGTGAAATATTTGGGAATTATCCTGGATAAAATGCTAAACTAGAATGCCCATCTGAATGAAATAATTCCTATGGATCTATCTATCCTTGTGGACCTGCCGTAAAATCTGCGGAAAGTTACAGGGTATGAGAGCAAAACAGCTATATTAGCTGTACCTAACGGTCATAAGACCAATGATAGGCTATGGTTCTGTAGCCTGGCGGAGCAAGGGACAAGAAAGTGTTGCCCAAACACAACTGAGTAGACTGCAGCGGACATGGAATTCCGTTTGAAACTTCCACCACTCCACCTATTTGTGGAAGGGGACAAGTGCCTGGCTGTTGACCTGGGGAGCGACAATAAAATTGCTCTTATCTGGATACCAGGACATGCAGGTTTGGAGGGAAATGAGTCTGCGGACCTTCTAGCAAAGACAAGAGCAGAAACAAGATTCGTGGGAGCTAAACCAGCTTTAGGAGTAGCCCACGAAACGGCCAAGCGCGCAATTTGGGACTTGGTTGAGGAAAAAGCTAATCTCTATTGGCTTGGACTGCCAGGTCTGTCCCATACAAAAGCATTTATCCCCCTTCCTATGAAGAAGAGATAACAGAAAGTCTGTTAAATATGAACAGAATTAAGCTCAAAACAGCAAAAGGCCTATACACTGGCTATTGTGGTCTAAGACATCACATGCACAGGATGAAGCTTGATGACGAATCCGAGTGCCGCCTATGTATAGAGGATGACAAGATAGCCAGCCATGTGCTGTGCGAATGCCCTGCATTTGCCAGGATCAGGTTCTCTATATTCGGTAGAGATATCCAGCTGCCCGAGGACTTAAAGAATACATCACCAAATGCAATGATAAGACTCATTGAGGATTCAGATATGCTTGGAGAAGTGTAAACATAGATGTGAGCCATAATAGACCACAGAGTCGCAGTGGAGGGTCGGTTTGATCCACTCACTTTTAACCTAACCTAACCTAGAGTAGACAACCATCCTTTTTTTATAGTCACTATTTAGTACTTTGTCCTTTAACATACTCACAAAGGATGCCAAATGACATTTCAAAACCGGCTCCAATTTATTTACTTCGTCATTTATGTATTCATTTTATTGATCGTCATGTGCATAAACATTTTTATTTCTTTATCATATGGGGATCAAATATAAAATACAGACGCTTGTGATATGAACATCATTGATATGATAGTGATGATTTCTTTTTATCAGCAAGAAAAATTAATATAATACAAAATCAAAATAAAACTATCATACAGCATGTTCCTTTCTGATCAATAATTTTTCGCTGGTAATAAAACAGCTAGGGTAAAACTATTTTAAACAGGCTTTTGACCATAGCGGTATGTCTAAACCAAAAAAAAATAGATACATTTACCTCAGCATATCCGCCTATCTATAATACTACTTCTATGTCAATAAATGAAATGTTACTTACGTCTTAATCTTGAAAAATTACGATGTCAAGTATTGTCACTTCAAACTTACCTGAAAAAAAAAATAGTTCTTAATCCAAACTAACTATCCCTTATTTATATAAATAGGAGTAATTACATTTTCTTATAAGTAAATTTGATCAATTCATTACAGATTTTCCAATTCCAAAATTTACTTCCAATAGTAGAAAAATGAATATAAAGTGTAATTTTTTTTAAGTGGATTTTAATAAAAATGTTATTGTAAACCGTTTAGTTTAAGAAATTGTCTGTCCTAAAAGGTAGATCCTATATTCAATTCACGTAACACTAATACCACTTGATATTATTACCTGACAATAATAACAATAAAATACGAACTACTAATTAAATTAGTCGATTACTAAAATACGTTTTCAATAAAAAAAATAATTTTTGATTGAATATAATGAAACAAAAAATGCATAATAAGTTATTTTTTGTCTTATTTTTAGTTTTCTAAAATTGTAGGCTTAGTTGAAATGAATAATTTTTACTTCATCATTGTCACTTTTTCTCGTCTACAAATTGGTGAGGGTAGATTTCAATCCGACATTTCGGATTCGGGCGACCATTAACAACTTTTTTAATTTAAATACGGACCTAAATTTTTTATTTCCCTGTTCGACATCTTTTATAACCCTTAATTAAATTCTGACAAAAAATCACATCATACCATTCGATTTTTTTGGGAATTGAATTTGAAGAATTACGAAAAAAAGCCATATAGTGACTACTACGTGAAAAGCAAAAAAGGAGGTTTTTTCTGACACCAAGTTCAAAGTAATCGGTTTATCCAAAACAGAGCTATAGACGTTTGAAAGAAATAAGACTGACCTTCCCCCACCACTTTATTATCGAAAATAGAAACATAAGTTATAAATAGCAATAAGTTGCATAAATGCCTGAAGAATACAATGCTTATATTTTCTACAAACCTTAATTAGGAAAATTCTAGAGAAAATCCCTTTATGTTGCTGTTACTCCCCCTAGCGGTTTTTTTCGAATTTGAAAATATTTTCCAAATATTTCTCTTGGCCAATTTACCCATACATATTTTTTACTCATAATTGTGTTATCAATGGTTAACGCGTTATGGTCGGAGATCATTCTTAATGGATCACCCTGTATACATACATACATACATACATATATATATATATATATATATATATATATATATATATATATTATATATATATATATATATATATATATATATATATATATATATATATATATATATATATATATATATATATCTGTTATACTAAAATGTAGGTGTTGTATCCTTATATTTTGCAACCCACTTACAGAATGTATTTTTAGAGATAGAAAAATCATTAAATGTAAAAGTTATAGGATTTAACCTAAACTGGCAAGAGTTTCATCAAAATAAACAAATGAACGTCGCTAATCGGACCAAAAAAATGCCAAATTCTGTGTTTTGTAGAATACCTTGTATAATTTATTTATTGAAATCTTCAAAAAGTTCTGATTTCAACAATATAAATGTTCTCTATTTACTCGTCTATTTTTTTGTCAATATTTTAGACTAATTAGGCTTTGAGCTCAAGTGGACTGATTTTAAGTATTATGCACAACTGCCACAACTGACACCAAGTTCAAAGTAATCGGTTTATCCAAAACAGAGCTATAGACGTTTGAAAGAAATAAGACTGACCTTCCCCCACCACTTTATTATCGAAAATAGAAACATAAGTTATAAATAGCAATAAGTTGCCTAAATGCCTGAAGAATACAATGCTTATATTTTCTACAAACCTTAATTAGGAAAATTCTAGATAAAATCCCTTTATGTTGCTGTTACTCCCCCTAGCGGTTTTTTTCGAATTTGAGAATATTTTCCAGATATTTCTCTTGGCCGATTTACCCATACATATTTTTTACTCATAATTGTGTGATCAATGGTTAACGCGTTATGGTCGGAGATCATTCTTAATGGATCACCCTGTATACATACATACATACATATATACATATATATATATATATATATATATATATATATATATATATCTGTTATACTAAAATGTACGTGTTGTATCCTTATATTTTGCAACCCACTTACAGAATGTATTTTTAGAGATAGAAAAATCATTAAATGTAAAAGTTATAGGATTTAACCTAAACTGGCAAGAGTTTTATCAAAATAAACAAATGAACGTCGCTAATCGGACCAAAAAAATGCCAAATTCTGTGTTTTGTAGAATACCTTGTATAATTTATTTATTGAAATCTTCAAAAAGTTCTGATTTCAACAATATAAATGTTCTCTATTTACTCGTCTATTTTTTTGTCAATATTTTAGACTAATTAGGCTTTGAGCTCAAGTGGACTGATTTTAAGTATTATGCACAACTGCCACACCTATTATAGGTGACTCTAAAGTTTTGTCAACTAAGGTATCTCCTAAGATATATCCGTTGAGTTTGAGCAATATTTTTTCCATTTGTAAAATAAAACTGCACTATGTTCATTTTAAGTGTTTGAAGTTGTAAGTAGATTTTTTTCTTTGACGTAAAATCTTGAACCAATGGTTAGAGTAAATATACAATGTATCCCAGGATGGCATTTTGAGAACATGCCGCGCTTGGTTCTAAACTGAGAAATACGAAATTTTCCTCGGATTTGTCTTATACAGGGCGAGTTATAACTAAAAATATGGAAATGGCCAAATAATAAAATACCCTTAATTTTCAAAATGGCGCAAAAGTTTAGTGAAAATAATTGTTCAGAAGTGAAAACTAATATTATAATTTGAAATTGGATCCTTCTAGTCAATATTATTATTTTTCTCAGATTTTTTGAAATGTAATAGTACATATTGTATTACAAAGCATAATTATGCTATACATAGTGATTTTACATATAACGTTGATTTGTTTTAGAAAATGTGGTTCCCAAGTATACTAAAAAGCCGGGAAAAACATAGAATAAGAATTATTAAATAAAACGAAAAACTGAAAAAATTAACAACAATTAAGACCCGTGGTAACTTTTTAGGAGTAATTTTTGCTCTAAAATTGTATTCAGAAGTTTCTATTTTCTACCTTCTTTTATAGATAAGTACCATGCTACCTACAGCGGAACAAGTTCACCTTTATCTCGAAGGTAACAAACGTCTACAATGCTCATGCTAAATGCAACATCTTGTCGCATTTTTGAAACATTAAAGA
Source organism: Kuschelorhynchus macadamiae (assembly GCA_030620095.1). Lineage (NCBI taxonomy): Eukaryota > Metazoa > Arthropoda > Insecta > Coleoptera > Curculionidae > Kuschelorhynchus > Kuschelorhynchus macadamiae. Next base: position 1,013,555 of record JAUTXW010005371.1, read on the forward strand.
ATCATTTTTTTTTTAAACACAGTACAATAAGATAGTTAACCACATTATGGTTTTAACACTAGAGGAAAAAAATACATTGTTAAATGTTATGGAGTTAGAGATACATCATTAGGTCAGGGTAGTAAGGCTTTTCAATAACAAATTTCCAAAGGCAGCAAGTGTTGTCAGTGGTAAGAGAAAAAAAATACGACGAAAATGATGTGGAAACAATAATAGCCCTTGAATCAGTTAATGAAAATCTACGGACATCCCTTAGACTTTATGCAAACAAATATCAAAAAGTCGTAATTGCAAAGAATATAGCATGGAAATTATATTATACCTCTTAAACTTAAAGTAACCTACACACTTGAAGAAGAGACGAAGCATACCGTTTAGAGTTTTCTTTGCTACTGGGAGAAAAGATTTTTTTTACAAAATAACTATCTCTATAGATATTTTATTTTCTTGGATAAATCAACATTTACAACAAATGGATCATTTCGACACAAAACTGCAAATACTGAGCTTCTTCCAAATGACAGGAGACTTTTGAAGGACAGAATAACGCGCACCATTAGAATAATTCCTCCATAGCATATACAAAATAGCTTCAGAAAATTTAGAAAATTTGTTGAAAGGTGTGCAAATGAAGAAGCACGTTACATTGAGTAATTTTTGATGTTGCTAGTTGCTACGAGTTTTACCTTAACTACTGTTAATTTTTTCAATTTTGCGTTTTATTAAATAAAACGTGTTCTATGTCTTTCCGGTTTTTAGTATACTTGATTGATTGATTGTACGTATTACGTTGATTTGTGTTAGGAAACTACTTTTCCTAACTAATATTAATTTTATTTCTGAACAATTTTTTCCACTAAACTTTTGTTCCATTTTTAAAAATAAGATTACTTTACTGTTTGCAATTTTTTCATATTTTTAGTTATAACTCGCCCTGTATAATAACAATCTGAACGAAACAAGCAGGGCATGTTTCCAAAAAGGTATTTTCAAATTCAAAAATGTTTGACCCTTTTGTCTGGTAATAGCTATTTTGGGATATACTGTATAACCGTATAAATATATAAAAATTTCCATTTAAAAAACACAAGTTATGTTTTTGAACAGATTTGAAATGTTAATTGGTTTGTTACGTTGAAAAATCTTAGCGGTTCAGGCAAAACCCTACAATTCTTAAATTTAAAATTCTATACTATCCCTAAAAATAAAACCTGTCGGGGGAGCAAAATATAAAGACACACCCCGTACATGTAGCACAAAGTAGAAATCTTTCCTGAAAGAAAATAATATTTTAAATTTTTGCTAATACTCTCCCCAGAAAGTTCCTTTTTACAAAGTTTTCGAAGTCACTTTTGAAATATGTATGAACTTTTTAAAACTCTATATTTACGGCTTTAATATTCAAAGCTCGAGTTGAAGCAAGATCTGTTTCCCCTATAAAAAATAGGTTTAATAAAGAGAACGAACTCGAGAAAATTTAGCTAAAATGTTTCAATAAAATGTTAAAAGTTTAGGAATATTTAACGAACCGGTGCAAGGAGAGTATATAAAAAGTTTCGGCCGATATAGAAACCGGTGATTATGGATTTATATATACAATACACTTATAAAAGATCTACAGTCTGTAATAAAAGTCTGGAAATCTCCATATATCTCGAGAATCGCTAATCCAATTTTTATTAAATTTGAATCAGACATGTATGGAAATGCGACAAAGCCCCGGGTGACATTTGCAACATTGCTAAGTTTACCGTTTTTTAGTAATTTATAAGAACTTCTATTTTTTAAATCTAACACCCTATGATATTTTCTGATTCTACTAACTATTCTAAAGATTTTTCCTAAGACACATTTAATTCCTAAATTCAACGTTTTTTTCAGTAAATGATAATTTTCTAAAAATAATGTTGTCTTCACCTAAATGAAAATCAGTATTTAAATATCTCTCTAGTAATTATTTAAAAGGTGTTTCCGAATATACATTTAATTCCTAGTTCAACGGATTTTGAGTAAAGGATAGATACTAAATACCCAGTAACTAACGAAAATACTAATTGCAGCTAAAGTAATAGAGGGGCGTCAAGTTTTGGGACCGAGCTGGCCATTCAATATTGTCCCTTCACCCTATCCACCTTTTTAAAACACACTGTTAAAGTATTCTGTAGTGTTGGGGCGCACTATTCTGCTGAAACCAAATGTCATTATTCGGTACTGCATAATTATTTAAAAAACATTTTTGGGTATAAACTCATAAAAGTATTTTACAGTATTAAAAAAGAACTCACGAGAATTAGAAAGCAAATGCGCCGAAGCTGGAGCAATTTCAGTTCATCTGACACCATTCTTATTTCCCTGTAAGAAATATAGAGCTCAGCTATCCTCAGATTTATTATCCCAGCCCAAACGTTAAGTTTTTGTGGAATCCAGTTAGGGTTTTCCCTCGTCCAATATTGACAATTATGCCTGTTCAATTTAAAATGAAAGTCGACTCATAGAAAAATATTTTTTGACGAATGAAATTTAAATTGGCGATATAAAGTTCCATCATCGTTTCATTGAATTCTAATGGTATTTTATAGGGATGGAATTTTCAGCATATAGTGGACGTTGCAGGAAAAATATGTCCTGGTTGCCGTTCAAGTGAAAAATTATCGGAACATATAATAAAATGCAGGGTGTTCAACTAAAAAATAAAAGTTCCTATCAATTCTTTAAAAACGGTAAACTTTGCACAGCCCAGATTTTTGTTACGAACTTTATTGCCATAAACTGAGCACCTCTGTAAATATCCTCCTTGAACCTGCCGTAGGAATTTCTTTTTTGCACACGAAAATGTAGTAAAATTACATTTTTACATTTTTTTTTGTGAATAATAATAATAATGAGCGAATTTATAGGTGTAAACAAAAAAACATTTTCGAGTTGAAATTTGACCATTTGGGGTCTAGGCTGCTTACCATATTTGATTTTCGATAAATCAAGCATGCTTTGACAGGAGCATTCTTTTCGTTTTGTTACGTCATGTTGAATTCGTATCAGTTTATCCATATATCTTATACAATTTTTTGCAAAGTCAATTTAGATATAGATATTATAAAAATTTTATTTGTCCGCCATTTTGTTTCGCCATCTTAAATTCGTATCACAACTTAATTTATATTTTTATTTCATTTATAAATACCGTAAACAAGTATAGATCCCTGGGAACTCCTGTTTCCCTCCTCAATCCTGAAGTTGCCAAATAATCGCTCGACCTGGTCCCACCTCAAGCCACAAACTGCTCTCTGGTCTGTGGATAATACGAATAATAAGTAAAAAATCGGCAAATTTCCTTTACCCTTTATGAATATTTCCTCTTATTAAGAATAGTGAAAAGTGACTCAATTCAGTTAAGTACATAGTCATTTAGGAACACACATAAATACACTGTCTTTTTAAACATTTTTATTGGGCGCCATTTTGTTCCATCATATTGAATTGCTAGCAATATTTTACCAGTTTCTACCTATGCCACACTTGATTTTTGGGCATAATTGAAAATAAATTTTACACTGACACATACCGCCATTTTGTTACACAACGTAACAGTTTATCCCTATATCACATTTAATTTTTCTGCAAACCTTCATTTGAATAAGATTTTTACGCTGATATTTTAAAAAATGTATTTGGCCGCCATTTTGTTCCACCATCTTAAATGTGTTCTACAACTTTACCAGTTTATCTCTACATCACAACGCGAATAGATAGACCGACAGAGAGACAGACAGACCGACGGAATCGAGAAAACACGTTTTTCAACATCTAGGAACCCTGAAACGTAAATACCTGAAAGAATCTCTTAGGGTGATTTTTTCACGAATACAATACTTGCCTTTTATGAAGGAAGTAATAAAGATGAAAAAGGTTTTAGTTTTGTTTTCCAGGATTTTGAAGAAAATTACCAAATTTTCTAACTTTTGCTAACTTCCATAACATTTTTAGGTCTCCCGAAACGAGCCGAACACTAAGCTTTGTTAAATCTGGAACTAAAAAAACGTATACTAAAATACTGCAAAATGTAAGAATTTTTACCACAATTTTATATATATTTTAATACCTCTTGTTGGAAAAACGAAATTAAGCCTCAAATTTGTGATAAAATCTATTCTGTAACAAGCAAGCAAGAAATCATAATGACCCTATATAATCAGGCAGTAACGTAATTGAAAACATTTGCGTACACAACTGAAATATATTTCAATGATGTCATTTAATTATATTTTGCCAGACGGTCATCAAGTGCTGTAAATGAAAATTACGGACGTTTCCGCAATTCACAAAAATATTATGCCACAAAATAAACTAGAAAATTTTTAATGTAATACGTTGAAAATAACACTAAATAACCAACTAAAACAATTTTTGTTCAACATGCTCGAAAACTGACTCTTTAATAGCTATTTATCGAGTTATTTATGATATCAGTGTTAAAAGTATATTTTCAAGGCAGGCAAAATGAGCGAAGCAAATTCTACAATGCATACGAGTGCTTTAAATATTCTTTTAACACAAATAACATACAATATTTTTTCTACGAAAGGCAATAAAAAATATAATATATATATATATATATATATATATATATATATATATATATATATATATATATATATAGGGAATTTTTCATTAACCTTATATTTATATTTGGAAACCTTATTTTCTTAGGCCTAGGTTAATAGTAAAACACAATTTTTCATATCAGTTCAACGTTTCGTGTTTGTGTTGTGCTTTCTCAAGACTTGTATTTTACTTTGCTTGATCTCTAAAAAAGTGTTTTTTTCATTAAAACAAACAAAACACAGGAAAAATATATACAAAGAGGCAAACATTATATACATACTAGAAACATTAAAAGGTTTAAAAACTTAAAATTGTTATATTAATAATATTACATATGCTACATGGTAAAATAAAATGTTTAGTTTTGACAAAACACATAATTCTATTAATTTAATACTTAATTTTATGATACGCACCTTGGAGAAGCAATTTACATGTTGTGTTGTAAATGATATTAGACTGATCGAGTTTGGAGTGTTTGGTTTCAGTAGCGTGTCGTGGTTAAAAGGGCGGAGGGGGCGATGATCTTTAGGGGCGGCGCAATGATCAATAAAGGATCAAATAAAGTAAAAAATTTTTTTTGTAAATTTGTTTATTAAAAAAATTAGTACATATTATACAAAACAGTTATTTCAAAGATTCAAGCGTCTTGTTTTAACCGATTTAAAAGAATCAATTATTTCGTCCATATTTAAATCCTGGGCTATGTCTGCTTCAATACTAAGAAGTGATAAATAATTGGTTCTATCTTGTGTGCTGGTGCACCTCTGGTAATTATTAATTCTTCCCAATCTACTGAATGATCGTTCTGCACCAGCACTATTGGTGGCTATAGTGTAAAATATCCTCAGTAATGCACATAAAGATGGATATGAAGACTCCAGGTCATTGGAAATTAAAAATGTTAAATATTCATCAGGGGCAAGTTTGTTGTCATCAGCATTAATTTCTTTTAATAAACTGCAAAAATGTTTATATTCCTCAACTAGAGTAGGTTTAACATCCGCTTGGTACAATATCTGTAGATCCATAAGACATTTTAAATTGTCATCATTGACGTCCATATCCAATAAACAATTAAATTTTTGGCATATATTAAGGAAGTCTTCAAACCGATTCTCTAGCGTACCATTTAAAATGTCTAAAGTACCATAAAACACTGATATCTTGAAATTATCTTCAGAATTTTGATGTAGGTAATCATTCTGGATTTCATCATGAAATTTTTTTACTCTTCTTTGTCTTTTATTGGAAAATGATGTTGACGTATTGCATTTATTTGCCAAAATAGTAGCCTCTTTTTTAAAAATTTCAAAATATTTTTCACTTCTTAATGATTTAAGATCTTTAGTTATGGCAGTAATCATATGAGCAGCTGTACATAAGTTGATATTAACCTTTTGCAAGTGATTGGACAATATGTTAATTTTATTCAGCACTTCTTTCCAGAAGGAAAGAAGAAATTTAAATTCAAAGGTCTGTATCATGACTAATATACCTTGTGCTTCTGCTGTCTGTTGAGCAGTAGAAACAATTTTTTCACAAGTTTCTTCGATTATAGAAATATTTACAAAAAAAGAATCAACTGCTCTATTGTGACTAGCCCATCTTGTAGCTGAAAGCCTTTTTAAAGTTAATTTACTTTCCAGTTCGCTGGAACGAAGCTCTTGAATATTTCTAAACAAATTAGTTCGTGGAAAGCTTTCGGAAATAAAGACGAATGTTTTTTCTAACACCCCAAAAAATAGTTTAACTTCTGTAACAGCGTTTACAGCGTCTACTAGAACTAGATTCAAATTATGAGCACAGCAGTGTATATATAAAGCCTCAGGGACAATATTTTTTATTTTAGCTTAAAGACCGTTTAAGTGCCCTGACATTACACTGGCTCCGTCATATCCCTGACCTCTGCACAATTTAATATCTAAGTTTAAGTTCTTAATTTCTTCAGTTATGGTTTTAAAATAAGTTTCTGCTGAACCGTCAGAAATATTAATAAATTTCAGGAATCTCTCTACAGGCACACCATGTTTATTGACAAAACGAAACGATAAGGACATTTGCTCTTTTTTGTTAAAGTTGAGCGTTGAGTCTACAATAATAGAAAAAGCTTCTTGAATTTCTACTGTGATTTTTTCATCACTGCTTCAGATAAATGTGCCAGAATCTCGTTTTGAATAATATTGCTTGTATATTTGGCCACGACGGAGGAATTCGCCAAGTGATTTGCTAATAATGCATCATATTTCTTAAAAAGGTTAACAAGTTCTAAGAAATTGCCCTTGTTTTTACTTGTGATGGATTCGTCATGACCCCTTAAAGGTAAACAGTGCTTGGCCAAAAATAATATTATGTCAATTAAACGTTTTAACGCATCTCTATTTCTTTCAATTTCTTTTTTTTCAAAATTTAATTGTTCTTGAATAACGGTGGAGTTCTTATAAAGCCGAAGTTTGGTTATTAAAAACTTGTTGTGTAGGGATCGATGCAACTGACTTTCCTCGTGTTGCTTAATTTTTTCCGGACCTTTTTTATAGTTCTTAAAACCTTGTTTGGGGTCCGACCATACTGTCAAATTTAAAGATGCAAAAAGCCAGCAGGAAAAACAAAATAGGCAGTTACCCCTTGGAGAATAAATAAGCCAGTTCCTCAACTTTTCCTCTGATTTATACCAATTTGGCTTAAACCGCCGATTATGTGAATCAATCGGAAAATTAAAATTGTCATTTAAATTTGACAAGCGCCTATAGAAATCATTTCTCGAATTTTTTCGGGATTTAAAATTGTAACCTTAAATAAAAACGGATCGCTTGGAAATTCTATATCAGCTTTTTCGGTAGGTGCGGAAGCGGAAACTAGGCTTAATTTCAGATCTAAAAAGCAAAACAGGGTTGAAATTAGTTGGATGAAAATTAAATACTATAGTAAAACTGTTAAAAAAGGTATTATTTTAAAAATCTCAGTTGGTACTCACCATCAACCATGTTTTCCTCATTTTTGTTAATAACTTTAATATTCTCCTCGTTGCCGTTGTCGGTAATACTACTATCGGTGCTGTCATCACTACTTTCCGTATTTTTTAATAATGTATCAGACAACTCATAACTACAACCTGGGGGCGTACAGTCATTTATGTTTCTATCACATTGATTATTAATATTTTGTATACGGCCTGGGCCTTCGCCTTGCGTTTCAGAAATCCTACGAGAAAAATATAAATATTATATTTTAAAAATTATTTTCTACACAATTTAATTGACCCAGGCCCTGTATATATCCATATTTTATTTAAATTAAAATTCGATATGAAGAATTGAGAAAGAGTTACTTACTGTTTTTTTCTTCAAAAAATTGTATTAGTTAGGGAAAGTTTAGTAAACAAAAATTTAAGAAATTTGCTTGGTTTTGAGAAAAAAATGATTTTGATTGCTTGCTTATTAGCTAAGCTTAAACATCACTTACATAGGAATAGGATCAAACAATACTAATAATAATCTTTTATTGCCTAATTTATAGTGAATTACCCTATAGCTTTAAACTACTTTACTACTTACGCAGACTGGTTAGCAGGCTTTTCTTTGCAGACAAGAAATTTTTTTAAAACTTCGCCACTACTTGCGGAAGACGCCGAAGCCAGGAGTAATTTTTTTCTGTCGTTCTGCTCGTTATGCTGCTCCAGATTTCTTTTTACGTTTTTTATTATTGATATTCATTGTTATTGTCGCTTGAGGCTTAACACCACTTATTAATAAAATCACTAATTTATTATTAAACTAATAAAAATCAAGCAAAGCCAAGGGCCAAGGGCACGCACAAAAAGAAAGGTTAACATTAATATAATCGATTATATTTCGGTCGGTGATTCCCCGAATTCATGTTTATCGCGACTGCTTTCGTCTTCTTTTTGGGCGGCGCGCGGCGCTGGCGCAACCCTATATTATGTCTAGTTGTTTAGCCATTGTGTTTGTATTTATGGACAATGGTCTAGCGGTAACGTAGTTTCAAACCCATATGAAAACTTTCGTACGTATATGTCTACCTCATTAGGGCCAGTAGGTACTTTCAATTCTGAGTAACTTTATTCGATGAATATTTACCATGGAATCGATTGTTGCATCAATTATCTATGGTAAATCCTCCGAATAATTTTACCCGGAATTAAAAGTACCGGCCCTTAGATTAGAGATTTTAATTAATAAATAAAAGTAAACATTGAAAAACAAAAACAAAATGTGAGAAATAATATATACGACATTTTTTTTTCCTTGAAGAGCTAAGGGCACGGTAGGGCACTGTTTGTTTTTGCGTTAAATTTAGTTTTTTATTTTTTTTTCAAAGGGCGCCAGAGGCGCTAAGTGCATAGGGCCGGGGGGGCATTCGCCCCCCCTGGCCCCCTATACGACACGCCACTGTTTGGTTTATCAATTTTTTTTTTAGTAATAAAAACGGCAGATGTTTATTTTATAGATAGTTATTTTATGTAGCTGTGAAGCAAATAATATTTTTATAGATATACAGAGGCAAGTTTATTTTCTATTTAAAATGTATACAGGGAAATAAGATTTTTCAATTTTAAATGCTCTCTGATTTTTAATTAGGTTGAAATATATTTGACTTAAACTTCAAATCTTTTTTATCATAAACTGCTTCATTTTCCTTTTTTATTTCTATAATTTCTTTAAATGTCAATTTACGATAATTCTTATCTAGTGTTAAAATCTCGGTTGCATTGAAATTAAACTCATGTTCTGTTGTTTGTTCACTTGTGAAGGGCAGTAGAGGCATTTTTAGTATACTTGTGGCGTTTAATCCTATTTTCTAAACATGTGTTGTCACTCCGAGATATTTTTTAGAACAATTCAAACGGGGAATTGAGTAAACTAAGTTTGATTTCTTTTTTTGTGGCACCCTACTTTTTAATGGGGTATAAAGAGAATTTTATAAATTATGGGCTTTGTGACAAACAGTTATACCTATTATGTTTTGAAAGAATGGATTTCAATTTTTCTGATAAATTATTTGTGTAAGGTAGTGTCACGTACTTAGGATTTTCGTTTTTAATTCGATCTTTCTTTTTATTATAATACAGATAAGTTCTTTGTTTAATAATTCTTTTTTTGGGTAATGGTTATCTATTAACGTTTGCTTAACTTTTTGCAGAGGTTCTGGTCGGTATTCTGGAGAGGTTAGTGCGATTGCGCGGTCAGTTGATCCTATTATCAGACTATATTTTTGGTTATTCGAATGGTTGGAATTAAAATTTACATATTGGCGCGTCCAAGTTTTTTTGGTATACTATTTAGTTTTTAAGTTTTTTGTGATAGATTTCTAATTAACGTTAAATCTAAAAAATTAATATATATATATATATATATATATATATATATATATATATATATATATATATATATATATATATATATATATATATATATATATACGTATATACGTATATATATATATATATATATATATATATATATATATATATATATATATATATATATATATATATATATATATATGTATTTATACGTATATATATATATATATATATATATATATTTATATATATATATATATATATATATATATATATATATATATATATATAATGTACCTTTTTTCGTAACTAATTAATAGTAAGAATGTTTTAGTGAAATAAACAGCATCAATTCATTTTTAGAACTTGTTGCGTTGTTTCTAAGTTAACTTTACTGTTGTGATTGTATACCATTTTCTATATGTTTTAATACTTTGAAATTAATTTAAGTAATAATTATTGTATTTAATACCTAACAAATGGTTATTAAAATAAATCTTAGCTTTTCGGCCTTAGTTTCCTAAAAAAATCTTATTGGTGAATCTCATTGTAAAAGGATCTAATTTAAAGAAAACATTAGTATTAGTAGAAAGTTAAATGCATTCAAAATTAATACATACATTAATAGACAGAAAGGTAAACTACTTCGGAACTCATTTTTAAGAAATGGATTTCTGAACGCATTCATCATCTCTTAATAAGATGTTATGCACCTCAACTGTCACTACAGTGTTGATGATGAAAGTTTTCCAAGAAATACGTCGTTTAAGACAGTCAATTCCTATTACGTTTACTTTATGTATACCAAATCTCAGCTAAGCACCAGTTTAGTTTGACGGAGTCTATAATGAGAATTCGTCGTAGTGATTATTTGAACAAAAGGCCAGATAACATTGAATTTAAGCAACATTTTGTTTAATTTTTAACGTTTGGCGTATTAAATTTAAAGTACAAAAATAAAAATTTTACCAGTAGTACGCAGTTAAAAATTGATAAGTTTTGAAATGGAGAATAAATATTGCATTTTCATTAAAAGTGATGTGGTTGCAAAATAGCATTCACGCATAAAATAAATTTCGAGCAAGTGCTCCCTCGGGACTTCTTTTTCCCAAAGAGCCCTTTAAATATTTAGCCGCGAACATATGGGGCGGACTAAATAAATGGAATTCTCTGAATTTGGGAAACTTCGACACACAAAGGCAAGGGGAATGTCGCCTGGGAAGAGTGGATGTCTGTTCAATGTTCCGCGCCAGCCAAATAAAATGCACTTTTGTTTATCTTCCTGATCCTGCATATAGTTCATGAATTATATGTAGTTGTGTTCCTATTTTTCTTACATAACAAGCCTAAGATTCAAATTGTTGAAATAGACTCTCATTAATTAAGGAATATTTAATAATGCAAATTAATTTCAATTGTCCGTAATTTCTTTATGTGCAAACCGATTTTCCGAAATAAAATATTTATATTCTACTGAAAAACTGTTCCTTTATTATTGTCAGAGCTCTACACATTATATTCAATAAATCTTTAAAGTGTGACATCTTTCAAAATTTCTGGAAATTCAGTTTTATGGTTCCTATTTACAAGTCAGGATACAAATCTAGGTTAATTTTGTATCCTTTTATATATAGACATGTATATATATATATATATATATATATATATATATATATATATATATATATATATATATATATATATATATATATATATATATATATATATATATATATATATATATATATATATATATATATATATATATATATATATATATATATATATATCATATATATATATATATATATATATATATATATATATATATATATATATATATATATATATATATATATATATATATATATATATATATATATATATATATTTTTTTTTTCATTTTATTTTTATAATCACTTTAACGTTTGGTAATTGTTGTTGTTCTAAATTTGTAAAAGGTTTGTAGCTTCAAAATTATGCTTCTATATATTTTACAAATCCTAATTTTTATATAAGTTTATATATTAATTATGATCATTTCTGCACATGTATTTCTTTTATGATTTTAATTTGTAAACACGTACACTTTTCTATTATACTTGCAAATATGCTTTGAAAAATATTTTTCTGTTTGATGTTGCGATTTTTTCTTTGTAGCCCTGAAGATGATACTAACTAATCAGTGTCGAAACGTATGCATTTGATTTGAATGTTTTAATATATTTTAGAAAAAAGCTGTAAGACTTCATCAAATTAACAGGTTTGTGGAATGGTGCGTTAAAAAAATGATGTTATCAGTAGCGAAACCTTAGCATCTACTGAGCCCATTAGGGCTCTTGGTGTAACATTAAATTCTGAGCTTTCTTTTATTCATCGTATTACCAATATCACCAATAAATCCCTAATAATGCTGGGCTTCATCAAAAGGAACTCCAAGGAATTTTTCACAATTCTCTCTCTTAAAATTGTTTACTGTAGCCTTGTCAGGTCTTAGGTAGAATATATGGATGGATTCCAAGTTATGCTAACCACATTCAAAGAAACGGCTACAAAGAAAGTTTCTTTTATCTATCCAAAGTTCTTCATTGACACTGAATTACATTACGACAATCTCTGCAAAAGCCTTAACCTGTTAACACTTTCTTCAAGGTGACAAACGCCTTGATAGATTTATCTGATCTGGTTTCCATGATTGGCCTACATGCCCCTACCAGAACGACGCGTAGTGACCAAACATGTGTTAATTTTCATCGAACCAACTGTGCCACTCACTCTCTCATTTCCCGATCATTAGGATAAGCTAATCAATATAATGAACTTAAATTTTTTTGTACTCAAATTCAGTTTTTAACACAATTATCTCATTTAAATAATTAAAACTATACTTATATTTTTTTTCTTTTTTTCACAATATCTATCACTTTTTAAAATTTCTTTTACTTTTCTATTTTTTTGCCAGGGTCATTTGACCACAAAATTGTTAGAATGTTACATTACATTAAGTTTAAATGTAGGATTAGTTTTATTATGTAACTAGATTAAATAATCTTGTAAATTGACATTGTCCGTCAATAAATAAATAAACTTTATTATTTAAAGTGTAATGTTTTTTTTATGCAATCGATTTTTTGTATTTAAAAAAATGGAAAACAAAATATACTAGATATTCTGTTTTTGATTATGATATATACCGAAGACCAGCATTTTTAAATTACAGAAACAGTAGTGTAGATTCCCTGTTAAGTCTTAAGGGTAATCAATGTTGGTATGCAAAGGTAATGTATTGCATATTCTAAATTTTTCTGTAAACATAGTATCTTTATGACTTAAAATTAGAGATTCCATTTATTTTTGCTGCAATCGATTTCTTGCATTCGATTATTAAATCTAAATTTCAGTAGGCACTGGGACTGATATTGACCAAAAAATTAAAATTTTTGGGTCGTATGAACCGTAGACTAAATAAAAAATAGACGCTTCAACCCATACATGAGTAACAAAATAAAACGAGAGAACAAGTCATATCGCCTTCCGAGAGTTTATCAATGAAATACTAAGCGGTTCGGAGATAATTCTAACGTAGTTTTGTTTCGCTTACCTAGAGAATCTAATATTGGATGAATTATACTCCTAGAACCATTAACTTCTCTTTAATTATAAAACAAAAGAGAATAACTTAGAACGCCCTAAAACAGAACTTTTAATCACTCACAACTACGAATGCCAAATAAATGCCACGACAACCTTTTCTTTTCTCTACTATTTTAATTGCGTTAGTCCTAGATGACGGTACATTTGACTTGTGTAAAGTTTCTCTTACGAGTTTCAAAAAAGTGGGTAGTTCTTTTTTGAAGTGTTATTGTTTTTCAACTTTAGTTTTTTTTGGAAATGAGAGTACTATTGAAGAAATATATGCGATATTACATTATGATACAATATATAAGTTTCTTAACTGTATATTCATTTTTTCATTATTAATTGGTGAATGGTTCTCTAGATTTTGTGTACATTTTTTAATTTTTTGACAAACCAATAAATGGTAGCGTAATATGATTATTAACGCGGAGTACTACAAAAATATCACAGTATATTTTAGCTTTACTAATGAGCTATTTATTGGCCCTGTGTTTTTATGTTTCCTATAGTGGTCGTAGGAAAAATATTTACAAATAATAATTATCCACAATGCCTCGCATAAAAATAGTAGCTCTTCAAGATGAATTATACGCAGGGGCGTGCGGTGAAATTTTAAGAGAGAAAAGCAATTTTTAGAAACTTTTTGTAATGTAATTCGATTCTTCGATCATTTTTTGCAAATTTGTCATTGACGTCATCACAAAAACGTCGATGCTCCGACATATTTTGGAGAAGTTTATTTTCAATGGACAACAGCGATGTATGCGAAAGTCTCTCCTGCCCGTTGTTTTTATACGCTTAAATGTTGAAAAATTGCGTTCTACTGATGAACTTGTGGTAGGTATTGTCAATACTAATTCACACAGTTTCGACACACATCTTCCAGCTCCTTGTCTTTTAAAAATTGCATTAAGTCCCTAGCGTTATTTTTTGCGCTAATGTCTTCAGTTTCGTAAATCACTTTTAGTTCAGATCGCAGTAACACTCGGTCGAAGAACTGGCCATAATGAAGAAGAAGAGATTTAAACGCATCTTCTGGAAAAGTTTTTCCTTTAAATGCATCAAAATTGCAGAGCTCCAGGAATTTAAAATCATTTAAACCGTTAAATCTATAGTTTATTTGATGCTGAATTTGATCGATTATTTCATAAAAGAGGCGTCTGTATGATGTTTGAACATCTCCCACCTTGTCTGTTCGAAGACGCTTGGCTTGTGGCTCTACATTTAACGTCATCGTTTTCTCCCAAAATAGGTCAAAGTTATCTCTTTTTTGGCTTAACATGGACTTAAAATCATCCACTTTTTTAGGCAAAAAGCAATATCATTTGTTGGCAATATATTAAAAACATTGTCCGAGAATGGAAATATTTCTGAAAATATGTTCACAAAAATTACTAAAATTAAAATCTCATTTCAAACAGTCTAAAAACCCCCTCGAACTATTTATTGCTTCTGAGTCCCACGTTTCATTATTTTCTATTATATTCTCAAATAGTTCAATCAGTGATTCACGATTTTGAGATACTGTTAACACAAGTCTTCCATTATAGTTCCACCTAGTAGGAGCTACTTTGGCCAATCGTTTGTGTCCAATGGAGTCCAAAGCTTATGTACGTTTTGTTGACTTGGAAAAAAAAACAGCCATGCCACTTAAAGTAACGAAAAATACATTACACTCTTTAATGTGATTGATGGACTGGGATAAAACTAAATTTAATTTATGAGCAAAACAATGGACAAACACAGCCCTTTTTCAAACTTTAGCTTGCAGGCCCCCTAATTGTCCTGCTTTCACTGGAGCTCCATCATAGCTTT
The DNA here is from genome assembly GCA_030620095.1 of Kuschelorhynchus macadamiae. NCBI lineage: Eukaryota > Metazoa > Arthropoda > Insecta > Coleoptera > Curculionidae > Kuschelorhynchus > Kuschelorhynchus macadamiae. The sequence goes on from JAUTXW010005371.1 coordinate 1,028,934, forward strand.
GAGCAACTATTTTTTCGCTCCATTAATTTCTTTAGTAACGTTATAAACTACGGTATATAATGCATCTGCTGTACGATTTTCGGACAGATTCTTAAAACCTAAAAATCGCTCTTGAATACTTCCGTCAGAGAAGCTAGCGGCCCGCATAGGTTCTATTCGACATTCTATTGTGGCTGGGTCGGAGTCAAGGCCGCATTTGTTATAGGCTTGATAATTAAGATAATATTTTAGCATTTTTAATATAAACTAAATTATGGTTTCCTATTTCAAAAATTACATTTTAGAAGATGTTATGTAATTTTTTTTGGGGATGCACTGCTTCCCTTGCTTCCATGGACTGCACGCTCCTGATTATACGAAATGGTTATATTTGAGTGAATATTGAAAATATACTTTACAAAATAAAAATATAATCAGATACAATATCAGAAATAAAATAATAAAGTCATTGGCCGTTTGTTGAATTATCTTGTATTCTGTTAAGTTTTTCTATATAACATAGTATGTAATATCTCTTATTGAGATTTTAAGTATCTTAAATGCCTATCAAAGTACTTGTGTTTCCTTCTCTTGCTTACTTTGGAGAGTAGATAAAAACCTGTTATTAGCTTATAATATCGTGTGTATTTTAAAACAAAAGTAATTCATAAAAAATAAAAAATCAAAAACAATTTAAGTAATAAACCAGGTGTCTATAAATTAACTTTATATCCTTTTCATTTAATTACTTACAATCGTCATCTCAATAAAAATTTTAAAGTTTTACATACAAAAAAGAAAGGAATAAAATTAAATTTACCAGAATCTTTGGAAGTCAACAACACAGATTTATTAATTAATGATCAAACTGATCTGAATAATTCTACGGAAGCGTATAAGGGCCACAATTTTTTTAATTTTAAATTCTGACTTTGAAGTCGGAATTTAATAAAATTCTGAGTTTAAAGTCAGAATTTAACAAAATTCTGAGTTTAAAGTCAGAATCTAACAAAATTCTGAGTTTAAAGTCGAAATTTAACTAAATTCTTAGTTTAAAGTCAGAAATTAACTAAATTCTAAGTTTAAAGTCCGAATTTAACTAGATTCTGAGTTTAAAGTCAGAATTTAACAAAATTCAGAGTTTAGAGTCTGAATTTAACAAAATTCTGAGTTTAAAGTCGATATTTACCTAAACTCTGAGTTTAAAGTCAGAAATTAACTAAATTCTGAGTTTAAAGTCAGAATTTTGTTAAATTCCGACTTTAAACTCAGAATTGAAAAATAAAAAAAATGGGGCCCTTCTACGCTTCCGTATTACAAATATTTTTTTTTTAATATAGATTTAGGTAAATATGAAAAGACCATTACAAAGCAAGTAAAAAAAAAGGTTTGGTTCGATAATTTTATTTCCAATCTATTTGTATTATCCGACGCAGCAACAGTGTTGGCGAAACATGTTATAAGTTGGTTTTCTTTAATATAGTGAAAGTTTTAAGTAAAAATTATCTTTTTTTACTTAGTGCCATATATCTTAAGAAAAATAAACCTTAGAAAATACACTATTAGGTATGCTGTTTTCCCAAAATAATATTTTTTGTACGAAAGGCACTCTTTGTTACGACAGCAGTATAGATCGCATAGGCTTAATTTCCGTAACTTTAATTTAAACAACGTCAAACTACAATGCTGGACAAATTAAACGGGACAAAGCATATTTTTGGTAAAAATCAAAGACGAATATTTTCGAAGCAAAAAAGATTTTGATCTTATTTTTTCTGCATGTGATTGCGCAGTCCCCCTACTTTCTTACCTCTAGACCATAATCGATAGTTGCAATAACAACTGCACTAAAAAGGGAGTTATATAAAATCCTTTCATTTTTTGCAAATTTTTTTAGTTGCGAGAATCTAAAAAAAATAATTTTAGAATTTTTTGTTCACGGTAAAATGATCTATGGACGAATAGCAAAAAACAATTTTTACCGATTTTGCCTAGCTTCATTTGTTTTTACTGAAAATGGTTTAATGGAGAAATTCGATATTTTTTCAAAAATTAATCCATAATTCAGGGTGTTTTTATAAATTAGTGAGGAGTTATGTGGCTAATACAACTAACACAAAGATATTATATAGGATGTGATAGAGACAAATGATCGGCAACTTAATTTCTTTAATGACCTTGTAAATAGCAGGCCGAATACGTTCCAAGAAGTATCAAATGTAAGTTGCATAGAGGTGTTATAGGGGTGGAGCCATTAGGTACTAGTTTCCCTATAACGCGTAAAAACATGTTTCTATAATAATGAGTTGAACACAAGACTATAGGCTGGTAGGTCGATGAAAAGTTTTGAGATAACGATAGAGGACCCAATTAATTGTTGACATATTTCCAGTTTTTCGCACTTGTTGATTTTTTTACTTTTAAATTTAAATTTTTTGTGCTTTACTAATACTACTAAATGTAACGTGTTTTATCGACCTAAGATTGAAACTATGCAAAAATATGACAGTGTCGGAAAAATGTCTCTAATAATTAGTATTGGCATCAACACATTTAACCTAACATGTGTAAATTGTGCGGGGTGTCCGACATAAGACGCCCTTGTGGTTTGGTCTAAAGTCTTAACTTATCAAAATGTTATTTTCACGGGTCAATATCTCAAAAACAAATTAACTTTTGGGTAATGTGGTTCAAAAAAAAATACTTAGAATTAGTAAAGAAGGAAAAATAAGAAAGTTCAAACCTGTCCAACAGAAATGAGTACCCTGTATAAATAAAAGTAAATAAAGATAACAGGCTAAGCCACATTTTCCGAAATAAAGAGATAGGGCGTCTCATTCTTGATACCTCGTACATTACTGCGGCATGAGCCATATTTTCCTCCAATAGCCTCCCTTGATTTCCATTAAGAAATGAACAGCTAGTTTACATCCGAATTGACTCGAATATCCTTAACCCAGGCATACTGTTAATATTGCGTTTACTGCACTTTTAAGAGGTAATTTAGAAGTCATTCTTCTTTTAGATTAATGATGCACCCACATGGAGTCACATTAACTTAAGGAGCAATTGCAATTTATTTCGTTGGGGGCAAAATTCCTATTGTTTAAGTTATAAGAACGATGCATAAATCGTGCGTTACATCTTTTGATAGTCATTATACGGTTTACAGCTTTTTTGGACAATTTATTAAATATTCAAATCAAATGCTTACGTTTCCACACTTATTAGTGTCGTCTTCTCTGCTAGATTATTACATATCAAACTAATTTGAATTTGCACAACTGATGTTGTTGTTTGTCCGCTTAGTACAATAATATTCTCATAAACCGTGAATAAGACCTCTGCAGTCATAATAATCTAGTCCTGAAGATGACACTAATCAGTGTCGAAACCTAGGTATTTGATTTGAATGTTTTAATACATTGTCCAAAAACTACATTGTAGACGTGACCTAAGAAACGTCCATACATATTATGTGTTGATTTAACTAAATTTAACCACAACAACCTCATTACCAACAGTCATCTTTGCTATTCTACAATTACAATGCATAGCGGTCCTATTATAAAATTTTTCTCTCCTCTGCTTTAGAGTGCTTATAAATTCCAACTTGTTAGAGATTTCGGCACCCATCTAGCCATTTTTCTGGGCAACATAATGTGTACCAGTGTACTCTTCTTCTTTCGAAAGCTAATTTTTACAAACGTATTTCTTGACAAAATATTTAAAATTATTACCATTACATGATATGACCGTTGTGTATTTTCTCCGGAACTCGAAATATTTTAATTAGATAAGGGTGGTTTGTGACAAATTTCATCAAACGTTTAAAATTAGTTAAACTTAGTTTGGGTGTCAAAAAATTAGCTACATTTCAAGGGATTTAACTATTAATTTACTTTCTCGAATTAATTTTTTGCATGATTTCTATAGTAATTTGTGTCCATGAATTACACTACGTTTTATATTTTCCGATTTAATTACAGTGGTACGTATAGGGTTCTTATAATTCGCCATCCCCTGAGAGCCTTTTTTTAAGCTACAAAAAATGTTTATATGAAAGTTTATTTAGGATTTTTCCTACATATTTCCATAGCGGTAAATTTAAAAACAAGTGACGATCGAAAAATCAAGAAATCACTGCCAACTTTGTTATTTTAAATGGAACACCCTGTATTTTTTGACATTTTTGGATTCCTCTCATTTTCCTCTTTTCAAAAATATATAGGTAATACTATGTCTATACTCGTAACATTAGTTTTTGACTTATTCGGCTTTAAAGTTGCCACATATGACAAATTCACAGTGATGCAATTCGACGATACTAAAATCGCTTTACCCATGAAAAAAAAAAACTGTTATTTGTAAAGAAAACACTGTGTCGACTTTACGTCAAATAATTATTAAAAAAAATGCTTTTTATTAAAGAAGAAAAATTTAAAATAATTCAATTTTATTTCGGAAACCGAATAATGCTACAAGAACAGTGCCACAATACAGGATACTATATCCTGGAGCTCGAGTTCCCTGTAGAAAAATTATTTTATATATAGTAAAAAACCATGGACAAAGAAAATCACTGCACAGACAAAGAAGGCAAGCAAAATTAAACTTTGACGAGGAATTAACTATACAGTACAACTTCAGATGAGGAATGGTCCTGAAGGTTTTCTAGAATGTCATTGTCATTTATAGTTTTCCAAACCTTTTCTTATCCGGTCGCCCATCCTATATTTTCTTGATTTATAATGTTGTCAGCCAATTGCAAAGCTAGTTCGGTAACATCTTGTATTTCTTCTTCAATGCTTTCTAATTTATATTTTTGAGCTAATATCGACAAAAGAATTTCATCTTCTTCTCCCCAACTACACGTATCCCTATTATTCTGTGTTGATAAAAGTGGGCTCCAAGTTTCCAAGTTCTTGCCTAACATTTTTCCAGGCATTGTTTTGACTAAGTACCACATCTTCGAGATTGAATTTTTAAGTTCTGCAGAAATATTCGACGTTGCAGATGCCACAACTTTTCTCAAGGAACTTTTCCTGTAATTTAGTTTGATCGCCTGGATCACATTTTGATCCATAGGTTGGACCAAATGGGGGTCACATTGGGAATTCAAAATAACGCAAAGATGCCCTGGAGCTTTATCTAACAAAAGAACTGCCTTGGGGGGTAAACTAAGTTCCTTCAATTTACTTTTAACAGCCGGTACAAACTCTGTATGAAACCAGTTTTGAAAAATGTCCTTCGTCACCCAAAGTTTCTTTTGACCTTTGTATCTTACGGGGATATACGAGTTTCCAAAAGAACGGGGTTTCTTCGACTTACCGAGTACTAGCAATAGTAACTTGTGTGAACACGGTATAAAAGTTATCCGCTCTTTGCACGTTTTTCTTTCAGGCGCAACTTCTTCCGATCTATGAGCAACTATTTTTATGGGTAACATCTAAAAAAAGTCCACTCTCATCAGCATTGTATATTTGGTTCATTTGGTCCAGGAGTTTTCTGAAAGGTTCTACAGCATTTACATGACTCGATAACTTTTCACCTGTTATAGACAATTGCCGAATTCCATATCTATGTTTAAAGTTATCGAGCCATCCCGAACTTGCTTTAAAAGTTCCTACTTAATAAGTCTGGGAATAAAAAAACATGCCTATTCAATGTTTAGTCGCCCGCGTTCAGACCTTTCTTTATAACTGCTTTATCCATTTCAAGAAACACCCTTAGCTGAAGTGTTCGGCGTTTGCTTTCGCCTACATTACATGCCGAAAAATAATCAACTATCTTGCCTTTATTTTTTTTGTCAGAAATGGTAGCCTTACCCATATTATACTTTTTTGAGTGCCCGTGGTACCAGTCTCTAAACTTTTAATTATATCAAATTTCTCTTTTATTGATATCGTAACAAGTTTCCGTTTCGGGTCATTCTGACCAGTCACATATAATTACGTTTACAATCGTTTCATAAAACCCAGTGACAAAGAAATTCTCCATTAACCGTCCCGCGGGAGAGAAACTTTTGTTTGGATTATCGAGGTTTGTTCGGATTACGGCAAATTGCGTCCGTTGTTCGGATTAGCTGGTGTTCGAAAAAACGGATTATCGAGGTTGCACTGTAATATTACATTTTAAAGATAAACAAATATTTCCAGAGATAGGTAGTCTAAAAGTTTAATTAAAATTAATTTTTAGAAAATTCAAGCAGATCGATTGCTGACGTCTCTAGAATAACAAAAATCTAAGTATTTTATCGATTCGGTTCTTAAGAAGCATCAGTACCATCCGGTAAAGATGCATATGTTACATAAAATTAGAGTGCAGTGCAGTTAATAACCAACAGTCATTTTATTCAATGCCTCTGCGAGGAAGGCTGGGGAGATTTTGTCAAGAAAGCCTGTTGTTTAAAAGGATTTTGTGGCCAGTTGAAGCTTGTTTTACTGCAGCCGGCATGTTCAATAGAAAGAATAAACACTTTTGGGCAACAAGAAATCCTCATATAATAGAAGAATCAAAGAAGCAATGTCGGAAGTCGTTGCATGTGTGCTGCGGCATCCTGGGAGACCAAACTGTTGCTCCAATTTGTATTGAGGGTATTTTAACAGGAGAACGGTATTTAAATTTATTGAATAAGGAGATAGAACACCATCTGGAGCAGCTTCCCATAAACACCTATAATCAAATTACTTGGCACCAAGTGGGTGGGTAAACATGGTAATATTTATTGGTTAGCCAATAGTCCGGACCTTACACGATTGGATCATTTTTTGTGGGGATATTTAAAAGATAAAGTTTACTTTAATAGAACGGACAACAAAAGACAAATTACGGCAAGAAATAGAGCATTGATTTTTTTGCCAATTGTTAGTTTGTATTCATTATAAATATTGTATTAAAATAATGTTACTACTTTTATTTGTCTCATGGGTAAAGTGATTTTAGTATGCATCACGGTGAATTTATCATATGTGGCAACTGTGAAGTTTAGTTCGAGGGTTTGAATACGTTGTTTTGTACGAAAAATAGGCAATCTATTGTGATATCGCTGTTTCATTTTTTTTTCACTTTACAACATTCTTTGTAAATTCGTGTAAGCCGTTTCTTACGCTGCTTTCGACTTACTCGCCAATAAGTTTGCTAGTAAAGCTTTGTCAACTTTGAAAGGTAGGCACTCTTTCAGATTTATTCATTTTCAAAAACAAAATTAAGAAAAAATCGGTAAATTGCCTTTGCCCCGAACTTCTCGCCCTATGAATCTTTCCTTTTCTTAAGAATAGTGAAATGTGACCCAATTTAGTTCCCTACATAGTCATTTAGTAACACATATACATATATTGTCTTTTCAAAATTTTTATTGGGCGCCATTTTATTCCACCACACTGGATTCGTACCAATATTATACCAGTTTCTATTTATGTCGCACTTGATTTTTGGGCATAATTTAAAATAAAATGAATAAATAGTTTTTACACTGATTTTTTAAGACAGCCATTTTGTTCCGTCACGTTGAATTCGTACAAGTTAATTCCTCTACCACATTTAAATTTTTGTGAAAATTTTGAAGTCAGCTGAATAAAAAATATTTTTATTTTGTCGCCATTTTATCCCGCCATTTTCAATTGGTACCAGAATTTTATTAGTTTACCTCTATTAAATATAATGCTTGCGCAAGATTTGAAGTTAATCTAATAAGAAGTTTTTTCAGGATGTTTTTTTTAGCTATTTTATTAGGTCGCCATCTTAGATTTATACGAAAATGTTAGCAGTTTATTTATAACACGTTGTTTTTATGTCACATTTAAAGTAATTTGTATAATTAGTTTTTTTAGTGATAGTCTTGTTAATATTTTTCAGGCCGGCATTTGTTTCGCTATTGAATATTTACCAAAATATTACCACATTATCCCCGTTAGACAGATATTTTTTGACAAAACTTAAAGTCAATCAGGTAAGTAGTTTTTTAGCTATACAACTGACAGACAGACCGACGGAACTGAGAAAATATGTTTTTGAGTAGTAACACTAAAACTTGAATCTATGTAAGACTTTGGATTTGTACTGCAATTTTACCAGTTCATCTCTACATATCACTTAAGTCTTGCATAAAATTTGAAATCAATCTAATAAAAAATTGTTTCAGCCTCATTTTTTTTATACTTTAATTAGCCACCAGTTCACTTCGCCATCTTAGATCCGTACCAAAATTTTAGCAGTTGATGTGTACGTAATACTTAATTTTCCTGCAAAATGTTTAGTAAATTGGATAAGTAGTTTCCTAGTAATATATTTTTTAACATTTCACTATACCGGCATTTTGTTCCGCCATATGGGACTTGTACTAAAAATTTAACCATTTCATTTCAAAAAACAGCAATGAAGACCTTAAATGAAGACGCAAACATCCTGGTACTTCCAGCAGATAAAGGCAATGCCACAGTCGTCATGGACAAAACAGAATATGGAAAAAGTTACTCAACTTTTGGACAACAACACCTATAAGGTTATGCAGGCAGACCGCACAAGTAGAATAGAAAGACGCATAAACAATCTGATCAACGTATCCAGTCTACCACCATCGGAGAAAAAATCATTAAAACCAAGCAGCTCCAAGATTCCCAGGTTCTACGGTCTTCCGAAGATACACAAGGCAATGTTCCACTTCGACCGATCGTTAGTGCAATAAACTCGCCCACATACAAACTAGGTAAATATCTTTCAACTCTTCTTAATCCATTTACTGGAAAAACAGATTATTTTATTAAAAACTCTGCACTCTCCCGAAGATATTTTGGTCAGTTTCGATGTAGAATCACTATACACAAATTTTCCTGTTAACGGCTCAATTTCCATTATATCAGACATACTGGATAATAATAATCTTGATAAGACTTTAATAGACCGAGTGAAAGCTTGTCTTACATCTACTTATTTCATTTTTCAAGGAACTTTTTATGAGCAAACTTCAGGGGCAGCTATGGGATCTCCTCTATCACCTGTGGTAGCGAATATCTTTATGAAAGCCTTTGAGGATATTGCTCTAACATCCGCTCCACTAAAACCAAAGCACTGGGTCAGATATGTAGATGATACTTTTGTTGTTTGGCCTCATGGACAGGATACTATCCTGATATTTTTGGACCACTTTAATCAGCAACATCATAATAACGATTCCCTTTCTAGATATATGCGTTCAAAGGAAGGAATGGTTCATTAAGACATTCTGTGTATAGAAAACCGACGCATACAAATAGATACTTAAGTGCAAATTCCCATCACCATCCAGCATAAAAGAAATCGGTTATTAACTCATTAGTATTCAGAGCTATTTCGATTTCTGATCCATATTCTTTAACATCGGAAACATCGAAACTGACCGAAGCTCTCAGAGGGAATGGCTATTGCACTGAAGATATCACGCGTTCAATTAAAAGATATAGTAATCCAACTCCACCAAAGGAGAATGATAAACAGCCACCATTAGGTAGTATTGTTCTTTGCTACATACATGGCACTACAGACAAAATAGGACGATTACTTCGGCGGTCCCACATAGGTACAATCTTCATTACACATAAGAAGATTGGACAATGCTTGCGATCCACAAAAGATATTGTACCTTTCCAAACAGAAGGTGTATATAAAATTCCTTGCTCCGGTGGACAAGTGTATGTGGGAGAAACAAGACGCTCAATATCAACTAGACTTAAGGAACATGGACGATGTATTAAAAAGAAACAAATTGTTCAATCTGCTGTAGCTGAAAAACCAGCATAACACTGACCATTTCATAAATTTAAAGGAAACCAAGGTTCTAGAATCGGTTCCAGGTTTTTATAAACGAAAAATTAGAGAATCTTGAAATATTTAAACATACAAAAAATTTCTTATCTTAACACAGGGTCACGGTTCGGCGAGCACAAGTCGGGTATAAAAGCCCGCCTGCATCTCTTCGAGCTTATTCAGTGTTCAGATCTCGTGTAGTAAAGGTCCTTGAAGATGCCTCGTGCAATCGAAGGCGAAACGTCGATAGTAATTCCAATTTGACACGGTCTAATCCCAAGAACCATAATTTCTTAATTGACCAAAGCCGTGAAAGCTTCCGTTCTACTATACTTCCTTTTTACGAGGGTAGTGATAATAATGAATATTTTAACAAATATTTGTTGCTTCGTTGTTATCTCTATGGAAAAAAAGAATTACTTTGGTGTCATTTTAATCTAAAAAAGTAACGAAAATTTTATTTTTTTCGTTCTTTTTAAATTCTTCACATCTAGTGCAAAAAATTCGCTCATTTTGCAACTAGTTGTATAAGTAACTATATACTGATATTGCCCAGAAATACATAGTAATATATATTAGGTTTATTATTACTAAGGCAATTTCTAATAGTTTTCTCTTAAGGTATATTAGGGAAACTCTATATATACATCAAAAAATGGGTTACGTTAAATTAGAACCGTCTTAGTTCAGAAAATTGAGGTTTTACACGGCAAATTTATTCAAAGCGATGTATTTCAAGCTCGGTATCAGACGCCAAATTAGATAGCATGTAATTTCATTTTATGCCGCAGATATTTTAGCGAATTTACCTAAAACCGCCCGTGAAATTGCACACGTTTCGAGCTCATTCTATTTAATTGAAAATGTACAGTTTTAACTAATCAACCCCCAAAAACCGACATATTTGAAAACTGTTTCTACCCTTCAGACCGAATAAAAATAACTTGAAAAAAAAACTGTGTGCCTAATTTTAGTAGTTTTCTTTGTAACTTCTTATTTTTAAAGTAATTTAGCCGCACCCTGATTCAGATAAATTATCTCAACTAAAAACCCACCTTTCTGTTTGAAATATAAAAATTACAATATTACCTTACATTTAAACGCTATGTACCTATATATACTTACCTGTGGAAAAATAAACAAGCTTCAGTTTATCAACTCTGACAAGAAACGTGCTCTGTTTACTAATGATTAGGGCGTAAATAGTATTTAATTGCCCCTAAAACTTCGAAAAAACAAAAAGACCATTAAAAAACGCCAACCGATCAACCTAATCAATTGACTTGCGTTAACAAGTGTAACACTTATTAAAGCAATGAATAAACGGAGAAATTATTTTGTGGTTCGGGTTAATTGGGGGGAACTGATCCCTCAGTCACAGTTTACTGTTTTTGTTAGGTATATTTCTGTATACTTAATCCAAGATATTTTATCGCTGATTCACTGTTTTGCTTATGTCTCATATTTTGTATTCATTGTGACATTTACCCCCGTATTCACCAAAAAGGTTTAAGTGATAGACCAGGTCTAGTTGCCATGGTACTTGAAACTCATAGTAAGCCAGTTATGTTTCGCTTATGTCACTGTCATTTTGTAATTGTGACATTTAGAAAAATTATTTGTTCAGTTGTTAAAAATGTCATCTTAAACCTATAACTGTCAAGTTAGACCTGGTCTAAATTTAAACCTCTTTAGTGAATACGGGTCTTAGAATTTACAAGATATCTATCTCATTTTACTTGTATGTAATGTAATCACATTGTTAAACTCAAAATAGTTAGTAATAAAACAATTTACTACATATCAACCCAATAAAAATTATTGCATGGAAACAGTTTTATGACAACACACGTTTTGACAAAATAGTATTTTTCCTAACAAGTGTCGAAAATTAATTTTTCCTCACGAGACTGCCGTTGTATGCCTGTTCTATTATGCAGTTGAGTGCGGAAAACATATTTACCACATGCGTTAGGAACATTTATTTTTCTACAAGCGTGTGGAAATAACCAATCTCCAACAGCCATATTAAAATTTTTAGTAAAGTTTTATATTTATTTTATTGCTTCTTTATATAATAATTTGTAACAAAAGTGCAATTAGTTGCATTGACATTGAATGGCCGGTTCCAACTGGTTGCTTCTACTTGGCATGATATTATCCCTATTGGCCCTAATTGGCGTTATTCTAATTTCTTCAGATTCTATTGTTTGAATGTCGGTTGCTGTCGACATGGTGAGACACGGTTCTGGAAAAATTGTGTTTTACTTAAAGAATTATATTCGCCATTTTTGTTTTGTTCTCTACAGATTCATCTAAATATCCCTCTGCTACTTTAGTAGACATCCATCCCCATGGATTTTTAAGTTAGTTATGTCCACTCCGGCGTCCGCCAATATAGTCGCAGTACCCTGGATATTGTTCTGGATTAGGCAACTTTATATATGGTGCAACTTCTGCTGGCATTTTCCCAAATACATTGAACGGTACATTTCCCGTTTTATCTTTGGGACGTAACGATGCATAGGGTCAGGTACCATTTAATACATCTCGATTTGTTATATACTTAATTGATAACTATGTGTTATTAGCATAGTAGGCCTAAGTTAAAGAATGCAGGAAAAAGTGTGTTTTTATAAATCCTCACCACACGACAAATATATGAAATGTAAACGATTATTAAATCCGATAACCTTGTACCTTTGAGAAGCAAATAGAAAGGTGTTAATTAGTTCGAGTTTTATTTATACTCTCAAATTAGAGCTCATAAATATAACATTTGGCGACGAGGACTAAAGTTATCGAGTGAATAAGTTGAATTTTGTTAAGAAAAAGAGAAATCATGCCTCAAAATCAAGAGTCTCTAAATGTTCAACAAGTAAATATGGCAATTGTAGGACATTTACGTGAGTTTGATGTAAGTTCCAATGATTGAACAATATTTGTGCCGCGATTGAAAAATTATTTCATAGCAAACAATATCACGGACGATGACAAAAAACGGGCTATTTTTCTAAATTTATTGAGTGAGGATTCGTAAAGACTTATTTTTAATTTGTGTTTACCAGACAAACTGGAAGCTAAAACTTTCAAGGACCTTATCGAGATTTTCGACAGACATTTGGTGTCTAAGCAGTCAATTTTCGCCGAAAGATTCAAATTTTACAGTGCAAAAAAACTGCCTGGTGAAACGGTCAATGAGTGGGCTGCCCGTGTTCGAAGTTTGGCTGTAAATTGCAAATTTTCCGATAATTTGGATATGTGCCTTCGAGACAAATTCATAATGGGAATGGAAAAAGCAAAAATCGTAGATCGACTTTTTGAAGAAGATCATACCATAAGATTTGAAGACGCCATACGCATAACATGTTCTAAGGAAGCAGCACTCCAAAATTTTTCTCAAATTCCACTATCGGTAAAGCAGGAATCCTTGCACCATATGCGCGGATCTAGGAAACCACAAGCAGGAGGCGGAGCCAGCACGAGCACCAGGTCGCAAAGAGAAATGACGCCATTTTGTCACGTATGCGGACGAAAAAACCATTTTTCAGATAAGTGTCAATTTCGTAATTGTATATGTCATATTTGTAACTGTAAAGGACATTTAGCTCCAGTCTGTCCACAAAAAAATAATAACTTTCAAAATAAAAGTAAAAATTTTAAAAATCAGCAGTCACATAAAAAAAGGTACACTCATAATTTTTTAGGTGACTCGGATCAAATTAATCCGAATTCTTCTTATAAAAATACGCTCTTTAACAAACCATTTTTCACTGACATTTGTATTGAAAATAAAAAGCATCAGTTCCAAATTGATACTGGCGCTTCAAGCAGTTGTTTTTCATATGATTTTTTTAAACAAAATTTTATTAATCTTATTTTGGATAGTACAGATCAAGAATTTCTTGTATATACAGGGCAACAAATAAAACTCATTGGTGTTTTAAACTTAAACGTTAATTTTAAAGGAGTTAATCATAAATTAAGTTTTTTTGTAATTAACAACGGGGGACCCCCAATCTTGGGACGAGATTTTTTGTATTTATTTAATGTATCTATGTCTGACATTTTTTTCTATGAGTCAAACTCTGAAACGGAAATTTTTATCAAATTTAAAAAATTGTTCGAACCAGGGTTGGGAACTTTTAATAAAGGCGAAGCAAAAATATTTTTAAAAAATGGTAATATAACTCCGAAATTTTTTAGGGCAAGGCCATTACCGTATGCACTAAAAGAGAAGGTGGAAGATGAACTAAATCGATTGTTAGAAGACGAAGTGATATCGCCAGTGGAATATTCAGAATGGGCCACGCCAGTTGTACCTGTCATAAAGCCAAATGGGCAAATAAGGTTGGGTGGGGATTACAAAATAACTATTAATCCATATATAAAGGAATTCCACTATCCTTTGCCGCTTGCCGATGAATTATTTGCAAAGTTCTCTGGAGGTATGGAATTTACTAAACTTGATTTAACTAATGCTTATCAGCAAATTTTATTAGAACCAGATCCAAAAAAATATACTACAATTTCAACTTATAAGGGTTTATTTTGCTATAACAGATTACCTTTTGGTATCTCTTCAGGGCCCGCCATTTTTCAAAAAACAATGGAGTCATTGTTGGGGGGGCTAGAAGGGGTTGTTTGCTTTTTGGATGACATATTAGTTACAGGGAGCTCTAAAAATCAACATCTTGAAAGACTTAATAAAGTTCTCAGTATTTTAGAAAATTCTGGGTTTAAAATGTATAAGGAAAAATGTAATTTATTTTAAAATGAAGTCAAATATTTAGGTTTCATAATAACAAAAGATGGATTGCAACCCTGAATCGAAAAAATTAAGGCTATTCAAGAAGCAAAAACACCTACCAGTATTACACAGTTAAAGTCCTTTTTAGGGTTAGTTAATTATTATGGAAAATTTATTAAAAATTTGTCTTCTATTTTGCACCCTCTTTATCAACTACTAAAAAAAAATATTAAATGGACGTGGTCTGATCAGTGTGAAAAATCTTTTGAAGAGATAAAAAACAAATTAACTTCTAAAGATATTTTGGTACATTTTCAACCAAAATTACCCATTAAATTGGTTGTAGACGCCTCTGACGTAGGACTAGGGACAATGATTTGCCACGTTTTTCAAAATAAAATTGAAAAACCAGTGGCATTCGCTTCTAGAACTTTGTCAAAGGCGGAAAGTAAAATGTCACAGATTGAAAAACAAGCTGCTACTATTATTTTTGGTTTATATAAATTTAATCAGTACTTATACGGTACCAAATTTACTCTAGTAACTGATAGTAAAGCATTAGTCTCAATTTTTAGCCCTTCCAAGGGTATTCCACAATATTCAGCAAACCGACTCCGCCGCTGGGCTATCATATTAGCTAATTATAATTATGATATTGAATATGTCAAGTCAGAAAATAATAAAGCTGATTTTTTGTCAAGGTTTCCTGTGGCTGAAGAAAATTCAACACATTTTTGAGGATTATCAAAGAAATTATTTTAATTATTTAAATAATAATAAAGAATTTCAAATTAAATTTGACGATGTAAAAAATATTACAAAAAAGGATTGTTTTTTTCAAAATTTAATTTACATTTATAAACTCTGGCAATTGGCCAAAATTTTCGAAAAAAAATAAAAAATACCTTTTTTTAAAAGAAAATATGAAATTTCTATTGAAGATAATTGTTTAGTTTGGAATAACCGATTAATCATTCCCGAACTATTACGTAATAATGTATTGCAACAATTACATAGTACGCACCTAGACATCGTAAAAATGAAAGGAATAGCACGAAGCTATTTTTGGTGGCCGGGCATGGACAAAGATATTGAATTTTTTATAACATCTTGTGAAGTTTGTAATTTCAATAGTCCAAGTCCTAAAAAAGCTATTCTTTCTCCATGGCCTTGGCCCGAAAAACCTTTTGAAAGAATTCACATTGATTTTTGCGGGCCATTTCTTAATAAAATGTTTTTTGTTCTTGTGGACGCTCACTCAAAATGGCTTGAATGTTTTATTGTTAATTCAATAGCAGCAACACCAATTATTAAAATTTTAAGGCGTTATTTTGCTACTTTTGGGCTTCCAAAACAGCTTGTTTCTGATAATGGAACAACCTTCATTTCGGAGGAATTTCAAAATTTTTTAAAATTAAATGGAATAGAGCAACTTTTGTCACCACCTTATCATGCTCAGTCCAATGGATAGGCCGAGTCAGGGGTGAAAATAATAAAAAATGCTTTAAAGAAACTCATATTTATTATGCAATTTTCTGTTCGATTATAGAAATTCGGTACATTCTACAACGGGTGTGACTCCTTCTGAATTAATTTTTCGACACAAAATAAATAACAGGTTTAGTTTATTACTTAAATAAAATAAAATAAATAACAGGTTTAGTTTATTACTTCCTTTTAATAAAGTACAAAGAAATGTATTACATAATCAGGTAGGGCAAATTGAATCATTTTCCGGCAATAGAGTAGAAATTTTAAAGGAGGGAGAGCAAGTGTTAACAAAGCAATATAAATCAAATAAAGTTTTCTGAAAAAAAGGTGTAATAAAAAAAATCTCAGGAAAAAATGTATTTTTGATTTATATTCCTGAATTACAAATAGAGTGTAAGAGACATCTTGATCAGATAAAGCCTTATTTGTGCAACACCTTGCCAATACAGGGCGGTGAAATTGCAGAAGTATTAAATAGCAATTCTTCCGAAACGAATATCAGGTCTAAAAGAAATATAAAACCACCTGAAAGGTATGATATTGTTAAATAAGCAAATTTTAGATATTAGTTTATTAGTTTTAGAAAAAATATTATACAATAAAACCGTTAGAAATAAGTAAAATATTAGAACTAATTACCATATTGCAAGTTAATTATATTTCATATATATTCTTATAAAAATTAGTAAAACATATTTCGTTTTAATTTAAATAGCTGTAAGTAATTAACCTAGTGTAGAATTTAAGGAGGAGGAGATATTATATACTTAATTGATAACTATGTGTTATTAGCATAGTAGGCCTAAGTTAAAGAATGCAGGAAAAAGTGTGTTTTTTATATATCCTCACCACACGACAAATATATGAAATGTAAACGATTATTAAATCCGATAACCTTGTACCTTTCAGAAGCAAATAGAAAGGTGTTAATTAGTTCGAGTTTTATTTATACTCTCAAATTAGACCTCATAAATATAACACTTTTTTTGGTCTTGTTAGGAAGCTTAACTTAAATTTACTATATTTAAGCAAAAAAAGCGTCGATGAAGCGTTTTTTTTTATTAAAAAAAATCACAAAACTTTCAATAAATAACCAAGAAACTTCAGAAATGTCACTACTTTCCCAATGCTAAACTGTCAATTATGAAGTTTTTGACAAAATACAGATTCTAATTATATGCACTGTTGCCAAACTTACTTGGTTTTCTTCAAATATACAACAAATAGTATTTCTAAGTTTAAACAAAACGTTTTAACGATAGTTTTATTAACAAACATGGTGCTAACCTAACCCAGTATGAATCAAGAGACTCTAAATCGCTATCGTCAATCGCGCTACTTTAGAGTGCGCGCATATTTCAGATATAATTTTAGCATGTGATTTTATGGCTCTAATGATGATTTTATTGACGGACCTGGGCTAACCTAACGCTAATGGAACACATCCACCTAACAGTTCTGTTAAAAAAAAAACAGTGTTTTAACGCACAACCCGAATTTTGTCGGTGCGCTACCGTGCGCTTTCTTTACAGCGACCCTAATCAATCTTAACCTAACCTAAACCGCATATTTTTAAATTATAAGTCAAGAAATCCTAAAATTACTAACGATAATAAAACCAAATAAATGCCCAATTTCCGTTCCGACACAATATGTGTAGAATTGGTTGCCTACTTAATGTGAAACTAACCCTAAATACTTTTGCTTTAATGATGGTGCCTCCGCGCTATCGCGCTCCGGCGCCTAACCTGGTGCTAACCCGGTACCATTCTACCTAATTTCTTTCCACTCCGACTTGCACCAACCCATCTATATATAAAAAAAATTACTGGCACATCAAAGAATATAACAAAATTTACTTTGGCAACAGCGCTTACCGTCTGACTAAATGACATGCAGTTAAGTTAACAGTCACATGAAGAAAATGTAACGGAATTTCAAATAAAATGTGTTAAAAGTGCAGTAGCGCCACTTGACAAATCAATTCTAATTTGTATTATTTTGTGAAAAATTGTAATGCATCCACTCTTTGTTTTGCTTAAATGTAGTAAATTTGAGGTAAGCTTCCTAATAAAACTCAAAAAAGGTCAAAAATCGAGATGTATTAAATAGTACCAGAACCCGATGCATATTTTTTAATTAAATTTAGGTTATAGTCACCAGAAACAACAAAATTTCTACTGCGATGGGTTTTGTTGTCTGGGATTAATAAAAAAACGTAGAATCCTGTTCTTGAATGTTGTAATACATATATATATATATATATATATATATATATATATATATATATATATATATATATATATATATATATACTTCTTAAGTAAGTCTTCCCGTCTGCAAGCTTCCGCAAACCCGATGATTGTAGCAATTTTCATTAACAGGTAAACATGATCAGGAGCTTCTGTCAAACACTTGTTAATGTCATTTTGGGTTCACATTTCAGATTTTTTTTTTAGGCAAGCGTTTACTTTGAAGTATTTGCTCATATCATGGTACTTTTTAACTTTAAGCATTGTTTTCAGCATTGAAAATCTCGACCAAAGAGTTGACGGCTGGCAGGCTTTTGAAAGCTCAGATAAATAAACTAAAATTACTTCCTCCTTTTCATAGTTGCTTATTTTCTCTTGTAGGCACTATTGGCTAAATATTTCATATTAGTTGTCGTATCTTCTTTCCGATTTTTCACGGGGACTCCTATTGAGGTTTCAACTACATCCATTTTTTTGCGATATGGACTATAAACCTTACAAAAAACTCGGACTGAAATTGAATTCTCATACATAGAAAATGTTTGACGTCGTCATTTTTGACAATAAACAAAATAGCTTGGACTTGGATACACTAGTAAGTTTTATAAAGTAATTAACACATTAATGGAAAATTATACTAATATGTATGCTGACCGGGGTCTACGGAGAAAGAATATAAATGCTCAAAAAAAATTATGTTATCTTTAATTTGAATTTCAATTAATGCATCTTCCGTTCGCGAGCTACAACTTAACCAAATTGCTGTGGGTCGCGATGTATATTCAACGGGTTGTTAATCATAACAAATTAAACCTGGTTGTTATGTTACCCTGGGTTGTTGATAACATTTTCCGCACTAGTGCTGAAAAACAAATTTTCCACACTAAAATATGTGTTGAAAATTAGATTTTCCGCACGCATGTAGAACAAATAATTTATTTAGATAGATGTATCGTTGTTATAAAAATTAGAAGCGCAATTACTTGAAAACGTTGCAGACTCCAGTTTGACGATTTACATATTTTGGTGTAGGGCGATGTTGTCTAGACCAACTGCAAAAGATTTAATGGAGTCGTCCGATACCTTGTGACAGTAAATTTTAACAAATAAATGAAAACATAAGTTTTACTTTGTTAACTGTCACTTATTTCATATTTGCTTAGGCGTAGTATTACACTACTAGTACATTTTCAAACGCAATGAGGATATTTACAAACCAGTTAGCTATACATACAGACAAACATAATTAAGAGTATGACTAGGTATACCAACTGTACAGGATGTCCGGATTTGGTTGCAAAAGCATGGTATCTCGCTTATTTTTAAAGATAGAACCTTGCGGTTTTCACTAACCTGAGCTAATTTTTTGTGAAACTCATGAAGCCATAAACAAAATTTTCATAGCCTTCTTCGTTTATGAGATACAGGGCGAAATAGAAAATTTTGCATTTTGGGACCCCCTCGTATCTCGGTTATCCTTTAACTTAACGCAAAGAGAAAAATTGCTGCTTATGCAGTTTTTTACGCTGGATCCAGTGGCGTCGTCATATTTTTCATTTGAGTTGTTATTTTTTAGATATGACCCAAAGTTGTGTTTTTTTAAACGGGACACCCTGTATATTTGTCCAGAAATTGATTTGACCTTTTAAAAGCTTCTCAAAAATTTATAATAGTATGGGTCTATTTTAATAAACAACAACAAAAATCCTAATTTTTATAATTATCATCCCAAATTTTGCAGTACATGTTTTATGGTCAAAAAGTTTTAATACGGTTAAAGTTAACATTTGGATCCTTATGGTGTTTATAAAGTTCTATCGCATCTAAACAATCCAGTTTGCGACTGTTTTGTTCATAGTGTAATATATCTAACTTATTTATGCCAGGGAATTTATATGAAGTTTCTAAGAAATGGTTGGCGAAATGAGAGTTTTTTTTTAATAAAGAGCATAACGACTTAGAAGCATCAAAAAATTCCCTGGTTTGAGCACTTCAGAAATCTCGCAACCAGTTGGATTTCGCGACAGTTGTCTCTATCATCATTTAGTTTAAATTTTTCGAATACCTTTCCTGCTGTGTCAATTGCCAACCTAAAAAGTGCTACTTCAGTTTGCATTGTTCATTAATTTTTAGAAAGTAATAAACTTAATTGGAGTTGTACAGTTAAAATAGTACAAATAAAAGATCTCCAAATGATTATTAGAGTAGTATAGTAGTATTAGACATCAAAACACCGAATTGAATGAATGTCTGATTATATTTTGGTAATTAAATAATCAAAAATAAGTTTAGGGCCGACTTCTCGAAGTAAAATTTTTAAAGTAGAATAAAATATATTTTTTATTTCTTTATAAAAATTTTTATTTAAATTTTGTAGTTTTATCTATACGAAAGAGTTTTATTGTAAAAATCAGGTTTAACAGATGGTCCACTGCATATTTTTTTTCTTGATATAATGGTGAACGCGTCAATCAAGACACGAGCGTTTCATGGTCCCTAGTTTGCAAGAAAAACATGTTTTCTGAATTCCATCGGCCTGTCTGTCTGTTTGCGGCAGATCTAAAAACCTACTTACCCGATTGACTTCAAATTTTCAGCCAAAAATTAAAAAGTCATGACTTGGTAATATTTTGGTAAAAATCAAATATTGCAACACAAACTGGCCTAGTGAAATGCTAAAAAAATTATTTCTAAAAAATAAATTACAATTTATCTCAAATTTTACACAAAAATCAATTATTATGTAGAATCAACTGATAAAATATGGTTTAATAAAATATATAAAAATTCAATCTGAAAAACTTCTTAACGGACTGATTTCAATTTGGGTGCCATAATTGTGGTATAGAGGTGAACTATTAAAACTGTGGTACTAATTCAAGATGGCGGAACAAAATGGCGGCCTAGTGAAACGTTAAAAAAATATTACTAAGAAAACTAATTATCAAATTTACCTCACATTTTGTACAAAAAGTCAAATGATGAATAGGAATGAGCTGGTAACATTTTGATATGAATATACCATAGCAAAACAAAATGGCGCCCTAATACAAAATTTTAAAAATCAGCATGGAAAAACTACTCATTAGATTAACTTCAATTTTTGTGCAAGCATTAAGTATGATATAGAGATAAATTGATAAAGTTGTGGTACAATGGCGTAACAAAAAGGCGACCATATGTTGATTTTTACTCCTTCACGGATGGAAAAATACAATGTGTTTTCGTTCCGGGTGTACATCCGTTCACTACTGTCGTTCTGAAAAGAACAGTTTTGCTGACGTTTCGCCAAAATCACATTTGGCATTTTCGAAGCTTTCTTTCTCGCGTCCGAATAGAGACTGAAGTGTTGGTGACTGCGACGCTTCCTTTATACCCCCACTCGGGGCCGAAGGTTATATCTGCGCAGGCGTTGGTCGTTATTTATGTTTTCCGGATGGAGCTGTTGTTGTTGCGCTAATTGCGCTTGAGTTTTTGCGATTTTAGATTTGTCGATTATTGTCTTCCATACTGTTGGTAGTTTTAATGATTCGTCCCTTTTGTTTAAATCACCTTGCTTTTCAATTTCTATGGCTTCTCGGATTATTCTGGTCTTATAATGTTCTATATTGGCAATCTCCCTACACCCATCGAAATTTATTTTATGGCCGGTTTCCTGATAATGTAGGAATAAAGCTGAGGTTGTTTGTTTATTTCTGATGCTGAGTTTATGCTCTTCCACTCTTGCTGATATTCGCCTGTTAGTTTGCCCTACGTACAACTTTTCACAGTCCTGGCACGGAATACTGTACACTCCGTGGTTTTCCAGTTTGATTTTATCTTTTGGGTTTCCGAGTAGTTTACCTATAGTTGTTTGTGGCTTGTGTATTGTTTGTATGTTGTGTTTCCTCAGAATTCTTCCGATTCTGTCTGTTGTGCCTTTTACATATGGTAAGACTACTCGTTGCTTTCCTGGTTCATATTTTTTGTTGTTCGTTGTTCGGGAAACTTCTGCATTAATAGCTTTCTCTATGGTGCGATTTGTGTAGCCATTTTTCTTTAAAGCACTAGATATTACCTTAAGTTCGTTTTGTCTCGTCTGTGTTTCAGTTAGTCGCACGGATCTAGATATTAGAGTATTTGCCACAGCTTGAATTTGTGCTGGGTGATGATGTGATTTTGCATTTAAATATCTGTCTGTATGTGTTGGTTTTCTATACACGGTGTATTCGAAATGTCCGTTATGTAGTTTTGTGACCAAAACATCTAAAAATGGTAGTTTGTTGTTGTCCTCTAACTCTAGAATAAATTGTATTCTGGGGTGGATTGAATTTACGTGAGTCAGAAATTTTTCTAGCTCTGCATGACCATGTTGCCATATATTGTATTGTTGTATATTGCCAAATGTATAAACAAATGGATAGTGCTCCAATGGGGTCCTCGCTATCACCAGTAGTCGCGAATTTATTTATGATATACTTCGAGAAAGAAGCTCTTGAGAAAGCAAGTTTAAAACCCAAATTATGGATTCGTTATGTGGATGACATATTTATTATATGGCAACATGGTCATGCAGAGCTAGAAAAATTTCTGACTCACGTAAATTCAATCCACCCCAGAATACAATTTACTCTAGAGTTAGAGGACAACAACAAACTACCATTTTTAGATGTTTTGGTCACAAAACTACATAACGGACATTTCGAATACACCGTGTATAGAAAACCAACACATACAGACAGATATTTAAATGCAAAATCACATCATCACCCAGCACAAATTCAAGCTGTGGCAAATACTCTAATATCTAGATCCGTGCGACTAACTGAAACACAGACGAGACAAAACGAACTTAAGGTAATATCTAGTGCTTTAAAGAAAAATGGCTACACAAATCGCACCATAGAGAAAGCTATTAATGCACAAGTTTCCCGAACAACGAACAACAAAAAATATGAACCAGAAAAGCAACGAGTAGTCTTACCATATGTAAAAGGCACAACAGACAGAATCGGAAGAATTCTGAGGAAACACAACATACAAACAATACACAAGCCACAAACAACTATAGGTAAACTACTCGGAAACCCAAAAGATAAAATCAAACTGGAAAACCACGGAGTGTACAGTATTCCGTGCCAGGACTGTGAAAAGTTGTACGTAGGGCAAACTAACAGGCGAATATCAGCAAGAGTGGAAGAGCATAAACTCAGCATCAGAAATAAACAAACAACCTCAGCTTTATTCCTACATCATCAGGAAACCGGCCATAAAATAAATTTCGATGGGTGTAGGGAGATTGCCAATATAGAACATTATAAGACCAGAATAATCCGAGAAGCCATAGAAATTGAAAAGCAAGGTGATTTAAACAAAAGGGACGAATCATTAAAACTACCAACAGTATGGAAGACAATAATCGACAAATCTAAAATCGCAAAAACTCAAGCGCAATTAGCGCAACAACAACAGCTCTATCCGGAAAACATAAATAACGACCAACTCCTGCGCAGATATAACCTTCGGCCCCGAGTGGGGGTATAAAAGGAAGCGTCGCAGTCACCAACACTTCAGTCTCTATTCGGACGCGAGAAAGAAAGCTTCGAAAATGCCAAATGTGATTTTGGCGAAACGTCAGCAAAACTGTTCTTTTCAGAACGACAGTAGTGAACGGATGTACACCCGGAAAGAAAACACATTATATATATACATATATAATATATATATATATATATATATATATATATATATATATATATGTTACTGAACTAAATTCAGTTACACTTTCTAAAAAGAAAAGATTCATAACGAGGGAAGTTCCGGGTAAAGGAAATTTACCGATTTTCTATATTTATTTGTTGACAAACACAGCTGACGAGATTAAAGTGCGATCTCATACAATCGAATATAGCAATGTTGCCACGTAATGCTCTCCAAAATTATACATTTTAAGCCGTAGTATCTTGAAAACCATTCAGAATTTACCAGTGGTATATGTTCAAAATCATCCATACGATCATATGTTAAAATATTTATAGTCAAACCCCTATCAACCTGTATAACTGTAAACTCTTTAGTGAATATGACTGTTAATATTTTTAAAATTTTCTACTGTTATATTATCAGTATCTCTTAACAAGTTCCATAAACGTTGTAACTTAAATTTCATATAATAGCGCTATCCTGTATTAAATGTTAACCCAAAATTAACAATTTGCAGCAGTTAATAAGCCTCTGTCGAAAACTGTTTTACTAGAAGTTGGTTGAAATTATCGTCGAACTTAATAAGAGTAATTGAGCCGATTTTGGGATAATTTTCAGTGTTAAAAGCTTTTGCCAATAAATTATTTTGTAGACCGCTTTGGCTCTAATAATTGTCAGTTCTAATTTAGAATCTCATTAAATTTGTATTATGAGGATATGTTCAACATTTTCAATTACTGGAGCTAATATGTATATAAATAGTTGACAATTGCTTTTGTTGCAAAATTAACTTTCATCTAAACTACTGGGCTTCACAAAGTGGGACAAACGGATTTTTAAGTGAATTGAAATTAGAATACTTTCGTAACAAGGGGAGATATTAAGTTAGGGTTTTAAGATATTTCTTGCAAAGTTTGTTGGTAATTAACCAGTTTAAACGTAAACTTTAATTTAAGTGGCAAGTCTTTTATACCGGGTGTACAATAAGGCAATGAAATTTTTTTAATTTCAGCTATTTCGAAAATTAAACAGTTTTTGTTTGCTATACAAGGGTAAAGGCGGGTAGGAGTACGCATTAAGAGGGAAAAACCTGACAAACATCATAATGATAGATGAAGGAACGTAAATATTTTATTGCTAATTGCTAAAAGATATGTCTACAAATAGATATAACCCAGCTAGCACTAAAGTAGCTGCAACTGTTGCCACTACTACTCTTTAAAAGTTTTTAGGTATTTATTACTAATAATTCTACTATATATCAACAAACACTTTGGGTTACACGTTTTTAAGTATTATATATTTATTTAATACTGCGAATAATTCTTTATAGTAATTTTTCATGTAAAGTAATTTTATAATAACTACTGCCAAGCAACTACTTAAGGAATTGACTCCAATTATTCAAAGCGACTGTTTCTAATCTGTTTACAAAATTACAACTTTTAAGAATCAGTACCTTCTTGAACTTTGCAGTTGAGTAGAAAAACTTATCGTCCACTGCTACTTTAAACTGGCTATTACCAGTCGTTGTTGCAACTTAGAAGTAAGAATTACAGTAATTATTTACTACAAGTAAACTATTACCTCTTGTACTTTAGGTTCCGGAGATTGGAGGCGCTGGCACGAGATTCGGTGGATGATTTTATAAGGACAGTGGCAATAATAGAGTAACCAATTTTTGATTGGTTCGGCCATATTGCTGCTAAAATCGTTTTGTTTACTTTTCGCCTACGTGGGTTTCTTATGAGATTTGTTGTATAGTGTTTCATTTTATTAGTTTTTGTGATTATTAAAATTAATATTGATTCAAACAAGAAGTTCTCAGCCATTGGCCATATGGAGAAACGTATTTAAGCCTGGTTCTCCTGTTTTTTAATTGTAATTATAAACTAATTTTCTCAGTAAAGAAATGCACTCAACCTAGAAGTAAAAGTCCAATAGAAGGTCATTGTGTAAATATTTAGCTATGATATTTGTTTTTGTGAGTATATTAATTTTAAATTAAAAATGCATACAAATTAAGCATTACGTTAAAAAAAGAATTACTCTTTATAATAATATATTTAATGATACTATTACTTTACTTTATTACTATTTAAACCCAAGTCCAAAATTACATTTTTGAGATTTAAATTGGCCAATATATTTGACCAAAATGTATTGAAAATTAACGAATTTTAAAAGCGCGTAATTTTTTTACGACCATCATCAGTATATTTACCAGAGAAATTGCCTGCGTTTTAATTTTAGGTTCTTATCATAGCCAGAAAACTAAGTGAAACGCGTGTATTCTACCTCAAATACCAATAACGTATTCTATACACTCTACCCCATATTCCCAATTTGAGTGTTTGTAGTCTCCATAACTGTTTTTTTTTTGTATTAAAACGAACCATACAATATTTTTAAAACGGATTAAATAAAGACGGAAATAAGGAAGTGACGAATAGAGTGAATTATTACTATTCGGCTACGTAAATGGAACTACACAATACCGTACTATCTACGTAATAGTCAAAGTCACAGTTACATGTTATTTACGAAATAGTTACCCTAAAATTGTTCCCCATTTTGGTAATGACTACGTAGTCTCAGCTTAAACAGAACGTGGCGACACCAAGTGCCGGTTACTTCAATGAAAATACTTGTGATAACAATGACGCATTAAAAATGCTCTGCCAGGCAATGAGTCCGCGTTATGTTGTCTAAGAGTCTGCACAATTATTGAATCAAACACAAATCTTATTTCGACATAGCAAGTTTCACAAAAAAATTGTCCCAATATGGTACCATTGGCTGCACTTATAACACTGAATCCAATCAGAATCTGATGGCTTTCTGTACAAATCTTTGCATTTTGAGCCTCGGACTTCTTTGGTTGATTTCTTGGTCTTCTTGATTTTGTCTGCCGCACGAAATATATCCGCCTCCTAACATTTAATAAATAATTATGCTGTCTAGATTTTTCCAAAAAAATATGCAATTTTTCGAAAATTCCCTTTTAGAGAGTTTGTCATAAGGCAATCATTTTCACTAAAACATATACTCTATCAATTATTTTTTTATGGTTTACAGTGACGTGCATAAAATGGAAATATAGCATTTTTTCTATATTTAAGCTCTGTAAAGAATACAGTTGTCTTTTAATACAACGAAATAGATAAATAAATGTTAGTTCTCTCCCGCAAAGAGAATAAGTAATTTACGGTCCCGAAAAGTTTGCCATGAGCATAGATATCTTTATTTAATCAATTATGTGAATGGTTGCTCGTTTATTAAATAACGCTATCTTATTTCAGAATTTGAAGTTCGGTTTAAGGGAGAACCCCATAAGTTTGTAATAACACAGGATGTAAATTAATTCATGTCTAAAACAATGGAAGAAAACATTGGATTTTTGAGGGTACAAGGTGTCCCATTTTGTGTATTTTTGTGGGGTATCTCCGTTATCTTTATAGATAGAAAGTTAAGGTTCTCGCGACAGTGTGTAACTTTTTCGTAAAACTAAATATGCCGTTAAGAAAATTTTCATAGCCCTTTTAGTTTTTAAGATACACGGCTAAATTGAAAATGTTGCATTTTCAGACACCCCTCGTATCTTAACTATCAGATAACTTATCGAAAATGTGAAAACTCTTTCTTATATAACTTTTCCCGTAGAATTCAATTCCGCCTTTGGAATTAGTATACAGGGTCAAGTCAAAAAGTTACCGGGCCCTACTTAATTTTTTTTTATGGAACACCCCTGTGTATTTATAGACTATAAAATTTGTCTTTTTTTACCTTTTCAAAAATATATAATAGTATGCACTTTTTCTCAGAAACACGCAAATAAATGACAATTTTCTAAAATTAAATGCAGTTTAATTTTAGAATCGGTTTTTGGATCGACTTTTGGTTAATAAAGCATTTTGTATGTTTTATACCGAGTAATGAAAATTCTGAAGAAGCCTCGGAATTATATATCCAAAGGTAAGTAAGCTATTATGGCTATGAAAATCTGTATTATCATTATAAGTTTTTGCTTGTTAGATATCTAGAAAGAAGGCAACTGTTTTTTGAGATATTTGCTTGTTTAAAAGCAAATTTAGTTGAGCACGGATCATTTGTTCACCCGCGTTTTAAAACATACAACAAAGAGAACAAGGAAAGAGAAGAGATACATATTTTGGGATATATATATATATATATATATATATATATATATATATATATATATATATATTCAGGGTTATTCACGCAATCCGTTCATTAAAAGTTTTTGATGATGCCATTTAGACAAAAATTTCAAATTTTCGGATTAAGGTAAGGTCAAGGGGTACTTCTTTTTTGAAATATTTTCAACTTCCTGTCACTTCCGGTTTAACCCGAAGTTGGTATCAACTTGCTTATTTTAAATAGAACACCCTGTATTTTATGATATTTTTGGATTCTACGGAGAATTTTAATGCTATTTTATGTAGCATGTCCTATACCTAGGTTCAAGCGTTCTTAAGATACTTAACTTTGAACCAAAAATGAGCCTTCGGGGTACCAAATTTTGAAATATCATATTTTTGTAAGTTTTGAAGATATATTCTTCATATTTTGCAGACGATCAGTAAATAATCTTAGGTTTCTATTTTTTTTATTCAGTTTGTCTATTTTTATACAGGGTGTCCTAAATTCAGCGGCAAACATTCACATTTTCAAAGCAGCTAAAGTCCGTTTTTTTAAATGGGACACCCTATAACTTTATGCACTATCAAATGTAGAATTTCTTTTTCTATGGAACTGTATTAAGGTTCCCTATACCTATTCGTAAGCATTTTCGAAATTATCAGGTTTTTATTAAACTATCATATGTATTTGCTAAATGCTTACACCTTCCCGTAGTAAGCCATGGAATAACAAACGTTTTGTTTTTCTATTCAACATGACAGCTGATTTGAATCTTTTAAATTAAAATAAAATAACACTCAAAAGCTGATATTCTCAATTTATTTTATATTCGCGGAGAATGTTACAAAATATTGGAGAGAACGTGCCATGTTTTTAATGAAAAACATCCTCATTTATCGCCAATGAATAAGAGAAAATTGAAGAGGATTGAAACGAAATTTTTTCGTTTCGGAAAAGTTAAAGTTATAAAAAATGTAATAAATTGTTTACATTATTTTTAACCATATCTACTAAGTTCGAGACTGTTCTAAACTTGTTTTAGTGAACTTAAAAATTATAGCAATCTAACAATCAACAATAAATAAATAAAATAATAAAATTGAATTATAACAACTGTTCCATATGCTGTCCGTTCATTTGAAGACACATTTCAATTCTTCTCTGTACAGTTGCTGTGGCCCGTTGAATTTGTCCGTTTTCTAATTCGGCAAAAGCTGTTCGTATCCTGTCCAGTAAATCTTGTTGGTTATTTACTGGGGAAGCATAGACTTTACCTTTGATAAATCCTTATAAATAAAAGTCTAGGGGTGTTAAATCAGGTGATCGCGGGGGCCATTTCCAAGGGCCTTTGGGACCAATCCAGCGATCTTCAAAAATTCGAGATAATTGGAGATAAACTGCAGCGGAATTATGTGCTGGTGCTCCATCTAATTGATACCAATAATTTTGCAGCTCACCAATAAGAATTTCTTCTATAAATTCAGAAACCGTCCCTCGTAGAATTTCCAAATACTTATCACTGTTTAAATTGTCTTCATAAATACAGTACCGCACCTGATCATTTAATACTATACCGAAAACATTGAGGCTAAACCTCTCTTGAGAACGCGTTTCGCGTAAAGCGTGCGGATTTTCTGCTGCTCAGAAATGTTCGTTTCTTCTATTTGTTATTCCTTCTCTAGAAAATTTCGCTTCATCGGTCCAAAATATTTTTGAAAGGAATTGAGGGTCCTCTTGAATTTTCAAAAACATGAATTCGCAAAATTCTACTCGTCGGACGTCATCACCAGGTCTCAAGGCTTGCACGTTTTGGAAGGAATAAGGGTGCATATGATGTTCGCTCAAGATTCTTTGGACAGATGAAGAAGAAATTCCCAAATCGTTTTCTGCAGACGGTATTGAACTTTGCGTGGAAATAAGCTAATGTGTTTATTACGTTATCCTCGGCATTTGTCACTGGTTTTGGAACATTCTTTGTAACTTTAAGCTTGCCAAAACGTAAAAATTTCGTTTAAATCCTCTTGAATTTTGACTTGTTCATTGGCGGCAAATCAGGGTGGCGTTCATTAAACACACGACACGTTCTCGCCAAAATTTTATAACATTCTCCATGAATATAAAATAGATTGAGAATATCAGCGTTTGAGTATTCTTCTATTTCGATTTAGAAGATTTAGTTTATCACTGACAGCTTTCGATAAATAACGCATACTAATCATCTGTCATATTGGATATTGGATCTCAATTGTTTTTCCATGGCTCACCATTGGAACATGTAAACATTTAAGCAAATACATACGATATTTTTATAAAACCCAATTATTTCGAAAATGGTTACGAATAGGTATAGGGACCCTTAATACAGTTCGATAGAAAATGAAATTCTACATTTGATAGTGCATAAAGTTATAGGGTGTCCCATTTAAAAAAACGGACTTTAGCGGCTTTGAAAATGTGAATGTTTGCCGCTGAATTTAGGACACCCTGTATAAAAATAGACAAATTCAATAAAAAAAATAGAAACCTAAGATTATTTACCGATCGTCTGCAAAATATGAAGATTATATCTTCAAAACTTACAAAAATATGATCTTTTAAAATTTGGTACCCCGAATGGTCATTTTCGGTTCAAGGTCAAATATCTTAAGAACGCTTGAACCTAGGTATAGGACATGCTACATAAAATAGCATTAAAATCCATAGAATCCAAAAATATCATAAAATACAGGGTGTTCCATTTAAAATAAGCAAGTTTATACCAACTTCCGGTTAAACCGGAAGTGACAGGAAGTTGAAAATATTTCAACAAAGAAGTACCCCTTGACCTTACCTTAATCCCAAAATTTGAAATTTTTATCTAAATGGCATCATCAAAAACTTCTAATGAACGGGTTGCGTGAATAACCCTGTATATAGAAGCAACACCTTGAACCTCATGTAGAAAAATTGAAAAGGAAATTGGTGTGCCAAAACTGACGGCCACAGGAGCTCGAAGAAATATAAGTATCATCCATACAAATTTAATATAGTGCAACATTTGCATCCTGGCGATGCCGAGTGCCAGGCACTGTTTTGCCAGTGGTATTAGCAACAAATCGATGCTAATGATTTATTTGGCAGACTTGTTATCTGGTCAGACGAATGTTTTTTTTCAAGTGCGGGAATTTTTAAGCGTCACAATACTACGAAGTGGCAGAGTGAAAAGAAGCATTTAATGTTTGAAAGGGCACAACAAGGACGCTTTGGAGTTGGGGTGTCATGTTTTATTTTGGGCATACATATAATTATAGGATTTTTGAAGGAGGTCTTACAGCACGTAGATACCTAGAAATCAACGAGGCAGTTTTTCCAGAACTGCTCGAAAATATTCCATTAGCCCAATATAATGCTGTTTACCTACAGCAAGATCTTGCCCCAAGTTACAACTCTAGGCTCTTAAGGAAATTTCTTGATAATAACTTTCCACAATGATGGATAGGTACCAACGGACCTGTTAGATGGCCACCACGATATCCAGATCTCTCAATTTTAGACTTTTTTATCGGGCTATATACAAAATGAAGTATATAAAACACGATATGATGCCGTAGCAGAACTTCCAAAGGCAATTCCTTTAGCTTTTCGAAATCTGCGAATGAGACCAATTGGTTCTTATTAACGCTATTCAAAGAATTACAAAAATCTGCCAATTTTGCAGTAGAGAAAATGGTCGTCAATTTAAACATCACCTTTAAAAATTAGTTTTTTCTTTTTTTTAATAATGTTATCTTTTTCTGTTTGTTATATTGTTACTTTATGCTATAAAACTGTTGTTACAAACTTACTGTTATTAAAAAACTATATAGGTATTTTTATATAAAAAGATACCTATACACAAGGTATCCAATTCTTTGTTAGCAATATGTAACTTTCAATTGTCTATTAATGTTATTCATAGCCTACTATTAAATTAAGCATTTAATTTCAGAAAATTGTCATTTATTTGCGTGTTTCTGAGAAAAACTGCATACTATTATATATTTTTGAAAAAGTAAAAAAAAAGACAAATTTTATAGTG
Organism: Kuschelorhynchus macadamiae; assembly: GCA_030620095.1. NCBI lineage: Eukaryota > Metazoa > Arthropoda > Insecta > Coleoptera > Curculionidae > Kuschelorhynchus > Kuschelorhynchus macadamiae. The sequence goes on from JAUTXW010005371.1 coordinate 1,061,092, forward strand.
TATAAATATACAGGGTAATCTATTTAAAAAATAAAGTAGGGTCCGATAACCTTTTGACCTGACCCCGTATACTAATTCCGAATCCCGACGGAATTGAGTTTTACGGGAAAAGTTATATAAGAAACAATTTTCACATTCTGGATAAGTTATCTGATAGTTAAGATACAATGGGTACCTGAAATTGCAACCTTTGAATTTAGCTTTTTATCTTAAAAACTAAAAAAGCTCTGATAATTTTCTTAACGGCATCTTTAGTTTTACCAAAAAGTAGTACACTGTCGCGAAAACCGCAAGTTTCTATCTATAAAAAAAACGGCGATACCCCGCAAAAGTACCCAAAATAGGACACCCTGCACAACTATAAAATAACTACTTTTTTGCCAAAATAAACAGAAATTTGGCACTTTGACGTTTTTGAAGGTAAAAAACCCCTAGAAACCGTTTTGGCAAATTAAGGGGATGCTCAAGCCGGCGTCGGCAGGCGGTTCAATGAACCATCGTAGCGGTTATTCTGACGCTGGCTGGTTCCGGCGGATCAGGTTCTAATCCTAGTGGGTGCATCTATACTTGTCTAAGCCTGCAGCCGATGTTAGTTTTAATAAAATCCACACTTGTCAGTCTCACTTCCATGACGGAAAGGATAAGTTACAACAAACTAGCAAGCAATGGGAAGCTATAAAATGCTGGGAAAAACAGCCAATTTAGAACAAAAAGTGAGTCAACCCAACGTTTTAACAGGTAACTTTTAGCTTTAAAATAAAATTCTACATTTGCTGTTACTTGGGCTGGAACTATGCAGAAACGTAAAAAACAGTGTCGTTTTCCAGTAGAACTACAAAGTGATCTTTACAGGACATAAAGTGAACAATCAATTTCTATGAGCTTTTAGAAGATCGTCGCTTTGATCTTACAGTGTTTTATTATAGGACAGAAAGTTTTAGTGTTTGAGTTACTTTAAATTAGGTTTAATCAAATTGTTTATGTAGATACTGGTATAAACACCATTAAAGCAAGGAGTAAACTAATTTTTAGAGCATAGTTATTTAGTGTACTGCACACCACTGTTCTAAATGAACAAAAAAATACTTAGATTTACAGAATAGTTACTTCAAACTAACCAGCAAACACCTTAGCTGCTGTTGAGCCTAGCCGAAAACTTTAGAAAAGTTGTAATTTTTTCAACGTATAGAACTTTTCAGGCTCATTTCAAATCACGTTTATCGAGTTACAGTGTTAATAAATCAAGACAATCCTCTTGTTTGCCTTCAATATAAAAGGCTACAATGGGGTTTCAGTTTTGCCAAAAACACTTATACGCACTCTGCTCGTAAGTTGTCAACACACATTTGCTGTTAATGCCGGGATCTAAACAACCTGATATCTGGGAAGTTTCATGTCTGTAGTAATTCGATACGGGAAATAAATACTTTGAAACTTAAAATAATATAATTTAGAACAGAGTTTGTAAGGAAACACTACTGGCACGCCAAATACAAAACACTAACACAATGTTTATTATGATCTAAAAATTAATTTTTCTTATTATAATACAAAACTATACATTTGTTTTGGTCTTCACGGATCAGGTAATCAGAATACTTCACATATCACCCAATATCACAAAGACAAAATATTATTTTAGGACGACAACAATATAAAATATGATTTTATGCGATAATATAATAAGAAATGCTTATGGGGAATCTACTTAACACTTATATTTTAGAAAAACGCCTAATTAAGGTTAGTTTTTTATTTTAAAGAAGATAAATGTATTTTATTTAAATATATTTAGAAAAAAATAAATGTATTTTATTTAAAAGAAAATAATTGCATCTTCAAATTATTATATTAAAAATTAGTATATAATGAACATAAGGTACAATTTTTAGTAAAATATTATTCTACATCCACATCCTCATTATCCTTTTCATCATCATCACTATCATCATCAGACTCCCGATCTGCATTACCTTTCTCATCACCACCATAGAAGGTAGACAGTCTCAACATACTTAACACAACCTAATTAAATTCTGTTTTATTTTTTTTCGACTTTTTGCACATATTCGACACAATAGGGTCAGAGGATATAAGAATCCAGTTAAATATGTCACGATTGGTATTGATTCTTGAAGTTTTTCTTGCGTAATATTGTCTAAATTTTGTAGTCTTTATGACCTATTTCAATCACATCTTCTGAAAGTTGACCTACTGGCAAAGGTAACGATTTTATAATATCAACTCCAAGAAGTCGATTCCAGTTATGTAGGAAGTAAGCAAAGGGTTTTTAAAAAATTTGCACGCTGTGTTTCCATTGTTGGTATTGCCCCCACCTTGTTTTGCCTGATCAACAACCAGGCCCATTTCATTATAAAACTGAGTCTCTATTTCACTTTTTCTTTTCTTTACTTGTGATTTTGCATTTTCACCCCTTGCTTGCCACTGCTGTAAATCCAATTTATATGCTATATGAAGTAAATATTCATAGCATCTAAGATGTGCGTGTAGTATAGAAATACTGTATTTGAAGGTGTCTTCAGCACACACTCTGTTCTTTTGTTCCTCTAGACTGTTAAAATTTTTAGGTGTAGCCTTACAAACATTGCACGCTTGAGAACTTGCCGTATCAGTCAAAATATTGACAGTTTTTCCGTCCAGCATCGTACATATAAGAGTATGTTTAAATTTAATTTCCCTATTACCTAAAACGAATAGTGTGGGCTCCAGTTGTAATATTTGTGCTTGTACTCTGCTATACATTTCTTTAACGTGTTGGGCATTTTCTTTTTGTATTTTGGATGACAATACCTTGTCGAAGACATTGTCGAGTTCTTCCAATATATTTTTTGGTTATTACCAAAGTCAGACATTTGTAGTGGCACAATCGTACACAATATTTTGTTTATAAACACTGTGTCCACCGCTACCATCTAGGCCCCATTTATAGTAGATTTCGATGGTATCACAGTCATCCGACATATTCTGCAAAATTACATCAGCCTGGACTTGTGCCAAACGTTGTGAGTATGAATTAGCAGATTAAGCAGTGGCACAACAGCTTCGTTTTCAGTTATTCTAACATTTACAGTTCAAGTCGCATCGTGATATAATCTCCTTTGTCAAACCAAGGTCCACTATAAGTCCTAAAGCTTCTTCAGGGCTATACGGCCTTATACCAGCACAGGGTGTATTTTGTACCACTTTCATTTTTTCATTCACAACTTGGGCCGCAGTTCCCTTACCTGACTTTACCAAGCTTGTTTCTGCAGCCAAGCAAATTTGCTCTGGACTCAAGTCCAATACAATTGGTTGCACATGTCTTTTCTTATTGCGTTGACAACTCTCCTGGAATGATTTTCTTGGCCTGCCTCGAGGTACTGATACACTGTGATGGCTGTATTTGGAGAAGTTTCACATGTTCATTAAGCCATTTCATGCGGTTTTTGGTAAAACGGTTGTACATATAATTACAATCACGCCATTTCGCCAATAGCTTCGTTACAAATACTTTGACTACGAGTTTTATTTGTTTTATATAATATTCGAAAAGTTTACCAACACTAAATTTGTACACTATATATCGAACTAACTCTTCATCACACTTTAGTGACGATAATTTAAAAAACTGTTTATTTTTTAACACTGTGAATAGCTCATTTCTCTTAATCTTCATTGCTTTTCCAACGGGGTCTCCACGACTACCTGAAAAAAAATCTGCTGTATGCAACAAAAGAGGAAACAAGGATATGTGTATTTTTCTTTTTTAAATTAGTCAAAAGATATGTTTTTCAGACAGGAATGAAATATCGGGTACTTTGCGAAACTCGTTTTATAATATATATTTCAAGATTTTTTAAACCAAAAATATTTTATAAACGAACAACTGGTTTGTTAATAATAACTTAAAAATAAAGAACTTACCTGACGCCTCACAATCCATGTTAACACCCTTATTATTTGACTTTGCGCTGATGCTAAAGCTATTGAGTTGAGCTATTGAGCGTTAAAAATTAAAATGATTAAGTTAAATGGCGACCTGGTCTATAGGAAATGTTTTAAGTATATATGTGATTCGTTCGCAAAAAAATTGTTTTTCTATTTTTGTCGTCGTAGTTTAGTTATCTGGCCTTATGTGCGACGGTAGTTAAAAGAGTACCTTTAGAATTTCGAAACGTTATGAAATTAAAGAAATAAAGGCAATACAAGTCCAGTAGCACGAGTTTAGTAAAGAGTCGACATTGCTTATCCCCTTCATCTAGTAGTTGTGTTCTCCATTTTACTTTCCTCGTAAAGTGACGGATTGTAATGGTGAAAAAATTACCCTCCGAGATTTTTCAGATCTTTGCGTTTCTAGGGACCCTAGAGGTCTAAAATTTTATCGGTATACTTGTCTGTCTGTTCGCGGCATAGCTTAAAAATTACTAATCCGATTGACTTCAAATTTTGATCAAAAATTAAGGGTAACGCGGGGATGACCTGGTAATAATCCAATATGGCGAAACAAAATGGTGGACTAGTAAAATGTGAAAAAAAATATTACTAAAAAACTACTTTTTACCTCAAATTTTGCCCAAAAATCAAATATTATGAAAAATCAACTGGTACAATTTGATTAAGAATGGCAGATGCCGAATTAGAATGGCGTCTTAATCAAATACTTAAAAATTCAGCCTGAAAAATCTACTTAATGAATTAATCTGCCAATTTTAATTTATGGTATCGAGATGAAATATTAAAATTGTGGTACGAATCCAAGATAGTGAAAAAAAATGGAGGGCATATAAAATGTTTTGAATCGTGAACATCTTCACGTTTTAGTAATATTTTGGTAAAAATCTAGCATGAAGGAACAAGATATTGTGGTATGAATTCAAAATGGCTAACCAAAATGGCGGCCAAAGAAAATATGTTAAGAAATCAACATAAAAATATCTCTTTATAGAACTGACTTTGAATTTTGCAGAAAAATTTAATCTAATATAGAGCTAAACTGGTACGAATTCAACATGATTGAATGAAACCGAAAATGGCGGTGTGTGTCAATGTAAAAACCATTTATTCTGTTTATTTTAAATTATACCCAAATATCAAGTGTGGCATAAGTAAAAACTGCGAAAATATTTGTAGGAATCCAGTAGAGAAATTGTGTCTTATAAATGCTAAAATTTAAAATGTCTTCACGTCAGTTCCCAAATAATTTGGTATATTACATCTAGCAAGAAAAAACTAAAATTCTTCTCGAAAGTAATTAAAATCTGACTATTGTCAACTATAATTAAATCCGGCTAAGTTTCGCGGAGTTCCTTATTTCCAACTATTTCTGGCAGAGAATTACTGAACTTGCCTAACTTATCTCTCACATTTCATTCCACTCCACGCAAGGCTATTCCTTATTTCTAGAATAATTTAGATTGTCAGGTAACGTTTGATTTGAAAAGGAAAATTTGAGCTGGATATGTTTTGGACATTTCTAAATAATTAGAGCTAAAAACAACATCTACACTCTTAGAAAAGTAAAATAAAAAATTAAAAGTTACAAGTAAAAAAAAACAAAAAACCAAACAATAAGAACCTAACAAAATAAATGTAAAAAAAAAATTGAAAAGCTTTTATTTATAAACTGAAACATTCACGGCTTTGGTCAATTAAGTAATCATGGTTCTCGGGATTAGACCCTGTCAAATTGCAACTACTATCCGACGTTTTGCTATCGATTGCACGAGGCATCTTCAGGGATTTTTACTTCACGTGATCTGAACACTCAATGAGATCGGAGAGATTCAGGCAGGCTTTTCTTACCTGATACCCTATCTCTATTGAAGTTTTTTGTATGCTTATAAATTTTAACAGATCCTTTAATTTTTTCGTTTATAAAATCCTAGAACCGATGCTAGAACCTCGGATTATTTAAAATTTATAATATAGCCAGTGGTATGCTGGTGTTCTGTTACAGCAGATTTAACAATTTGTTTCTTTTTAATATATCGTTCATGTTCCTTGGAACTAGTGGATATTGAGCGTTGTTTTTCTCCCACATACATTTCTCCACATCAGAAAATAAATCTTATGTTTATTGAAGATTGTACGTATGACGGACCGATGAAGTAATCGTCCTAAAGAATCCAGTCTACCACCAGCGGGGAAGAAACCATTAATGTCAAGCAGTTCCAAGATCTCCAGGTTCTACGGTCTTTCCAATATACAGAATGTATACTTCGACCAATCGTCAGTGCAATAAACTCATCCACATACAAGCTAACTTTGAAAATTTTTTAATCCATTTACTAGAAAAACTATGTATATTTCGTGGAAAAACTTATATACACAAATGTTCCTGGTAGCGACTCAATTTCCATTATATAAGACCTTGATAATGACTTAGCAGACATAGTAGCATCTTATTTACATCTGCATATTTCATTTTCCAAGAAACTTTATATGAACAAACTTTAGGGGCAAACTCTACCACCTGTGGTAGCGAATATCTGCATGGAGGCCTTTGAGGATATTGCTCATCCCCTCCACAAAACCCAAAACACTGGTTCAGGTATGTACACGATATATATTGTTATATTAAATTCACAATGGAAATTGAATCTAATGAAATTCTAAATGTATTTGTTCAAAGAAAGGAAAATTGTACATTAGGACATTTTGTGTATACAAAACCGACGCAAACAAATAGATACAGTGAAACCTCCCTTAACGGACACCTCTGCTGAACGGACAATTTTGAAGTCACCGACCGTCAGTATATGTATTCCTGTGTATTAAACCGTGTCAACAACGGACACGGACAGTAAAATTTGAAACATTTTTAATAAAAACAGTAAAATTTACATCCTCAGAACGGATAGATGTTCAGATAATTTTTGAAAAACCCACATTTAATGCCGGTATTTTTAATGCACATTATGGGCAATATTTAGATATATGCTAATAAGCGGCGCGGCGCCTACCTATTGTTAATAGCACTAGTTTAACAATAGGCTGGCTTATGCTGTCTGGCTTGTAGGTAAATTGCGGTGAATTGCATAATAAATAGATCACCTTATTGTTATAAAATGTAGACTTCATCAACAGAATATCTTAGTTTTGATGTTACTCTGGTGCGATCAATATGTCTTCAAACAAAAATTGAAATAATGCAGTACGCGGAAAAAACAAACTTAGTGTTAGGGTATTAGCTGAAAAATTCTGTGTAGGAAAATCTCAAATTAGTGATATTTTGAGACACAAGAGCGATCTTAACAAGCGATTCGCCGCCGGGAACATGAATGAGAAAAAGAAATTTGCGAAAACTGAGGGTGCTGCCATAGACCAAATTGTCTACGACTGGTTTTGTAAAGTACACTACGAAAACATTCCAATATCTGGTACAATAATAAAGGAAAAAGCCCAAAAAATTGCGAATAATCTAGAAGTTGATAGATTTAAATGATCAAATGGATGGTTGGAGAAGTTCTGTCAAAGTCATATTATCTCTTTCAAATCCACCTGTGGCGAAGCAGCGGCTGTAGACTTGATTCAGGTAACTGATTGGAGGACGAAATTATGTGCTATTATTAAAAACTACGCTCCGAGAGACATTTATAACGCCGATGAAACGGGACTCTTTTTTCTCGCCTTGCCAAATAAAACGTTTTCTTTAAAAGGCGAAATATATGCTGGCAGGAAAGCATCCAATGAGAGACTCACTATTTTACTTTGCTCTGCTATGAATGGAGAAAAAGAAAATGCACTGATGATTGGAAAAAGTAAAAAACCCCGTTGTTTTAAAGGATCAAACGTAGAAAAATTGCCACTTGAATAGTACTATAACAAGAAAGCATGGATGACAAGGGATATAATGTCAGATTGGTTGATAAAATTTGACCGAAAAATGGAAAGGCAAAACCCAAATGTACTTTTATTTTTGGATAATGCTACATCTCACCGAAAACTGGAGTTAAAAAATGGTAAAATAATTTTTGTCCGCCAAATACGACATCACATTGCCAGCCATTAGACCAGGGCGTGATTCAAAATTTTATAAACTACTACAGAAAAATTTTAATCAAGCTACTTTTGTCATCCATGAAGCATTCTGAATTTACCGAACAATTGGAGAAATCCATAAATATTGTAAGTGCCTTGATTTGGATTGTTTTTGCATGGAAAAAAGTAGAATCCAAGACCATCAATAACTGCTTCGGCAAAGCTGGATTCGACGAAATTCTTGAGGAAAACGTTGAATACGATAGTGAAGATGATGTGCCATTATCGGAATTATGTAGAAACATCAATGTATTCTCTTCCTACTTAACTTCATATTCAGAAATTGATGAAAGTTTATTCATTTACGGAAAATCTTGACATACGTGTACGTGAGTGCATAAATGAACTTCGAAATAGTGAGAACGGTCAGATTTCATCTGACAGTGATAATGAAGAAATTATTTCTTTCAATATTAAGAACATTAAGCAAGCATATAAAATGTTAAGGGATATTGAAAACTTTTGTATGATATCTGGAGATTCTGTTTTAGGGGAAAAAATCTCAGAATCTCAGCGTCTAAAATGCAATCTCAAATTATTAAAAATAAATTAACTAGTTTACGACAAACAACACTTGATATATATATATATATATATATATATATATATATATATATATATATATTATATATATATATATATATATGTATATATATATATATATATATATATATATATATATATATATGAAGGGTACAGGGGAAGAACGGCATTAGTCCATTTTTTTGCGAAACTCAGCTCACAGTATGATTTTATGCCATTTTGTAGTTACTATCAGATAATGAAATCGTTAAATGGTAAAAACCGACTTGAGTCCACAAAATAACAGTTAAAACATACGCCATACTTGGGAAGAGTGGCATGAGTCCACGCGCGTGTACTGAAAAACGGCACCAGTCCATGTCTGCAGGTAATTCGGCGTCGTTCACTGCTAGTTTTTATTGCATCAGCCGTTAGTTTATTATAATTCATGTCCACGTGCATGTGCTGTTGCATTAAATGCGTACATTTTGGCATTATTATTGCTAGGCCAGTTTATTTGTTATAGTATTTAGAGTTTTATACACAATGGATAGTGACTATTCAGCGTCAAGTGAAAATGAAGCTGGTCCATCAGGCAGAGAAACGAAGAAACGCAAAAAAACAGGTAGAGGCCGAGATGTAATGAAAATTATGCGTGCCACTACCCATGAACTTAGATCTGACTGTTTGTGTAAACGTTTTCAATGTTTTACTGTTATTCCTGAACCTGAACGCCGTAGAATCCTTCGGGAATTTAACTTACTAGGTAACACTAACAAACAACTTACCTTAGTGATATAATCACTATTTTTCTTGTTCTAGGTAATACTAACAAACAAAACTCCTACCTTGGCGGCCTCATCACTGTTCTTCCTGTTGTGCGTAGGCGTCCTCGGAAAAATGAAGCAGAATCTTAGAAGACTTAATAATGCCTCATTTAGTTATCGTGTCCGACTGATTGAGGATGGAATTACTCGTGATGTACCAGTTTGTATTAAGGCTTTTTTGTCTTTACACGGAATCACAGGGCGTCGAGCTAGATACGTAAGGGAGTCGTTGCTTTTAACTGGGATGGCACCTGTCGATATGCGTGGAAAACACAACACACGATCTCACAGGCTTTCAGAAGACACCAAACAGAAAATTATTGAGTTCATTAAGAGTCTTAAAGGGCGCAAATCTCATTATTCCTTGGCAGACTCCAAAAAAATTTACCTGCCCGAAACTCTAAATATAGTCAAATTACACAAAATGTATTCTGATCGCAACACTGATAATAAAGTTTCCTACGAAACTTTTTGAAGAATTTTTGAAAGCAACTTTAATATATCGTTTGGTTATCCACGGAAAGACACGTGCAGTACGTGTGATACCTTAAAAGCCGACATATCTTCACTTACTCTAACATTAAATTCCATGTCGGATGATAAAACCAGGAAGACTGCAAGCAATGTTTTGGAGAAAAAAATCGTGAAAAGGAGCTACATCTAAGAAAAAGTGAGCAATTTTATAATCTAAAGAGAAATTACCGCAAACGCGCCGCAAAGTCGCTGACTATGGAAAGTATCACCATGGATTATCAAAAAAATTTGCCATGCCCAAATATTACTACGAATGATGTTTATTATAAACGCCAACTAAATTTTATTAGTTTCAATGTTCATATTTTGTCAAATTCAAGATCTGTATGTTACACCTACGATGAATCTGTTGCTAAGAAAGGAGCTGACGAAGTCTGTTCCATGCTGTATCACTTCTTTTATAAGATCTTGCCCATGGAAGTAAAAGAACTAGCAATTTTTTGTGATTCATGCGCAGGACAAAATAAAAACTTTACGGTTATTCGATTCCTGCATTACTTGGTTACAAAAAAAAACCGTTTTGATACTGTAAAAGTAATATTTCCGATCAGAGGGCATTCATACCTCGAGTGCGATCGAGACATGAGTCTTGTAAACCAAAAAGCATACACTGAGGTACTAGATGACTGGAGAAATGAATTAAGAAATTGCCGTGTTAAACCTACACCATTTGAGGTTATTGATTGTGGCAAAAATTTTGATTTTCAAAATTGGAGTACGTTTTTATCGCCGCTTTATCCAACGAAGTGCCCCTTTCCGACCCGGCCTATCAGGATGCTGAAGTTTTCAAAGGAAAATCCCCGCTTAGTTTTCCACAAAACCGCTTATATGGGCCTATATAGTAGTTCTAAATTCGACCAGAAACCGCTTAAGAAGAGTCTAAGAAAGAAACAAGAAGGAAATCAGAAAATAGAAGAGAAAACGTTGGGAAAACTTTACCAGGGCCCGATCCCCGTTAAAATGCCCAAATGGAAGAATTTGCAAGATCTGACTGCATTCCTTGAGAGAGCAGAAGCCAGGTTGTTTTATCAACAATTAACATTTGCCGAACAAACTCAGGAAGAGAGCGATGACGAATTTGTGGATGACCCACCAACAGATTAGTTTGATGCAGGGGAAAAGTGGCATGAGTCCAGGATAAAACTTCTTTTTTTTTCTGTTACGTCACTAGTTTTGAATAAATGTTTATTTTTTTTAAGAAAATTTGTAATAATAAACACATTGTTTACCAAAAATATTATTTGCTACTTGTTTTCTTTTAATTTTACTTTCTAATGAGTTAGTAAACTTATATTTTCGATTTTCTCCAAATTCGTCCGGATGGACTATTGCCGTTTTTCCCCTGTACCCTTCATATATATATGTAAAACATGTTGGTGTCTACGTAGTAACAATTGTATTAATAATTTGTACTAAACATATTATTTTTTACTTAAAAATAAAATATTTTTTTCAATAAAATTATATTGGTATTTAATTTGTTCACTCCCCACAACGGACACCTCTATACAACGGACAGTTTCTATTTTCACTGTACTTAAAAGCAAATTCCCACTACCATCCAGCACAAAAGAAATCGGTTGTTAACTCATTAGTATTTATAGCCGTTTCGATTTCTGATCAAGATTCTCTAACATCGGAAGATCGTAACTGACTGAAGCTCAGAGAGGCAATGGCTGTTGCACTGAAGATATTACGCATTCTTTCAAATAGAACGAGTATATAAAATTCCCTGCTCATGTCGAGAAGTAAGTGGGGAGAAACAAGAGGCTCAATATCCACTAGATGCATTAAAAAACTGAAAACTAGTATAATATTGGTCACGTAAAGGAAGCCAAGGTTCTAGCATCCTTTCCAGGATTTTATAAACGAAAAATTAGAGAATCTATTGAAGTTTTTTTTAAAATACTTTACAAACGAACCTAAATACCTATGCTATGCAATTTTTTTATCTACGCCAGTGCATTGGCCCACACTTTATATTGTGAATGGATTGAAAATAGTAAATAAGAAAGAATAGCTGTTTTTATTAGCAAATGCAATTACTCCATTAGTTGGTATAGTAGAAGTAGAAGCATTAAAGCCCTTTCAAAACATAAAATGAAAAACGAGTTTCCTTTAAGAGACAATTAAATATATTTTCCGAGTTGCATTTATATATCAACTCTATTCTACCTATGCAGCGCATAAAATCGGCAAACTTTCGTAATACGAAAAGTGAACTTTCATGCACGCTTTAGTACAGGATTATTGAGTATTATATTCTAAAGCTGCATTAAACTTTAGAAATGGTGCTCCAGGTTTTCTTTCCCTTTTATTTCGTTTCTGTACGTATTAATAAGGGGTTTTCTGAGAGTTTCTGAGAGTTATTTGCTTTAATTATTAAAATAAATTTTAATACGGCTAAGTAATTTTGTCTGTTTGCATTCATAACAGGAACTGTCTGCGCGAAATCCTTCTATTTTCATTATCCCAGTTCATAAAATTTGCAAACTCGGTTGGTAATTGAATTTACATTTGGTTATAACATGGAAAAATGGAAATCTGTTAATTCGAAAAGTTTTATTTCACAAAGAAAATTGAATTAAAACAAGCTTACACATTGGGGATAGTAAAATAAGCTAAACAAAAACACTATAATTAACTAAAGTCTAGCTCTGGTTGGTCAGTGTGTCCCATTTTCGATACTTTTATAGGGTATCTCTGTTATTATTTAAGAGAGCTAATGAAAAAATAAAAACTATTTATTATAGAGTTTTTTAAGTAGAATAGTGTAGTTATTTATTTCTACCGGGCTTCAAATATTAAATACAGATATGCTCATAAAGTGGTCTAATTTTTTTTCTCGAATTTTTCATATCGACTTTTTTAAATATTGTAAGTAACTTAATTTCGACCATATGTCTAAGCCTATGCCGATGAAGCCTATGATGATGAAGCGCGCAACCGTCTACCCATCGGAATCCAGCCAATACGTCAAGAGTATATAAACGTTGGCGCTATGCTCGCTCGGTAATCACAGACTTCTTGATTTTTTTATATTCTATATACTAGGTCATTTTTTTATTTATTAATATAGAAAAAACATACACCACGGAAACGTAATATTCCAAATGGTATGCTTGAACGCCAAAAGAAAAAAAAGCGTACATAAATATAAGTATAAACTTACAAATAAACACAATATCAAATACACAAGCATAGTCACCACATAAAAAACGGCGAAAAAAAAAATAAAACTTAAATTAGAACAAATTACTGCTAAAATGAACCAGACAACTAAAGATGTCACCATGCGGAAAGTGTCTGTTATAAACAGATACCATTCGGTTAACAAAAGCTGTCTGACCATAATTAAAAGTATGCCTTATTGTCCCAGGAAAATTGTTACAATTCTATGAACAAAGCGAAATTTACCTTAAAACAAAAAAAAACAAAACAATAAAAAAACGAAATATCAAGCGAAAAAAAATCGTATTTTTTGATAGGTCAATGCAAATATACAAATTGTAAAGATAACATTCGTTATATTAGTAACATTGCCGTAAAGCGGTTAATGAATCGAGGTGACCTAACAAAGGAAACAAACAATAGATATGCGAAGTCAATAATTTCGATGACATTGAAAGTAAAATTACGCGACCTTAACTCTATTTTGTTATTGTTATACAAGGAAAATAAGTGAACTTAAACAAAAAGTGTACTGAATTAATATAGTAATTAAAGTGTATTAGAAAAAAAAAAAGACTAACTTTAATCTAATATGTAACAAAAATAATTAATTTAAACGGACTATCAGACAGTTCATTCCATATAAAATATTTTAAAATGCTATGCAGCAACATGACACGCAAAAAGGTTTAAGTAAACAACCAAATAAAAAACATTTTAATGAGACTTATTCATTATAAAATCGTTAACGCAGTAAAAAGGTCTTTCAATGAGGTACGCTTTGGTTTTTTTTCGGAAAAGTGCAAACATAGGGATTGTCTTTAAATGTTCTGGAAGATGATTGTAAATTGGTTCTGTGGGTTGCTTCAAAAAACAATTGTACCTGTCTGGTGCCCCTGACTGGAACAAGAAATGTTATCAGTTTTAATAGATTGGAACAGTTGATAATACCATTAATAAGTTTAAAAAGACATACTAAAAGGGCCTTTTTGCTTCTATTCTCCAAACTTCGCATGTCACTGAGAAGCAGTCTGGTTTCATAAGGAAATATTTTGATAAGGAAACCTTCATTTGTGTAAAATATATTTTAGAAACTTATTTTGCACCCTTTCTATGCGGTTGATATGGCAATGATAAAATGGATACCATATAATGGAACAGTATTCCAAGATCGAGCGAGACAACTCGTGTTCGCTGAACGTCAGATTGTTATCAAAAATGACTCCTAAGTCGTTGAAGATTGGAGCTACTTCTAGGTATGTATTATTTATATGGTATTCAGAATTAATAGAATTGATACGTTTGTAAAATCTAACTACTTTGAATTTACTAGTGTTAATTTTTAAACCATTCATTCCACACCAAGGTCACCAAGCTGTCAAGGTCAGATAGTAATAGACTTAAATTAGAGCAAGTTGTTGAATAGAACTCGAGGTCATTGGCATACAAAAGATATTCAAATGCTTGAGGACAGGTTAAAATATCGTTGATAAATAAAACTGGGCTAATAAGCGATCCTTGATTATCTCCGGATGTGACAAGAACTTCATTAGAGTTCAAGTAGCTGCTCGAAATGCCAAGTTCGGAGAGCTTTTTTAATAGAAGTTTATGGCTTACACTCTCAAAAGCCTTGGACAAGTCGGTGTAGATGACGTCGACTTGTTGTCCTGTCTCCATTGAGGTGACTAGATGATTCTGGAAGACGGCGAGATTTGTCGCAGTAGAACGACTTTTGTAGAAACCATGCTGTTCTGAGATTATATAGTGTTTGTATGTGTTAAATATTATGTCCGTGATGATGGCTTAGTTCTCTACATCAGATTTGTCTCTAGACTTGAAAACAGGTATCGAATCAGAAAAACTCCAAACCTTCGGAAAGGTAACAGAGTCAAAAGATTTCTGGAACAATATGCAGAGAGGTTCGACCAGTGGTTCTACACAGTTTTATAATGGAGGAATACCATCAGGACTGGATTTTCTAGGAAGTGCCCAGGTTCACGATTTTATGCACAATTTCATTGACAGCAAACTGGTGAACAGATAAACAGATAAGATACTGGCAAATTACACAGGGACAAGAGTTGTTAAATCCATGTTTATCTCCTCAGAGAAACATGAATGAAAAATGTGCAGGCAGCAAAAGCATTTGCTATCTCATTTGGATCACTGAGTTCCTTATAGACAGTAAACCCGCTTTTAAGCTTTAATGTAGGAGTATACCGTTCGGAGAAACATATCTGGATAGGTGGATGATGGGTATCTACGAGAACAAGAGGGTGATTACATAGAATTACAGACATGTCAGTGAACATATTAGTGAAGACTAGATCGACGATTCTGCCCAAGTTATTTCGGACTGTGTTCACCAAGTCACCAAAAAGTAGGAATTTCGAGTCTTCAAACTTATTTTTAAGAGACTGACAGGTGTTACATAAAGATTGTTGGCTTTCAAGTTTATAGTTTGGTGGAAAGTACACGTAACCTGTGATCAAATACCCTGTAGCCTTTCGAACACATCTTCGTAAAATAGGTGTTTAGGAAGATCAACTAACGAAGCTTGAAAAATGGAGGATACATTAGTGAATTTTTCAGAGATCAGGAAATCATCGTTAAACCAGATTTCAGAGGAAAATATAAGATCGTAGTTACATGTTAGGATGTTGTTACGTACCTAGTTCAGGTAACATAGTACGAAATTCACGGACACTTTGGTAATAAATCACTATACAGTCTGGTTGGTATAATTCTTGGTAAGTGGTCACCTTAAAATTTGCAGTAACTTCCCGGCAAATGGGACAGTTATCTGCACTTTGATTCACTTGTGAGGAATGCCGCGTGACAGTTGGCTCTTTTGGAACAGATGTACCTTACTAGTTTTGATTTATCATAGTATGTCAAGGTATCAGAGCTTGTGAATGATTTGATAGGAATCATTTGATTCTGATAGCAGTTTTGCAAAACAAATGCTTTATACCTACGTTATTCACATGCATTTTTATAACCGTTGATATATACTCGATTTTAAGGAGAATATAAACTTATTTTAGATCTATTATTTAACAGTTATAAACTTTGAACGGAATTTAGCAGTTTATCAGCTTAGTGGTTTTAAAATTAGATTAAAATTTCTTGGGGCCCTTATTGTTCTTTAGATAAAGATCAAAATAAGCACAAAATATCCATATAGTGAATAGATCAATTTGATATGTCAATTCAATTCAAAAATAGGAGAACAAATATAAATTAATTGTTTTCGAAAAATACTTAGACCGTCGGTAATATAAAAAATTTAAAGGAAATCAAAATTTGCAAATAGTCTTAGAGATACTGTTTTAAATTGTTAAATTAGGTTAAAATTACTATATCGATACAACGGCATGCTACTTGGCACTAATACCAGATTGAAATATTGCTAAATATATTGGACTATAAATTACCGAATGAACCCCATGGAAAATCTGGGATAATATAACCCGCCAGCCAATAAGTAGAGTAAAAATATTCCTCAATAAACAGCAATAAACTAACATAAAATTTAAACAGCCCAGTATAGTAATAACATTAATCAATGTTTGCTGCAAATCGAAGCATTTGAGCTACGCAAATCAACATATTCAAAATACAGTTTGCACTTTTGATAAAATTACTGCACTTTTGACGATGTTATATTAGCCAACCGCTAGCTAAATAATGCAGGCCAATCTAGCTTAGGTACATATTGATTGAAATTTATGCCCATCGCATAAAAGTGCACTCGAAAATAGATTGGAAAGCTTCACAATTTCCAATAACCGGAATAAAGATTGCTAAAAATTGCCTAAAAAAATGAATTTTTCATTGCGTACAACACAAAAATGTATTATATCTGGTCTATTTTCTCTAGTTTAGTTATTTTTCAATTAATTATTAAAATAAAGTATTAAAAATTGAATTATAATTATATTTAATTAAGTTAATATTATCATATTCGCATATCAATATTAATAATTTACTTTTAATACTTTTTGCGCTATCTATACACTAACACAATAGCCATTCGTATTTTGCATTTTTATTGCTATGAATTCTTTACTCAAATATATCAATATTGTTTACTTTTCCTGCAAAAGGACTTCTTCAAAAAAACTTGTTTATGCGCATGCATCTTCTCTTGACACAAAATAGAATGTCTCTAAAAAAATGCTGTCTGATTCAGCAAACTGACCACCGCATGTACGCGTATTTAATGCAACATTAATAATTAAATTATTAATCATAATTAAACAATATTACCCGTAAATTTAAACATCATTAGTGCATGTGCCTTTTCGACCAAGAAGACCAAGGGGGCCCAACGCAGCGAAGAAAGGATTTGGCTAGTAAGTCATCTTTTTTTCACTGTCTACATTCGCAAATTTAATATTTCTTTGATTTTTGATGATTTTATAAATTATTTTTGCTAAAGGAAATCAGTTTTTCTTCCATCTAATTGCTATCGAAGATGTATAACATTTCAATATCCAATAAACAGCAAAAATATAGTCAAAATAACAAATTAAGAACATAAAAAATGAATGAAAACAAAAAACTACAAATGTCTTCTGCAATTCCGTAAAAACAGTGAGTGATATAAGGGCTAGAAATCATTTCATTTAACTTACTTAATTTTTTATTCCTTATCAAAAACCTTGTACCAGAAAAAAGCCGAAACTATAATTTGTAGTTAGGGGAATGCCACAAACAACATAAGCATATCTGATAGTTTTGACATCTCGCATGCCCCGTCTTCGTGTTTTAGCAGTACTTGTCAATTTAAGTCAGTAGCACAGCAACTGTATTATTTTCAATTTGTTTTGAATATATTTTTGTAGCTATGAGAACAACGTAATTAAAAACATTATTAAAAAAAATCGGTGAATTTCTTTTATTCGGTTTAGTTTAGTTCCGTTCCATATTCATTTAGTAACACATGCACATCACATTAAATTTTTGTAAAAAATTTGAAGTCAATTGAACAAGAAAAACTTTTTAGTTGATTTTTTAAACATTTTGTTCCATCATTTTGAATTCGTACCACAATTTTACTAGTTTACCTCTATATCACACTTAATGCTTGTGCAAAATCTGAAATTAACCTAACAAATAGTTTTTCAAGCTGATTTTTTAACTATTTTATTAGGCCACCATCTTCGATTCATATCAAAATGTTACCAGTTCCTTTCTATGTAACACTTGATTTTTTTTTCAGATTTGATGTAATTTGGATTTTAGTGATCATTTTATTAACATGTTATCAGGCTGCTTTTTTATTCCGCCATAGTGGAAACTACCAAAAAGTTATCAAGTCATACCCAGTAGTTTTTTAACTATGCCCCAAACTGACCAACAGAAATGAGAAAATATGTTGTTAGGCACCTAGAAACGCTAAAACTTGAAGCTATGTAAAACCTTGAAGGATTACAAATATTTTATTTGGCAGCCATTTTGTTCCGCCATCTTGAATTCTTACTACAATTTTACCAATTTATCTCTATATCGCCCTTAATTCATACACAAAATTTGAAATGAATCTGATAAATAGTTTTTTTCATGATAGTTTTTTAAATATTTTATTAAGCCGCCATTCTGTTTCACCATCTTGGATTTGTACCAAAATTTTACGAGTTGATTTCTAGGTAATACTTGATTTTTGTGAAAACTTCAGGTAAATTGAATTAAGCAGTTTTTTAATAATAATTTGTTTTAACATTTCATTAGACCGCCATGTGGCTTTGTACCAAAATGTAACCATTTCACCTCCCTATGACCCTTAATGTTTTATCGAAATTTGAAGTTAACCGGGTAAGTATTTTTTGAGCTATGCCGCGTAGAGACAGACAGACCGACGGAATTGAGAAAACATTTTTTTCGGCATCTAGGGACCCTAAAACGTGAACAAATTTGATTGTATTATAAATCCAATTTTTAAAATAATAATTTAATGTTTATTACTACAACTTCATTTTTGCTAGCTTTCTGATACCGTTTCAAAACAGAATTATAAAGGAATTTGAATGCTCTTCTTTTTGGAGGGTCGTTTCACCATAAGAACATAGCTTGGCTTGGCACTGGAACTGACTAAAGTCAATTAAATTGCTTGCAAAATGTAGCTTGATAAGTCTAAGGTGCCTTTTAATTACTAAAACAAAATCAAAAAACTTTACCTTAGTAAAAGCTTCATATACAAATTTAGAGTAGTTCATTTAACTTAAGTAATTAATAAACCCAAAGCTGTAGTCGCACCCCGACAGCATTTTTTTTTTAATAATTCTTATTACAAATTACTTCGACTACTTTAATCTGAAAATCACAAAACTCAATTTACTTTAAAGATAATTAAGCAGATGCCTGAAGTCGAATTTATAATTAAACTCCGCAACTTCTTCACTTCTGATGATTCGGTGCATATAATTTAAATCCCTAATATAAAACTCGAATATTCCCGGCATCTTTCACGAATGTTTGTTAAAATGACGCAAATAGTTTCCTTTAGACAGGAATCTTCGACTGTATATTTAGCATTTAGCGAATTGTTTAATAATGAATCTTATGAATTTAAATTATTTTATTTTTAGTTGCATTATTGCAAATGATACTATCGAATAAGACTGTGACACAAATTAACCTAATACAGATGCGAAAGAATACCGAAATATGCATATTGTTTGCTGTAGCCTTGAGAAAGTGTTCATAGACAATCCGCGTACAAATGCACGTATCGAATTATTTGTTTAGGTAAAACTAATCTGCACCAATAAGTTATCGACTCATATAATCTCACAGTAAATTAATATATTGCTCATATATCAATTTCTAGGAAATTAAAGGAAAAAATAAAAAAAATTAAATATTAAAAATTCATTTATTTATTTAAAAATTTGACAAAATGTTTTATTTTTTATATCTCATATTGCTTATATCGGATATTTTTAGGCTATATAAATCTTTAGTAGTACACTTTAATGTATAAAATATTTTAACCTTATAAATCATTTAATTATTTAATATTAGTAGAATTTTAATATATTCTCCTTCGCACCCGAACTCTTAATAGTTCATTAAATTCCCAAATGAGTTTTAAAATTGAAATGTATACCCTCGAAAACCCATAGAACCACGTATTACTCGATTTTTAGGACAGGGTAAATTTTACCCCTCCCTTTTCTACCCCTCAACATTATTAAAGTTACTATTCAATATAAAATACGTTCTTAATTTGTATATCCGGGAACCCATAAAACGACATAATACTCGTTTTTTCCCATATCTTAATTTTCATCCCCTTTTCTTTTCACCCTAACACCCTACTTTCGACAGAAATACCAAAGAAGGCTTATTATTAAAATCTGTATACCCAAAGACCCATAAAAGGACATATTACACGGTCATTTACAAAGAATCACTCTTTTTTACCTATTAACCCCCCATTTCAAACCTTTCCCTTCAGCCGATTTTACCCAAAAACAATACGAACCGTTTTGTTACGGACCACTCCCTGTGTACCAATTTTCAACTCGATGGCTCAATTCCTTCGAAAGTGATTGGGTAAACTAACTGACCGACAGACGCCGAAATTATGTTTTTTACACGTTTTAAGACATTTTAACACGATTTGGCGAAAAAAAAACTCAATAGCAACACATAAAAACTACAATAATAACGGCCAAGCAAAATAAATTCAAAAAATTCCTATTCGCGTATTCAAAGAAGAAACATACAACTTCGCACTCGTTCTGTGATCTCGTTCAAACAGATTTACAGATTACAGAACGAGTTTGAGCCAACGACATGGAAATAACATAGACCCTGTTGTTTACATTTTGGAGGAATCCAACATTAACTCTGGTTTGCCAAACCGTTACTGTGACCAGATTATAACGGATATCATCCTTTATACTATTACCTAAATAAACAAGGAATTCCAGAAATTCCCAGTATAAATTTCCATATAGAATATTTTAAAAATTATTATAATTAAATAGCTTATTATAAATAACTCAAACCGAATCTGTTTTAAATGTAATTTAAATCTTCTGTAGTTATTATTTCTTATTTCAAGAAATAAAGCCCAGAATAATCGGCAACGTCGGAATTCTACCTTTTTCGAGTATACTACAGATTTCTTTCGGGATCATTCGGAAGACGCCGAAGACGGTCGTAGTCATTCATGATTTCGACCTATTTGATGCGCGGCGTTGTAATTCTTCTAGTTGGTGAAATAAGTGTTTTTCAGAAATTCAAGTGTTTTGTGTGGCTATTTTCAAGAATCTGTTTATAAAACTTTAAGAAAATGGTGCGAACTTGCTTTATTTGCAGAAAAAGAAACGATTTAAACACAGAAGTTTGTTTTCGAAGGTAAGTAAGGTTATGTCATACCAGTGCTGTAGTTGAAGGGTAAAAACACCGTCTAATAGCGTTCTTATATTTGCAAATGAAATATTGTTTTTGTATTGCACATTTCCTTTGGGCTTAAATTAATTTTTTATAACTTCAACTTATCTATAAAGTCGAACACACTGATGATATACGGAGTACAGCGTTTTGCTAATTTATATATTTGTGAAAAGTCTCAAATATTCCTCTAAAATTGATCAAACTATCTTTTTTGAGGGGTTAATAAACAACATAAATATACTATTTGGTAAAGCATAGGTACTAAATTTTAATTGAGTGAGCTGTAAGACCCACTATTTTATGTTGTCATTAGTTACTCCAGGATGGTTTACATTTTGGATGATATTTTTAAGGAATATTTAGGGTAGTGTCGGAGTTCTCATATAGCAAGCATATACAAAAAATGAAAATAGCGCAATTGCGTTACTTTTCAATTTTTCATGTACTATAGATTTTCTTTAATGAATTTGAAATGCTTTAATTTATTGCCTAAAAATTTGGTTTTTAAAAATAAGTAATCAAAAAAGTAAATAAATACCATCCTGAGGTACATTATTCCAACTAGGGAGAATCTGTTTTTATCAGGTGAATTCGGTAATATAAATAATAATATAATATATTATAATGAATGTTAAAAATATTAAACAACTTGACACAAAATATTTATATTGTCAATAAATGAAATGTATAGCGGGGAAGGTGGATGGTGGGGAAAAGGGGGGTAAATTGAGGGATAAATGCTGTAAAGATATTGTTTTTCATAATATGGTTTTTGTAGTTTTTAGGGACACGAAGTTCAATTTTGTATTCATATTAATATTGGGTCATGTTTATTGCTGATATTTCTGTAAATTTGAATAGATCCAATACATGTAAAGGTGGTGCATTTTTATATAATATTACTTGCCGCGAGCTTGGCAAACTTTTAAAAGTAGTGGAACCAAATTTTTACCTAACTTCGCGTAAATAGAACTAAAATGTGTTGGAAAAAGGGTGAAATCAAAATGTTTTGAAAAAAAAACCCGATTTCAAAAAATAGGTTGCATTAAAAAGTGATAAATTATATTTTATTACATATTTTCTATGAAGTCGGTGATAAGCTGATAGAGATAGGTATTAAATAAGCATTATACTCTTGGTATAGACATCAAAACACAAAGTGGGTCCATGTAACAAAATTTAGTTTTATCTTCATCTTTAGTAACAATAGTAATAAGAACTCACCCTGTTATTGGTTGTATTTTGTCATGGAAATGCTTGTTCTTTAATGACCAAGCTTACTGCTGATAATAAATATTGCCACATGAACCATTACATAAATATGTTTTTGCAGGCACGTAGCCAGAATTTCAGTTCTAGGGGGATCCAACCCTGTCAAAACCAATTCAATCACAAAAAAATTATTAAGAAGAATGCTTTTTTTCCCTTGTTGCTAGTCCCCCTGCAAGTGCAACAAAACATGAAAAAAAGTTGCAAAAAAACTAGTTATCTGCCAATATCTATTAAAACATTGCAGGTAGAGCAATTATGAAAATGTAAAAAATTATAGGTATATCTTGAGCAAATAGGATGTTGGCGACTTTTGCTTAATATTTTTAGGATTTATATATTTAATAGTATTTTAATAAATAAGTGCTTAGTCACTTTGTTAATATCGATGTTAATGTGGTGTTATTTTCCATAGAGGGTCTGGAACCATATTGCTACATTAAAAATCTGGATATCTTTAATCATAAATGTATTCATCTTTCTTTTTAGTACTTATTCGAAATTCTAAAACTACTTTTAATGAGCGTTTGCTTAAATGTTTTTTTTTTTTTGAGAATTCTAAATATTCCTCACTGTCAAAATCGAATATATTTTGGAGGTATTTTTTTTCAATCCCCAAAGGTAAATTCAATAATTTTCTTATTCCTTAGATCGTGTTTTGTATACGTAAAGATAAGAACTTCAAAATTGTGTGAAAATATACCATATATTCTAAGTTTAATAATAATAATTTTTGTTGGAATTATCATAAATTTAGTCTCCTCACGCATTCGCAATTTTGCTTATGACAGGAGATTTTTGTGGAAGAAAAATGAAATTTATTTTCCTATCGATTTATGTTAGAAACTGTTGTACTTACGAAAAAATCATTAGGTGCGTCTTTGTTTAGGGTAGCCTTTCTTAATTTTTTACATTTACATATTTGCGAAACTTCTTTGCAATCGCAGAATGTCTTAACAGTGTAAACTTGGGCTTGTTAAAAAACCCGTCAAAAAGTTAGAATTTCAAAAAATAGCCTGCTACCTAATTTTCCTGAGGTTCGAGTTAAAAAATAGCTGTAGTAAGCAGAGCCAATACGGAACTGCTAATCAGCAATTATTGGAATTCTACTTTCGTAGGTTAAATGATGTAAAAACTCCTAAATATTTTTAGGGTCTCGCGCAGGGGGGGGGGGGGGGCGGATCCCCCCCTAGATATATTATATATATATATATATATATATATATATATATATATATATATATATATATATATATATATATATATATATATATATATATATATATATATATATATATATATATATATATATATATATATATATATATATATATATATATATATATATATATATATATATATATATATATATATATATATATATATATATATATATATATATATATATATATATATATATATATATATATATATATATATATATATATATATATATATAAAGCTATATAAAATTCCAATTTTGAAAATTGTCACTGAATCATTAAGTATGTAATAGACGAGTTTAATTATTATATAAATAATGAAATATTAAATTAATATGCTGTTACTTTTGTTTTGTCGATAATAATAGTTGTTTGTTATTATATCAAACCGTTTATAAATAAATTATACTAAACTTTTAAACTTTGTTTTATTTTTATAAACCACGTGTCCGGGTGAAAATTTATAAGGTGCAGCACCACTTTCAACCTTGTTATTTAAATTTTTATAAAAAAAAATTCAGGTTCACACATAGTGTAAAATATTATACAGGGTGCTTCAGAATCACCAAAAAGTTCCGATGATTTTATTGTTAAACATCTTGCATTTTAATGCATTTATTTACTTTTTTTATTATTGATTTCTTGATAAAAGTTGGTGGTTCAAAAAAATATTTTTGATAGTAATAAACTTTAGATCAGGATATTCAAAAAAGTGGATTTCACTAACAATTTCAAAAAAATAAAATTTTTCTGACGGTAGTTTTAAGGGCCATAAAAAATCGTAAATGTAAAGTGAGTAAAATTTTTTATATTATAGTTATGGAGATATTTAAGGTCAAACAGCAAAAAAAACATTTTTCTATTTAAATCTTTCCTTAGCTATTACTAATATAACATAACTAATACTAAACCTTTATTTACAACTTTTTACGGCCGGGCCAGTCACAAAAATTTTAATTTTTGAAATACACTTTTTCGTATTTTGTGAATGCCCTGTATATCTGACTTAAAGTTGAATATTGTGAAAACTATTTTTTCGACAAACACACAAGTTTTATCAAGAAGAAAGTTTTTCGAGAAATTGATAATAAAAAAGTTTCCCATTTAGTGCAAACTTTTCCACGATATAATATCTAAATTAATTGTTTTCAAGTTATTATTAAAACTCTCACTTTTGCGATGTGAAGTCGTTCCTGTTCATCTTAGAACAAAAAACTGTCGTATCCACCATACTAATATTTGGGCTCAAAACAATATAGCAAATAATACATTATCTCAAAAATAGCTACGCCACTGGTAAGCCTCGCGAAGATATCTGACAGCGTTGCAATTTTCACCGCAAACTATTCTTTATGCGATCAGTCCGTCTTTTTCCCACTCATACACAACAACAAATTGATGTTTGATTCTATTTATTTCATTTTTATGAATGAAATGCTGGGTCTATTTCTTTTTGACGTCATTGGTTTGAGCACGTACTAAACATCTGGTCTATTCGCTTACTTTCGCATCTGTATTAGGTTAATTTGTGACTGAGTAGCCTGTATACAAAATTTAATATAAGGTTATGCGAATTATTTGACCGAATTATTATTTTTAAATGTCAGACATATCTTTAGTCCAGGCAATAGGGGATTTCTATTAGCAAAAGCTCGAAATGCAATGAAATTTGGTGGGATGGTAGACATAGGTCCCTTGAAAGTTTGCAACCTCGTGGTGTTGCCGCTCGAGGGGTGGTGGACACTCTGGTGAACGACGCGACGCTTTTCGGGAAATAGCTTCGTTGTTATAAGTGCTATCGAAAAAAAGTTCAAATAAAATATATAGAAAACAAAATTTGTGCATGGTATTTGGCACTTGCGCCTAACCAGAATTTCATCGCGCATTAAGACGAAGATCGCCATCAAACAATTCTGTAATATATTTTTTTAAGAGTAATGTTTTCTGAGCCTGCAGATGCTCGATTTGATAGATTTGGTCAATAGTTCCTTATTATCAACGACCTAGGCGCCACATTTATCATTTTTGTGCATACATTTTACGAGAAAATATGATATTCAAATGCAAAGTTTGAATCGCTTGCGACGTTGTAAAAC
The DNA here is from genome assembly GCA_030620095.1 of Kuschelorhynchus macadamiae. Taxonomy (NCBI): domain Eukaryota; kingdom Metazoa; phylum Arthropoda; class Insecta; order Coleoptera; family Curculionidae; genus Kuschelorhynchus; species Kuschelorhynchus macadamiae. The sequence continues at coordinate 1,087,186 of JAUTXW010005371.1, forward strand.
TGACTCGCCTTCGTTGTCATCATCCTCAGACATCAATTCCGAGCCAGAATCCGCAAACTCGCCATTGTATGTTTGGTTCTCATGGTCCTGTATCTGACCGGGAACATTCTCGACATCTTCTGCATTGTCGTCGTCTAAAGCAATCACGTCAGGAATTTTTTGAAGGTCGTCCCAGTACAGTGTAATTCTGCTTTACAGAACCACAAACAGGTCCACAACCTTCCTGGCATCTGTACGAGATGGTCTTAAGTAAAACTTCTGAAGCTAGTTTTGTGGCGAAACGTATTGCGTCTGGTCCTGTGGGTCTTCTTCACCATTCATGGTCTTCTGGAGGTTTCTGAACTCCCCGCCAGCTCTGTACTTGACAATAATTACGCAATGAATAATGATAACACGCATCGTATATTGGTGGCAGCGCCGCGAAATAGAATGCATTTTTGGAGACTATACCGTTCCTATACGGCAGAGAGTCCAATTTACAATGTTCGCTTCCTGGACCATAATGCCTCAACATAAACTGATCGCCAGCTGCAACGACTTCTGTTAATTCTGCATTGAGGTCGTCAAATAATACCTGAATCGCATGTACTAATGTTGGTTTTTTTTTGAGGAATCGAATCGTGCTTTGATTAAACAACGCCGATGTAGTATCACATCCACACACAATATTGTTATCTTTCCATTTTTAGAACCTGCAACAACGAATCATAATAAATAGTAAGTTGAGACCGAACAGAAGGCACGTATATTATGCCCCAATCAGGATATTTATTATTTTTGTGCATTATACTAATGCACATCAACAACATCATCATTAATAAGGAAATATTGCCAAAGATAATGATAATTAAAAAATTTCCATATCAGAGTATGTAGTAATGCGCTTCAAAATATCGTACCTTTTATTACATAAGACCAAATGTATTAAATCCGGCATCTGCAGACTCAGAAATTATTACTCTTTCAGAAAAAAAATATTACAGAATGGTTTGATAGTCTTAATTCTCCATGAAATTCTGATTTTGTCGAAAATTACAAATCAACCCCCAACTTTGGCGCCCCGTAGAACGGAAACTACTTATTGGTCGCAGACGAAAAATGCAAAAACAAGTCCCCTACATAATTTGCTTTCGATAGCAGTTACCGCAACGGCGCTATTTTCTGAAAAGCCTCGAGAAGCAGAACAAAACAAGCAACCCAGTGCGGTCGCAAATTGAGGTGTACTTTCAGGGGATCTATGTCAATCATCCCACCAAATCTCATTTCTTTCCGATCTATTGCGAATAGAAACCCTTCTTTTGTACCCATTGCTTGGACTACTTTCACTCACGAGAAATACATGAACTGTCGTTTTAAATGGTGTTAAATCATGTGGGGCCTTTAAAGTAGAAAGATGGAGTCCCAGGGTTTTTTTCACCGGAGCACCGGGGGACCCCAGATTTAACCTAAGGCAGATCGGCTAACATAACTTCATTAAGGAGTCAGAACCCCACCATCTATACTACCCTCGTTTTAGCCTGTAGATTTTCTGAACTATTTTCCTTAAGAAAATTGTTATGAGTACGGATTTTTAAAGTCTGGCATTATCGCAGGATTTTGAAAACCAATCTCAATATTTAAAAAAACTTTTTAAGGCCAAACATAATAACTTTCTTAAACTCTAATAGCGAGGTTAACAATAAAAACAAAAATTTTAGTAAAGCTAACCTTAACAGTTTGAAGGCAAAAATAAATGATAATGATCTTTCTTGTTATAATGAAAAGATTTCATTACATTGAAAAAGTATTAGAGTTCTTAAATACTGACGAGTTTCAAGCTTTGTCAAGGGATCCCACTAATTCCTTTTTTAGTAAAGTGAAACAAGTTCTGGATAAGACTCTTGTCACGCTTGCATATTTTAACATAACAAAAGAAAAGTTTTAATCCAATTAGATCAGTGGTTTCTTTCATAAAATAGCCCTGTTATCAACTTTCTTCTTGGCTAAATACTATTCTAAGAAAGGTTACTGAGTTTGAGAGTGAATATTCCACCAAAAATTCCAAAGATTTCGCCAACTACTTAACAAACATATCCTTACCACCAAATACTAAACTTGTCTCTTTAGATATTAAAAACCTTTTCCCTAGCATTCCACCAATTGAATGCATTGATTTAACTGAAAAATTATTAAGAAACAAAAGTTACCGGATGCCTTTATATCTGATCTCATTCTTTTGCTAAAAACTGTGCTAGAACAAAACTTTTTAAATTTAATAATAGATATTTTCGACAACGCTCTGGCTTGGCAATGGGTTCTTGTTTTTCATCATTCTTGAGTGAAGTTTTTATGAACAACTTACAAAAGAAAATAATGTATAGCTCGTTTTCAGAACATCTGATAAGCTATAAAAGGTACGTGGATGATAATTTGTATTGTTTGGAAAAATAGTGAACAAGAATTATTAGAATTTATCAATTTTTTGCACGAAAAAATATCCTTCGCTAAGGAGAGTGAAACTGATGGCAAGCTTCCTTTTTTTGGACCTTCTTTTAATTAGAAATGATAACAAAATTAGTTTTGAGGTATATAGAAAACCCTCCTGTACTGATAATATCATTCAGTTTACATCTAACTAACCATTTTCTCACAAATTTGCAGCTTTTAATTCGTTTTTGTACAGACTTTTTAAATAACCACTATCCCAATCTGCTTTTACTAAAGAATTAAATATAATAAGGGAAATTGCCTTAAACAATGGTTTTCCAATGAAAACATTCAACTAACTTTTTTATAAATTTATTAACAAATACAAACTCTCTTATAACATAATACATAATAATCTAATTGATACAAACAAATTCAGAGTTTTAACATACTTTGGAAATATATCTCTACATTTAGCTAAATTTTTTAAGTCATTTAATATCTCCATATCATTTAAAACAAACATTGCTTTAAAACAACACATAGTTAGAATCAAAGACAAAAAGGATAGTCTTGAGAAATCTGCAGTTTATTCCCTTCATTGTGGAGAGTGTCCTGCTGTCGGACAATCGGGTAGAAAAATTACATACAGATATTTCTAATACAAAGTCTGCCTTTGCGAATCATTTGTTACCCTCAAAACATCGTTTTTTTTCATATCTGAAAATGTAAATATAATTCATGAATGCGATAAAAGTAGTTTACGATAATTAGTCAAGCTCATCTTAAACAATCTCTTCTTTTTTTCAGTTTGACCTATCGCCTCTCATCAAATAAATTTACATCGACTTCTCTGATTGGTCATTCAAACATAGCCTTGTTTCATATTTTATTGTTTCTTTGTTTGGTTATGTTTGTATTATGTACTTTGTAAAATGTGTTTTGTTTATGGTAAATTTATATATTATTTAATTGTATTTTCCGTTGTAATGTATATACATTTTAGGTCTGATGATGCCCTTTAAGGCGCAACATGTAACCCATTCTTGATTTATAAACTTATTTTCGACTGAGACCTAGACTTTGTGTATATATTTTTTAATTTGTTCACTACCAGGTCTCTTTGAGATAATATGGACACTTTCTTCACTCAATATAATGTGGTATAAACTTTTCTATAAGTACCTAATTGGATTTTATCCGAGGTTTGTGAACAAATTTCGGAAGGATCGCTGGAAGGGAAATAAACATCATTCCAAGAGAAGGAAGAAAATCCCGCAACCCATACCAGTCAGAGGAATTATAGCGCCAAATAATACAAGGTGACATGGATTCTACCACTCCCTGTTGTATGGTACAGAAAACAGTAACTAAGACGCGGTCAGAAGAACCGAGAGGAGCGCAAATGCAAAAAATTAATAAAGCTCTGGATGAGTGCTGAGGAAGTAGATAGGTTCTCTGATGAGGTTGGTAAGAGACTGAGTGATTGCCAAGATATAACAGAAAAAAATGGGAAGTCTGGCATAGAATAGACTGCTACAGATGTAGGCACAAAAGAGCAATGGCCTTATAAGAATATGCTGATTCATTTAAAAAAGGTGTCGTTCCCAGGGAGAATGTATCTAGGGACAGAATGGGGTTCTAGATGCTCTAATAAGCCTGTCTCTCTCTCCATTATAGGAATATAAACATTTTAAGGGGGAACTGCACGCAGTAATATGGATCATTTGCAAGCCCTCCGCCGCTGCAATATTATGTTAAAACTATAAGAGATTTGTATTAGCTTCAATGTGATTTTAATAAGGAAATATATATAGTTGGGCGCTAAATGCGAACTTTTATGAAGAAATTTGTCCATTTTCGACCAATTTTTGACCACTTTTTGACCCACATGCCTTCGCATATAATTTTTTTTCCACAAATGTCTCTTTACCGCCTTACATTGATCCTTTGTCTACGTAACTGCAAAATTTGAAATGGTCAATCGTACTCATGTCTTTGTATTCCTGCAGCGCGTGAACCCTTTTGAACCCATTTTTAACCGAAATGTAATTTAAATTACCTCTACTTAACACATTTTTTTGAGGTCGGACGTGCAGGAAGTTTTCTTCATCTTACTTTCAACTCGACTAGACCTTGTCGCTGGTTTTTCGCTTTTTGCAGTTCTTCCTTAAGTTCCTTCCGCCTTTTTATTTTAGAAGCTAATATTAAATTTTATCCACGATGTAAATACGAAAATGACCAAATTCGTTAACGATGCTCTTTAAGGGTAATTAAATTGTTTTTCATTAGTTGCTTTCGAAATTAAAATTATCCAGAGTTACAGAGAGGCGCCGTGAGTCTGCCAGAAGCCCTCCTATTTTGATTATTATTCGGGGCATATAATTCAAATGAGGATTTTAATTAATTCTTTGTCTAAATGTCGGTTTTAATGAATAATAAATTGTACAACCGTGTAATTACAAACAGCCTGTAGTTCTTATGGAAGATTTTCCCGATTTCGGAACTCTTTTTATTTATTTTGGATGGGAGATTAAATACAGATGTGGCTTGAAATACTTTGTGAGCCATAATGACTTGAAAACCACTAAAATAAAATGGAGATCTGTTTAAACAAAACGAGAAATTCACATAAAATCGCAAAAATTTGGTGTATATTGATTAAAAAAAAAAACTTAAGTATAGTATTTCATAGGTCACGCGAACACCTGGATATTTCAAGCAGACCTACACTGAACAAAGAGTATCACTATTTAAATACATACGTCATTTTGTTAAAAGCTTAGTGACTTTGAATAGGGCCAAATGCAAACTTTCTTTATTTTAAATGTTATTTCTGTAACCTCAACTCAATAAACTTTCCCTTATTCCAACCCATGGTAATTTTAATCTAAAAGTTTAAACATCCTGTGTAAACGTGTAAAATCTTTAAATTAAATATACTAGCAGAGCGTTTTCGACGAACTAGTCACCCTCAATGTTACCTACAAATAAATACATCGAGTAAAGAAACCTTCCGATTAAAAAGATGATGGCCGATAAGAAAAAGTTAAATTTAATGATAAACTTTCTCGAAACTAAAGGACAAATTTGCCAAATTTTAATCACCTGTTTATTATACATAAAGATCTGGATAATACCCATAATAAGGTTTGATTATTATATATAAAGATTTGAATGTTATATATAGGGTTGGGCAAATGTTCTGAAATGGCTTAATTTTAGCCAAACTATAAATGTCAAAAATCTGAAAATTTGACCTTCGTAATCTTCGATTACAGTCCTTTTTATATCGAAAACCCAACATTTTTAATAATTTTTACAACGATTTTAATCCAATTTCCAATATGCCTCGATTTTTTAAAGCTTTTTTTAAAACTTGATTGGTTATATTAGTTTTTGATGTGTATAAATCGTAAATTGCATTACGAACATCCATTTTTACATTGTAACTTAAGTCTTCTGTCTTTGGCATTTTTCGTGTACATTTTTTAATCTTCTTTGGTAGTAAATTATGCTTTTTTTTCATGCACAATTTTCTGCACAGTCCTTATACCGATTCCCAGAGCTTTTGCTACTGTCTCCTGGATACTGGCCGGTGAATTTTCATTTTCGTAATATTTTATTAGATTTAATACCATTTTTTTCGCTTGTGGATGCAAAAAACCCGAAAATTGTTTTCTATTACTCATTTTGTCACTGACTTGACACTGAAGTGACATCGCTCAAAGATTTTTGCAACTGCTGGTATTTACATGTTTATCCTCTTTTTTCATATGAAAATATCATAGGTCTATCTAATTCATCTTCCGGATGTTATGCGGAGGATATGATTACACGTAATAAAAGAAAACAAACTTAAAAAGTTTGACCAGCACGATAACACTGCTTTTGACTATACCTATACTTACTATACCATAGCAATCAAGTAACTAAGTTTTTGTTAGAAAATATTAGAAAATAATGCTGTCAAATAATTTGTAATTTGTCACAAAGTTCAGAACGAGTTTCATACATTTTCAACATTCAGATCTTCCATATAAAAACTTTGAATCCTCGCTTTGGGCATACTATTCAATGTTGCGGAGTGTGGAGTCTATTAGAAAAAAATGTGGATATTAATAAATACTTGCATTTAATTGAGTCTTTTAAAAAGAAATTCGGACTACAAAATCGAAGATATTAACGAAAAACGATATTGGTGTTTTCTGCAGGAAGCTGATGTTAAGAAGTTTTTTATGGCGAAAGTAGCACTTACTGTTGGACTAGCAGAAGTACGTTTTCGATTTGTAATACTATTCACGAAGACAAAAATAGCTCGAGAGTTTTTTGCAACATCAGGAGACATTGAAAGTTTAGAGATGGTGGAAATTGTCCGAAATTACATAAAGTTACGCCCTAAACACAATGATCATGGTCGTTTTTTCGTGTGGGAATAACCACTTTTGGAGATATGCCTAAAACTATTGCTTTGTTTTTAAAATTATCCAATCCAAAACAATATAACGGCAACTGCTTTAGATCTTCTGCATCACTATTAGCCAACACCGGAGTGGATATTTTCATCGTAAAGAGGCACGGAGGATGGCGGTGAAATACAGTTGCAGAAGGATACATTGAGGCTTCGGAAGAAAACAAAAAGAAGATTGCTTTGAGTATACTCGGAAATAAGGAAAATGAAGCCACTTGTATCCAAAAACTGATCATATATAATTTAAATAACTGCAATAGCTGTGTAATTAATATTTACAATAAATAGTTTGCAATGCCGTATATTAAACAAAAATAAACGTATTTTCTTTAATTCTGTTTTAATTTTAATATTAGTAGATATCATTTAGTGCGGTAGATAAATATTATTAGGAGTTTCAGCACGCTATGATAAGAAAATATAAATAATATGAGCAAAAATAGCCGAATAAAAGATATCTATTTATGAATGTGAAGGTGATGCCTGGAATGTTCCAAAACGTTGAAAACAAATTTGTCTAGAAGCTAACGATGATCATTATTAACCTATTATAAAACAAAATTATCTATACAAATTTTAACTCTACAACTGGAATTATTATTTCAAAACGGGTAGGGATAAATACTTCTCTGAAAATTTGGTATATTATATTTCTTGACCTCCTGATCAAAAGCTATCACGGCCACAACTTAATCCTGTATTCTACTTTTTTACATACTGAGAGTCAAAGTTGAAATTTTACATTTTCCATATTTTATGAATTTTTTTTAATTTTAATTAATTAATAGGCATTTATATAGAATAGTCGCTTAGAATATTTTGGACTAGAAGCTATGGTATGTATTAGTAATAATAAACCTATACAGGGGGCAGCTGTATTTAAGAAACCGGGCATTTTTATTTCATATTCGGCTGCACCTACAACACTAGAATTCCAATTTTTATTTTTTTTTTTGAAGATGGCAAATCTTAATTTTTTATCTTGACTAGTTCAAATAATAAAAAAGTGACACACTATATATGTACTAACTAAATATAAGAATATTAATAATAAGTTATAGATGTAGGCGTCTAACTTTTAATTTTTGCGTTACAATTCACAATTTACAGTTTTCTTTATTGTAAATGACGTAATATATATATAATGTAATCGATATTATTAAAGTTATTAGAACAAAAATCTGAAACTATTTATCAAACACCTTGTGTATTATATTAATGGAATTGTATCAGTCTTAAAGAAATTATTATTAAAAATCAGGTGAATCTGACATGACAGTAATCGCATAGTTTTTCTAGAATTTTATGAAGCACCCTGTATCATTTTATTTTCAATTATATTACTAAATCTGTATCTATTGACAATTTGCATTCGCATGCAATTTCACTAGCTATTTAAATATCCTGATCAAGATTTGCAGATAATGCAATAGGTTATAAAACTTGTATATTAAAATTATAATTCATGGCTACAATAATGTCAGCCATTTTCAAAAATGTCCGATAAAATTCTTTAATTTACATTAATTTTGATAAATATCACAAATCCAGCAAAATTTGACTTTTAATGTAATAAAGCTTTTAGTAAATACTGGAATTTTAATATTTTAGCTACAGTCGAATACGAAACAAAAATTATTCGATTCTGGAATACAACTTCACCTTGTATAAGTTTATTTTTACTTTCACATACATTAGCTAGTAATGAAAAATATTCTAAGAAATGTGCGAGGTCCTTTTTGCCTTTTAGAGGTTTCCAAAATCGGAAAAATCCGATATAGGTTTGTATTTAAAATTCAAAAGTTTAACCCCCTCTTGGCACCCTCAAAACGGGGTGAAACAGTCGAAGAAGCTTATTTAGTGATACACGTGCAACTGTCAAAATGTAATATTTATATCTAGATATATTAGCTTACATAAAGGGTTCTTTGATAGGCTCAATTTTTTTTTGTTTTCAAAATTGGCCATTAATTCCTGGGTATTTATTTCTCAAGCATAATAGTACTAACCAAAAACTAAAAGAAAAAGAACATTTATTACATCATTTATTAATGTACAATATGAGGCCCTTTACACTTATTTGTTAATAGAAATATTCGATTTATGCTGGTAACAAATAAGCGAAAAAAAATTAAAAATTCTGTTTTAACTGGGTTTTATGTGGCTTCCTATAAATAAAACACCAGCTCATATACGACCTCTTATTGAGCTTCATTAGGCGCTTAATTTGGGTATTGCGTTGACAGATTTTTTCACGAGCTGGAAGCATATTTTAATACTTTTACACGTCGTTAAGCTAATGCGGCAAAGTATCGTTGGATATTCTGTTTGTAATTTTTAAGTTTCAATAAATTTCAACTGGCGAAGCGTATTAAAAATGGTAATTAAACGCTAATCAGGCGGAAATTGCTTTTATGAAGATACTACAGTAAAACGTTTTTTTTTTTAATATAACCTTTTAAAAATCTGAAGTTCAGACTATAAATATATAAACAACAAACTGTAGGGACAAAATGGGCAAAAATATCATAATCTGCACAAACGATAGACAAGCTGTACTAGCCTTAAAGAAGTAGAAAATAACCCCATCGGCAACAGGAAATCTCACAAACTGGTTATAGGAATACAGTCGAACTAAATAATTTAAATAAGTGTTGAAAACGATACCTACAGCTTAAACTACAGGAGATTGAAAAAAACTTGAAATATAAAAATGGTAGGATTCTTTTAGTACTATCTTTTAAGAATACCAAATTTTTTAAATGCCTATAAGGTCGAAAAAATTAATACTTATTATTATTAATGTTAAATGTGCCAGCGTATATGTTATTATTTATTTCATTAAATGGGTCTTTTCATACTCATTAAAACTACTCTAGGTTTAGTACTTTTATCTTTAAAGAAAACTGTCTAAAATCGGGCCATAAAATGTAATGGGTTAGAGAAAGAAAACAGTCTCTTCTAAGAGATAAATGTAGAATCAGTACATTTGTCGGCTGACTTTCAAAATAAATGTATCAAACCTGGCATATTAATAATCGATAAGAAGCTCTTTTAATAAAATGATAACAGACAGAGTGTCCCATTAAAAAAAAAACAGCTATGCATATTTTTCATATTTTTAATGGTTTTCAATTTTTTTTTTAAATTCTTAAAAGAGATCCAAGAAAAATTCTACAATTTTTGTATTTAAAGTTTTTTTTGTACTCCCAGTTAAAGCTCCAGCTAGGTATAAGAAATAAAAACTCTGTACACTATTTTTCCTACGTCCAAAAAAAAATCTTCTGTTTTTGTTTATATTTTAGCACTAGTGTTAAAAAACTGAGTAATTGAATAGACGAAGATATCTACGATATAGATCGAACAAGGCACGGAAACGTTCAGGCCCCCCTAAAATTAGTGAGAAATTAACGCGCAATATTTCCAAGTGTCTTGAGGAAGCCGGCAGACGAGAGTAGCGACCGCATATATTTTTGTATGGCGCCTATATTAACCTCTGAAAGAGGCAACGATTCGTCCCAAAAAAAAAAAGATTTTAGTTACTGGTTACAAAAAACTATTTTGTTATTTATATTGTTTCCGCCAAATTTTGTTGATTATGAAAAATCCGCTTGTCTTATTTACGATGTGTTTATTAAGAAGAAATTATTTTACTTCTTTTTGATTACCTAATTTAAAAAATTAACAATTACCTTTTGAGTTGTTATAAAAATGTACAGGGTGAGTTATATTTTGACACCTACCTACAAGGTTTATTAATGAAAATAGAGAAAAAGTATAAATATAAAAGCTTTAGGGTTTCTTTTAGACCACCAGAATCCGTTATGAAAAAAAAACAAACGACTATCCATATGCCTGTCTATAAGCCCTCAAAAATATAACGGAATACGTTTTTTTTAATGGAACACTCTGTTTTTTTATAATTTTTATGAATGTTCTTTTTTCCTGATTTCAAAAATATATACTTAGTTTGTCTATATGGAAAATAATGTTGCAGTTAAACTAAAATAATTAATAAACGTCTTGCGCCAATATAATCATAACATATATTTTTGAAATCAGTAGAAAATAGTTTTTCATAAAAATAAACAATATACAGGGTATTCCATAAAAAAACGTATTTCTTACACTACACTTTCTGTTTTTACGCTTTTTCTCTATCTTTGTTAATCAATAACCCTGTAGGTGGGTGTCATAATATAATAAATCACCCCGTACCTACAAGTAACTCAAAAAGCAAAAAATGTTCCTCTTCCTGTATAAGTTAATAGGTTTAAAATTCTTTTTGATTAAAATAATATTTAGCGTTGTTTCTTTGATTTAGTTATTCTGGTTTTTGTAGGAATAAGTTTGTTTTCTATTAAATTGTATGCTTACTTCTAGAACCTTTATTCCAAGCTAACCTGTATCAAATTTCAACCCCAAATATTATCAGCCAAATTCAATATTCCTCCTTTAACTAAAAGATCTCTTCTAATAATTAGTGATTAGCAATGCCGCGTCTCGTTCCCGTTTGCGAGTCGTGGGTTATTGATGTCTCCGGACCAATCCAAGGCGACCCATTTAAATGAAATAAAATATTGCCTAAGCTATAATGGATTTTTGGTAATTGCTTTGTTTATAAATTAAATAAGTTAAAAGTAGGCTTTCCTTTTTCAACTTTCTTTTGACCCACCACCTTCAAATACTGTTGTGATAAAAACTATTTTTCAACACACGTGTGTAATATACAGCGTGTTACTAAAAATCTTGAAAATTTTAGAAAAAAATGTATATAACTGGTTACGTAATCGGAAGAAGACCATAAATTAAAAGGCTTTAAATGCTAGCCAACGTTTCGCCTTTATTGTTTAAAAGCTTCATCGGCTAAAATATGTTACTGACATTAGAATTTATAATTTTGTAATATCCTTAAAAACACATCTCTCTATTTGGACAAATTATACAATCAATACAATACAATAAATGAAAAAGGAGAAACAAATTATAAATTCTAATAGCAGTAACCTCTTTTAGCCCTGATGAAGGTTTTAAACAATAAAGACGAAACGTTGGCAAGCATTTAAAGCCTTTTAATGTATGGTCCTCTTCTGACTACATAGCCAGTCAAATATAATGTATAGGACACGAAATAATTTCCAAAAAAGTTGTTCGTTCCAGGTTTTGGAATTTTTTTATCAGGATATTCTAACATAAGAAAAACGAATTCATCCGTTTGTTTGTAATATACAGGGTGATTTTAATAATTTGGGAATTTTATTATGTGTCTTGTAAATTGTAACAGTTACATCAGTAAATCTTTACTAAAAGGCAGTCAGTAAATATTAATACAAAAGATTATAAAAACGAAAATAAATTTTTAATATGTATCGATAAACAATGATGAGTAATAAAATTTAAAAAAAAACGAAAACAAACCGTACTTTCTAAAAACAAAAACCTAATACTATACAATAGATAGGTGTAGGTCCCTATTCCCTTTACCTGGACCTATTATAAAGAAAAAATCAATCTAATTAAAATAAAATAATTATTTATATAAAAATAAAAATTATGATAATAATAAAAATTCAAGATGGTGTTTAGCGGGTTAGGGACATAAATCAAACTTCAGTTTTTTAAAAATTTTCCGACGTTTCGACGATTTATTTGTCGTCTTCTTCACGGCTGAAAGAGATCATTTTTTTTTATTACAGTATGGCCGCTCATAGGATACAAACAAAAATTTAATAAAGTATCACAAGGCTAACAACACTAACTGAATATTTTTAAATTAATCTAAAAAAACAATGTTTGTTTTAGTCTTAGGAAATATAATTATTCGATACTAAAGAGTTATTATTTTTTATTTTTAAATAGATTTTTTTCTTAAATATAAACCATACACAAATGGAAAACAAATAAATACGAACAAAGAGGTAACCAAAACAACATAAAAAGACAAATTAAATAACAATAATAAAAGGAAACCCAGGGTTCATAAGTATTATTATTTGTGACATTTCACTTACCTAATTCCTTAGAATTAGAGGCTCACTTAAAAAATACAACTAATATAATTATACTTCTCCATAGAACACAAATGATGATTACCACTGCAATACATTAAAACACAAGGTGGTAAACAAGTAAAAGAACAAAGGACATTTAGCAGGTCTCGGAGTTTTTAAAAAACATTCAAAAAGGATTATTCAGAAAAACAAAAAACGCAAATAAACAACTCCGGAACCCACTGCAGCAAAACGACGACTAATGGTTTGGTTTATAAATTAATATTTCTTATCAGTCTGTACAAATAAAAAAGGGACAATTATTGGTTTGTTTACTAGGGCATGTCAAGAAGTACTTTCTCTATAACGATTCAAAATATGGTTATATTGCACACTTAAGCCTTGAGTATCAGTTCTGTGATTCACCGAATTATTTAATTGTATGTGTATCATTTCACTGATATTTCTTTTAATATAATGTTTTTCTCTGTCTAGTACGGTGGTACCTTGAAAATTAAAATTGTGGCCTGTAGAAAAGTGATGTGATAATGCCGTTTTTTCTTTTTTATTGATGTTTATCACCCTACAGTCGTACTTGTGCTGGTATAACCTAGTCCTTAAATATTGCCTCGTAATGCCTATGTAACATTTATCACAATTATGACATGGAATTTTATAAACCAAATTTGAGCTCAAATCAAGTGGTATTGGGTCCTTTAGTTTCGAAAACAGCACATTTGTTGTTCTTAAATTATAAGCAATATTTATATTTTCATGTTCAAGATTTCATTATAAATACATATATGTTAACTAGGGAGTTGTCGAGTATTTAATATTGTGAATTGTTTATTATTATTGTTCGTGTGTTAAATTTGGTGTTGAGATAGTGTACGCCAAAACATAAACACCACTGCAACTTCCTTCTTTGCACGTTCCTCGGCGTATCTGCCTACAAACTCTCCTGAAGTTAAATGCCGCGGGCAACTCTAACTATAAGAAATTCAGAATTAGAGAATTAATATATCTAAATTTATGAAAAATGATTTAAATCCTTGATTTTTTTTTCAAAAAAAAATACATAATTTTATCTTAGTAACGATGCCGTTAATCAAAAACCAAAACTATATCCTTCAGGATGTTACACAATTTGTGAATCAATACCTTACCAATAATTTGTTGGAGATCTCCAACAAATATAAGTTAAGTTGGCGTCTAGACACTAAGGAAATAACTGATATAGAAGCTAATTTTTTAATTTAAATTATAGTCATATTTGCCCAAAACGGTTTTTTAAGTATCGGAATAATCTTATCTGAGAGGCTTTTAAGGTTTTTTTAACTTGGTTATCCGTTACTGTTATCTTAAACAAAATTGCAAAATGCATGCGCCAATATGGCGGAATACATCAGATAATATAATATTATGTTATGTTAAAATTAATGATTTGAAACAACAACAACTAAAAAATAAAAGTATGTCGAAATTCCAAAATTAAAAAAATGATACCAGCTACATAAGCACAATTGGTTGGCTGGATTTAAAAAAACGATATATTGATTTTAGATAATTGATAAATTTGTAAGCACGAAAACCGAATGTTTTAAATTGCCAGAAAGAAGCCAAAATATATTTATAACTAAAAATGTCGTTAACAAAATTTTCATGGCCTTTTTAGTTTTTAAGATACAGATATAAATTAAAAATGTTGCATTTTCGGGCATACCTCGTATCTCAACTATCAGAAAACTTATCGAATTTGTTTATTTTTTTAAATGAAACACCCTGTATATTTATAGACTATAAAATTTCTTTTTTTACCAACAACTTTGTAATTCATTTTCACGGATCCTAATTTTAATACCGTGGGATGTTTTTTCCTTTCTAATTAATTACTGTTTTTAAATGCTGTTATATAATAAATAGGTCGAATTTTAGGTTGAATATAATAAGTTTCATTCTAAATACGCCACCCAAACTAATCCACATTAATTGCTATAGGAAGGAAACAAACAATTAAAACATTAAAATTAATTGTTTTTGGTTGAACTCGGTGTTATTACTGGAACAGCTGACAACATTTGTTGCAGTCTGGATGAAAACAAACAGAGCTTCCTTAATAAGCTTAAAAGTATCATTATTCTTTACACTTGTTGTTACTGCAGAATCTAAAAGCAACATTTCACCATATGCAAAACCAGTTCAAAACAAGGAAAGCACTGTCTGCATACAGGCAATTGCAAACTCGAAACATATTTCCTAATTTTTTTTATTGAATTAGTAATTTTTAAGGGATTTAGTTAATCTTTAACTTTATTCTGACTTAACACATTTAAATTTTTAAAAGCTTTTATTTAACTTCTCTTGTATTTGAGTTAGTTAGTATGCATGATATAATAAAAGGAATGTATTGCAATGTATGTTATTGCATGCCTAGATTTTTAACTTGCTTATGGAAATGCATGTCGTTTCTGGCGTTTACACATATTACCATTTTCTTCAATTAAAAATGTTTTTCTAATGAAACCTTAAAATATAACTCACTAAAATAAAAATCTTATGACATGGTAGTTATACATATATTTATTTAATAAAAATACAAAAAACACGCCAAAGAAAGAGTTAAGGTTGTTGAAAATCCGACACTATTAAATTTTATACTGGTATTTTGTTAAACATGTTTATATTTAGTTCAATTTAAAACTAAAAAATGCCATAATATCTGTGTTAGTACAGGGGCGTAAGTAAGTCCCATTTGAGGGGTTGAATAAAAAAAATGCATGTATGAGAGGGAATAAAACAGCACACAATAAACAAGTTTAACCTTATGTGCACAAGCTGCCGTTTGTTCCTGTATTATTATATATAATTAAATAAACAAATAAAATTTAAATAAAATATAGCCTTATTCTAGTTGAAAAACTCTTTTTTTTATTAAAAATGTACAATTTTTCGTCCATATTTACATTGCTATCTTTTTTGATATAGATTAATGACATATTAGTGAACTGATCTTGGTCCATTTTACCCTCAACTAATTTAAAATCTTTCTCATGACGGATAAAGATCTTAGCATGTAACTGAAGATACCGGTATTGTTATCAGAAGAAATATCACAAGTG
The DNA here is from genome assembly GCA_030620095.1 of Kuschelorhynchus macadamiae. Taxonomy (NCBI): domain Eukaryota; kingdom Metazoa; phylum Arthropoda; class Insecta; order Coleoptera; family Curculionidae; genus Kuschelorhynchus; species Kuschelorhynchus macadamiae. Next base: position 1,103,172 of record JAUTXW010005371.1, read on the forward strand.
CATAAACATTTCTGAAAATTTGTGAAAACTTTTTTGGCAAGCAATATTTTTTTATAAAAACATGAGTGCTTATCATTATAAACAGGACGAGCGCATGTAGGGCGAGGTATTTCTGGTGATATGCACGAATTCTTTTATTTATTCAATTTTGTTGCACGACTGAAATTTTAATAAAGAACATCGCAAGTGGAGATTCAATTTTAAACTAATTTGGATTATTTAATTTACGCCATAATATAACACAACTAACAAAATAATTTGACAGCTATATTATAGCGGCAATTTTTTTCACAGTTATATTTTTACTTATTAATTTGATGAGTTACCATGGTCAATTATTGGTGTAACATTCTGGCTGAAATAATTTGAAAAGATTAAAAATTGCGGACTGAGATTTTTGTATGTATTGTTAAAGAGAAAGTTTGGTTTTATCTGAGGTATATAATCATAAAATTCTGCTATTTCTGTTTTTCTTGATTTCATATTTGTATGTTTTACAAAAAAGGACATAGAAATCCGCAAACACTTTTAAACAAACTACAAAACAGCCGGCGTTAATCACGCGATGACGTAGCAGAGCCAGGCGGGAATGCGCGATATCTTACCTTCGGTTTATTGCATCATGGTTAGTATGTATGTTATCATGGTTAGTATGTATGTTTAGGTCAATTTTGTAAGTTTTATTATCGGAATTGACTGAAATTTAGTGCACATATATAAACCCGATGACAGTACAATATTATGGTATTACAGGGTTCGTAAAAAATAATGCTAAAAAGTACAAAATGAAATAAATGTAAAAAATGTATTTTTTAAAGTTTTTACCTATAAATTATTGAACTGAAGAGTAAAAGACAATTAAACTTAAATAAAGCTTTTAAGAAAATATTCTATAATTATTAGTTTTTAAAAGTTTTGTGTCTATGTAAGTTTAACCGTTTTTTACTTTTCAGTTCAATAGTTTATAAATAAAAGCTTTTTTAAAAAAATATTTTTTACATTTATTGTTATCTATTTCCGAACGGGCTGCCAAAATTTAGGTACTGGCCTGTCGCAGTTATAAAAAAAAAATGAATTACTATCCCTTTAAATTTTCGATACTGTAAAACATCTAGCCAGTATTTTTTTATACCTTATTTCTTTTGGCTTCAAAAAAGTGGATCTTTTTCTTTAATCAAATACTTTAGGCTTCCCCATATTTTGTTATAAAATTTAGATTTACATATTTATTTTAAAAATTTACAAAGAACATTTCTTTATAAACGGCGACGCATTTTTCAAAGTCAACCGCCAAATTTTGCATTCAGATGGACTTCCAGCACGTTCGCTAAACTAGTTGTTTGTCCTTGAGTTGCAGATAAGATCATTTTTAGATGTATAAATAAATCTTCCACCCAAACAATCTAGCCTAGGGCAAAATATAGTTGGAACACCGCTATGGCTCACATTACTGATAATTTACTTCCGAGTGACTGATGAGTATAAAGTGCATGCTCAAGTTCTTTTAGACTTTACAAAGGCTTTCGACTTGCTAAAACATGAACAACTTTTTCATCTATTACGTTATGTATGACAGTAATACATGTCAGCAAGTAGTTTTCGGTAATAAAACAGAATACAAAGTGGAAAAATATATCTAACTTCCTCGTTTTGGTACTTTTGACATTAAGATAACATTTTGCACTAAAATATTCGGTAATTTTAAGTGATAAAATCTAAAAAATACAACGTTTTGTACTAAATACTGAGTAACTTATTATTACCTTTTCAATAAAAGCTTAAGTAAGACACGTTTTTTTTTCATTTATATTAATATATATATCTTGTATTTTTATTGTTACAAGCTAAAGCAACATATCGATTTAAATTTTTTACTACCTAGCCTTAAAAATGTTCAGAATCTACAACGTCTGTCCCGTTTTGTCGCAAATATCCTTGCTTGGTATTCGTTTTCCCTTTAGTTGTTCCATAGTTGAATTATTATCGTTGTTTTGCAGAAGTATTACAGCGAGAGAACATTAATAGAATACATTTTTTACAGTTACGTAAGCACCAAATAAGGGAAAGTTATTTAACCAAAATCGGTAAATTCCCTTTACCGGGAACTTTTCTCGTGAATATTTCCATTTATTAGGAATGGTGAAGTGTGACCCAGTTTCGTTCAGTACTGTACAGTTAGTAACACATATATACTTTTTGTCTTTTCAAATATGTTTATTGGACGCCATTTTGCCTGGATTCCTACCAATATTTTACTAGTCTCTAGTATACTTAATTTTTGGGCATAATTTAAAATAAATTCGATAACTAGTTTTTACAGTGACACATACCGCCATTTTGCTACCTCATGTTGTATTCGTACCAATTTATCCTTAATTTTTCTGCAAAATTTAAAGTCTTTTGAATAAGATTTTTTTAAGTTGATATTTTAAACATTTTATTTGGTCGCCATTTTATTCCGCCATCTTGAATTCGTATCACAAATTTACCAATTTATCTCTATCTCACACTAAATGCTTGAACAAAATTTAAACTTAATCTAATAAATAGTTTTTTTCGAGTTGGTTTCTTAATTTTTTTTAGACTGCCATTTTGTTTTGCTATCTTATATGCTTTTATTTATAAACTATTGAAAAATGATTAAACTTACAGAGACACAAAACTTTAAAAAACTAATAATTATAAAATATTTTCTTAAAAGTTTTAATTAAAGGTTCTGTCTTTATGTAAGTTTAATTGTTTTTTACTTTTCAGTCCTATAGTTTATAAGTAAAAACTTTAAAAAAATAAATTTTTTACATTTATTTCATTTTGTACTTTTTAGAATTATTTTTTACGCACCCTGTATCAGACATTCACAATTAAACACAATAATATTGTACTGTAATCGGGTTTATGTACGCATACTAAATTTCAGTTATACCAAAATGTTACAATTACCAGTTCATTTCTGAGATAATTGGATATTTAGTTTTTTTAGTAATAATTTTTTTAACGTTTGACTAGGCCGCGCATATTAGATTTTTATCAAAATATTACTAGATCATCCCCATATGACCCTTAATGTTTGACCAAAATTTGAAGTCAATCTAATAAGTAGTTCTTAAATTACGCCGCGAACTGACAGAGAGACAAACCGACAGACGGTTCACTAGGCCGCCATTTTGTTTTGCCATATTGAATTTTTTACGATAAAATACCCCATATGAACCTTAATTTTTGACCAAAGTTTGAAGTCCATCGGGTAAGTAATTTAAAAAAATCAAAAACAGAATATTTGAATTTAAATGGTGATGTCCAGCTTTTGAGACGCCTCGGTATATAATGATTATATTATTATTTTTAGAGGCATTACCCTTGATCATAAATCAGGTCAGATCCAATAAAGAAAGCGCAAATAAAAGAAAATTATTAAAATATACACATTTTTGAAAGAACCTCGCACCTATATTAAGAACGGAGAAAAAATTAAAAATCGCTAGAAATTGTTTTTTGGTATTTAGTGTAGATTAACCCAGTTAAAAAAAATAATTAAAATTACCCTTTTTAAAAAAGTTCTGTTGATATAAAGTTTTGCAAAAATGACTTGTATAGGACAGTTGTAATGTAGTTTAGAAGCTGTCTATTTCCGAGAACATTGCTTCAATTCTGAGCCATCAAGAGTCGAAAACCGCAAGTATAAATACCTCAACTCTGTCAGAAATTATTTAACTTTGAATGTTGCCTAAAAATTTGCTTGGGTAAGTTCGTCTGGCCAGCAGTTTATCACGCTACCATACATTGTATAAAATATAAGCGAGAGCGGAAAAGTACACTGAGAGAATGCAAACAAACATAAGTTATGATGCATCAAATTTAAACACGCTACTGGTCGTATCCTGAACATTTGTTCTGCCATCTTGAATTAATACCACAGTTTTACTAGTTCATCTCTATTCCACAATTAATATTTATGGCACACAATTTGAAATCAGTCCATTTTAAATATTTTTTTATGCCGTCAGATTGGATTCGTACCAAAACTTCACCTGTTGATTACTACGTAATAATTTTTTTAACGTTTTACTAGGCCACCATTTTGTTTTGCCATATTGAATTTTTTACGAAAATATTACCAGGTCATTCCCATATGAACCTTAATTTTTGACCAAAGTTTGAAGTCCATCGGGTAAGTAATTTAAAAAAATCAAAAACAGAATATTTTAATTTATATGGTGGTGCCCAGCTTTTGGGACGCCTCTGTATATAATGATTATATTAACATTTTTAGAGGCATTACCCTTGATCATAAATCAGGTCAGAACCAATACAGAAAGCGCAAATTGAAGAAAATTATTAAAATATACACATTTTTGAAAGAACCTCGCACCTATATTAAGAACGGAGAAAAAAATTAAAAAACGCTAGAAATTGTTTTCTGGTATTTAGTGTAGATTAACCCAGTTAAAAAAAAAAATAGCTAAAATTACCCTTTTTAAAAAAAAGTCTGTTGATATAAAGTTTTGCAAAACTTGTATAGGACAGTTGTAATGTAGTTTAGAAGCTGTCTACTTCCGAGAACATTGCTTCAATTCTGAGCCATCAAGAGTCGAAAACCGCAAGTATAAATACCTCAACTCTGTCAGAAATTATTTAACTTAATTTTGCCTAAAAATTTGCTTGGGTAAGTTCGTCTGGCCAGCAGTTTATTATCACGCTACCATACATTGTATAAAATATAAGCGAGAGCGGAAAAGTACACTGAGAGAATGCAAACAAACATAAGTTATGATGCATCAAATTTAAACACGCTACTGGTCGTATCCTGAACATTTGTTCTGCCATCTTGAATTAATACCACAGTTTTACTAGTTCATCTCTATTCCACAATTAATATTTATGGCACACAATTTGAAATTAGTCCATTTTAAACAATTTTTTATGCCGTCAGATTGGATTCGTACCAAAGCTTCACCTCTTGATTACTACGTAATAATTTTTTTAACGTTTCACTAGGCCGCCATTTTGTTTTGCCATATTGAATTTTTTACGAAAATATTACCAGGTCATTCCCATATGAACCTTAATTTTTGACCAAAGTTTGAAGTCCATCGGGTAAGTAATTTACAAAAATCAAAAACAAAATATTTGAATTTAAATGGTGATGCCCAGCTTTTGAGACGCCTCTGTATATAATGATTATATTAACATTTTTAGAGGCATTACCCTTGATCATAAATCAGGTCAGAACCAATACAGAAAGGGCAAATAAAAGAAAATTATTAAAATATACACATTTTTAAAAGAACCTCGCACCTATATTAAGAACGGAGAAAAAAATTAAAAAACGCTAGAAATTGTTTTTTAGTATTTAGTGTAGATTAACCCAGTTAAAAAAAAATAATTAAAATTACCCTTTTTAAAAAAGTTCTGTTGACATAAAGTTTTGCAAAAATGACTTGTATAGGACAATTGTAATGTAGTTTAGAAGCTGTCTATTTCCGAGAACATTGCTTCAATTCTGAGCCATCAAGAGTCGAAAACTGCAAGTATAAATACCTCAACTCTGTCAGAAATTATTTAACTTTGAATTTTGCCTAAAAATTTGCTTGGGTAAGTTCGTCTGGCCAGCAGTTTATTATCACGCTACCATACATTGTTAAAATATAAGCGAGAGCGGAAAAGTACACTGAGAGAATGCAAACAAACATAAGTTATGATGCATCAAATTTAAACACGCTACTGGTCGTATCCTGAACATTTGTTCTGCCATCTTGAATTAATACCACAGTTTTACTAGTCCATCTCTATTCCACAATTAATATTTATGGCACACAATTTGAAATCAGTCCATTTTAAATAATTTTTTATGCCGTCAGATTGGATTCGTACCAAAGCTTCACCTGTTGATTACTACGTAATAATTTTTTTAACGTTTTTACTAAGCCGCCAATTTGTTTTGCCATATTGAATTTTTTACGAAAATATTACCAGGTCATTCCCATATGAACCTTAATTTTTGACCAAAGTTTGAACTCCATCGGGTAAGTAATTTAAAAAAATCAAAAACAGAATATTTGAATTTAAATGGTGATGCCCAGCTTTTGAGACGCCTCTGTATATAATGATTATATTAACATTTTTAGAGGCATTACTCTTGATCATAAATCAGGTCAGAACCAATACAGAAAGCGCAAATTGAAGAAAATTATTAAAATATACACATTTTTGAAAGAACCTCGCACCTATATTAAGAACGGAGAAAAAAATTAAAAAACGCTAGAAATTGTTTTCTGGTATTTAGTGTAGATTAACCCAGTTAAAAAAAAATAGCTAAAATTACCCTTTTTAAAAAAAAGTCTGTTGATATAAAGTTTTGCAAAAATGACTTGTATAGGACAGTTGTAATGTAGTTTAGAAGCTGTCTATTTCCGAGAACATTGCTTCAATTCCGAGCGATCAAGAGTCGAAAACCGCAAGTATAAATACCTCAACTCTGTCAGAAATTATTTAACTTAATTTTGCCTAAAAATTTGCTTGGGTAAGTTCGTCTGGCCAGCAGTTTATTATCACGCTACCATACATTGTATAAAATATAAGCGAGAGCAGAAAAGTACACGTGAGAGAATGCAAACAAACATAAGTTATGATGCAGCAAATTTAAACACGCTACTGGTCGTATCCTGAACATTTGTTCTGCCATCTTGAATTAATACCACAGTTTTACTAGTTCATCTCTATTCCACAATTAATATTTATGGCACACAATTTGAAATTAGTCCATTTTAAACAATTTTTTATGCCGTCAGATTGGATTCGTACCAAAGCTTCACCTCTTGATTACTACGTAATAATTTTTTTAACGTTTCACTAGGCCGCCATTTTGTTTTGCCATATTGAATTTTTTACGAAAATATTACCAGGTCATTCCCATATGAACCTTAATTTTTGACCAAAGTTTGAAGTCCATCGGGTAAGTAATTTACAAAAATCAAAAACAAAATATTTGAATTTAAATGGTGATGCCCAGCTTTTGAGACGCCTCTGTATATAATGATTATATTAACATTTTTAGAGGCATTACCCTTGATCATAAATCAGGTCAGAACCAATACAGAAAGGGCAAATAAAAGAAAATTATTAAAATATACACATTTTTAAAAGAACCTCGCACCTATATTAAGAACGGAGAAAAAAATTAAAAAACGCTAGAAATTGTTTTTTGGTATTTAGTGTAGACTAACCCAGTTAAAAAAAATAATTAAAATTACCCTTCTTAAAAAAGGTCTGTTGATATAAAGTTGTGCAAAAATGACTTGTATAGGACAGTTGTAATGTAGTTTAGAAGCTGTCTATTTCCGAGAACATTGCTTCAATTCTGAGCCATCAAGAGTCGAAAACTGCAAGTATAAATACCTCAACTCTGTCAGAAATTATTTAACTTTGAATTTTGCCTAAAAATTTGCTTGGGTAAGTTCGTCTGGCCAGCAGTTTATTATCACGCTACCATACATTGTTAAAATATAAGCGAGAGCGGAAAAGTACACTGAGAGAATGCAAACAAACATAAGTTATGATGCATCAAATTTAAACACGCTACTGGTCGTATCCTGAACATTTGTTCTGCCATCTTGAATTAATACCACAGTTTTACTAGTCCATCTCTATTCCACAATTAATATTTATGGCACACAATTTGAAATCAGTCCATTTTAAATAATTTTTTATGCCGTCAGATTGGATTCGTACCAAAGCTTCACCTGTTGATTACTACGTAATAATTTTTTTAACGTTTTTACTAAGCCGCCAATTTGTTTTGCCATATTGAATTTTTTACGAAAATATTACCAGGTCATTCCCATATGAACCTTAATTTTTGACCAAAGTTTGAAGTCCATCGGGTAAGTAATTTTAAAAAATCAAAAACAGAATATTTGAATTTAAATGGTGATGCCCAGCTTTTGAGACGCCTCTGTATATAATGATTATATTAACATTTTTAGAGGCATTACTCTTGATCATAAATCAGGTCAGAACCAATACAGAAAGCGCAAATAAAAGAAAATTATTAAAATATACACATTTTTGAAAGAACCTCCCACCTATATTAAGAACGGAGAAAAAAATTAAAAAACGCTAGAAATTGTTTTTTGGTATTTAGTGTAGATTAACCCAGTTAAAAAAAATAGCTAAAATTACCCTTTTTAAAAAAAAGTCTGTTGATATAAAGTTTTGCAAAAATGACTTGTATAGGACAGTTGTAATGTAGTTTAGAAGCTGTCTATTTCCGAGAACATTGCTTCAATTCCGAGCGATCAAGAGTCGAAAACCGCAAGTATAAATACCTCAACTCTGTCAGAAATTATTTAACTTAATTTTGCCTAAAAATTTGCTTGGGTATAAAATATAAGCGAGAGCGGAAAAGTACACTGAGAGAATGCAAACAAACATAAGTTATGATGCATCAAATTTAAACACGCTACTGGTCGTATCCTGAACATTTGTTCTGCCATCTTGAATTAATACCACAGTTTTACTAGTTCATCTCTATTCCACAATTAATATTTATGGCACACAATATGAAATTAGTCCATTTTAAATAATTTTTTATGCCGTCAGATTGGATTCGTACCAAAGCTTCACCTGTTGATTACTACGTAATAATTTTTTGAACGTTTCACTAGGCCGCCATTTTGTTTTGCCATATTGAATTTTTTACGAAAATATTACCAGGTCATTCCCATATGAACGTTAATTTTTGACCAAAGTTTGAAGTCCATCGGGTAAGTAATTTAAAAAAATCAAAAACAGAATATTTGAATTTAAATGGTGATGCCCAGCTTTTGAGACGCCTCTGTATATAATGATTATATTAATATTTTTAGAGGCATTACCCTTGATCATAAATCAGGTCAGAACCAATACAGAAAGCGCAAATAAAAGAAATTTATTAAAATATACACATTTTTGAAAGAACCTCCCACCTATATTAAGAACGGAGAAAAAAATTAAAAAACGCTAGAAATGGTTTTTTGGTATTTGTGTATGTTGATATAAAGTTTTGCAAAAATGGCATGGTATAACGTAAGTTTCCGAGAACATTGCTTCAATTCTGAGCGATCAAATGTCAAAAACCGCAACTCAATACCTCATCTATGTCAGAAATTATTTAACTTTGAATGTTGCCTAAAAATTTGCTTGGGTAAGTTCGTCTGGCCAGCAGTTTATCGCGCTACCATACATTGTATAAAATATAAGCGAGAGCAGAAAAGTACACCCGAGAAAATGCAAACAAACATAAGTTATGATGCAGCAAATTTAAACACGCTACTGGTCGTATCCTGAACATTTGAACTTCCGACAAATAAAGATTAGCACCAGCCTTTCAAAATTCCTCCCTAAAGGAAAAGGTAATCTCTTATGCGAGTAATTATCGCATTGCAAAATACAAGGGAAGCCAAACATTACAGTCCTAGCAATCTCATAAAAGCGTAGGAAATGTTTACATCGTAAGTTTCGAATTTCAACAAAGTTCCGAATCAGCAAAACTAAATTTAACGATAATTTCGAGAGGGCGTTGTTACTCGGAACGGTATAAATTAAGGTCGTATGCATTTTCCTGTTTAAGTTTATGTTTGTTTATACATCGCTTGGGTGGTTGGTGTATATGAATTATGTGGCGGAAATGGGAACGCCAACCTAGTTTTATTTTAAAATCGATACGCGTGTTTATTCTTTTGGACGTGTCGAAGGGCAGACTTAATTAATGAAATATAAAAATACAAGTAAAAATGCCTCATTGACGTACGGCGTGTGAAGTAATGTAATCGTGAAAAAAATTACTCCGAGATTTTTTCAGATCTTCACGTTTCAGGGTACCTAGATGACGAAAAACATGTTTTCTCAATTCCGTCGGTCTGTCTATCTGTTCGCGGCGTAGCTAGAAAACTACTTACCCGATTGACTTGAAATTTTGGTCAAAAATTAAGGGTCATATGGGGATGACCTGGTAACATTTTGGTAAAAATCCAACACGGTAAAACAAAATGGCGGCTTAGTGAAAACTACTCATCCAATTTATCTCAAATTTTGCAAAAACATCAAGTATTTAATTGGAATCAACTGGTAATATTTTGGTACGAATCCAAGATGGCGGAACAAAATGGCGGGTTAATAACGTATATAAAAATTCAGCCTAAAAACTGCTTAATTTTTTCAAACTGTGTGTCCTAACTAATTATGGTATAGGGATCAACTAATAAAATCGTGGTACTAATTCAAGATGGCCGAACAAAATGGTGGCCAAATAAACTGAAACCCAAATTATCAGACTTTACCTACTCCGTTGGTCTGCAGATATTATGTTTCTATGGTTTTCGTTAACGATCCTCTTGTGGTTATGTTAGAGTGGAGTATTATTTGGGGCTAGCGTCCAGTAAAGAAACAAACGACTTTTTTAAATTGTCGACGTTTGCATTCTCAGGACACATATAGATTCTATATCCTGCATGAAACCATATTATAAGTCTTTACCTACTATGTTGGTCCGCAGATATTTTCCAGATATTAAATTTCTAAAAGGTTTTCGTAAACGATCCTCTTATTTTTATGTTATAGTGGCGTATTATTCGGGGTTACGATCCAGTAAAAAAAAAACAAAAATCTTTTTTTAAATTCGACGTTTCGCAACTTTATTGTTGCATTCTCAGGATCGATATATATATAGATTTTTACCTACTCCGTTGGTTCGCAGATATTTCCCACATATTAACTTTTTAAATGGTTTTCGCTAACGATCTTCTTTTTGTTAGAGTGGTGTATTATTTGGGGTTAGAAAATATCTGCAGACAAACGGAGTAGGTAACGTAGGATATAAGATCTATGTGTCCTGAGGATGGAACAATAAAGTTGCGAAACGTCGTCATTTTAAAATAGGGCTTCTGTTTGTTTACTGGATCCTGACCCCCAATAATACAAATTTCCAAATAAGAAACCGAGTATACAGGGAGGCCAAGTTTTCCATCATTATCCGCGATTTGATTTAATTTAAGTATTATGTCTCTATAATAAACCCAATATGCTACGGGAAAACGAACTTCCTTTAATAAAATATATACTGCCTTCTTTAAATCGATAGTAGGTAGAGCCAATAAGCAGAAATAACATCCTTACAATATATTTATTATTTGAAATAATACCTCCGTTAAGACCTCTTATACACTAACTAATACCTCTAGTACCACTACTAATACCTCTAATAATAACCATAATACCTTTAATACACCATAGAATACCCTAATAATAATACCCTAAGTTTGTAGCCAAAATACACCTGCCTCCAAATAGCCAAAGCAAACATCGGAAAAGAAATTTTGTCTAAATTTACTTCAAAATTTAAGGTAATTTTGCCGAATGCAATTTTTTGAGTATACCGCTGCGTTATCGAAAATTAGACAAAATTATTAGTATTAAATAATATCCAGAATGCTATGGAACTAAATCCATAATTAAACAAAACTTTATTGTAAGATAATACGCAATTTTAACTAAAATTACTTATAAATTGATGTGGTGAACTGATATTGAAAAACAACTTAAACTGGAATAAGAAGATACTCCAAACGTATGTCACGATTTCTTTGAACATTTGAATACACTGTGGTTTTGAGTGTTTTTTGGAAGTGTCAATGAAAAAATTTTTCCGTAAACCAGATATTTCCAATAGAACACCTGCATAGCAGTCTGATTGACCAATCCATTAACACTTTTTGTAATTTCTGGCTGTACACTTTTTAAAATATCTATTTTTAAAATTTGCGTTACAGAACTTTTTTGATATTTTTCTGGCTCTCAAAGTAGACTATGGTGAAGTTTGTGTCCACATTTGGAATACCCTTACAATTTTTTTTCCGTTCTTTCAATTCTTTTTCTTCCGCGTGCACTTTTTATGGCAATTGGTCCATTAGTTTCACGCAAGAGCTTTAAAAAGTGACTTATTATTTGGACCGTCCAACGTTATTCTGGAAACATACTAAAAGGAACGACTTTCAAAAATTACCCACTTTCCCCGCCACTGACCTAAGTACATATATTTTTATCTAACTTAACATCTGTTGATTATAGTTGTTTGTTTAAAAACGTTTATAAAACATATTCAAATATGCCTTCCAAAAAACACATATTAATTAATTGGAAAAATCTAAATATAAAATATTTTTACGAGCTGAAGGGCTATTGCAATTTTACGAAAAAATTAAATAGGCATCAAATCAATCCATTAAGTACTTTTTTCAAGTTGAATTTTAAAATATTTTGTTAAGCCGCCATTTTGTGCCACCATCTTGGATTCGAATCAAAATGCTACCAGTTGATTTTCACTAGTAATCTCCCTAGTGCTTGAATTTTTTGAAAATATTCTTAATAAATTCGTCACCAAGGAAATAATTTCCGGAATTAATTCATGCACGTGGAAGATTCGGTAAGAAAATTTCACATCAAAATTTATTTTTAATTTTCATCTCGATTTTCGTGTAGCTTGATTGCAAACGGCATATTGTTCAATTATTGTTTAGTAGGCTGTGAATGATGAAAAGTCAGGATGACAGACCCCTTGTTGATTTAGTTTACGGTTATTTTTGAATTTTGTTTAAGAAAATTCTAGCGAAGTATAATTATGTTCGTTATAAAAAAACATTTTTTTTTAGGTTTAAAATTAAACTTTTCCTAAAACTTTAGTAAAACAAAATATTTTGCACTATCTTTAGAACATATTAAAATTTTATTTTTATTTAAGCTTAATTTACTAAAATTCAAGGAAGTATATTTTATTAAGTAAAACTTGCCAATTTAATTAACTTACACCTACTTTCGGTCATGTAGGAGTTTTTGTTACCTAGAGAAAAAAATTTTCGTAAACTTTACGAACGAGAAGTATACTTTATCAGATACAGGATATTTTAAAGTTGAAATTTTGTCCTATTTAATATCACTAAACTTTGGAATAAAATATCTAAACAATAATGTAAATTTTCTGGCTTATTACATGACAAATGTCAAAAAGATTTCCAGTGTAATAACCTCCAGCTTACCATGGAGGCAAAAAAATTCCGAAAATTCGACCCGTTGCTATGGTAACGTTGAAAATACATAATTTAATACTTCATTTTTGTGCAAAATTGGAGATAAATTTCATCAGTACTTTTTTAGTAATGATTGTTTAACATTTCACTAGACCGCCATTTTGTTTCGCCATATTAGATTTTTACCAAAATGTTACCAGGTCACCTCTATATGTCCCTTAACTTTTGACCAAAATTTGAAGTCAATTGGATAAGTAGTTTTGCTATGCCGCGAACAGACAGACCGACGGAATTAAGAAAACCTATTTTCCGGCATCTATAGACCCTGAAACGTAAAGATCTGAAAAAATTTCGGAGGGTGATTTTTTCACGATTGCAATATAACGTTTTCCTCGAGAATTTCGTCGAATCCGGCCTTGCGGAAACAGTTATTGATGGTCTTGGATTCGACTTTTTTCCATGCATCAACAATCCAAATCAAGGCACTTACAACATGGATTTCTCCAATTGTTCGGTAGATTCAGAATACTCCACGTATGACAAAAGTCGCTTGATTAAAAACTTTCTGTAATGGTTTTTAAAATTTTGAATCACGCCTTGGTCCAATGGCTGGCAATGTGGTATCGTATTTGGCGGTAAATAAATTATTTTAACATTTTTTAACTACAGTTTTGGGAGAGATGCAGCATTATCCAAAAATAAAAGTACATTTCGGTTTTGCCCTTGCATTTTTCGGTCAAATTTCATCAACCAATCCGACATTATATCCCTTGCCATCCATGCTTTCTTGTTATAGTACCATTCAAGTGGCAAGTTTTCCACGCTTGATCCTTTAAAACAACGGGGTTTTTTACTTTTTCCAATCACCAGTGCATTTTCTTTTTCTCCATTCATAGCGGAGGAGCAAAGTAAAATAGTGAGTCTCTCCTTGGGACGCTTTCCCGTCAGTACATGTTTCGCCTTTTAAATAAAACGTTTTATTTGGCAAGGCGCCATATTTGATAATAGCACATAATTTCGTCCGCCAATCAGTTACCTGAATCAAGTCTACAGCCGCTGCTTCGCCAAAGATGGATTTGAAAGAGATATTATGACGTTGGCAGAACTACTCCAACCATCCATTTGATCCTTTAAAACCATCAACTTCTAGATTCTTCGCAATTTCTTGTGCTTTTTCCTTTATTTTTGTACCGGATATTGGAATGTTTTTGGAGCGTTCTTTACAGAACCAGTCGTAGACAATTTGGTCTATGGCAACACCCCCAGTTTTCGGAAATTTCTTTTTCTCTTTCAAGTTCCCGGTCTCGGCGAATCGCTTGTTAAGACCTCTCTTGTTTCTCAAAATATCACTAATTTGAGATTTTCCTAAATAGAATTTTTCGGCTAATACTCTAACACTAAGTTTGTTTCTTTCCGCGAACTGGATTATTTCAACTTTTTCTTGAAGACTCAAAAACTTTCTTTTGTATGAAGACATATTGATCGCACCAGAGTAACATCAAAACTAAGATATTCTATTGATGAAGACTACATTTTATAAAAATAAGATGATCTATTTATTTGAACATCTGCCCGTTCTGAAGAGGTAAATTTTACTATTTTTGTTAAAAATGTTCCAAATGTTACTGTCCGTGTCCGTTGTCAAGAGGGTTTAATATACAGGAATACATATACTGACGGTGGGTGACTTCAAAATTGTTTGTTCAGCAGAAGTGTCCATTGTTCCGAGGTGTCCGTTAAGAGAGGTTTCACTGTATATCACATATAATTATTCTGCAAAGTATGAAGCCATTTGAATAAGAAGATTTGTTTACGTTGATTTTTTTAAAAATTTTGTTTGCCCGCCATTTCGTTTCGCCATCTTGGACTACCAAAATTTTACCAGTTCCCATAATACTTGATATTACTGCAAAACTTGAGGTAAATTAAATAAGCAGTTTTTTAGTAACAATTTTTTAACATTTCACTACGCCGTTATTTTGTTTTGCCACATTGGATTTTTAACAATACGTTACCACGTCCCATATGTGTCTTAATTTATGACGAAAATTTGAAGACAATCGGGTAAGTAGTTTTTTAGCTATGCCGCGAACAGATAGACCGACAAACAGACAGACCGACGGAATTGAGAAAACATTTTTAATTTTTTCAAGGTTAATTTTTGACGATTACAATACTTCCCTGTACGAGAAAAATAAAAACCCAGATCAATTACCGAAAGGAATGAGGAATTGTAAAAATGACCAGTGGTGTAATGAAACGTTAAGGAGAGCAAATCGCAAAAGACAATCCGAACAAAAATAAACCCCGTATATTTTTCTAAAATTCTTTTTTAGCATCTTAGTTGATAATATTCATAGAATACCGTACACAAATTTGATTTAAGTGTACCTCAGAAAGTAAGAGGTGCATAAAAAGCAAAAAAAAAACTTTTAACACCCCGTACTATCTCGAAAAGGCAGTGTTTGCCGACTATCACTGTCAACGTGAACTTTCTTCTTATTTTTATGAAATAAATCGTTTTTTAGACTTATAGTCGTTATACCTTATACACTTAAATTAAAAGCCCTTTATTAATACCTGCCTATACTTCTAAAGAAGCACGGAAGCAAGCACTCTAAAAAGATAAGACAACCCAGCATTTACACGAAACAGATGTTCCTTGAAATCGGATACTTACATTAAAAAAGTTAATGCCCTTATAATATGAACTTAAATTACTCTTCCTACTGTTAGGGTTAAGAATGTTTGGATGTAACTTAGTAAACTATTAAAGGTTTTATGGGTAGTGGTAATATGGTTTCTGGCCCGGAAAAGAAACATGTAATTTCAGTGTCATTAATTCTTGGAATGTACAGGGTGGCCATTTTATGGTGATACAGTACCTTATCTAGAAAACGGTAATAGTTACGACAAAAAGTTAAATACAAAAGTTGTTTGGATTCAATTAAATTTTTATTTTATTTCACTTTTATTTATACGGGGTGTTTCGTTTTGACGTGACACATGTCAACTTTCTTAATTTAAGTGGGACATCCTATATATTATTACATGTTTCGATTCTACTGTTAATTTGCGAAAGTTTTTATGATAACATTTATATTTGAATTCTTTATCGTTTTTGAGTAAATTGAGTTTTTACAATTATTTAAAAAAAAACATTTTTAAAAAAAAAAATTTTACCTATAAAACTTTAATGGAACTGACTAATATCCTAAACATACATTACTAAGGGTTCAATTCAACGAGTTTCCATGCTGGTCTTACCAATTAATATACAGGTAGTTAAAAATGGAGAGCAAACAGAACTTTAAATGTAAAAATCTCCTGTTTTCCAAATGGAACACCCTGTATATTTTTATTTTATCTGATTCAGCGTTCAATTACCTATTATCACTCATATATATATGTCCTATACCTAAAATGAACAGTTTTGATTTTATTAGCCGTTTTCTGATTTATCCCGGAATTTTGACAGTAAATGAGATCAGAAACTAAAAAAATCAAGATAGGCTTAGGAAATAACCTAATGCAATTGTTGACTTAAGTTGACATTTGCTCTGTTTGTCGGTTTTGTCAAATTTTTAATGCGAAATTTGTTAAAAAATGGCTTTATAGAGTTTAGATGAACGTTTGAAATTATACAACGGTTTCATAAAAAATAATAAAAGTCCAGGGTTAGCCCTTAGAGAATATTCGAGGGAATATCCTAATAATTGAATTCCCTCCAGGACTATGTTTTTTCGAATTGTGCGTGATTTGAAAAATGGTGTCCTTAAAAACTCTAAGAAAAATCGTCCCAATTTTGTCCTCACTGAGGAAAAACAACTGGAGATTTACTTTATTTCGAGGAAGATGATGAAAGATCCCAAAGAGATGCTGACAGAGACATTGTAGGTGTCAGTAGAGGAAGTATTCAAAAAACACTGCAGGTGAATGGTTATCATCCTTATAAATTTCTTCCAACTCAATTATTAACACAATTAGACTTTAATGAAAGATTGACTTTTTGTTGTGATATTATGGACCGGCAGTTCGAAAATGTGTTTTTATCAAAAGTGCTTTGGACTGATGAGGCCTTATTTAATACGGCGGGTATTTTTAATCGGAAAACACTCATTACTGGTCTCAAACTAATAAACATGTAATAAAAGCAATTAAAAAACAAGGCCGTCAAACCGTAAATGTGTGGTGCGGAATTATTTGCGACCGTATTATCGGAGCAATATTTTTTGACAGGTCGTTAAATGGCGAAAGATACTTGGAGCTGCTTAGGAATTAAATCATGCCCCTCATCAACGACTTGCCAGCAAATATTCGAGAAAATATCATTTTTCAGCAAGATAGCGCCCCTTACCACACGGTTGCACCGGTAGTAAATTTCCTTAATCAACATTTTCCATTGTGGATAGGAAGACATAGTTTAATATCCTGGCCACCACGAAGCCCTGATTTAAGCCCTTTAGACTTCTTTTTGTGAGGTGCACTAAAAAATAAAGTTTATAAAAATAGATCTAATAACAGAAATGAGTTAAAAATAAAAATCAGGGAAGAGATCAATAATTTTAATGCATCTAATTCGGTAAGGAACGCTATTCGAAAAATGGAGGCTATTTACACTTCATGTATCGTAATGGACGGTGGCCATATTGAAAATTTTTTATAATCTGTTTTAATCATGTTTAACACTCAGTTAGTTATTAGTTATAACGTGTAGCACAAGATATTTTTTTGTCTCTCCCTTATTTTCGTAAACATTAAATAAGAAGAACATAAATTACATAATATTTCACTTTTATTTGTATTTTCTAACATTATTTATAGTCGCTATGTGTGTTAAGGAAATGAGAATAAGGCTTAGTTTACGACATTTTTATTTTAGCCCACTTCATCTGTTTACTTATATTAAAAAAAAAATAGTCAAATCAGAAAACGGCTAATAAAATCGAAACTGTTCATTTTAGGTATAGGACATATATATGAGTAATGATAGGTAATTGAACGCTGGATCAGATGAAATTAAAATATACAGGCTGTTCCATTTGGAAAACAGGAGATTTTTACATTTAAACTTCTGTTTGTTTTGCTTTCCATTTTCAACACCCTGTATATTAATTGGTAAGACCAGCATGGCAACTCGTTGAATTGAACCCTTAGTAATGTATGTTTAGGATATTAGTCAGTTCCATTAAAGTTTTATAGGTAAAAATTTTTTTTTTTTTAAATGTTTTTATTTTAAAAAATTCTAAAAATTTAATTTACTCAAAAACGATTAAGAATTCAAATATAGATGTTATCATAAAAACTTTCGCAAATTACCAGTAGAATCGAAATATGTAATAATATATAGGGTATCCCGTTTAAATTAAGAAAGTTGACATGTGTCACGTCAAAACGAAACACCCTGTATAAGCAAAAATGAAATAAAATAAAAATTTAATTGAATCCAAGCAACTCTTGTATTTAACTTTTTGTCGTAACTATTACCGTTTTCTAGATAAGGTACTGTATCACCATAAAATGGCCACCCTGTACCTGTATCTTTTTCTTAGTAAAGAAAAATATGTGTTATTATATAAGGTTGATGTCTAAAAAATCAACGTAAAAAGACTTCTTATTCAAATAAATTCAAATTTTACAGGAAAATTAAATTTGATAAACTGGTACGAATTCAACATGACAAAACAAAATTGGGGTCTTAAAAAAATCAGTGTAAAAACTAATTATTCTATTTATTTTAAATTATGTTCAAAAATCAAATGTGGCATAGGTAGAGACTGGCAAAATATAGGAACAAAGGAATTTAATATGGCGGACAAAATAGCACCCAATAAAATTGTTTCAAAAGGCAGTATAGTACTAAATTACTACAGAACTAAATTAGATCACACTTCACTATTACCAACAAAGGGAAGTTCCGGGTAAAGGAAATTGACCGATATATTAAGATAATTAGTGGTTTTTGAAATGCAAATTAAAAGGTTATAAAAAACAGGCATAATTAATATGCGATATGCAGCGTCTTATTTCCGTGCAAGATAGGTCTTATTTAACTGAAACGAGGATTCTTTATATCGAACATTACACGGAAAAATATATAGTATATTGTAATGGAAATAATTTATTAAAATTTTTATAAGTATTTTTTCATTCAAATATGACACTAAATATAAAACACTTTGCTTCCTATTACCGATTATTTTTAGTAAAAGCTTTTTATAATAAAATATAATTACCATAACTATATACATTCGTAAAATTAGAATCTTATAAAAATATATATTAACGGTTAAAAAATAATTTAGAAAATGTCATTTATTATATAATTTAGTCAAATATTCGAAAGTTTTTGTAAATTTCCCTAAATTAAATATTAGATTTCAATAAACACATGGTACATGTAACTAAACTTAAAAAAGTTTGGTAAACATTAAAAAGAAATGTAATAATTTTGTACGATTAATAAAAAAGTATGGCAATTTTTAAAATTATGCTGGAAAGAATATGTAATATTATAATATAATCTACAATATAATAATTATAAAAAGCCATTTTTCCTAAAATATTAGTGCACATATTTGAGGTCCGAAATTGGGGATCTATGAAACCACTTCCCGCAGTGCCACGGTAGAGAACGCCCCGGCGCCGGCGGCGCGGCGTTGCGCTGTTGTTAGACACATGGCGTTTGTGAGTTTTTTCAGATTTCCTTGTTTTTATTTATGAAGACCAGGAAAGACATTTTTCTTTGATAAAGACTGTGTTTCGTTGTTTGCTTCGTGATATGATGTGATTAAAACTATTCTTTGTCTATATATTATGTATATTAATAAAGTTTTGGTTAATTTTAGATAGTTATCTAAAAAATATAATCAAACGGAAGAAGGGAATTTAGGTGACATATTAAGCAAATGGGGGTAGCTGAATTTCTAACCGTATGTGAAGGTACGCTTTTTGTATCTTATCAATAATATCATTTTATGTGATTTTGGAGGTATTAACATTATATTAAGGTTATGTTATTGATTTAAATTATATTTTTCAATTTAATTTTATGGGTATTTAGCCAGGATTCGTTAGTTGTCGAGTTAATTATAAAAAAAATAGAGATAAATAATCTGGGGATGGTACTAGAAGACGACAGAATATGCTTTATTTTATCTCCACATTTTGTGTAGTGAAAGTACTTTTCACTAAGTTCACACATAAACTAACCTAGATTCTTTTGGCCAAAAGAATTAGAATTATTTTGTCAGTAAAGGCTTAAGAATTTCTAAAGGATGGAAAAAGAAACTGTATTCTGTTCCCTGAGAACTTTAAATTTTATCCAGTTAATCAATGCCAAAAGTTTTTACTTAACAGGGGTCAAAATCACCACTGAAAGGGGGATGGATATATTTTTCGTCACGCTCAGAAAGTTCACTTTTTGACCACAAAGCAGCAGAGCGAAAGTTGGAAAAGGAACAATGTAAATATATTACTTATAAATGTATAGTGTATATCTGAGTGGCGTTATTGTAGAAGTAGTTTCAATATAACCATAACCAAGAAAAGAAATAATTCATTGTTTTCATGTGAACGAAAATTATATTTTCTGTTTTTAATATGAAGAAGCGCAGCGGAATTACGAGAGAGAGGTATTATATAAATTATCTTGCTATCTCACTCTCTAACATCTGATTAACTGCCACCTCTTTCCTACATTTTACTTTATTTTTTTTGCACGCCTTTTAAAAATATTTAGTTGTCCTATATAGAAGTAAAAATTATAGTTAAAGGTAATATTTTTTTGTTTTGTTTGCAATGCAATATTTTTTTTCCGTATACTTACTTTTTCGAAAAAATATTTACATGGTTGCACTTACCGATTCTAACTAAGAGTACCTTTGTTTTTGTTTAAAAATAATCAGAGTTCCATCAAATTGTCAAAAATGCTAATACCAAAAAAGTTAAGGCCGAATAATGGTGAAAAATTGTTACTCATTTATTTCCGTACAGTCCTATCAATTAATGCAATTTGAATATACAGGGAAAATCATAAACAGAAACACTTTTTTTAACGCCCTGTAACTTAAAATTGATACCCTTCTCGACCTATGTATATAGAGTTGTTTTGACGATAGGAACTGAAGCAAGCTTGAGCTTCCAAAAAAACGTTTCTGTGTAAAAATGTTTGCCTTTAAACCTAATATACAAGGTCTTCCTTGGGTATAGTTAAAAATAAAGATGGTCTACTATTCACTATTTTTGAAACTTTTTGACATTTTGAACACATTTTTTTTTTAGTCGCCAGATGTAAATTTTACCAATTTTGGGAGAATTGGTTTAAATCTAAATTTGTTAAAATAAATCATTTTAATTATGTTTTAAATGATGTTTTACTTTGGATTGCATTTCTTATATGAATGGGTAAGATACTGTACATTTTAGGTAGTAAATAAATTAAAAATCTTTGACAGAGGAAATTATATAGCAGAAGTAGTTCTAAATTCTTATTTTGATTTGCAATAGTATGATCATTACGTGGTATAGTTGGAAATAAAACCTTGATCTTTAAAAAATATGACAAACTGGAGTACACATAAATGCCTTAAATTAAATAAACAATTCGCTGTTTCAGATTTCAGATGCTAATTATAAACATGGCTGGTGTAATAATATTTTAAGCGCAGTATTTTGGCAAAGTTGCAATATATTCAGGATATAATAATCTATAATAATCTGGTAAAAGAGATCAATTTTTTCCTCACAAAAAATATTTTGTTGCAATAATAATGTTACGTCTATGAAACACTGAAAAAAAAAATATTAGCTAAGTCAAAAAAAATGTTAGGTATATACGTTATAAATTACATATAACGGATAAAAGTAATAAAACTTAAAACACCTTATGCAGCGAGGGTAACGAAATACAATACTGTACCTTATACATATCCATCTTCTTGGATTTCATTTTCCAGAGACAGCGTCTTGATTTCAAAAACATTATGGCCTTACCTGAAAATTACGAAAAATATTATATAAATCAACTACTCAAAACAAAAAAAAATTCTAATTTCATACTAACTTATGTATTTTTAATTTAATGGCTACCATTATTTAGCAGTCAATGTACCGTTTTTCAATGTTCGCTATATTCAATAACAAAAACAAATACTCCGATCGCTTCGGAAAGTCTACTAACTAAAAAAAAAACACATTTTAATATATGACATCGGACATTTAAGATGCAAAAATGTTGAAATTTTAAAAATTTGGGTTACCAAAATATCGTTTTTATACAATATTCTTCTGTAGTGAGTGTTCTTAGCACTTAGTTCTTGTCTAAAAAAAAATCAAAATGGCAGAGTACGTCCCAAAAAAAAACGTAATAAAATATATTTAACAAAAAATCTCCCAATTTAAGAGCCGAGGAATTTAAAACAACCTTCTATTAATTTTTACCAAGGCATTTCACCAAACAAGAAAGCTTAAATTGCCCATTCCATGATATACATATCTTATCTTTAATACTCAACTAAATGGTGAACTAATTTAGTTTTAATTTCTTTTTAAATGTTTATAATATGTAGTCCACTCAGAGGGTTTTTAAGGAAAAATTTACAATCTGGTATTTTTGTTGCCGAGACATTTTGAATCATAATGTCTACATTTACTTGGGTGATTAAAAATTACTTTGACAAGATAATTCTCTGTCAAAAAAATCAAGGCGTTTGGGAGTAAAGAACCGAGGTCTTCAGATATCTTTAGTTAGCGACATGCAAATTGTCAAGGCTACTATGGATTATATTAGTTTTGTCTACTTGCATACTTAGTAAATGAAAGCTTACAAAAGGGAATTTGGTCCCACAATTCTTAAAATTGCAAATGTCGTACGACAACATATCAAATCTGATCCTTAGTATATATTATAAAATTTTAGAGAAATAGTATATAAAAAGATATTTAATTTTGTTACAAAAAATAATATTTTAAATGAATGTTGGCATGATTTTTTACTAAATAAGTAAACTAAAACAGCTTTCTATCGTGTTTTAAACTATGCCTGTTCTATGCTAGATTAAGAGAACTATTTTGTATATACCTTTCTTGACCTTTTAAAAGCCTTTGATACTGTCAACACAGATATTTTAGTTCTGAAGTTGTACAAGATGATTTTTATATTACAACTGTCTGACCCTTTATCATAAACTACCCAAATCCTTCACAATCCTTAGCCATAACAACTTTAGATGTAAGGTCAAAAATCTTCTTAGTGGTAAAGCTTTTTATTCGGTGCAGGAATATTTATAATCCTATGTGATACTGTCTTGCCGGCTTTTTTTGTCTGCTGTTTTTTAATATTGGTTGATTTTTATTAATCTTAAATTAAATTCTTCTTATTATAATTGTGTGTGATTATTTAGATATATTACGTCTAATAGCTGTCAATTTTTATAAATTTTGATGACCCTTTGTACAGGGTGTCCAGATTTGGTTGCAAAAGCAGGGTATCTCGCTTATTTTTAAAGATAGAACCTTGTGGTTTTCACGAAACTGAGGTAATTTTTTGTGAAACTCATGAAGCCGTAAACAAAATTTTCATAGCCTTCTTCGTTTATGAGATACAGGGCGAAATAGAAAATTTTGCATTTTGGGACCCCCGTCGTATCTCGGTCATCCTTTAACTTAACGCAAAGGGAAAAATTGCTGCTTATGCAATTTTTTACGCTGGATCCAGTGGCGTAGTTATATTTTTCATTTGAGTTGTTATTTTTTAGTTGTGTTTTTTTTAATGGGACACCCTGTATATTTGTCCAGAAGTTGATTTGTCCTTTTAAAAGCTTCTCAAAAATATATGATAGTATGGGTCTATTTTAATAAACAACAAAAATCCTAATTTTTATAATTATCATCCCAAATTTTGCAGTAGGTCATGCAAAACACTGCTGCCTTTTATTTAAAGTCGTTAACAATATCTACATCATAACAATAAATCAAAATAAATATGTAATTAAATCTATTTATCAAAATATGTATTGATAATTTCGCACCAAAAAAGTACCACCTACCTAGATTTATGTAACACAAGACCAAACAGTAATAAATTATTATGTAACAAGCCTTTCAGCAAAAATCAACTGTCGTATAAGAACTACAGTAACAAAGGAAATCAAAAGAACTGTTCAAACTGATTTCCATTTTGTTCTATGCATGCTTCGCACAATTTTCGTATTCGTTTTAGGGAATTAAGCAAAATAACGGGATGATTTTGTAAATAGCGAAAATTTTCTCTTATTGCATTTCCTAAATCTTGGACATTATCATAGTGGTCTTTGTAAATTCTATTTTCCAGATATCCCCACGAAAGAAATCTAAAATCGACAAATCTGGGGACCTAGGGGGCCATCTTATAGGCCCATTTGTTCCGATCCATTGATTGGTAAAATTATTGTCCAGAAATAATCTCGTAATTCCAGAATTGTGTGCAGGAGCACCGTCCTGTTGAAAATAAATTTCGTTAATTTGCGCTAGAGGAACATCGTCAAGTAATTCAGGTATAGCTGCCTCTAAAATTTTTATATAGCGATTGGCTGTTAGATTTCCCTCAAATATATAAAATTTTGTATGTGTTCCTAATATGAAGCAGGACACATTTAGACCAAACCTGCACTGCTGTCTTCGGGGAAATATTTGGTGTTGATTTTCCTGCGACCAGAATCTACTATTGTGCCTATTGAGTATACCAGAATTACTGAAATGTGCTTCGTCTGACCATATAACCTTCATTTCAAAATCTCTAACCATATCTCATCTTTCTCGAAACCAATTGCAGAAGACAACCCGACGCTCTGCATCCCCTGGCTGTAAGTGCTGCACGAGCCTAAATTTGTATGGGTGGTATTTGTGCTTTTTTAGAATTTCTTGAACTCTAGTTTTTGGAATCCCTATGCTCTTTTCACTGGCCCTACAAGAGTTTGCAGGGTAAGCTTCTGCATTAGCCAAAACCGATAAAAAGTGGATATATTAGGTTGCCTCCTTTTTGGATATCTAAATAAAAATTAAGCAATAGTATTTCAAGATACCTAAAAATTAACTATTTACCTGTTAAAATACAACTCAGAAGCCGCTTCAACATTTTCATTACTTAATATAAAACAAGCTAACATATCGTACTTTTCATAATGTTCGAAAGTTTGGTTTTCTTCCATAATAATACAAATATATTTTTACACAATAAATAAATACAAAAAACTAGCGCTATATTTTATATACGCGTACAAAATTGGGAAATGTCATTTGCTTCCAAGAAAACAAAAGAAAACGGCATCGTTTTGCATGGCCTACTGCAAAATTTGGGATGATAATTATAAAAATTAGGATTTTTGTTGTTGTTTATTAAAATAGATCCATACTATTATATATTTTTGAGAAGCTTTTAAAAGGGCAAATCAATTTCTGGACAAATATACAGGGTGTCACATTTAAAAAAAAACACAACTTTGGGTCATATCTAAAAAATAACAACTGAAATGAAAAATATGACTACGCCACTGGATCCAGCGTAAAAAAACCGCATAAGCAGCATGATAACCGAGATACGAGAGGAGTCCCAAAATGCAAAATTTTCTATTTCGCCCTGTATCTCATAAACGAAGAAGGCTATGAAAATTTTGTTTACGGCTTCATGAGTTTCACAAAAAATAGCTCAGGTTCGTGAAAACCGCAAGATTCTATCTTTAAAAATAAGCGAGATACCCTGCTTTTGCAACCAAATCCGGACACCCTGTACAAATAGTTGTTTTATATACTATTCTATTCTATTTCATTCTAATTCTAAACGCAACCAACAATTATTGTACCTTGTACACATCTGCGGGGTATAAAAAACGGAAAAACACTCTCTCTGCTCTATTATTTTACTATACACGAAAGCTACACATAGAAGATGTGCTTATTATTAATAATGATAGGAGTAATTTAATAGACGGAACCACTACACTAACACAGAAAAACCCAAATGAATAAAAAATTATTAGGGAATTACATACGCTTTCTCCTGATATGAAAATATCCCAAGGGGGCCTCACTAGCAATAACAAAGTTATTAATGCTTGAATTTGAGAAAAGTATTTGTACACCCCGTAGTATTTAAATGATACTAGACGTTTATACTGATAGATTAAAGCCTCTCACTCTTTACTGTTTAACTGATTATTTTAAGGACCATTTACTTTTTGAAACATAAATCCATACTTCCAGAAAAAACTGTTTTTTTCTGGATATCAGAGACCCTAGTCTAATTTTTTTAGGGATAATTCAAATATGCAACAAAATGAGAGCATTCCATGCAAACGTACCTACACGTTTTGTGTGACGTTCGCACTATGAGTCCAAATACATTTTACTTGAGGTCCTGTCAAATCCGTAGATATCATCCAATTTCTATAACTATGGAACGGGTAAAAAAGAACGTCAATTTCAAAAGGCTATATTTTTATTATAAACGATCCAATCAAGATTAATTTTTTTGTACGGGGCTTTGTTGTACAGGGTTGGGGGGGGGGGGGGCAAAAAAATATAAAACTGACGTACGGGATACACCGGTTGATGACATCTTCATTTTATGAATGTCTGGGGTGCAGTTTCCATGAGGGTACTTGCTGTATTAAAAATCCAGCCATCTGGTTGATGGTTCGAAAACGATGAGATTATTTCGAAAATTAATTTTTTTTCAATTATGGGTAAAAAAGCCTTTCCTTGAAATTTTTGCCACGTTGTCAAAAAAATTTTGCCTTAGTGAAAATTTCCGCGAATTTCGCCTTATTTTACAGGGTGACTGAAATGACTTTTAGAGATTGTTTTGGGGTATTTAATTCAAATTTTCTTAAGCTTAATGCCCTTTATGTAATTAATACAGCGTATCACTAAAATACATGATGTCCCACGGTATTTTGAAAAATTTTACATTCCTTCCTAGCTTTTTTATTAGACGTATTGGGAGAAAGTGTTCAATATAAACGTTAATAATACATTGTTTTAATTCTTAAATAAAACTCATTTTGTATATATAAATCCGTTTAAAAATTTAGGCTTTGTCCAGATTTCCTATTTCAAATGAGTACCCTATTTTTTAAATACATTTTCCTCTCACAAAAAAAAATCACATCTTTGTTTATGTAACAAAAAAGACAAAAAATATAGGCTATTGTTTGTTTAGGATAATTTGGGAAATTAGTCACAATTAATAAATATAGTACATAATCAAGTTTTTTAGGAGTTGGTATTCTCACCCCCCGGCATTAATAGGGGTCTGACATTTATTGACCATGCTTAAGATTAAATTGCGGACAAGTTGTTGGTTTGTTTTGCCAAATTCGATTGAATGCCAACCGGAGCTACTGTAGATTTTGCGAGGGTTTCACTGCTTCTCGAACCTGTCTTCCAATATGGTTCCATACATGCAAAATGGGGTTAATATCAGGGTTTTAGTCTGGCCTATCCATTACGGAAATTTCAGAGTCTGTCAGATACTCCCTTACCATTTATGTGTGAACGCGCATTTTCATGCTCGAAAATAAATCCATCTCCCATGCCGGTGGAAGCAAAATGCACAACGTGGGGCACTAAAATTTCCGTAATATATCGGCCAGCCGTCAAATTTTCTACAAATACCAAATCCGTTTTTACCTCCAACGCAATCCTAAACCAAACTATTACAAACACATCTTCGTAGGTTACAGTTGCTTAAAATTACACTGGGTGTAACGCTTCCCTGGTTGTCTTTAAACTTTCATTCTTTTGTCGTTGGTATATAGGTAAAAATGGCACTCGTCACCAAAAACAACATTTCTCCACTGATCTTCACTCCACGGCGAATGATCTCTCGCGAATTATAAGCGTGCCCTGCAGTAATTTGCTTCTAACTTGGGACCCAACGCTGCTTCTTAGGGTCGTATATCAGCTTAATCTATTATATTGTTTATCGACTACTTGCCTCTTTAAGCACTGCACCCTCAGGAAACGATCTTCGTTGGGCATGCTTACTCTAGGACGGCATTGTCCTGTTCTTCTTTCATTAGGTCCAGTTTCCCTGTACCTTTTAAAAACTTTTGAAATTGATGACAGACATCAAACTTGCAGATTGCGGGCTCAATTGTCACAATAAGTAGTTACAGGTGACTTAAGATACACGCAGGCAAACAAAAGTGATACAATTCAAAAGAGGTTCAGGGAAACTACTTGTTACCATTTTCATAATGTCCGAATTATGGGCAAAACTCAAATAAAAGAAGACCGGGACAAGGCCGTCCTAGAGGAAACACACCTAACGAGAATCTTTTTTTTAAGGGTACAGTGTTTCAGGCAGCGGTTCATTACAAGTTTTAAACTGACAGCTGAATATGTCAACTCACACAATAAGAAATCGATTATAGGGGAAACTGGTAGTTATATACGCTTCTAATAAGAAAGCTAGGAACAGCTAAAATTTGCCAAAATACCGTGGGACAGCCTATACTATAGTGAGACCCTATATTATTGTCAACATCAAGGGCATTAAGCTGAGGAAAATTTAAACTAAATCCAAAACTCTAATAACAATCTTTACAAAGGCAGTATTAAGTTTGTAAAAATTTTGAAACATCCTGTATAATTTGTTTAGCAGGCCGTCTTTTTATCCGTAATTAATTAAAAAATAATTATTGGTTTTGTATTTTTTTTGCTTCTCCTGTACAACAAAGCCGGGATGCATCAAACATATACCGTGCTAAGAAGATAAAGAAATTACCTACTCGTCAGAGAAAAAATTATCTTGATTGGCTATTTGAAATTGACGTGATTTTTTACACGTTCCATAATTTATGTCTGGGCCACCCTGTATAAGGAAATATTATTGTTAAATTAAGTAGTCAACTTAAAACATAAAAATGTCTCAGTTTAATTTTATGTGAAACATAAGAAATAGGCAATAGATCTCTAGCTCAAAAGCTTTACGAATGACAGGAATGAATGTCCAGAACTTCTAAGAGATAAGGTACTTAAATTTGTCTGGATCTACAATGAAAGTCCAATCTTTTAGGATCAAGGAAATACATCGTAATTTCTGTGGTTTTCCGTGGTGAACATTTGTTATTGAAGGAAGAGATTTTAAGTATAGAGTCATCCAGATTTGAGGACAATGCTAAGTGTCCGTTATTTCACTGGATAACAGAACATCAAAAGAAAATCGCAAAGAGTTTGGTACGAGTTTTTACTAATAATATTTTATGATTAAGTTAAAGTATAAAAGTTCATATAAACATATGCCAAAAGACTCATTTTTTAAGATACAGTGTGACTAAGTTTTATTAGTATTTAATATGGTTAAATTATATTTTACGTTTTTAAGGATAAATGAATAAAAATTGAAACACATTTTAACTTTTTCTAGTACTTGTTAACTTTTGCACCGGAATCGGTCCAACGTTGTTTTGAGTAAACTTTTAAACAGTGTCATTGGCAATTGTTTTTATATGTTATATCTTTTATTTACTGAAAGTAAAAAAATCCGTAAGTCTTTAAAATAAAAGTGTCTTCATTGTCTTATCAAGTATCACTAAAATAAACACATTCTTTATTCTGTAATAGGGATAAGTATTATAGAGGAATACGCAGTGGCAGGACCACGCCTTCTTAGGGTGAATGTTCTAACTAATTGATAAGACAGCAGAGGAAATGTGTGTGTGGTAACTATCTGATCGTCCCGTTTACCAACGGTAGCAAAATATCCAGTTTTCTCACTTGACCGTATCCAGTTAGAATTGCCCTTACAAAATATAGGTTTCTCCTGTCACTGTCAGGTACGTAATTATCGTCTGCTTGGAGTATTATAGTATCTACCAAATGTAATGCAACTATTTGATTGGTACTATTGTTGCAACTTAACTGCGCATTTTACAGGTCAATTTGCTAGCTATTATACCAAATTTTATTTAAATTAAAAATTATATTTTTCCAAAGATATATATACATATATATATATATATATATATATATATATATATATATATATATATATATAAAGTAGCAAAATATTAACGCGGCAAGAACTAGTATATAGTAGAAAATGGATTTTTTTAAGGGATGTCCGCTAAAGCATTGAAATTAGACTAACTATAGCCACGTAGGTCTTGATCAGTACAGTCAACTAGTTGAAAGACGAGTACAACTAGCACACACAAAACTACACCAGAGTAACCAACAGGACCAAACCGACATTTGTGGTTACCATCTTCGCCGAACTTAATATTTTATTTACCACGGAGCAGCATATAGTCACCTGTGGCGAAACTCATAACCCATGAGTAGTAAATCAAAAGTAGGAAAATATTAACGCGGCAAAAACTAGTGTATAGTTATCGTACCTGCGCACCATTGACGTTATAGCTGACCATGGCAGTTACCCCACTCTGAGGCCTAAAGCCGTAGCATTCCGTAGAAACCGAGCAATAGAAATAAACAGGCGCGAAGTACAAAGTTTTTTCCTTGTTTTTGGATTTTATCTACTACGATTCATCAGTTTTTCTTATAGAAATGGCGACGTACCCGCACAGAGAGTTATTTATTTTCAGTCTGAGAGTTGTTTATCTGCATCTGTGTTGTGTAATGGATGGATTTGTTTATTTTACTAGATTTTAAGATACTTAAATTTATAAGTTACTTTCCTCACTTATAAATTTATTTATTTTAAATTCAGAAAGGTCCTGAAGGAGGGCAGTAGGCCTCCTCTTTTATTTGACTGCATCTTCTCACAAAACCCAGAACCACGAAGACTAAATTGTTTTTTTTTTGTAGTTTAATATTTTATATATATATATATATACCGGGTGTCCGGGAAAATGTGGGAGATCTCTCGGACTCAGATAGAACATTAAAAAATAAGATGACAAGTTCCCATAAATTTTTTTCCTAGCGGCCCTCCCTAGGGAGATACGGCCCCCTAAAGAACCCCACTGGAAATCGGTTTTTCTAGAATAACTTTTAAACGACTCAATATAATTTAACGAAAATTTAATATGATAGACAGTAGTAAGGACCTCTCAAAATACTCCCTTAAAACATAATTAGCTTGTTTAGTTTACCAGGGACGGACTAGATTGTACATTTTAACGCTCAAATTTTTAACACCCTGTATGATAAGGAGTTAAAAAAAATAAATTTGGATACCTTGAACATTAAGCTAAAGAAAAGGTACTCTTGTTCATTGTCGATAAAATGAACCGTTTTCAAGAAAAAAAATAATAAAAGTATTAATGTTTTATTATTGTTTATTTATCAGTATTAAAGAATGCACTTTTTTACAAACGTTACTATGGTACGAAATAAATAATCTCGCATTGACGTGTGCATTTGAAATCTTCTTGACACGTTGATCTTTTTGTACCTACTTCGATATTAATTTATTAAATTTTGAATACCTTGGTAAATTTAATTCGATAATGGGATACACATTTAGTGAGTATGCAGATATGCATCTTATGTACGGACTTGCATCTTGCAATGCTTATGAAGCAAGAAGGTTGTATGGAGAAAGATATCCTAATCGCAATATTCCAAATGAGAAAACATTTCAGCGAATTGACCAACGTCTAAGAGAAACTGGTGGGCAATTCTCAATTAATAAGGTAACATTATTGACGTTCATTAATTATTTTTAGGAAGTTTTGGGAAAAGGAGTACTGATGCTGGTGTGAGGAGAACAGTACGTACGGTGCAATTGGAGGAAGATATTTTGGATACTGTAGCTGATACTCCCTCAATAAGCACTCGAATATTAGCCGCGCAGCTTCATGTGTCAAAAAGTACAGTTGCTGAAGTACTTAAAGAACAGTTGTTATACCCTTATCATCTGCAAAAAGTGCATCAACTACTTCCTGAAGATTTTCCTCGAAGAATCCAGTTCGCAAACTGGTTGTTAGATCAACAACGAACAAACCCAAACTTCATTAGCATTATTCTTTTTACCGATGAAGCAAGATTTACCAAAGATGGTATTGTAAATTTACATAACTCGCATGTATGGGCTGATGAAAACCCTCATGCCACTGTCGTTCATCATCATCAACATCAGTTTCAATCCATTAATGTTTGGGCAGGAATAATCGGCAATTTTTTCATTGGACCATGCGTATTACCGGCACGATTGAATGGTGAACTTTATTTAGAGTTCCTTCAGAACGCTTTTCTAGATTCAATAGAGCATTTGCCACTTGAAACCCGCCAAAGGATGCATTTTATGCATGATGGAGCCCCACCCCATTTTAGCGTTGCTGTACGGGACCACCTAAATAACGTCTATGGAAACCGTTGGATAGGCAGAGGAGGTCCCATTGCCTGGCCTCCACGGTCTCCCGACCTAACGCCAATGGATTTCTACCTGTGGGGTCATCTCAAAACCTTGGTGTATTCCTCTCCGGTTGCTACTAGGGAGGAACTTTTACAGAGAATCACGTTTCACTGCGATATGATAAGGAACAATGCTGGGTTGTTGTGGCAAGTACAGCAGTCCTCTATTCGTCGTGCCCGCGAGTGCATCACAAATCACGGAGCACATGTTGAACCCACTTATGAAGTTTTTAATTGACTTTTTTCTATTTAGCGTATTAGGTTGTTCAGGATCAAAACATATTTAATACTCCCAAAGTTGTATTCTTTTATTATTTTTTTTTCTCGAAAACGGTTCATTTTATCGACAATGAACAAGAGCACCTTTTCTTTAGCTTAATGTTCAAGGTATCCAAATTTATTTTTAACTCCTTATCATACAGGGTGTTAAAAATTTGAGCGTTAAAATGTACAATCTAGTCCGTCCCTGGTAAACTAAACAAGCTAATTATGTTTTAAGGGAAGCATTTTGAGAGGTCCTTACTACTGTTTATCATATTAAATTTTCGTTAAATTATATTGAGTCGTTTAAAAGTTATTCTAGAAAAACCGATTTCCAGTGGGGTCCTTTAGGGGGCCGTATCTTCGTAGGGAGGGCCGCTAGGAAAAAAATTTATGGGAACTTGTCATCTTATTTTTTAATGTTCTATCTGAGTCCGAGAGATCTCCCACATTTTCCCGGACACCCTGTATATATATATATATATATATATATATATATATATATATATATATATATATATATATATATACGATCGTAAGCAACTATCTAGAAACAATTAAACTTAAAGTTAATATAAGCGAAAATTATTTTAAAATGTTTATATTAACCAACTGTCACGTTTTTATAAAAATAAAATGGCCAACCTAGGCCTGGTCATTTAACTTTAAACGTTATAAACAAATCTGACACATGTTGAGGCTAAATAGAAGACTTAGTTATTGTCTACTAAAAATATGGTTAAATAAATCTAAAATAGTTTAACTAATAAAAATGATAAATTTTGATTTAGTACTTTCCCCGATAAACAATTATGTAGCTCGGAGGAAATATTGTTGTAAATTAACGACAAAAGGATTAACTTGTGGCACATTATTGGAAACGTAATTTAGCGAGAAATTAAACTGATAAATAAAATATACAGGGGCCCAATTTAAATTTTGGCAGAAAATTTACATTAAAAGTAGACATATTTATTTTTTTTTCGTATATATATATATATATATATATATATATATATATATATATATATATATATATATTATAGTATTTACAAAAGCTACGATTTATGGCAACGAATATAAAAATGTGGAAAAACTAATATCGATATGGAAAATAAATGTGGAAAAGCACACACATAGTACTTAACACGACTGATTCTCTCTAAAAACCTAAGCTTCATCTTTTTCTTTTTTTACAATACTAAAATGTTCCATAGTAAATCTTCAACTTTCTAGATGTTTTAATCCATTTTTATTTTCGCAAGCCTTATGAAATTTGGCCCACGTTGGGTGAAATCCTTGAATTATCGAAATTGCTTGCATCAAAGTTTAACTATAAAAATATGATTCTTTTGACAACAACCTTATAAATTGTAAATAAACGTACAAATGTGAGAGTAACAACAATTTACGATTGCTATTATAGGAAGATTACATAAAAATCTTGACTATAAAATTGCCCAACTTAGTTTGTTTAATCAAAAACACATATTCTTTCATTAAACACTAGGATTATATAATGACTTAACATTTCTAGAGTTTTCTCATACTCAAACATTTTCAATTCCTTAGGCATGATAGCATTCAGACATTCTTACTCCATTTTTAGTAAAACAACAAAAACTTTGCCTTCTATTCCTCGATTTTCCCAGAAAGCTTGAATCTGGCGCACTAAATTCGAGAGCACTTGAGCAAATATGAATATATTTTAGGGCTTATTAAAGACTGATAAAAGAAAAGCCTAAAAATATCACTGAAACGGAAATTTTTTGGCATTGCAAAACGCGAAGCTAAATTTGACACTGGGGTAAGTTAAAATCAATAGGGAATATCGATTTTCGTTTAATCTTCTCTGTTCCAATACAGCTATATTTTCGAGTTTATTGTAATAAATTTTGTTTTTTAAATAACCCCATAGAAATACGTCAAGCGGCGTCAGGTCTGGACGGTTTGCTGGCTATCTTATATGTCCATTTCGTCCAAACCACAGATCATAGTTCCTATTCAAAAATTGTGTAGCATTTAAAACATTTTGCGCTGGAGCGCCATACTGTAGCCAAATGTATATAAATCTTTGATTTAAAGGATTCTTCCAACGGCTGTTCTATATCATTTTTCAGATATTGCAGATATCTGACACCAGCAAGACTTTCACGGAAAAAGATTGGTCGTATAATTTTATTTTTCTGAATGCCACACCAAACATTTAAACTTTCTCATCTTTGAATTTTGACTACTTCAATTTTCTGAGGATTGTTTGTCGCCCAGAAATGTTTATTGCGACGATTAAACATACCATTAGTAGTAAATGTAGCTTCATAGGTAAAAAATATGTTGTGTAAAAAAGCGGATTTAACAAACCTCTAAAAACTTCTTGACAAAAAATGAATCTTTGTCGTTTATGTTCTTCAGTTAGACCATGAACGGATAGGAATTTATATGGGTGATAATAATAATGATGAAAACGAGTTTGTTGACTTTTGCCAAATCGCTGCATCAGTAATTGATCGTTCAGGATTCTCTGCAATAAAATGAATCAGAATTGCAGATACCAAAACCAGAACTTTTGGTACCTGCAAATTTGATACGCTACTACTAGTTTCTGAATGTTCTCTTCATTCCATGGGTCTGTCTGTCTGTCGAGGCATTTCTAAAAAACTAACTACCCGATTGACTTTAAATTTTGGCCAAAAATTAAGAATCGTATGAGGATGACCTGGTAATATTTTGGTAAAAATCCAATATGGCAAAGCAAAATGGCGGACTAGTGAAATGTTAAAAAAATGATTACTAAAAAACTACTTATCCATTTTTTACATGTCTTCGCGTTTTAGCGTCACTATTGTAGATGCCTAAAAATATGTTTTATCAATTCCGTCGGTTCGTCTGTCGGTTTGTCTGTCTGTATTTGCAGCATAGCTTATAAACTACCTCTAAAACTGTTTATCAGATTGACTTCAAATTTTAGTCAGCAACTAAGGGTCATATTTTGGTAAAAATTCCATGTGCCGGAAAAAGACGATGGCCTAGTGAAACGTTAAAACATTATTAGTAAAAAATAATTATGCATTTTATCTCAAACTTTACACAAAAATCAGGTGTTATATAGGAATGAACTGAACATTTTAGTATGATTAAAAGAGAGTAAAACAAAATAGCGGCTCAATAAAATATATGATTACTGAATAAAGATTAGCCTAAAAGAACTACGTATTAGATTAATTTCAAATTTTCTGCATAAGAATTAAGTGTGTACATAGAGACAAATCGGTAAAGTTGTGACACGAACTCAAAATGGTGGAACAAAATGGCGGCCATATAAATTTTTAAAAAATCCGCATACAAAAATCTCATTCAATTGATTTTATATTTTGCAGAAAAATTATACGTGATATAGGGATAAACTGGTACAAATTCAACATGACGCAACAAAATGGTGCCTGATAAAAATATCTGAAAAAAGAGTATGTGTTTCTAAATGACTATGTACTGAAATAAGTTGGGTCGCACTTCATTATTACTAATAAAAGGAGATATTCATAACGAGGGAAGTTCTTAATATTTTTTCCTGCATTTGATGAATATTATATGTTGTGTATGTTAAAACGAAAGGCACTGCTTCCCTCAATGGACACTTTGTGGACGCGTAAATAAAATAATATATATATATATATATATATATATATATATATATATATATATATATATAAATAAAAATTTACGAAAATACATGCATATAAAGGAACTGAAATACTCTTATTCACTCGTTTTCCTGTACAGAAACTACAAAACTAGTTAAGATTCCAATCAGACTTTGTAAATAAACGTACAAATGGCAGAGTAACAAAAATTTACGATTGTTATTTTAGGAAGATTAGAAATGACTTCACACTTATAGCAAACATTTTCAAACAAATATACGAATAGCATTCAGCCATTTTACTCTGTTTTTAGTAAAACAACAAAAACTTTGCCCTCGATTCCACGATTTTCCCAGAAAACTTGAATCTGGCGCATTAAATTCGAGAACACTTGAACAAATATGAATATATTTTAGAGGTTATTAAAGATTAATAAAAGAAAAATCTAAAAATATCACTGAAATGGAACATTTGGCATTGCAAAACGCGAAGTTAAATTTGACACTGGGCTAAGTGAAAATCGATAGGAAATAAACGCATCGTTTTGAGCACTACTAGATATATTTGGTCATTAAAGTCAAATGATTAAGTAACAAGTTAATTTATTTTGAAATATATGAATAATTTATATTAAGTTTTCTTGATATTTTGGTCAATAAAATATTTTAAAACATGAAAGTATTTAAAAGAGTAGGATATGTGTTATAGTATTAAATTTACTTTTTAAGTTAGTGTCATCGGTGTAGGTATGCAAAGTTATCTCGGAGGGCTTTTACGGCTCTAAGCAACATTATATATATTTTTGATTTAATTATTCCTGTTTTGATATATTATACCGGTTTTAGAAATGTGGTTAAACAAATTTGTAAATCGGTCTTTACCCGGAACTTATCTCTTAAATTCCGCATACGCAAATAACAGAGTTATTTTCTTTATAGAAATAATACATAATACAGTCAATAAAATTGAAAATAACTTAAATTTCCAGAAGATTTTTTTTCATTTGTAATTTTAAAAGTGTAATATTTTTTATTGTTTTTATGTTTTCAAATAGACTATTATATAAACTTATTTTTTTTCCAGAGTTAGTCTGTACTGAAGATGTTGCTATGTGGTCGTTTTTTCTAGTGTCGCAACTGTGTCATGTATTGTGATGAGAAAATTGAATGATTTTCTTTAATTATTATAGAGTGTATCAATTACACATTTTCAATTTATAAATACTATTAGGAACTAAATCATTGTTTGGTTTATAAAGGTTAATTACGAGCTCCAGAAAAGGCAATTTATATATACATTTTATAATTTTTATAATGGCTTTAAATTAGCAGATCCCCAAATTGAAATTAAATACTGACATTTTAAATATACGAATGAATAATAGGTATTTTTAGATATTTAACTGGAATAACGAGCGCTATAAAATATACCAATTAACCCTGAAATATTATTTCTTAAATGATCAAAATGTTTTTTCAAATTTAAATTTTCACCTAAATATAAGCCTAAACATTTTGTTGTGTCTATTTAATATAAATATAGGATCTACATTACTATATATTTGTTTTTTACTGATGATCATAAAAGAAATTTAAAGAAAGTTTATAAGATTGTAACCACTTCAAAATAATATTTAAATCATATTTTTTGTCGCTATAGATTTTTGAAATATTATCTGCAAAATGGTGGTGTCATCTGAAAATGGTTTGATATTACCTTACAAATTTAAGGAAGAAATTAAGTTAATATGCAAAAGAAACAAAACTAACTTTGTGGTACTTCACAAGCTATTTATTCTGTAGAACTTTGATTCTTATCGATTTGAACAAATTGCTTTTCATTGTACACATTTTGGATCCAGGAATAAATGAATGCCCTAACCCCAATATTATACAAAAATTTTAATAAAATTGTATGGTTTACTGTATCGAAGGCTTTTCACAGATCCAAATATAGTATACAACACTTCTATAATTATCAACATTACGTTGATTATTATTAATATTATCAACCGCTGCAATTTCTGTGAATCTAAAGCTGCATATTATTGCTATTTGGTAATAAGACGTATTATATAAATTCTAATATATCGCATCTCTCTTGATAAAGGGACATTCTCATTTAAAGGAAGTTCTGTTAAAAGCGCTTAACCTATTTTGATCAAAACATCATAAATTTATGAATTTACTAAACTATCCTGATCATTTATATATGAGGGGTAACAGGGAAGGAGTCTACTTGGAGCAATATTTTTAAATTTGACTTACAATGTAAATACTAAAAGTGAGAATAGTGAATGATGGCATTACAATATTGCGAAAGGTTATCAAACAGTTTTTAAAACATCATTAAACAAAGCTTATCTTTAAATATTTGCCCTAATTATATTTAGAACGATCCTGTAAAGTTTTACTGCCGAAAATGATGTTTTTTGTAAATTGGTCTTGTTTTATGTAACCAATTTATATTCTATTTCATTTTTTTAAGTATCTTTGCCAAGATTTTGTAAAAAAATCGACTCACTTAACCTAAATATTATTCATCTGCACAAAATCTACATTTATTTCTAATTTTTAAAAGGCACTTCTATGAATATTTACAGAAGTTATGACTTATGGCAACGAATGTAAAAATGTAAAAAAACGAATATCGATATATAAAATAAATGTGGAAAATCCCACATATAATAATTAACACGATTCATCCTCGTTAAAAGAAAAGCCAAACTTCTATTTATCTTTTTTTATTGATCAAAGTGTCCACTCCTTTTCTACAATACCTAAAATTTTCATTATCATAATAACTCGTCAACTTTCTAGATGTTTTATTCCGTTCTTGTTTTCTCTTTCCTTCTGAAATTTTGGTACCTTGAGTGAAAATCCTGAATTATCGAAATTATTTATACCAAAAGTTTACTATAAAAATTTGATAGTGTCTCTTCTTATGATAATAACCATTTAAACCTTGTATAGTCAATTTCCACTAGCCTCAGTTTCCTGTACGCAAGAAAAACTGTGCAGTAACTACAAAACTAGTAATTTCACATTTACATCGTTTACTCATACGCAAACATTTTCAAACAATTAAATGAATCGTAGAGATTTCCTAGGAATGATAGAATTCAAACAGTTCACTCTGATTTTGGTAAAATAACAAAAACTTTGATTTCAATTCCATTATTCTCTAAGTAAGCTTGAATCTGGCGCATTAAATTCGACAGCATCTGAACAAACAAGAATTTATTTTAAAGTTTATGAAAGATTAGTATAAGAAAAGTCCAAAAATATCACAGAAAAAGAACATTTGGCACTGCGTAATGCGAAGTTAAATTTTACACTAGGGTAACTGAAAATCAATAGAAAATAAATGCGTCCTTTCTAACACTACCAGATAAATTTTGTCATTAGAGTCAATTGATTAATTAACACGTTAATTAATTTTGAAATGTATGAATAATTTATATAATAAGTACTATTGATATTTTTGTCAGTAAAATATTTTAACGGATGTAAGTATTTAAAAGAGTAGAACGTCTGGTATGATACCGAATTAAGGTTTATTTTTATGAAAATTCGTATGAAGACAAGGAAGCCATACAATAGGGCGTCACGGTACTGCTTGTAATTGGTTGAAATCCTTATGTCTTTATGGTCTGTCGTTATGCAGAATTGCTGATAGCCTAAAGCTTTAAGCAAATTTAACGATATTTTTGACTAAATGTTCGATGAATTTAATCCAATTAATAATAATAATTATATATATTATCTAGATGTTAGAATAGCAATTTTATATAAAAAAATTAAATTAGCCTTTTTTATTTTGGCATAGAGTTATTTCATAATAGGATATATAATATATTTTACTATTCTTGATGAAAAGAAAATTTCATTAAAAGGAAAGTTCTGATAAAAGGGCTTACTTGTTTTTTATCAAATCAACATACCCCGTTAAAACTTATGATTTAGTAAGAAAGGGAAAATAAATTAGAATTTACACAA
Source organism: Kuschelorhynchus macadamiae (assembly GCA_030620095.1). Lineage (NCBI taxonomy): Eukaryota > Metazoa > Arthropoda > Insecta > Coleoptera > Curculionidae > Kuschelorhynchus > Kuschelorhynchus macadamiae. The sequence continues at coordinate 1,143,492 of JAUTXW010005371.1, forward strand.
GATGTATAAAATTATAAAACTATATGCATACAAAAACTGTGTTATCTGAGTGTGGTGAAATTCGTTGGCTTTTTACATCGCCACAACTCTTATTTTTTGAAACTTTCATTAGGTCTAGATCTAACATACATAAGTATCTACCCAAATAAAACCAGTGCTTCGATACTACAGAAAACAATTTTTTTATTTTTATTTTAATTTTTTAATTATTTTTATTCTTCATAAATTTATTGGCATAGTCTATAAAAAAAAGATTTATTATTTTTCTCCAGAAAAACAAGACTTTACCTCAGAAATTTTACTGACTTTTTTAAACATTTAATTAGGCCGCCATTTTGTTTCACCATATTGGATTTTTACCTAAATGATGCCATTCAATCGGAGTAGTTTTTGAGTAATTGCCCACATAAAAAACCGACAGAACGACATACCAGCAAACCAACGGACATAGGAGAACATGTTTTTTGAGTTCTGTTCTGCAAAAAGATCAGAGAAAGGTTGTTTTACTTTTTTCTCACACAAGATAGTTACATTCAACTTTATAATTTTTATTTATTTTATATATTTTTAACTTTTGCTTTTCACTACTTTCTATTTAGAGATTTTTGTAATATTTGGCATCTTTTCATTTTCCTTGAAAAAAAAAATATATTTTGGTCTTACCGACATCTTATTCATTTTCTTCTGCTATTATGGAATTTTTAAAAAATATTATCAGTTTAAAGACAACTAGACACGTGATTGGCGGTAAACCGACGGAAATGTTCAAACAACATCTTTTTCGGCATTCAAAAAAGAAATTAGATAATGTCTCTTATGATGAAAGTAACATAAGTGATTATGTAACTTTCCTTAAAAAACTGGAAATTTCCTTTACCTGGAACTTCCCACGTTATGAATCTTTCCAATATTTTACCAGTTTCTATCTATGCCGCACTTGATTTTTAGGTTAATTTAACATAAATTCCATACGTAGTTTTTACAGTGACACACACCGCCATTTTGTTACGTGCGTCATGTCGAATTCGTACCAGTTTATCTTATATATCACATTAATTTTTCAGGAAAATTTAAAATAATTGAATAAAATTTTATTTGGCCGGCATTTTGTTCCACCATCTTGAATTCGTATATATATATATATATATATATATATATATATATATATATATATATATATATCACACTTAAAGCTTGAACAAAATTTAAAATTAATCTAATAAGTAGTTTTTTCAGGCTTATGCTATATTTTATTAGGTACTATATATTGTTATTACCAGTTTATTCCTATGCAACACTTTATTTTAGTTCAAAATTTGAGCTAAACTGGATTAGTATTTTTTATAGTAATTTTTTAACGTTTCACTAGGCCGCCATCTTGTTGCGGCATATTGGATTTTTACCAAAATATTACTGACAGACAAACTGATAGATGGACAGACGCAATTGATAAAACTGATTTTTTGGTATCTAGGGGCGCTAAAACGCGAAGATATTTAAGACCTGAGAGGGAGATTTTTTCAATTGGAAACATTTTATCAGGCCGCCATCTTGAATTAGTTACACAATGTTACTAGTTCATCTCTATATCACAATTAGTTACAGTGCACAATTTGAAATCAGTGCATTAAGTAGTTTTTCAGGCTAAATTTTTAAATATTTTATTAAGCCGCCATTTTGGTCCGCCATCTTAGACTCATACCAAAATTTTACCAGTTGATTCTTACATAATACCTGATTTTTGTGCAAAATTTCAGATAAATTGGAGTATTTTTTTAATAATATGTTTTTTACATTTCCACACTGGACTTTTACCAAAATATTACTTGGTCATCACAATATGACCCTCAATTTCAAACCAAAATTTGAAGTCAATACAGTTAAATAGTTTTCTAGCTATGCAGCAAACAGACAGACAGAGCGACAGACATGTTTTGCGGCATCTAGATACCCTGAACCGTAAAGATCTGAAAAAATATCAGAGGGTGATTTTTTCACGATAACAATAATTTCCCTTTTACGAGGGAAGTAAATTTCTAAAAAAATAAAATCGATTTTTAATAGGTACAATAATATCTAACAACTTTAAAACGGTTATTATAAGAGTTTAGTTTTTCTTACTATGCAAACAACATAAGTGAGAATAGCGAGTAACTGCAAGGTAATTATAAAAAAAAAACAATAAAAAAATAAAATCAACTTTTATTATAACATCTGAAAAGTTTTCCAAAAATTTAAATTAGTTATTATAAGAGAGTTTTTAACATCAAACCATTAAAAAAAAGTGTCTGTATCTAAAATACACTTGCACATATTTAGAAAGATGTTTTTTGTCGAAAACAATATTTTTCTGTAAAATGGCCTTCTTTTAAACACAACATTTATATTGTATGTCTTATTCTCTCTTAGTATTCGTTCCTTGCTAAGATCTTATCTACATACTTAGCCTAAATATTAATCGTCAAAACAAAGTATGCACTTGTTTTTAATTTTTAAAACGCATATTTATGAATATTTACAGAGACTATGCGAACATCGATATGAAAAATAAATGTCGAATAATAATTAACAAATTTGATCCTCTCTAAAAGCCAAACTTCACATTTTCCTTTTTTTATCGATCGAGTTTTAACGCAGCTAAACATCAATCTCTTTGAGGGCTTCTCAGGGAATAAAGCAGTAAGTAAACTTCATTTCTCTCCAATACCCGCTTGATTCCAGAGTCTCACTCACTTGGGCGGGCATTTCCACTTTATTTTTATTTGATAAAATAATAATTGCAGCATACAGCAACTTTTAATCTTATTTTACTACGATGTACTGGAGCTTCATAACGTGACATGGAGTGTTGTTTGTTGTTATTTCTTAGAGGACATGATAGAAACGAAAACTTAGTTTCGAAAAACTTAGACAGAAATAAAGCAGAAGTCTTATTTTATATGGAATAATGTCTTTTTCACGCCTTGTCGGAGAACAATTGTCGACCACAATCACATCGTGCGGACAGACCAAAAAGAAAACAGACGGAAAAGGTTTTTTGCTTTTTGTTCCCAGTAATTTAATGAAGTGACACATTAGAAGAATATTTTAGGTACGTTTACAGTAGCTACGTGAAAATTTTTATTATTAACTTTTTGTAATAAAAATGGAATCTACTTGTGAACTTTTAATTCGCATAGTAGTCTCAATCGACCGGACATTTTCGTGAAAAATTAATTGCTCTTCTTAAACATGTCGGTGGGGTCACAAACGAAGAAAATACTGAAATTTTGCATTACACAACCAACGAACGAAATCATATACTTTTTTTCACTTCCCTCTGTCTGCTGGCGACTTAACTAAAAAAACTACTTACTTGTTTAACTTTTGTTCAAAAATTAAGGGTCATATGAGGATGACCTAGTAACACAATTGGTAAAAATCCAACACGCTGAAACAAAATGACGGCCTAGTAAAATGTTAAACAAAATACTATTAAAACTTATCCAATTTATCTCAAATTTTGCACAAACAGCAAATATTATGTTGGAAACAAGTGATAAAATGTTGGTACGAATCCAAGATGGAGGAACAAAATGGAGGCTTAATAAAAATTGAGCCTGAAATAACTACCCAATGAATTGATTTCAAATTGTGTGCTATAACTCATTGTAGTATAGGGGTCAACTAGTAAAATTGTGGTACTAATTCAAGATGGCAGAACAAAATCGCTGCCAGATAAAATGTTTGTAATAGTGAAACAAATCAACCCTCTCAGGTTTTACATATATTCACGTTTTAGCGTCCTTAGATGCTAAAAAAATATGTTTTATCAATGCTGTCGGTCTGTCTGTCTGTTTGTCAGTCTGCGGCATAGCTGAAAAATTACTTACCCGATTGACATGGGGATGACCTGGTAATATTTTGGTAAAAATTCAATATTGAGGAACCGAATTTAAAAAATTATTACTAAAGAAGCCTTTATCCAATTTACCTCTAACTTTGCACAGAAATCAAGTTTTACTAGGAATGAACATTTTAATGTGGATCCAAGATAGCAAAACAAAATAGCGGCCTAATAAAATATTTAAAAAATCAGCCTTATATTACTACTTCTTATTAAATTAATTTGAATTTTCGTGCAATAATTAAGTGTGATGTAGAGATAAACTGGTACGAATTTAAAATGCTGAGCAAATAAAGTTAAAAAAAATTAACAAAATACAATTGACTTAAAATTTTGCAGAAAAATGAAGGAATAAACTGGTACAAATTCAACATGACGTAACGAAATGGCGATATGTGTCAATGTAAAAACTGGTTATAAAATTTATTTTAAAGTGTGTCCAAAAGTCAAGTGTGGCATCGGTAGAAATAAACTGGTAAAATATTGGTAGAAATCCAATATGATGGAACAAAATGGCGCCCAATAAAAATGTTTGAAAAGACAGTATATGTAACACATATATATTGTGACCATGCATTAAATTAAATTGGGTCACATTTCACTATTTCTAACAAGTGGAAAAACATAAGGAGAGAAGTTACGGGTAAAAAAGATTTACAGATTTTTTTCACTTTTGTAAAATAATTGCTTTTTTGACAACTTTTTTAACAAATACATAAGTAGAGCGGCTTCTATTCATTCGATAGGACCCAAAAAAAATTAAAATTTCTGGGAAAAATCCTCTTGTTTCAAATATCTATATTCAAATGCTTCGTCAATTTAAAAATTGAATCGTCTGCAGTTTTAATGTAAACCGGCCATACTGAACATTTGCTATTTTTAGATTTCGTTTTTTATTCTCTTCAAAATGGTATTAGAAATGAAATGATTTTTTAAATAAGAAATTTTATTTAGTTTCGTAAACTAAAAAAAAATAAAATATTGTCAAAATCCGTCTTTTGTTTTTAATATTTATTTTATAATTAAATATAAAGAAGATGCCATTATATTAAAACGAAAGCCAAATAGTAACAAAGGCTTATTTAAACAATTTGAACAATTGAACCACTTTTACTTACTCTTTTGATTGAAAAAAAATTGACAGTGTAATAAAATAATACTATAGATTTTTAGGTACTTTTTTATTTACTGAAAATATTAAAATCCTTAAAAGCGCAATTTCCGAAGATATGAATTTTTTAATGTGGTTAAAATGTTAATTTCTTTCCTTAAGTGCCTAAATACAATATACTTCTCACAGTAATCTCTTTTTTGCTTGCAGAATATTCCAACTTTCTCTGTTATGAATAAATGATGTCAGTTCCCTCGTTAAGCAAGAAAAGTAGCTGAATTTCGCTCCACATAATGTTTCCACGCTTTTCAATTTGGCAATTTCTGGCTAAGTTCCAATCGTATAATTTTCTTTCTCTACGACATTTTCTATTTACGTTCGGAAAAATCGGTATTCATTTCCTACCCCATCAGATATATTAGAAATTGGTTACATAATAATAGGTGGTTTATTTTATTGAACAGGCGATTCTTGGTTCTTTAATTCTTGAGTCTTCAAATAATAAATATGAAATTAATTTTCTTTAGGAACTAACATAGAACAGAAGCTTTCACGGCTTTGGTCAATTAAGAAATCATGGTTCTTGGGATTAGACCGTGTCAAATTGGAATTACTATCCGCTAGGATAGGATAGGATAGTAATTCCAATTTGACACGGTCTAATCCCAAGAACCATGATTTCTTAATTCTTTAGGAACTGTAAAAAAATAGAAATTTTAAAGTGGATACTTATCCTTATCAGAGCAGTACCAGACTTCCATTTTCATTCCTTTGGGTTACTCTAACCAGGGTAAAATTATTGTTTCCTGTCCTATACAGCAGGAAGTTGTAGAATCTATGCCACCCCGTACTAGTACGAAGACTAAATTTCATCTCGGAACTAGAAGAGTGATGAGAGTCGAGAAAACCGCAAATGGGCAAGGGAATGGTATTTTCAGCAAATGTGGGGAATACATGTTTTGTTATGGTTTATTTAATGGTCGTTTGAAGACCCATATTTTTACCAAAACACGTTAAACCGTGGCATCAGGATGGTGAACCGTGAAGTTATGCGGTATCTCGATGAAATCTTCCCAGAACTAGATTTCTTTTTGTGGGGGATACCTAAAAGTTATTGTTTATACCAGACCACCCATCAATGTTCAAGACCTACAAAACAGAATTCTAATTGCCTGCCAAACTCTGCCTGGTATGATCAACGCAGCATGCAGAAGAAACCTTAGAAAAGGACTTGATTGTTGTATTAACAGTTGTGGAAGTCAATTTGAGAATTTGTTGAAATGATATTTGATAGTTTTTGTGTAGTTGTTTTCGTTTTGTTAAATAAGTTCCAATAATAATCGCTCTCAATATAAAATCTCTACTATTTTTTCGACATTTTCCGAATATCAAAAGCATGTCCACATATTCGTTGTATTTGAAGAAGGGTATTTTTTGCTTTTTAGACAAACAAAATAAAATGTAGACTTCTTTAACGACGATTTTGGCACTCTGAAAAAGGCAAAGGTAAGAGGTTTAATTAAAAATTACCTATCAAAATAGTTCGGTGAATAATTACTAATCTATCAAGTATGTAGGTACTATGAGAAAGTTTTTAATCATTTCTGAGAGAGCCGTTCATGATAAACTCATCAAACTTTATATCGCTGAATTCAGCTCATCAAGCCGTATCAAAATCTGTAAAAATATATAAGGTGTCTCATTAAAAAAAAACATGTTTGGTTGGTTACGATTTTGCGATGCAGCCTGTATGATTCGGGTTGTGTTTAAATCATGCATCGAGAGAACCCAAAAATATTTTCCTTATACATTTTTTTTTGAGTCTCTTACATTAACGGAGATATTCGCTATGCAAAGGCTCGTGGGACATCCTGTATATATACACAAGAGACAAGGTACAGGCCGCTATTTTTCTAGTTTTAAAAAAAAAATATCAATTTGAAATGAGACATTTCTATAACTCCATAAGAGGCATATTTTTATGCAAACACAACTGAAAATTATTATTTCCGGTTTTACCGGGCGTGACCCCTACTTTTTTATTTTAGATAGAAACCTGTATATTTTTATAGACTATCATATCCAGCCTAAAATTAGCTTCTCAACAATATATCACAAGGTAACTTTTGTTTTCAAAATGGCGGATGCGCAGCCATTTATTGAAAATTCAACATTGGCGCTTTATATAAAAAATGCAGTCACTTTTACAAAATGCTTATTCTTAACAGTCCAAAGTAAGCTTATTTTTAATTTTTTTAGGAATATTTTAATTTTTAAATCGTTTTGGGTAATAATAATTTTTTGTTGTACCTTTTTAAAGAGGTCACATATCACAACCATTATTTTCAAAATGACTATAATAAATTCTAATAAAATAAAATCTATCCCGATTTGTCAAAATTGGTTGGCATATGTCCATCTTGAAAATAAAGGTCAGCATGCGATATATCTTGAAAAAGGTAATTTTAGGGCGAGAATGCGTATAACAAATCTACAAGGTGTTATTAAAAATAAATATAATTTATTTTTCGATTAAAAAGCGAAAAAAAATTAAAAATCTCTTAGTACAACAAAACGATTTTTAAATAGAAATGTTCTAAAAAACATGAAGAAGTAAGTTTAGAATAAGTATTTTATAAATAGTGACTGATTTTTTTATATAAAGCAGCAATGTTGAATTTTCAAAAATGGCTGACCAACCGCCATTTTGAAAACAAATATACTGAATAGAAGGATTTTATCAGTTTGTTTTTAAACTGTGAAATATTTTTTTGGAAATATTTACAATCAACCGCCAAAGTTATGGTACGAGCGGGGATCGAACCCGCACCTCTCGATGTCTGGCCTATTTTAAATGTCTGATTTTATTTTTTTTTATTTATTTCAACATTCAAATTGATAGCGCAATGGGCTAGACATCCAGAGGTGCGGGTTCGATCCCCGCTCGTACCATAACTTTTGCTGTTGATTATAAACAAATATATTGTTGAAATGCAAATTTTAGACTGAATACAATATTACATGAATATAGGGTGTCCCACAACGAACTGCGGCGATCGATTTCTCAGAAAGTAGGCTTTAGAAAAATTTGAAATTTTGGCACCTAACTAAAGTCAATGGGGGCAATTCGTGCAAAATATTTTCAAGATGGCGGCACTCGCGGTTATACCGGAAGTAGACGTCAACTTTCTTATTTGAAACGGAACACCCTGTATATAATCGAATTTTGGATTTGGAAAATGACGTTCGCGCGTCTAGACATAACTATAAATATCTGCTTATCGATGTTTCTATTATTTATTTGCGGTTGGCTTCCTTGTCCAAAAGGGAACACTTTAGTGGCCTGTGCTCATATTTTTATAAAAAATAAATATAGGGTGATCAAAAACTGACATTATAAATATACTTTAAAAAATCGTTAAAAGTTACTTTGTTCAAATGGAAACCTCCAATTTTTAAAATTTTATCTTATTTAACACTTAAAATAAGGGTGACTTTGTATAAAGTTGTCTATTCCAAAAATTTGTAGTTTTTGAGTTATTGACGATTTAACTTTTTTTATTCTAATAATACCAGACGGCTTCTAAGTTTTCTTGTTAGTTGGCCATGACGAGGATGCCTGGCGAGAACAAAACCAATTGGTTACTATAGAAACGTAGTATTTGTGGTCGTTTGACAATTACCTACTAAAATATTATTTATTTATTATAGTATTTATAATAATTATTAAACTAATAATCATGCCGGGGCGATTAAATTACACACATGAGAATTATTTGCATTTGTTTATTATCTATGGGGAGTTTTAACAAGAACATGCCAGATATTTGCTGATAGATATCCACATAAACAGAAACCGTCAAGTAAGAGCGTTAAACAAATGTTGGGAAAACTATAAAAATGTTGAAACCGTGAAGACAAAAATTAATTAAAGAAAGCCTATTCCCATTATAGTCTAGTCTACACAAGAGCACAACTTAATTTTTCAATAAATGTTGAAAATGCCCACCTTGTACTTCCAAACATTTTTCGCATCTCCGAATAAATCCCTCGTGGGTGGCCACTCTAATTGAAGCTGGAGATAAACTTTCGAACCCGTCCCTTACCCTTGCCATACAGTCCTCTTTCGTTGTTACTGGATTAAAATAAACGATTTCTTTTATCGTTCCCCATATAAAATAGTCTAAGACTGTCAGATCGGAGGAACGAGAAGGCCACAGGAAAGGTCCATTGTTGGCAATCCACTTGTCGTAAAACGTAACATGTAAAAAGTTAGTAACTGCAACGGTTCTATGTGGTGGGGCGCCATCGTGTTGATAGAAAATTTGACTATGTTCTGCCAAAGGTAAATTACTTAAATATTCGTTGTCCAACTCTTCAAGAATATTCAGATATCTTTCTCCTACAAAAGTTTATAAACATAATTTTACGGAAAGAAATACTTTGATAATAGTCATCGATTTATTGATTTCAGAAGAAACAAAATAAATCAAAATTCAATTAATTTAATCTGAAGAGTGCTGAATAAAAGAAAGAAGGTTTAGTATTTTATGACTTTCTAAATTATCCTGTATAAATTGCTTGTAAATATCTAACTAAAGATAACTTTCCTATAAAACTTGGGACGATATATTTTTTTAGATATGATGTGTTACGGTATGTGGACCAGTATTTGTATGAAGTAGTGTAGTGTGACCTGTATAAATAATTTAATTTAATTTATTTATGTAATAATATTTACTAAATGATATTTTTCATTAAAAAAGTCCTTGTGTTTAGGCAATGTATAACTTACCATTCAAATTTTCTTCGTAAAAATTCAGTTTTATTATTCCATCGTTCCTTACTGTACAAAATACATTAAATTGCCAGGATTCTTGAAAGTTCCGCGATCTTACTGCATAAGGATTCGAATCACTCTAAAAATGGGAATTGTGTCTATTGAAAAGGCCATTTTTAGTAAATTTTGCTTCATCGGTCCAAATTATATTGTCCAAAAATCTAGGGTTATCTTGTACCATTGTTAAAATTTAAAAAACTCTGTTAGATTTCCCATAGATAATAAACAAATTCAAATAATCCTCGTGTGTGTCATTTAATCGCCCCGGCATGATTATTAGTTTAATAATTATTATAATTACTATAATAAATAAATAATATTTTAGTAGGTAATTGTCAAACGACAATAAATATTAGGTTTCTATAGTAACCAATTGATTTTGTACTCACCAGGCCTCCCTATCATGGCCAGCTAACGAGAAAACTTAGAAGCCGTCTGGCATTATTAGAATAAAAAATGTTAAATCGTCAATAACTCAAAAACTACAAATTTTTGGAATAGACAACTTTATATAAAGTCACCCTTATTTTAAGTGTTAAATAAGATAAAACTATAAAAATTGGGGTTTCCATTTGAAAAAAGTAACTTTTAAAGATTTTTTAAAGTATATTTATAATGTCAGTTTTTGATCACCTTATATTTATTTATTATAAAAATATCAGCACAGGCCACTAAAGTGGATCCTTTTGGACAAGGAAGCCACCCGCAAATAAATAATAGACTTCGATAAGCAGATGTTTATAGTTATGTCTAGACCTGCAAACGTTATTTTTTACATAAAATTAAAAATATCTCAAAAACAGTTCAACTTAGGTATAGGATATTATACATGAAATATACCTAGAATGTTTCGAGGAATCCAAAAATTCTATAATACACAGGATGTTCTATTTAAAAAAAGAACGTTGACGTCTACTTCCGGTATAAGCGGAAGTGCCGCCATCTTGAAAATATTTTGCGCGAATTGCCCCTATCGGCTTTAGTTAGCTGCCAAAATTTCAAACTTTTCCAAAGCCCACTTTCTGAGAAATCGATCGCCGCAGTCCGTCATGGAACACCCTGTATACAGGTTCGTATTTAAAATAAAAAGTTAAGGGTTACTTCCGGTAAAATCGGAATGAGCTTTTAATTGTTTTTTTTTTAATAGAAAATTTACCTGTTATGTAGTTATAGAAATGTCTCAAAATTCAAATTGAAACTCTTGAAACTAAAAAAAATTACGGCCTCTATCCTATCTCCTATGTGACCCCGTATAAATACCTTACAATAAAACAAAGATACTCTGTGTCCAAATAATTGTCGTGGTATAATGTAATATAGTAAAAATTAAAGATATAGACTTTTTATTCAAACTAAACTTTTCTTTTTAAATCTTAATTTGTTAATAAATTTTGAAATTGTTCAAGCGCAGACTTGAAAATTTTGTACATTTTTCTAGACGTCCTTCCGAATCCAATGATCCCTGAGTCATATCATTAGTCTCAATAGCAATAATTAACACTATTTTGAAATTGTGAACTAGACTAGTTAATCATCTAGTCCGTGTACCCTCGTCATACTGTTGGGCCAACCATACGCAATATTTTCAATATGTTTTCGTATATTGCAATAATTTGCCACAGCTGTGTTTTAGTTTTTAATTAATGTGAAAACAGCTTTATTATTCGTAACTCTAAAATATCGACTCTAAAAATACACTCAAATAGTTCGCTTTGAGCTGAAAAATTGAGAACGTTAAGTCTACCCAATATATAAAGCTTAAAAATATGAAAATTAATAATCTCCTAAAGCCGCTATTATGTGGTTTTAAAAAGGACTCGTTTAAAAGTCTTTTATCATCGCTTAAAAATTTAACGTCCTTAGAGGCTAAAGACAAATAAATGACAATTAACTTATTCCATCTTCCTTCCTGAACAAATGGATACTAATTTTTAAAAATCTTCTTACCAAATAAAAATGTACTTTTTTCCTTTCACCACATTTTCATGTACAGAAGAGTTCAAAATACAAATGTTCTTTTATTTCTTAAAGCACCCAAAACTTTTATCTTATATAAACTTTGGTGCAATTGAAGTGCAATTTTTTAAAATTTAACCTAAATTTAAATGGCTATAACTTGTAAACCAAATAGGTTGTTTACAGAAGGTTTTTTAAATTTTGTAGGATTAGGTTTTGGTAATGTTTTTGTGGCATGTGTGTTTTAAGGGTTGCTCTGGTCTGGTGTATACGAGGGATAAGACAAAACTAGTTTTTTTACGCGAACTTTGTCAAGAGCGAGAATTTGCAAATCTGGAATTATTTTGATTTTATATGTATGTACTCAGTTAATGGGTTCTTAGGAAAAAAACCAATTTCTTAAAATTTCAATATCTGATGTTTTTTTTATTAATTTTTTTCTTACAATACACACTTTTTTCGACATTTTTCTTTCTACATTAAAAACTCTTATTAAAAAGACCATTCTTTTGCTCATTTTGGGTTCTCCAAGTCCGTTTTGAAAAAAAGTAAATACAATCTTGCCTTTCTGAATGGTTTGATTTATAACGGTCTGAAAAAATTAATTAGGACGCCCCTGAAGTAAAATTAACAAGAAAGGCAAAACTATATTACTTTTTTTTTAAATCCCCTTGGAGAAGCCAAAACGACTAAAAAAATAGTCTTTTTAATAAGAGTCTTTAATTTAGAGAGAAAAATTTTGAAAAAAATCAAATATAATAAAATATAATAAAAAAAAATAATTAAAAAAGAAATAAATCTGATATCAAAATTTTGAGAAATTTTTTTTCCTAAGCATATATTTATTATGTACATACTTACAAAATCAAAATGATTTCGGATTTGCAAACTTTCGCTCTTGACAAACTTCTTGTAAGAAAAAACTACTTTTGTCCTCGCATATGCCAAACCAAAGCAACCCTTAAAACACGCATACCACAAAAATGTTAACAAAACTAAAGCCAACAAAATGTAAAAAACCGTTAGTAAACATACTATTTTGTTTTCAAGTTACAGCGATTTAATTGAAGTTAAATTTTAAAAAATTGCACGATAGTATATTTAGATTGCACGATAGTATATTTAGACACCACCGTTTAATCTAGGTTAAAAATATCGCGCGAATTGTTTAAGTATTTTTAGTACAATTAAGAATCTAGGGGCCAAAATTTTCGAGTAACAAATGATAAATTATAATCGGTAAATTTCCTTTAACCCGGAACTTCCCTCGTAATGAATCTTTCCTTTCATTAGGAATACTGAAGTGTGACCCAATTTGGTTCCACACATAATCATTTACCCTCATATGCCCCGTTTATTTTAATCCAGATTAAGGTTTAACCTAATAATTTGGGCACTCTTTAATGATGATTAAATAAGAAGGGTGCATATGAAGGTTAATAACATATATTAACTGTCTTTTCTTCAAACATTTATAAAGGACTTATTTTGTTCCACAATATTGGATCCGTACCAACATTTTGCCAGTTTCTTCCTATGTCACACTTAATTTTTGGATATAATTTAAAATAAATTGAATAAGCACCGCTATTTGGTACCGTAAAAAGAAAAGAAAATTTGAATTTATTACAGAAATTAATTTTCCAAATACATTTTTTTTTCTTTCCATATGTATCAGGAAAAACAAATAAATATGAACAAAAAGGAAACCACAAAGTCATAAATAGACAACAATAATAAAAGGAAACTTAGTGTAGATAAGCATTATTATTTGTAATATTTAACTTACCTAATATCCTAAATTAGTTTTTTTTTCTTGTTTACTTAATATTAAGGCATATATATATTTTCCGACATTAGAGCAATAAACCAAAAGTGTTCAAAGCTATGTATTGTAAATTTTATTGTTACATTTAATTTATATATATTTTTTGTATTCTATGAATAGTCAATGGTCCCTTTCAGCCTCAAAAAAGACGAAAAATAAATCGTCGAAACGTTGGCCAATTTTAGAAACTGGGGTTTGCTTTATGCCCATAATTCGCTAAAAACATTTTGTATTTCTTGACTATATCTGGCTATTATTTGATACATAAAATAAATAAGATAAATTTCACTAAAATTGTCTGATATAATACTGGGAAAAAATAAAATTTGGTACAGTGAAAATCTGAACTATAACTAAATTTAAGAATTTTATCTGTCGACAAAATAAACAACAATGTAACAATTTTGGTCTAACAGAAACTTTATTTAGAGTTGGGCCCAGGATAACGGTCATTTTCAAAATGATGGGGCATTTCAGAAAGATTTCTAATACTCAATTTTTGATAGAAAAAAAAAACCAGTGTACTGGGAAAAAGCGGAAGAGAACAGGAAAAATCCCTGATATTCAGAATAAAAAATTATAAATTAAAAAAAAATCCAGATACGTATTTAAAAATATCGTTAAATTTTCTTTACCTGTTTCGAATATTTCCTTTTGTTAGGAATAGGGAAGTGTAACCCAATTTAGATCAGTACATAGTCATTTAGTATTTATTGGGCGCCATTTTGTTCCGCCATAATGGATTCGTACGAATATTTTGCCAGTTTCTACCTATGCCACAGTTGATTTTTGAGCATAATTTAAAATAATTTCAATAAGTAGTTTTTACATTGACAAGCACCGCAATTTTACCGCCATGTTGAATTCGTACCGGTTTATCCCAATATCACATTTAATTTTTCAGCGAAATTTCAAGTCAACTGAATAAGATTTTTTTACGTTAATCTTTTAAAAAAATATTTGGCCGCCATCTTGAATTCTTGCCACAACTTTAACAGATTATTTCTATATCACACTTAACACTTGCACAAAATGTGAAATTAATATAATGAGTAGTTTTTTTCAGGACGATTTTTTTAAATATTTTATTAGGCAGCCATTTTGTTTTGCCATCTTACATTCATACCAAAATGTTACTAGTTGATGCCTACACTTGATTCTTGTGCAAAATTTGAGGAAATTGGATAATTAGTTTTTTAGTAATAATTTTTTTAACGTTTCACTAGACTGCCATCTGGTTCCAGCATATTGGATTTTTATCAAAATATTACCAATTTATCCTCACATGACCCTTGATTTTTGCCTGAAATTTGAAGTCACTGAGTGGTTTTTAAGTTATGCCGCGAACTGACAAAAAAAGAGGCGGACCGATGGAATTGATAAGAGTATTTATTTTTGGCATCTAGAGGATGCTAAAACCTGAAAATATATAAAACCTGAGAAGGTGATTTTTTCACGACTAAACATATTTTATTTGGCCGCCATTTTGTTTCGCTATCTTGAATTAGTTCAACAGTTTTACTAGTTTATCCCTATAGCACAAAACCAAAATGTAGTTTATTATTTCCTAGGCACATAGCAAAATAGGTAGGTATCTCCCTATTATCGTTGCTTGACTAACATACAATATACATATTTCCCATGCTATAACCTTGGCTATAACGTTCGTCGTAGCTTATGTCACCCAACACCGGCCCGTCTCGATGTGGAATTTTCCTCAATGGAATATTACCATTTTACACGTATTAATTGTAATTATTATAAAATGATACTACTTATTTTTAAATTAATTTGTTAGTTCTTTACATTAGTCATGACTAATGATGGTTAATATAATATATTAGTACTTTTCACTCCATGTTACATGTTTAAATGTGGTGACGAAATGTGAAGTGAATATTTTATTTTTAAAATAACATTTGCAAATTGTTTTATATATCGGCCGGCCGCATCGTGGTTCTTGCTGAACAATATACTTTTTTGGTTGTGTATGTGTAGCTGCTTTATATTCCTCTTGAGGCAAGATATATTAAAATATCAAAAAATGAAATAGACTGACTACGTTTTACTAACATTTTTTTCTGCGTGTCTATAGGTGTGCAGACGGTCCTTCGGATCAACTTGGGGTTTAAAACCTCGTATCGTGCATTGGCTTTACACGTCTGTGATATGGCCAATGATCACTTATGGCGCCCTTGTGTGGTGGTCCGCCACTCGCAAGACCACATACAGGAGGATGCTTGACAAGCTCCAGAGACTTGCGTGTCTGGGCATAACTGGAGCCATAAGAACCACACCGACCCGATCTATGGAGGTTATTCTGGGACTCTGCACTTGCTTGTAGAGGAAGAGGCTTGGAAGGCTTCTGTTCGTTTAAACGACTGGGGTCGTTGGATACACATAGACTGGAATTTTGGGCATACGCGAGTTTGGACTGAACTGATCAGATCAGACCCACTCCTAGCAAGGAGAAATTATTCCGGTCTCAATTGCCTCTAAAAGGTTTTGTGTAATTGTTCCTGAGAGAGAACAATAGAGGGCCTTGTCTGGTTTACAGATGGCTCTCTAATGGAGGAGGGATCTGGGGGTGGGAATTTATGGGGAGAGTCCCAGGGCAAGAATTAGTCTTACTCTTGGACGGTATGCGACTGCGTACAGGAAAACCTTTCCAAAGGATATCACGACAAGCATATCTATATATGCTGTGATAGTCAAGCAGCTCTGTCCTCGAACAGGATCAATTCGCTGCTAACACTTGAATGCAGGAGAGCCCTAGAGAGGCTGTGTGAGTCCAATAGGGTTAGCCTCATTTGGGTGCCTGGCCATCAGGGCATTGGGGGTAATGAAGGGGCGGATCAGTTGGCTCGGGAACTGCTGAATGGCACGAGCTAGCAGGACTCAGACAGTCTAAGGACTTCATATCAGACCTTTATAGCCGTTCTGAGTCTAATAGACTTCTAAATCTAAAAAGAAGTCAACTTGGAACTATTGCCGGGGTCCTAACTGGACACTGGCTAGTGAAATATTACCTGCATAAGATTGGACTCGACAACGATCCATACTGCAGGTTTTGTGCTCAGGTAGATGAAACTACCGAGCATCTAGTCTGTCGATGTGACGCTTTAGTCAACGCCAGACTGCTTTGCTTGGGTGACACCTATGTGGAACCCGAGCTTGTGGGACGTGCGCGACCTGAAAGGATCCTTTCCTTTCTAAAAAGGAGTGGGCTCTTGGCCTGACACGCCTACTTGGGGGATAGCACAATGGGCCCCAGTGAGCCTAAGTGCTGCCCTTGTCGGGCTTCCCATCTATGTCTATGTCTAACATTTTTTTCTTATTTATTAAATGTATACTCTAGCTTAGATCTGCTTTATATGGGTTGGTGCCTACCTAATTTTCATTGAAGAAATAAACGGAAAAAATAAGACTAGTATTTGACCATATTTGGACGCGGCGGACAAAGGCGATTTTAGCAAATTAAAAAAAAATGGTTAATATATTTTATTATAAATGGTATGAGAACAACTTAAATAACCATATTTTTTATCATACTTGTGGCATAAGTGAAATAAAAACAGCCTCTAATAAATAGTTCTAGAATAACGTCCAATTATTTTCCTGCAGCAAATTTTTTAATTACATTGTTTATATTTACATCAATACACTATCTATGGATATGCAAGAGACCCAATCCAACAGATCGCTCTGGTGTTTCATAGGCAAGTTTGTAATCGTAATTTTTACGTAAAAATATGTAAATTACACATGATGTTTGACCGGTCTCGGAGAAGAGGGGGAGGGGGTAATTACTTCATTAATCACTCAACGTGAAATCGCCCTTGATTGGCTTTGAGCCTCGGCCGACCCTAAATTTTAGAGTACAAACCATCACTGCCCTTAATTCTTGACCAAAACTTGAAGTCTATCGGATAAGTAGTTATTTAGCTATGCCGGGAATAGGCAGACCGACAGACCGACGAAATTGAGAAAAAATGTTTTTCGGCATCTAGGGACCCCAAAACGTAAAGATCTGAAAAAATCTCAGAGGGTGATTATTTTACGGTTACAATATTTTCCTTTCACGAGGGTAGTAAAAATGTAGTTAATAGTGATTACCCTCAAGTCAATAAAATACCTTTTCCAAACTTGAAGGTTTTTAAGGAAAATTTGACTTCTTTCATGGACTACATATGATACAAATTTGTAATTTTACCTATTGCATATCTTTTTGCGCTTTTCATAATGCAATAGAGCCACCACTTAAAATTGACATCCTGTATAAGTTCATCTCTGCCGGGAAACACGTAAACATGAAAAGAGAGCTAGAATAACAATAATATTCATAATTTACTCAGGCTTTGAACTGTATATTCTGTATATACAAAACTTCTGAATAGTCGAAAACTCCAAGACGATAGAATTATTTAAGTTCGTAAGCAAATCCAGTAAACTAGCCAGATATATTTTTGAACTTCCAGAAATTTTCTTCGCAAAGCAATTTATTGTTCCCTATGTTTCCAATCTATGAATTGAATTCTAATACGGGCAGAATTTACGAGCTAAAACTTCAGTTGAATTTAGATGAGCTTAAACTAAGAAACTCTGTTGTATCCGAATTTGATTGTCTTTAATGTTAAAGGAAAACTTTTAAAGGCCGATACGAGGTAATTTTCGCTTAAAAGCTATCAACAAAAGGGCTTTTCATTAACCTAAAGCTTCTGCCAATTTAAAAATCAAATTCGGATTATCGGCAATCTACCGATTAAGTGGCAGAGTATTCAGAGGTGTACGATGGAGAAAAATTAATAAAGAAAAATGGCTTTTATTATTAAAGAAACAAAAACTTGATTCACTGGATCGTTACTTGATGAAAATCCATTATCAACAATGTAAATAAAAGACTTTAAACTGTCTTAGATTTTCACTAAGAGTCACAACTTGTGACATATGTTTCGTTAACACTGTAGCTTCGTCAGACAAACGGTATTTAACACTTTGCTAAATGAGCTTGATTTTCATAAAACAAATTTCTAGGTAGACTTTTATGGCTTACGAGAGTCCTAAATAACATGTTAGATTAGATTTTTTATACTCGACAAAATATGACAAACTGACAAACAACCCAACTGACAAATTTCAAAAACAAGTGTTAGGAATAATCGAAAATTGTAAGAGTATTTTCTCAGAAAAGATAAGTTTTTTTCTTAAAGTCGTGAATCCACAGCCACCCAAACTTTATTCTTTTATTAAACTTCACAAGGAAAATTTACCTATAAGACCGGTAGTCTCATTTGTGACTGCTCCTACTTTTAAACTTTCTAAAAAAATGATAAATAATGTTATAGAAAAGACCAAGTTTGTATCCACCTATTCTGTTAAAAATTCTATTGATTTAACTAATAAAATTAAAAATATTAAATTGCCAAATAATTTAATTTTTATGTCGTTTGATGTAAAAAACCTTTTCCCAAGCATACCACCCCCCATTAGAGACAATTGACATTATAAAAAATAAGGTTATTCTAAACAATAACAATCCTATCCTGCAAACAGAAATTATAGATGCCTTAAAAGTATACATGAACCAAAATTTCTTTCAGTTTAATAAGGAGTTATTTTCAGCCAAGGAAAGACTTATTGGGGAACCTTAAGTCCACTCTTGGCTAAAATACTTATGCATGATTTGGAAGAAAAAATTAAAATAAACCCTTTGTTTCAAAAATATCTCTATTGGTATAGATAGGTCGACGATATATTAGTCTGTTTTACTGGCACAACGAGAGAGCTTAACGTATTTTTTAAAGATTTAAATACCATACACAAAAATATACAATTTACTGTCGAAATAGCAACTAATAACTCTATAAGCTTTTTAGATTTGAACATAACAAAGTTGAATTTTCAATGTTTCACAAACCTACACATATCGTCATAACCATCAATAATAATAATCATTAGCACAAAAACTAGCAGGATTTCATAGCATGATACACAGGTTAATTAATATACCTTTAAACAAAGATAAATTTCAAAAATAATTAAAACTAAATAAACAAATAGCAGTTAACAATGGATATGATGCCAAAATAATTGACAATATTTTAAATAAAAAACCTATTAAAAAAACACTTTCGGAAATTTACCCTGTACCACCCCAAGAAGGAAATAAATTTAAGATACTTACTTATATCAATAAACCTACAAAAAAGGTGGCTTCTATACTCCGTAAAAAGAATATAACAATTTATATATAATATAACAACATTTAAAACAAATAAAAATAATAAATCCGGAGTTTAAAAATTAAACTGTGGATCATGCCCAAAAGTGTACATAGGCCAGACTGGGAGAACTTTTAAACAGAGATTAGCAGAGCATAAAAGAAGCTTTATTAAAAATAAAACAGATTCAACATACGCCGAACATTTGTTAAATAATGACCATGCTTTCGATGAAAATTTTGAAATATTACATACAATAAACAAAAGTAAAAATTGTCACTTTTAGAGTCTATGGAAATTAATTAACGTAAAAACACCCAGTATCTCTTAAACGACCATTTAGATATGAATAATTCACTTCTTTTAAACCTATTTTGTTAGAAGTTTCCGTCCAGATGTTAGTTAGGACTCTCGTAGGCCATAAAAGTCTACCTAGAAATACGCTTTTTAAAAATCAAGCTCATTTAGCAAATTATTAGTTTAAATACCGTTTGTCTGACGAAGCTACAGTGTTAGCGAAACATAGGTAACAAATTGCGAATAAAAGTGAAAATCTAACAAAGTGTTTTATTTACATCGTTAAAGAAACACACATTACACATAAAAATTGCTTTTACAATCATCACATGAAGTTAGAAAAAAAGTTTAATATTTAAACACGAAAATATGCTTTATTAGATATAATATCATCAACATCATCATCATCAACTAGCCTAATCGCGTCTACTGCTGAAAGTAGGCATCTCGTAAACTCTCCCACTCCTGCCTATTATGCGTTACTGGTATCCAGTTCACTTTTATGGGCGTCCTCTGCTGCTTAGGAAATGCCTCTCCTCTGGGTCTCCATTCAAGAATTAGTCTAGTCCACTGATGGTCTGCTCTTCTTGCAACATGTCCTATCCAATTCCACTTTAACACTGCTTATTCTCTTCGTAGCATCCATAATTCCTATTCTCATCCTTATTTCTCTAATTGATATTTTATCCCAGAGGGAGATACATAGCAAGGACCTTTCCTAGCTCTCTGGGCGACTTGTATTTTGTTAATGCTTTGTCTCGTTAGCGTTAATATTTCTGGTCCATACGCCGCTGCACTAATTAAATACTTTTCGTTTCAGGCATATGAGAAGGTTTAATCTAAAAATGTCTTTTAAATTTCCAAAAGCTGCTAAGTTCATGCCCACTTTTCTATGAATCTCCTTGGTTTGATTGTTTGGACCTATGGTTATCTCGAGGCCTAGGTACTTGTAAGCTGCTACTTCGTTAATTTTATTTACTCCCACAGGAATATTTCTCGTATCACTAAGCTTATAATAAACTGGGTCTCTGTGATTTTTATTTTAAACCCTACCGTTCCTGAAGCTTGTTGGACTCTTTCCAGCATCATAGTGGCTTTATCTATTCTATCCAATATGAGAACAATATCGTCCGCAAATCTTAAATGCTGTAGGTTTTCTCCATTTATGTTTACTCACAGGTTTTTCCCAGTTAATTTGTTTAAACATGTACCCGAGCAAGGTTATTAATAACTTTGTGGAAGTAGTGTTGCCTTGGCGAACCCCACACTGTACTTTCAACTTGTTTGTATCTTCATGGGGTCTGATACGAGATGTCGCTATTTTGTTATTGTTCTTTAGAAGTGGGATGTAACGATGATGGTCAATTCGGCAATTTGCAAGGACACGTAACATCTTTCAGTGATCTATGGTGTCGATTAAAACAAGTTGTCTGTTATATTCCACACATATATAATCAAAAGTTTAATGACTTCTAAGTGGCCGTTTTTTTTATACCCAAAATGGAAGCCAGCTTGTTCACAAGGTTGATAGCTATCTAATTTTCCAGTAAGCCTATTCATTATTATTTTTACGAAGAGTTTGTAAATGTGGGATAGCAGACTTACATGTCGGTAGTTTCTCAACACAACAATATCCTTTTTTTGTGTGACTATAACAATAACTGCATTGTGCCAATGGGAGAGGTTTGTCGACTCAATAGCTAGATCGTCATCTCCTGGAGATCTATTGTTTTTTATTGCTGAAAAAGCTGTTGTTATTTCATCTGCCGATATACTTGGGATGTCTTTATGTTCTTATAGATAAGAACAATTAAACTGGATAATCGGTTTCGAATAATATTTTTTTTAACGTTTCACGAGGCCACCATCACGTTCCGGCATATTGGATTTTTTATTGAAATATTACCAGGCCATCCCGATATGACCCTAAATTTTAGAGTACAAACCATCACTGCCCTCAATTCTTGACCAAAACTTGAAGTCTATCGGATAAGTAGTTATTTAGCTATGCCGGGAATAGGCAGACCGACAGACCGACGAAATTGAGAAAAAATGTTTTTCGGCATCTAGGGACCCCAAAACGTAAAGATCTGAAAAAATCTCAGAGGGTGATTATTTTACGGTTACAATATTTTCCTTTCACGAGGGTAGTAAAAATGTAGTTAATAGTGATTACCCTCAAGTCAATAAAATACCTTTTCCAAACTTGAAGGTTTTTAAGGAAAATTTGTCTTCTTTCATGGACTACATATGATACAAATTTGTAATTTTACCTATTGCATATCTTTTTGCGCTTTTCATAATGCAATAGAGCCACCACTTAAAATTGACATCGTGTATAAGTTCATCTCTGCCGGAAAACACGTAAACATGAAAAGAGAGCTAGAATAACAATAATATTCATAATTTACTCAGGCTTTGAACTGTATATTTTGTATATACAAAACTTCTGAATAGTCGAAAACTCCAAGACGATAGAATTATTTAAGTTCGTAAGCAAATCCAGTAAACTAGCCAGATATATTTTTGAACTTCCAGAAATTTTCTTCGTAAAGCAATTTATTGTTCCCTATGTTTCCAATCTATGAATTGAATTCTAATACGGGCAGAATTTACGAGCTAAAACTTCAGTTGAATTTAGATGAGCTTAAACTAAGAAACTCTGTTGTATCCGAATTTGATTGTCTTTAATGTTAAAGGAAAACTTTTAAAGGCCGATACGAGGTAATTTTCGCTTAAAAGCTATCAACAAAAGGGCTTTTCATTAACCTAAAACTTCTGCCAATTTAAAAATCAAATTCGGATTATCGGCAATCTACCGATTAAGTGGCAGAGTATTCAGAGGTGTACGATGGAGAAAAATTAATAAAGAAAAATGGCTTTTATTATTAAAGAAACAAAAACTTGATTCACTGGATCGTTACTTGATGAAAATCCATTATCAACAATGTAAATAAAATACTTTAAACTGTTTTAGATTTTCACTATTATTCACAACTTGTGACATATGTTTCGCTTGTAGCTTCGTCAGACAAACGGTATTTAAACTAACACTTTGCTAAATGAGCTTGATTTTCATAAAACAAATTCCTAGGTAGACTTTTATGGCTTACGAGAGTCCTAAATAACATCTTAGATTAGATTTTTTAGACTAGACAAAACATCACAACTTACAAACAATCCAACTGACAAATTTCAAAAACAAGTTTTAGGAATAATCGAAAATTGTAAGAGTATTTTCTCAGAAAAAGATAAGTTTTTTTCTTAAAGTCGTGAATCCACAGCCACCCAAACTTTATTCTTTTATTAAACTTCACAAGGAAAATTTATCTATAAGACCGGTAGTCCCACTTGTGACTGCTCCTACTTTTAAACTTTCTAAAAAAATGATAAATATTGTTATAGAAAAGACCAAGTTTGTATCCACATATTCTGTTAGAAATTCTATTGATTTAATTAATAAAATTAAAAATATTAAATTGCCAAATAATTCAATTTTTATATCGTTTGATGTAAAAAATCTTTTCCCAATCCACCATTAGAGACAATTCAAATTATAAAAAATAATCTTATTCTAAACAAAACCAATCCTATCCTGCAAACAGAAATTATAGATGTCTTAAAATAGCCAAGGAAAGACTTATTACGGAAAACCCTTTAAGTCCACTCTTGGCTGAAATATTTATGCATGATTTGGAAGTAAAAATTAAAATAAACACTTTGTTTCAAAAACGTCTTTATTGGTATAGATACGTCTACGATATATTGGTCTGTTTTACTGGCACGACGAGACAGCTTAACGTATTATTAAAAGATTTAAATACCATACACAAAAATATACAATTTACTGTCGAAATAGAAACTAATAACTCTTTAGATTTGAACATAACAAAAGTGAATTTTCAATGTTTCACACACCTACATATACCGATACAACCATCAATAAATGCACCCATTAGCACAAAAACTAGCAGGATTTCATAGCATGATACACAGATTAATTAACATACCTTTAAACGAAAATAAATTTCAAAAATAATTAAACCTAAATAAACAAATAGCAGTTAACAATGGATATGATGCCAAAATAATTGACAATATTTTAAATCAAAAAACTATTAAAAAACACTTTCGGAAATCTACCCTGTACCACCCAAAGAAGGACATAAATTTAAGATACTTACTTATATGAGTAAACCTACAGAAAAGGTGGCTTCTATACTGCGTAAAAAGAATATAAAAATTGCATTTAAAACAAATAAAAACTAGTAAATTTATAAAAAATAACAGAGAAATATAAAAATAAAAAATCCGGAGTTTAAAAATTAAACTGTGGATCATGCCCAAAAATGCACATAGGCCAGACTGGGAGAACTTTTAAAAAGAGATTAACAGAGCATAAAAGAAGCTTTATTAAAAATAAAATAGATTCAACATACGCCGAACATTTGATAAATAATAACCATGCTTTCGATGAAAATTTTGAAAGATTACATACAATAAGCAAAAGTAAAAAATTGTGACTTTTAGAGTCTATGGAAATTAATAAACGTAAAAACACTCAGTATCTCTTAAACGACCATTTAGATATGAATAATTCACTTCTTTTAAACCTCGTTTGTTAGAAGTTTCCGTCCAGATGTTATTTAGGACTCTTGTAGCCCATAAAAGTCTACCTAGAAATATGTTTTATTAAAATCAAGCTCAAATTATTAGTTTAAATACCGTTTGTCTGGCGAAGCTACAGTGTTAGCGAAACATAGGTAACAAATTGTGAATAAAAGTGAAAATTTAAAAAAGTGTTTTATTTACATTGTTAAAGAAACACACATTACATAGAGAACTTGCATTTTGGATTGTGGTAATCAGCGACGTTGCTCTTACAACCACCACATGAAGTTAGAAAAAAAATTTAATATTTAAACACGAAAATATGCTTTATTAGATATAACATCATCAACATCATCATCATCAACTAGCCTAATCGCGTCTACTGCTGGAAGTAGGCATGTCGTAAACTCTCCCACTCCTGCCTATTATGCGTTACTGGTATCCAGTTCACTTTTATGGGCGTCCTCTGCTGCTTAGGAAATGCCTCTCCTCTGGGTCTCCATTCAAGAATTTGTCTAGTCCACTGATAGTCTGCTCTTCTTGCAACATGTCCTATCCAATTCCACTTTAACACTGCTTATTCTCTTCGTAGCATCCATAATTCCTATTCTCATCCTTATTTCTCTAATTGATATTTTATCCCAGAGGGAGATACATAGCAAGGACCTTTCCTAGCTCTCTGGGCGACTTGTACTTTGTTAATGCTTTGTCTCGTTAGCGTTAATATTTCTGGTCCATACGCCGCTGCACTAATTAAATACTTTTCGTTTCAGGCATATGAGAATGTTTAATCTAAAAATGTCTTTTAAATTTCCAAAAGCTGCTAAGTTCATGCCCACTTTTCTATGAATCTCCTTGGTTTGATTGTTTGGACCTATGGTTATCTCGAGGCCTAGGTGCTTGTAAGCTGCTACTTCGTTAATTTTATTTACTTCCACAGGAATATTTCTAGTACCACTAAGCTTGTAATAAACTTGATTTTTATTTTAAACCCTACCTTTCCTGAAGCTTGTTGGACTCTTTCCAGCATCATAGTGGCTTTATCTATTCTATCCAATATGAGAACAATATCGTCCGCAAATCTTAAATGCTGTAGGTTTTCTCCATTTATGTTTACTCACAGGTTTTTCCCAGTTAATTTGTTTAAACATGTACCCGAGCAAGGTTATAAATTACTTTGTGGAAGTAGTGTTGCCTTGGCGAACCCCACTGATTCGAGATGTCGCTGTTTTGTTATTGTTCTTTAGAAGTGGGATGTAACGATGATGGTCAATTCGGCAATTTGCAAGGACACGTAACATCTTTCAGTGATCTATGGTGTCGATTAAAACAAGTTGTCTGTTATATTCCACACATATATAATCAAAAGTTTAATGACTTCTAAGTGGGCGTTTTTTTATACCCAAAACGGAAGCCAGCTTGTTCACAAGGTTGATAGCTATCTAATTTTCCAGTAAGCCTATTCATTATTATTTTTACGAAGAGTTTGTAAATGTGGGATAGCAGACTTACATGTCGGTAGTTTCTCAACACAACAATATCCTTTTTTTGTGTGGCTATAACAATAACTGCATTGTGCCAATGGGAGGGGTTTGTCAACTCAATAGCTAGATCGTCATCTCCTGGAGATCTATTGTTTTTTATTGCTGAAAAAGCTGTTGTTATTTCATCTGCCGATATACTTGGGATGTCTTTATGTTCTTATAGATAAGAACAATTAAACTGGATAATTGGTTTCGAATAATATTTTTTTTAACGTTTCACGAGGCCACCATCACGTTCCGGCATATTGGATTTTTTATTGAAATATTACCAGGCCATCCCGATATGACCCTAAATTTTTTATTAAAATTTGAAGTCCATCTGGTAAGCTATGCCGCGAACAGGCAGGCCGATAGACTAACCGACCGAATTGAGAAAACATGTTTTTCGACATCTAGGGACCCTGAAACGTAAAAACGCGAAAAAATCTGGGAGGGTGATTTTTCATCATTACAAAAGTTTTGACAGCGGAACTTATTCAATAAAGCTTTTACACATAGATCATTTTCTTCATGATCAAACACAACATTGGTTTTACGGAAACTAAACACAGATTCAATTCAGTCAATTTTGTTTCATTTATCCCTAATAAATATTTTCACTAAAAAGTTTCCATTCTCCAGCGCCAAGTAACTCAATTGAATTTAACAGTTAGGACGCTTTGAACACAATAAATTCCATTAAAGTAGACGAACTAATTGTCTTATTGCTTAAAAAGGAGGCGGAAAACTTTGTTGGAAAACCAAAGAATGAGGTTACAAAATTCGATTATACTTTTATACTGTGGTAGAAAAAGAAAGACCACCATAAAATAGAAATTAGGGACCATTGTCATGCAATAGAGAAAAACAAACATACTACGGTAACGAAATTCCTTATTTTTATGATTAAAAATACAAAAACAAACCCTTTCTTCACAGCTAATTTAATTAGAAAACTTTCGATTTTCAAAAAAGTAGGACGCACACAAAATTGGAAAAAAACTGTAATCGCTACAAACAATGCCATCTAACCGATTTGTGAAAAGCTAGGTAGTGTCACTACAAATTAAGGGTTTCAGCAGATATATTGATTTAAATAGTTCTTAAACCAACGGCTCTCTCCGCACTAATTAGGGCTGATATGACAATAAGTTTAGAACCAAAGTGAAAAGTAACTCAGCTTTCCATTTTTTTTGTACTATCTTTGAAATGAATTGTTCAGCCTTGCAACTGCGTACCCTTGCGGTCTATTTAGTGAACTCTCTTAACTGAACAGCCAGAATGTATAAGTAATTGCAACCTTAATGTGCCCACTTCCGGACGGATTATTAGTTTATTTTTCTTCGTATACGCAAATTTGTGAAACATGTAAATATTTAATAAACGCGTTTGGTAAAGAGTTTGCATTTTCCAGTGCCAAATAACTTTAGCATTTCTTAATTAAATTTGACGCTTGAAAACGCCCCGAGCGCAGTTAATTCTATTAAACTCGCTGAAACAATTGCCTTGTAACATATAAATTAGGTGCAAAACTTTGTAACGGGATTGTAGCAACAAAAACAAATATTAACACAAGAAGACTAAACTTAGCGAAAGACCCTATTAGGCGTAAGTTTTGGAGTTTACGTCCTTGAAAAAAATATCGCCTATCAAATATTCAGATACAGGGTTGCTACCCATATTTTTACACATTTTGATATTAAATACACCTGAAACGAAAAAAGCAATCGAGATGCGATTTGAACTGAATAACTTCATTTTAAGAATATCATTTCATTTTAACCACCGGAAATACCGAAAACTTACGAAAATAATTGAGTACCGAAAAATTCCAATATAAAATTCGCGGTTAACGTTATTTTTTTAAAAGTCAGCTATATAAACAAAATCTGTTTGTATCATATCTGAGATATAATGTTTGCAAGAATTTGGTTAATAAAAGTAACTCAGAAAAGCCTTAGAAATATGTTTAATAAAATTCCCCACACTTAAAAGTCAGTTAAAACCTGGTATAGACAATTTTGAAATACAGGATCTTTAAAATGTAAAAAACGAAAAATAAGCGACTAAAATTCACCAAACAAGACAATACAAAATATAGAAAAATATATAAGAATTACTAACCACTATTAAATTTATATTATTAATAAACCAAAAACTAAACTTACAACAAAATACCACTATAACAGTTGAAAGTATTTTCCGCCGATTTCAATACGTTTATCTGGCTTAGTAATAAAACTATTAAATATTCTTCTGGAATTGTTACGGATATTTGCTTTTAATTGATCTGAAGCTTGTGGCACCGAATCATAGCATCGGTTTTTTACATACCACGTTAAGAAAAACTCGGGAAACAGTTAGGTCCGGAAAGAGCAGCCCATAGAATAGGACGTCTTCTTCCAAAGCACTTGTTTTCAAAGACGTTGTTTAGTGATTCTCTCGTAATTAATGCATAGTGGGGTGTCGCTCCTCTTGTTGAAAGTACACTGAATTTATTATATTTCTCTGTAATTGAGGATAAAAAATATTTTCAACATATCGACATATGCACCGGAATGTACAATTGGTTTACCACACCAAACTTTAACCTTTAGCGAATCTCTGACATGTTCATTCTCTGGGATTCTTTTCTGTCCATGTTCTGCAAATATGTTTATTAATTTTTCAATTTATATTTAATGTGGCCCCGTCTAACAATATTGGTTGTTCGGGAAACATTCTTCCCAAAAACCTAAGAAATAGCTAGCGATTTAATCTAATTTCATGTACACCCAGTACATCAAAAAACAATCTAAATAAATTTTTGAATCTGGCTAAATGCTGCTTTTGCTTCATAATTATTAAAATTATTGCTCTGATATTACAGCGAACAAGCGTTAACTTGTCGCATTCCTCAAACTATTAATTTCAATCTCCAAGACAACTTGCCTGTGAATAAAATAATATTTTATATCGCTTCTACCAGCAGGTTCGATTAATTAAAATCACCATGGCTTTGACAGACGGAGAACGCGTACACAAAAACTAGTCTTTTCGCCATTTCATTTAGTTTCATAGATCATCGCTACTCTTGAAAACTAAGAATTCTCTATCAGAAAAATAATCCAGTCGGACAACGGATTTTTTTGTCTTTTTAAAATTCAACTTCATGAAAATTAAATATTAACTTCTATCTTACTCACTCTAATTGACCGAGCATCTTCTCCACTTTCTGTATATTCCACCACCACTACAGTAGAAAACAGCAATTTTTATGTGCCCGACTGCACCGTTGTCAAGTACCTAAACAATAGAGGGGACTATAGGAAATAGGCCCTCTGTCTTTATACAGTGCTTTCTTAGCACATTTAACTATTTCTATACTCTCAAATGCATCCAATAATCTATTATTAGATAAATTTTTAATCAACATAAGATTATTGATTCCTATTTGGTGATCGTTTTCCAAAGCATGTTGGGCAATGCTTGACTTTTCTGTTCTTCCGTATCTTAAATCTGCCATGTGTTCTTTAAAACGAATGTTTACGGGGCGTTTAGTTTGCCAAATATATTTTTTATTTTTAGATTTAGATCGCAGTCATTACAGCTAACTTCATAGTTGCCACTCCTCTCCTTCAAGTCGACTTTGTCTTTAGGATTTCCAAGGAGATTTTTCAAACTGTTCTCCGTTTTGTAGGCTACTCTAAAACAAACGTTTTTAAATACTTTTTCTAGACCTCTCGTATATCCGGGATCATATGGGATTACTATGAACTTATTGGGAGCATCAGGTGCTTAAAGAGTAGTGGCATCTTTTAACATTTTCTTATGCTTATGTCTGTTTACTAATTTATGTATACAATTATCATTATATCCATTACTTTTAGCTATATTTTTAATCCGATTCATTTCATTGTTAAAATGTTCTTAACTTAATGGAAAATTGACTAACCTGTGAGTTAAGAAATGAAATTCTGCCATTTTGTGTTGACGGAAATGAAATGATTGGGATGTTATATACCTATCAGTATTAGTAAATTTCCTATAAATATCAAATTCTAATTTATCGTTATTTCTAATAACTAACGTGTCGAGAAAAGGTAATTGCCCATTGTTCTCCTTTTCGTACGCAAAATGAATGAAAGAATATTTATTGTTTGATGTTTTTAAGAAAGTGTCAAAATTTTCTGTTTTAGTATCAAAAATAGCAAATATATCGTCTACGTATCTATACCACACCCTTTGGAAACACTTGAGTTCTTTTTTGAATCGGGTTTCTAATCTACCCATAAACAAATTTGCAAGGAACGGAGATAAGCAATTGCCCCTCGCAGTTCCCTCAAGTTGTTTATAATATTTATTATTGAACTGAAAAAAAATTTGATTCATACATAATTTTATGAGAAACAAATATTCATCAATAATTTCTTTCTTCAAAGTATTGATTTCAAGTAGTTCCTTTAGGTACTGTAAAGGTAGTGGTATGGGTACACTAGGAAACAATGAGGTTACATCAAAAGATATTAAAATTTCACCTTCTTTTAAGTGAACATTCTTAATTTTATCTAAGAATAACGAGTTAGTAACCTTAAAGTCATCGTACGAGATATTTAATTTGCTGAATTCTTCTACTAACCAGTTTGAAATATTGTACGTTGGTGATCCAACAGCTGAAATAATAGGTCTCATGGACTTCCCAGGTTTATGGATTTTGGGAAAGCAATACAGTTTAGATAACTGTGGGTTACTATGTGTTAGTTTGAATTTTAGTTTATTGGACTTGATGATGATGATGATGATGATAATGCTAACTTAGTTAGCGAAACGCGCGTCTAGAACGCAACAAGTTGTGATGTAGTGTGGTTAGAACTCCTGTATGTTGATCTATCTTCCACCACAGGTTCCAGTGTTAGGACCTAAATTAGACAGGTTTAACTTATTTGTAGCGGTGCGAGGGATGCATTCCTCTTGGACAATGGCTAAAATTCACACCTTCAGTACGAGTTAAGTTTCAGTTTTAGGCACAAGTGAGTGCTTTCTTATCAGGCAGACCAGCGGTTCTGCAACAATTTCTCTTTTTATTCAATATATTTTTTTTCGAGTCCATCAAGGGTGACAGTTCGTACCCGTTTCAATTTAATTTGTACCAAAAAAGGTCAAACCTATTACAATATAACCCGCTTTTACAGTTGTTTTATAGTGAAAGTTTACGTATCAAGCATTAGTAATTTTCAAAAGAAAATTATTTTTTTAATTGTACAAAAGGTACTAGTCATTTGTAGTGTATCATTGGAGCTTAATTGGGCT
The DNA here is from genome assembly GCA_030620095.1 of Kuschelorhynchus macadamiae. Classification (NCBI taxonomy): domain Eukaryota; kingdom Metazoa; phylum Arthropoda; class Insecta; order Coleoptera; family Curculionidae; genus Kuschelorhynchus; species Kuschelorhynchus macadamiae. The sequence goes on from JAUTXW010005371.1 coordinate 1,175,054, forward strand.
AAAATGAAACTGTAGTTTTGGTATTTCCTTTTATGAAGAGAAGTGAAACAACACAGCAGGACAAAGAGTAAGTCATTGCAGATAATAGAGTGTTTTGAGTCAGATCATTACAAACAAATAGTTGTGGAAATGTTACTATAAATATTGATTAATTATTATTAGTTCCCAGTTAATAGAATGTATGACTGACTGATTTAATTTTAAGAACTTTATATATAAAATAAACGTTTCACATTTTAATTGAGAATAATATATGTAAGTTTAGTTTTATTAACAGAGGAGTTTTATTAGATACCACGATTTTTCCCTTTTCGGAAAATAAGGCCGCTTTAACTGAATCGGACAAATAGCAATATCTTTAAAGCATCAAAAACCACCAACTATTTAAGAAAGAACTCATATAAATTACTCATAAATCAAAATTGGTAGCAAAACGCAGAAATAAACAATCTGTACAAAAGTAATATGTCTGGATCATTTTTAAAGGCAAACAATTTTTCCCCTCAGCGAAAAATGTTATTTACAAGGGTAAGCAATATTGAACTCTTGTAAAACATAATTTACAATTTCCAATTTATCTTGTATCAAAATTCCAAGTACGATTTAAAAAATACATATAACACTAACTCACGTTTAGAAATACTTCTTACATCGTAAATGCGAACAATGTAAACATCAATATTCAACTCAATGTAATATTGAACGTCATTTCTATGTGACCTATATTTTTATGTAGTAAGTAACATTTTCATTTCATTCCAATAATTAATTTATATATTAAGAACACAAAGCGATTTTCTCCCGTTTCACCACAGCTACTTTCTAATTGGTTTCTTTTTACTTGCTAGGTAAAAGGGAAGTATTAGTCGTGAAAAAATCACCTATAAAGATTTTTTTCAGATCTCTACGGTTCAAGGATCCTAGGTGCCAAAAAAACATGTTTTCCCGATTCCGTTGGTCTGTCTGTTTGCCTGTTCGCGGCGTAGCTAAAAAACTACTTACCCGATTGACTTAAAATTTTACTCGAAAATTAGGTCACATGAGGATAACATTTTTATATAGTGAAAAAAATCACTCTCTCAGGTTTTATATATCTTTACTTTTAGCGTTCCTAGATGCCAAAAAGGGTTTTCTCAATTCAATTACGGGTCATAAGGCGACGACCAGGCAATTTTTTGGTAAAAATCCAATATGGCGGTTTAGTGAAATTTTAAAGAAATTATCACTAAAAAACTAATTATCACTTATAATATCCCTAGTGCTTGAATTATTACCGAAAAATTTTTTGGAGGTCACGAATTTTTTTCGAAATTATCCCGAATCGATTCCGTCTGATTCCATTGTGTTGCGGTTTGTACATAAAGAGTATTTTGCGAGTATTTCGTTTTGTTCGGGGTGTTTTTGATTAGGTTATGGCTAGCAAAGGTTTTTTCAAGGCATTCTCAAACAATTTACCCTCAATGGATGTTGATTGTGATGGATTACATCAAGAATAACGAATTTTTTAATTCAGCAGAAATCAGAGGTGCGAAAGCAACAATGTAAGTATTTATATGTGAAATAATAAATATCTGTTTACAATATTCGAGGTTTAGGCCAACGTCAGCATTGTTATGAATAAAATATGAACAAAGCCGAATCTATATCATGTTGGTTGGGAAAATATTTGAGGTTATAATCGTTAGCACCCTATTTTCGTAATAATAAGGTTATTTATTTATTTTATTATTTTCCCACCCATCAGTTTAAAAAATACACAATTTTCCATGTCTTCTTCGAACTAAATAAAAAAAATATAATTGTATGCATGTATTTGTTAATCATAACCTTATTTCGAACTTACATTAAAATGGTCTTCACAACAGAAAAATTCGCTTTTTGATTTGGACATGTCACGTCTTGCTGATGTAAACCAGCGTTTCTTACGATTATAATCCGTTCGAGGCACACGAATAAAAATTTTGTTTGGTGTATTTACAGATGTGTTCGTGCAACGGGGCACAAAATAGCATTTATTCTGTGATCCATACATATTTAGTCATTTAGTAAAAACATGCGAATGCTTCTACTATAACTCTCACTTCAAAATGTTTGCTTATAGCCGCGTAAATACCAATGTAATAATACTTAAACTCCTTTAAAAGGCGACAATATCCTAAAAACGAGAATGACGATATAATGTTTATATGCGGTGTGACGTCAGACGGCTATAATCTTGGGAAAATCCGTTTATAGGCGCCAATTTCTGGTATTTGAATTTTAAACGGCTGTTTTTACTTGACATATTCTTTTTCATATTTTTGGAATTTATTGTAAGATTTATAAGCATATAAGTTTTCATTTTATCGATTATCTAAAAAATGTGTATATACCCAATTGCTAACATTTTGGTACAAATCTAAGATATTAAAACAAAATGGCGGCCTAATAAAATGTTTAAAAAATTAGCCTCCAATTTACTTATTAAATCAATTTCAAATTTTGTTCAATAGTATATGAAATTTATTTTAAATTATGCCCAAAAATCAACTGTGGCATAGATAGAAACTGGTAAAATATTGATACGACTCCAATATGGTGGAAGAAATTGGCACCTAATAAAAATATTTGAAAAGACGGTATATATGTGTTACTAAATGGCTAATAAAAAAAATTGATAACGAGGGAAGTTCTGGGTAAAGGAAATTTACCGATTTTTTAATTAAAGCTCGCTGACCATAAAAATGTTATAACTACTTTTTATTTTTTTTTTATAATTTAGACATGTTAAAACAAAGAACTATTTAAGACACTACCACGCTGCCAGAACTGCCGCCTATGTGAAATAATATATCGTACGAGGTAAAAATTTTCCATATTTGTTTAAAATGTCTCATCACAAGTTCGTTTTTTTAATAATAGTGGCATTTTTAAAAGTAATTTTACTGGTTCTATCCTTAAAAAGACCTGAATATTCATTTGTGCTTAACGTATGTAAAAGGTAAATCGGTAAATAACCACCGGCTTGTACAAATTGCCCGATAATATTTATCAGGTATAGCAATCAGCGATAAAAAGGGTCAGTGCACAATCATTACAGTCAGATTTTTCACAGATCAAAGCAGATGCGAGCGTGCGCACAGGCAACCTTCTTTTACCAACTGTTTAATAGAAGTTAGCATTTGAAATAATCCAGTAGGGAATCGGCGTTATTTTGCGATATTCCCTATTTCTCAGATTTGCTTTTCAGGTGTTTTATTATTTCATTTATATATATAGTGTATATCTCTTGACCTTTTTTTTTTAAATATTTTTTTTTGATTCACCTCGAAAATTATTAACACCTGTGTTTAGACTTTTATCAGGTAAGGAACCACTATGATGTCTCTAATGTATACCGTTAATTTTTTCTCATTTTCTAGATTTTTATAGCGTTTAAATACTTAATTTAAAGATTCTTTCTACAGTAAATACAAGTGCTGATCAACATAAACTAAAAATATTCTAGTATTTTCTGCAAATTGTAATTTATGGTAGCAGGCATTTTAAATATGAAGTTTTTTTTATACTTACAATAAAATGTTTTTTCAGACATTTTAAAAATCCGCCATTTTATTCTACCATATTGGATTCGCACCATTATATTACCAGTTTCTACCTATATCACGTTTAATCTTTGGGCATACTTTAAAATAACAAATTGAATAAGTATTTTTCAACACTGATATTTAAAAAAAATCTTATTGCAATCGCGAATTGCTGATTTTTTTAAAACATTTATTTGACCGCCCTTTTGTTTGGCTTTTTTTTACCAGTTCATCTCTATATGACACTTAATTCTTGCGCAAATTTGAAATTAATCGAAAGATTTCATCATGCCGCGATTTTCTTTTGCAATCATGGATTAATACCAAAATTTACATTTTTACATAAGTCATACTTGATTTTTGTGCAAAATTTTACATTACAGCTTAAGATATTAATAAATATATAAAATATTACATTTTTCAAAACAGAATATTTTATACAGATGGTGAATTATTACGCTCCTCACTTGTATAAACTTTTATTATAATTTTTAAAACTTTCGGCACAAAATTATGAATTAATACATTTTGAAGAAAAAAACCGTTCATTTTGCATCATATTATTTTTAACGTTGATACAAATGCGTGAATTTCCCTTCACATTAAGACCAATAATTTAATATTGTCTGCAAAGTGCAAGCCATTTAATTATTTCACAAAATATTTTAAAGTACGGCTTTGATCAATATTTTTTCTCGATTAGCAAGCACAATATCATCATTGCGCTTGCTTTTCATTTTAGGCTCGTACATTTGCCACAATGACGTTTATTCTTTGAGGATGTAATCTATGGCAATAACCCTTAAGATGAGTAATATGGCAACGCTTTACTGTACCGCATTTGTAACCCTAACTACTATAAACATTCTCGTTGAAATACGAGAGGTTTCATTTATATCATTTGTTGTTTGGATTTGGGTTCAATTGTTTGCCTCAGCAAGGTATTTGAAGATGTACCCTGAACAACTGCCGCCTCATAAAACCCGATTCAGAAAAATTATAGTTAATTTAATTAACCATCGGACCTTCGAACAACCTAGAAGCAAATACAATATTGACAATGAAAATCGCGACAGAAACTTTTTACAAGCTATCAACTAAACCCGAGTACATCAGTAAGAATTGCAGAATAGAAAATTTATGCCAAAATCAACGGTACAGAGCATAAAAAAGGACTTAAGGAAACTGATTTTCCAAGACGACTACGCTTATGTGTGCGGTATAATAGGAACTGTAATGAAAATCCCGATTTTGTAAATCAAGTCTAGTGGTCTATTCAAGTCAGGAATTTCTTAAGAGAGCAGTTTGACGAAAGAATTATTTCCTTAAATGGTTCAAAATCTTAGCCTCCTAGATCCTCTGACCACTCGCTCTTGGATTTCTACCTCTGAGGTCACATGAAGAATGAAGTCTATGAATTTGATCCCCTTGCGATCATAGAAGAGTTTTGGACACATTTACAAATATTAATGGAAATACACTTGCCAGCATTATACGAAAAACAGTCACCAATTGTCAAAAGTGTTTCGATGCAAGTGGATGTCATTTTGCAAATCGGTAAATTAATGTAACCCAGGTTCGAAGTAGTTAAGGACTTATTTAGATTTTTTTAATCGTTATTTTCGTTCATGTTGTATTGAAAATTCAATGCGTTTAATACATTACTTATTAATGTAATCTTGTGACAAATAAATCATGGCCTCCTTAGAAAAAATTGAGACCTAACTATAGGAAGTGGGATATTTTGATGACACTCAAATTTTTTATGCACTTGTGAGACATCACTAGTCCTGAAATTTTACGCTCTTTCCAAAAATCGAAAATATTTTTTTTTTGAACTTTTCACTAGGCTGCCATTTTGTTTTGCCATACTGGATTTTTACCAAAATATTACTAATATGAAATTTTTGATCAAAATTTGAAACCAATCTGGTAGGTAGTGTTTTAGCGACGCCGCGAACAGACACACCGACAGAATTAAGAAAACATATTTTAAGTAAGGATCTGAAAAAAACCTCGGAGAGTGATTTTTCATGACAATACTTTTACGAGAGAAGTAAAAAACAAAACTTTGAATGAAATTTGGCAAGCTTACTCAATTTCAATTTTTTTTTAATGCCTCGAAGATAGATACAAATGTAGAACTGTGTGAATTTTATCGCTGTTTATTGGAATGTATCATACAACGATTTCTGTTAAATATTAACTATGAAGTAATGTTTTACAAATATGGTAAAAAAATGCATTTACTACCATAGTATTGCCGTTAATAAATAAAAAAATAAATGAAACCTTATTCTTATTAAAACAATTGAATTTCTGGTTTCAAGCAGAAATAACGAACCCATTACCTTTGCATTTACTTTGTATTCATGTGACAAAATAAACGTACGAGTAATGTGATATAAAAAGTCAATATCTGTCCCTTAAAAAGGGCTCTTTCGATAACCTAAGAGAGGGAGCGAGCGTAAATAAAAGACTTGTCAATGGATCCAACTTGTCTTGGATCATTTTCCTTCCATATCATATTGCCTAATCGAAAAGGGCCTTGTTTTTTTATGTGAACTTTGAGATGCACTTTTGAGATTTGCCTTCGTGAAATTTAAATAAATTAAAATATATTTTTTTTTATTTGAGATGAATAGAAACAAACACTGATATAGGCTACGTAAATAAGTTTTACTCTCTTATAAGAAAAAATCGGTAAATTTCCTTTACCCGGAACTTCCCCCGTTATGAATCTTTTCTTTTATTAGAAATCGTCAACTGTGACCCAATTTACTTCAATACATAGTCATTTAGTAATATATGTAAACTGTATTTTCAAACATTTTTATTGGCTGCTATTTTGTTGCATCGTAATGGATTTCTACCAATATTTTACCAGTTTTTACCTATGCCACAAGTCTGCGAAATTGAAAGTCACCTCTTTTCGTTGATTTTTTACTTGGCCGCCATTTTATTCCGCCATCTTAAGTTTGTACCACCACTTTACTAGTTTATCTCTGTATCATACATGACGCTTGCACAAAATTTGAAATGTATCTAATTATTTTTATAATTTTTTTTTAGGCCGCCATTCTGTTTTGCTACCTTATATTCATACCAAAATATCACCAGTTCATTTGTATCTAACACTTATTGTTTGTGCAAAATTTGAGATAAATTGGAAAATTAGTTTTTTAACATTTCACTAGGTCGCAATCTTGTTCCGGCATACTGGATTTTTACAGAAAATATTATCAGGTCATTCCTAAATTACCCTTAATTTTTGACTAAAATTCAATCTGACAAGTAGTTTTTAAGCTATAACTCGAACTGACAGGTAGACAGACAAACCGACAGACGGACCCACGGAATGGATAAAATATATTTTTTGCGATTTAGGGACGCTAAAATGTGGAGATATGTAAAATCTGAGAGGGTGATTTTTTTCATGACTACAAACATTTTATTTGGCCGCCAATTTGTTCCGCCATCTTGAATTAGTACCTCAATTTTACTAGTCTCTCTATCCCAGTAGTCAGTTCTTAAGTAGTTTCACATTGACTTTTTAAGTACTTTGTTAAGCCGTTATTTTGTTCTGCCATCTTTGATCCTTACAAAAATTTTACCAGTTGATTCATACATAATACTTGATATTTGTTTAAAATTTGAAATAAATTGGAATTTTTAGTAATAATTGTTTTACCATTTTTGTTTTGTCACACTGGATTTTTACCAAAATGTTACCAGGTCATCTCTATATGACCCTTAATTATTGTCCAAAATTTCAGTCACTCGGGTCATTGGTTTTTAGCTTTGGCGCGAACAGACAGACCGACGGAATTGACAAAAACATGTTTCTCCTTTTTAATATGAATGTAAAAATATTGTAATGCTAATGGCAAAATGGTATGATAAAAAGGTAAGCTGGTAAGATGTTGCTACAAAACATGACAGAAAGCTTGAACGATACATATATCTATAAACAAAAACTAAAAATTATTAAAAACAACAAAAAAGAACCAAAGTATTACAACGGGATTTTCGTAATTATAATTTTTTTTGTTATTTTAACTTTAGTCTATGTTTACTGTATTTATAAAGTTACAAGTAAATATACTATATCATCTCACCGAAAGGCATTTGGCAATTGTATCTAAAAGTGTGGTACCTGAAAAGAAAAATTTCTATTAATAATTATATATTTAATATAAAAATGTTTTAACAACCAACAGATTTGTTAAGTTGCTACCCTGATTTTATTTCCGAATTTTAGGGCTATATTTATATCTGTTACACAATCAAATTTTAAAAACAGAAAGCAAAACAGCGTTGCTAAAAAACTTGTTTTGTGACAAAAGCAATGTTATTTATCTTCTAAGCTCGTCAATTTAAATAATCCTGAACAGACTAATCCAGGCGAAACTTTTTAAACGTAGTAGAGAAAGTTGCCCAATTTAATTGCAAAAATACAACGGAAAAAGTTTTATGACAAAAGGACGTAGCACAAATTAAACGTAAATTAAGTTCCATTGGAAGTTTTTTTGATATCGTTCCGGATTGACCGGTACACAAGCGCGTAGCTTTTGAATGCACTCCTATTATTCAGAACACAACTTACAGGTATTAAAGGTAAACACTGGTTATAATTTACAATCGTAACTAAGATATTTTTAAATGGCTCTCACACTCAGGGTCGAAAACTTGGTGTGGGGCGTGTCATTTCAGAAAACCGTGTTTTTTGACCTTTCGGCGGGCATATCTCGGACACTATTAGAGATAGGACATTGAACTTGATACGTTTTTTGGAGGAGATGTGGATCTCGATATTTGGTTGTAACATTTTTCTATACCCCCTTTGATATCGAAGATATGGTACCGCAAAAAAAGTCACCTTCGATGTAACACGGTTGTAGTCGAAATTTAAATTTTTTCTGACGAAACTTTCTTGAATGATGGTTCTTCCGGTCTTACAGAAACTATTGTTTTTGGTTGGGTTTCAATTTCGTTTGACGATTTTATGATTTTTTTCTTTTGGCGATTCTTTTTTTTTTGGTTTTGGTGCAGTTACATCTCAAAGTGGGTGAGTCCTATCGAAATTTTCCAACAGATGTTTTTCATAAGAACTATCTACGAGAACAAAAGAGTCTAAATGTATTTCTGTCGGAAAAATGGCGAGAAAATAGAAATAACATTTTTGAAAAATTATAAAAAATTAATTTTTTAGTCACTTTTTCTTTTTTATAAAAAAAAGTAGGCATCTGGCCCGAAAACTAATTAGGGCACCAGAAAGTGCTTACAAAGCTACACAAAATGGGTTATTTAGGAAGGGTCCTGGATTATATACAGAGGGCGCACTAACGAAATGAGATTTGGACCAAAGTTCCCAAGAATGGGTACATTTTTAACATTAACCTGTATTACAAGGTAACTAATATATCTAAGCCCATAGGGTATTATTTTTATTCTAAATAAAATATTTTTAGGTAGGCCGTGACCAAATTTCGAGTTTATAACTTTAAATTAGTGCAATTTTTTAAAGTTGATAATTTAAATTCCAACTTTAACCTCATTTTGTTCCTTACTGCGAATATTAATCGAAATTATTCCTGCGGATGGAGTATTTATTTAGCTACAAAAAAAGCTCTAATAAATTTCCTTCTAACTACTCTGCAAGTGAGTGAAGATTTGATTTAACGAAAAAAGCGCACATATAGGTATCCTTGGCCTAGGATGATAATAAATTTGACATGTCAGTTGTGATACATGTCACGGCAGAGTTTTGGTTTGTTTAAACAAATATTTATCTGATATTTTTTATCGCTTCGCTTTATGTTTGTGCATTTACGCGTTAAAGAAATTTTTGAGAAAAACTGATTTTTTTTTTCAAATAAAAAAGTTGGAGTTTGGTCGGAAAACTGGTGACGGCGCCGTAAAGTACTCAGAAAGATACACAAAATGGATGGTTTAGGAAGGGTATTGGAAAATATACTGGGGTTGCAATTACAAGGTTAAGTTTGCAAAAAAAACTGTTCTTTTTTCTTAACTTTTGAACTGCTTAAATTTTTTAAATACGGTTTTCAAAATTCGATGTAACTTTTAGAGGAGTAATTTATTTTGAAAAAATATATAAACAGCTTTAAAAAAAAATTGTTTTTTTCCTGTAGCTTTTGAACTACTTAATTTTTTTATATACGGTTTTCACAATTCCATGTAACTTTTAGGCGCGTCATTTATTAGAATTTTTTTTTACATCTTTCAATTCATTTTCAAATGCAGTAGGTACGTTTTATTGAGGAAATAAGAAAAAATTGACATGCCAAAAAAAATTTGTTTCTTCACTACTTCTGAACTGCTTAAAATTTTTAGATACAGGTTCCACAATTTGTTGTAACTTTTAATGTCGTAATTTATTTTATAAAAATATTTTTGCAGCTGTCCAAAAAAACGTCTAGTATTCTTTTAACTAGCTAATTTTTTCTTAAAATGAGATTTTTACAGATAAATGTAAAACATATATATCCGTAACCGGATGTATCGGACTAGCGGACGTATGTTAATCAAAAATAGCCGTCAAGGTTATGATAATAGTAAAATAGGGTCGAAAATAAAAGTGTAGGACTAGACACCTGAGGTCAGGCACACGACGAATACACGCACCCAGAATCCATAGGGACAACCTCACATATCACACACTTCAAAATTTCAAGCTAATCCTAAACTGAATCTAGCTATTCTTCAGTTCGGTTTTTCTAACAGTCTGTTGAATATTACAGCTTTTGTTTCTGTCGAAATGAACTTCTATTGGGGGTGACTATTGAACTCATTAATGGGGGAAGTGGGGGAGGGCAGTGTTGCTAATCAGGGTCGAATTAGGAAGTAATGCTTCGCGACGCACTTATATAGCCTTTAGAAAAGAGTGGAATGATCTAGAAAATTCTAGTATAATTTAAATACTATAGAGTAAAAAGAATTAAGCCTAACAGAACATTCAAGAAGGATCTTTGACACTATTATAATCCTTACATGGATAAACACTAAGGTAAGTCTAGTTTGTTAAAATAACAAATAATAAATAAATTCACCTAAAAGTTTACAAGTCTTTAACTAAGACTAAATTCGCAACAATATTTTAGTATGTTGTTGAGGTCCAGTGTTTCGTTGGTGCTTGTTAGTGCTTTATTTGGTTTTGTTTGTAGGCGATCTGACTCTGTTTTACAGATACTACAACGGATTTTGTTGTAATTTCTCTGACTTTATTTAAAGCAACCACAGTATTTGTATTTAGGCATTCTGCTCGTTAATAAAAAAGAGTATGCTTCTAATATCTAAAAAATGCCGGAAAATAGCAAACAGGCGCAGGAAATAAAACAAAGAGCGATTTCTGGACCATACAATATCAAATAAGAATGCCCTTATTCATGCAGTACAAGGTAACATTTTTTAAAATAATAATAAAAGTGTTTCAATAACAAATAGGCTACGTCTTTATAAGGTACACTGTATATCTCATGAAATTGTAAATAGGAATACGTTTATTTATATATAAATAAAATTGCAAAGTAACTCTACTTTAACTGTATTAGAGTTATGCTTGAGGGCTCTTTTTTAGGTTATCCTTGAATATTCCACAATCGTGTGGAACCACTGAATAATAAACACTTATTCGAGAGGTGTTCAGAAAAATTGTTAATCTTTCAAACTTGCGACAATTCTGGCTTTATCAAGATAACTTTATAGGCATTTTATAATTTGCGCACTCAGTCTTCTATAAAAAAAATAAAAGAATTTTGTGTGCAGTAGAACTGGAAATCTAACATCTCCAGTACCAATATCGTGTTCGCAACAACGTTATACATTGCACCATCAATTTTAGGGTTAATAGGAAAAACTCGGGCTCTGGAGGTATTTTCTTGAACCGACACTTTTACTGTAGACTGTTTAACAATGCTATGCATCTCAATTTAAAATAAATCTTGATTTAATTTTTCAGAAATGGACGACAATCTAGAAGTCTTGTAAGCAACAGCTGCTCTTAAATATATTAACAGCTCTTACCTTATCTTTCGTATACATGGAAGGGATTTTAAATAGAATGCTGGTTATAGGGGAGATTTCTTTAAAATACAAAAATACTTTTTCAAAGATTTTTTATGGATGGAAAAATCGGAGCCTCAAAGGGGCGCAGCCTTATACAACTTCTTTTTCCAAATTGGAAAACACAACTTGTGGCACCTTTTTGGTAAGCTTATTAAAAAGGAATTTGCCGCAAATTTTTTTGACATTCGTCAAACCATGTGTCGGAAATGTAATAAAAATTATTTTCAACTATTTAATGAACAATCATATTAATAATGAGATTGGAACTGTAATGTCACCTGTTTTGCGCAACATTTATTGAAAATGTGCCCCATTGACCTCTTGGCACAGACCCAAGCGATGGTAGAACTCATTCCTTGCTCTTCACAAAATTTCTGGCGTGCTTATACGTATCTCTGCCCGAATCCTTGCCTTCAAATCTTCTAAATTTGAAGTCATTTGTTTTTGAGATCTGCCAAACCATGTGTCAGGAATTTAAAAAAAAATAAATTTTTTAATAGCGCCAGTGGCGTTGTGTGTAAAGTAGTTTTAAAATATTTAACGCTTTGATTTAAAATTTTTAAAAATGTATTTAACTGAGTTGATAAAAATTGAAATAGTAATGATGGTCGGGTAGGAAAAAGAAAACAAAGTCAAGAAGTTGTTGTATTGTTTCATAAAAGTCATCCCGATTTGCCACCTCTATCGCGAAATACAGTCAGCAAAATTGAAAAGCAAGTTAAAGAACTGGGTTACGTAAGACATGTTCCTCAAAGAAAACTCCCAAGAGCATCAGATGAAACTAAATTGGATATCCTATTGGGTTATAAAGAATTATTACAATTATACCAGCAAGGCAATTATCTCATGACCACAATATTGATCATAAAACAGTGTTAAAGATCACAAAATGTACTGGCATAAAACATACAAAACGCAGCCAGTACAAGAGTTATTGGAGGATGACTTAAATAGAAGGGTAGAATTAAGTTATGATGGTCGCGTTGGACCGACAAATTGAATTAGATTGGATACTTTTTTTTGAGGAAGCAACATTACTTTAGAGAGGCAAGTGAGTTTGAAAGTCAGTCAAAAATGTATTTGTGTTTTAAAGGGAATTAACCCTTATTCTAGACAATCACTGGGCAAAATATGAACCTCTAAACCTATTATTAATTAATTTCAATTTTAGGTTAATCGTAAAAATGACATGTTTGGGCTGGAATAATAGGCGATAGAATAATTATTTTTTGAAGAAAATTTAAAGAGACACCTGTATTTAATTTTTCATTCAAACATTTTTAATGCCACAACTCCAAATAATATTCCCTAATAATGGAAATCTAAATCAAACGAATTTTTTTCAGCAAAGAAATGTAAGAAAATTCTTGAATGTTACATTTCCAAATACGTGGATAGGACGGCGAGGACTTATAGAGAGGCCGCCTAGATCCCCAGATATTACACCCTTAGATTTTTTATGGGGCGATTTAAAAATAAGGATCTATGTCACCAAACCTGGAAATCTGAAAGATTTGAAGGCAAGGATTCGGGCAAACATACGTTTAATCCCGCCAGAAGTTTTGGAAAGAGTAAGGGAAGAGTTCTACCATCGGTTGGGTCTGTGGCAACCTGTTACTGGGGCACATTTTCAACATTTGTTACGCTAAAAAGGTGACATTACAGTTTCAAAAATTCCGTTAATGTACTTGTTCATTAAGTAGTTAAACATTAGTTTTTATTATATTTCTGACATGGCTTGACAGATGTCAAAAAATTAATGGCAAGTTCCTTTTTCAATAAGCTTTCCAAAAAGGTTAAACAGATACCATATCTTCTAATTTAAAAAAAGGGTCGGTTAGTGCTGCGCCCTCTCTTTATTGCCCCAATTTTTAACATGTCAAAAACGAAACCCATAAAAATCTTTAAGGTCGTATTTTTGGATTTTAGAGAAATCTTATTTACAGATCAGCTAAAAGAAACGTTCCATTTAATATTCCCACTCTGTATAGTTTATTTCTTCGGTATTTAGAATATATTGCAATATTTTATTTAGATAAATAAAATGTTACTAATTTTTTTGACAGAGAATACGATTAATAAAAAATTAAACTTATATGGAAAGGATGAAATATCCGTTAATAACGGTCACATCCTTGGGTCAATATTATGTATAAAATAATAAACTATAACAGTTACTAAGGCTGCAGTATTCTGCTGTGCATGTTATTTATGGAAAGCATTATATAGATTAGTGTGCATAGACCGAATCAGAACACTTGTAAAGTTTGAACCACCCAACTTATGCGAGATGTAATAAATGGTCTTCTCAAAGCTAAGTAATGGGAGTGGACGCCAGAAGACACAATATTATGTTTATTATAGGTTCGAGTACGATGTATAAGAGTACAAGAAATAAGAGCTTCAAAACTTAAAAACTACTGACTAAATCCCCGCAATGTATAATATGATAAATATAACGGTAGATATATTGCAAAATAAATTGAGAAGTTTCCCTAATGCTGCAGGATATAATAATGGGTTATTAAAATATAAAAAGACGGCGTTTTCTTAAAAAATACATTGATTATTACCATAGGAGTGTAAAAGCATTAAATATTTGATAACGTATGAAATATATTTTAAACTATCTGGCCCGACAGGCTTTGTTCTTTAGATAAGTTTTCAATGGAATTATAAGAATATGAGGCGCATTCACCACATCGTCCAGAAATGTTATTGCAGAAAAACATATTGGTTTTATAGAAAAAATACGCCATAAAACAATACTAAAAACAGCGCTAGAAGATCTTGATAACCAGACGATCATTTAAAAAAAAACATGTAAATGCGCGCAGCTTTTACAATAAGATGTACTATTATTATTACGGCAAATCACTTAAAACACACTCCAAAAATCAAAAGTTGCAAACAATAAAATTTTTGTATAAATCCATTATGGCGAAACAAACTGGCTGCCTAATGAAATGCTTAAAAATTCAATATCAAAAAACTACTTATCCATATGACTTAAAATTTTGCACAAAACTTATGTGTTAAACAGAGACAGGCTAGTAAATTTTTGTGCGAATCCTACATGGTTATATTTACTAACAGATGTCTGTTTGTAAAGTTATAGTGGAATGTCCCTGAAGTTGATGTCAAGAAAACACAAGAGCCAGCCCGCATAAGAAACTGCAATATTCAATCAACCAAAGTAGCCCCAATGTCTGCTGCCAAACTTAAATTCGGTAATCGATAGCTCTAATAGGCAGAAACTTTCCCGGTTTGCTAATAACCCTAATCGATCTTTCGTCTTTCAACTTTTAAAGTAAAATAAATGAGTTTCTGAGCCACTAATTTTCTAGCGCCTTTCTTGGTTTTCAAGTTTTAACACCCGCAGACATACATGATTAAACATTGATCTACTCTAACGTACAGTGTGGTCATTTTATCTTGTCCACATTACAACTATATATAAAAAAAGATGTTTATCTCCAGCTTTGACAGCAACTCCTACATGACCAATTTGTTCGTTTTTAAATTTAAAACTTTTAATTTTCACTTAAAAAAATTAACTAAATCTGTTGTATTAGTCTGTAAAATAACAATAACAAGTAAATTATAATAAAAAGTATTAGTTCTGATAAATAAGTACAAAACAAACCCATATAACATTATACGTCGGTATAGCGCTGCCCTAGGAGACATATTACCTAATTTTAATATTAATATTACTTACAAACGAGCATATATATATTTTATTTTTTTTATATCTTCTACCGATCGAAGGTTGGCGATCATTCTGGCTATTTGTTTCTTGGAGACAGCTGCACGAAGAAGAGATCTAGTACTTTTGCCGTACCATTCCCTCGGGTTTTTAAGCCACGATGTGCGTCTTTTCTATCTTTTCCCTATAGTAAGCTGCAGTAAACTGTATTTTTCCCCTCGCATTACGTGATGAAGGTATTCCAGTTTCCGTCTTTTTATACTGAACAGGACTTCAGTTGTTGTGTTGAGACAGCGTAAGAAAAAAGAAAAATATAGCACTTTACCAAACGTAACCTTACACTTAGACTGAGTTGTCGGCATGTTAGCAATTTTTTCAATCTAACAAAGGCGGCTGGTCCTTTTTCCCTGTCGAACACCCCTTAGAATTGCCACTTTTTCTGTTAGGATGCCTCCTATTTGAACAGAAGCGCTCTGATTCCAATATAGATTGACTATAATTCTTGTGCCTCGTTGATCCAAACCTACACTCTGCAATATCTCCATCAGTTTTCTATGTTGGACTTTATCAAAAGCCTTCTCATAATCTATGAAGCACATATACACCAGCTTATTCATGTCCAGACAACGCTGGGTCAGGACTTGCATACTAAAAATAGCATCTCTTGTTCCAAGGCCATACCTAAACCCGAACTGGGTGTCAGAAAGGGTTCTTCGCATTTCTTATAAATTCTATCATGAATGACCTTGAGGAACAGCTTTAGTATATAGCTCATTACACTTATAGTGCGGTATTCTGCACGTTTTGCGTAGGGCTTTTTTGGCAGAACAATGAATGTCGATCCTAAGCAATCCTTTGGAATTCCTCCAGAATTATAGATATTATTAGACAACTCTGTCAGAAGTCTGGCACTATCTTCTTCAGCCAATTTGAGGATATCTAAATAAATTTGGTCTGGTCCTGCAGCCTTGCCGATCTTCGCCTGTCTTATGGTGTGTAATACCTAATCACTCAAGATTGGTGGATCTGTATCTGCGGCTTGAAATGCATGCTGGTCCAATCTGTCATCATTGAAAAGATCCCGGACATACGTTTTCCATGTAGTCAGAATCGCTTTTATGTCTGTTATGGACTCGACCATTTTCACTACATAGTATTCCATTGTGCCGTTTTTATTTGTTCCCATAGTCTCTTTGATCTTTTTATGGATAAGTAATGTTTTTTCTGTAGATCCTCAATTTCCTGACATTCATCATTAAGCCATTTTCCTTTTGCCTCTTTGATTTTTCGGCATATCTCACGATGGAGTGTTTTGTACATGTTTTCATTTACTGATTTGTGTCTTTTGCGTTGTTCCATAGGATCCAAAATTTCGTCTGTCATCCATTTATGTTTTTTCTGTCTGTTCTTGGTATTGGAGATGTATTGATCACCCACTTCTGTTATCGCATTCTTCACAGTTGTCCATGCGGTGTTAATGTTTTCTGGAAGGTTATGTATGTGTATGTTATTCAGATTTTTCTTTAGATGGTCTTGTCTTTGAAGTCCTGTCGTAGGTTCTCTGATTTTCGATGTCTCATATTGTTTTATTCGTTTGCTTTGGGTTTTCCTCGCTTTCCTCGAGAATTTCGTCGAATCCAGCTTTGAGGAAGATTCGACTTTTTTCCATGCAGCAACAATCCAAATCAAGGCACTTACAACACTTATGGATTTCTCCAATTGTTCGGTAAATTCAGAATACTCCAGGGATGACAAAAGTCGCTTGATTAAAAACTTTCTGTAGTGGTTTTTAAAATTTTGAATCACGGCCTGATCCAATGGCTGGCAATGTAATGTCGTATTTGGCGATAAAAACATTATTTTAACATTTTTTAACTCCAGTTTTGGGTGAGATGCAGCATCATCCAAAAATAAAAGTACATTTCGGTTTTGCCTTTGCATTTTTCTGTCAAATTTCATCCACCAATCCGACATTATATCCCTTGTCATCCATGCTTTCTTGTTACAGTACCAAGTTCAAGTGGCAATTTTTCCACGCTTGATCCTTTAAAACAACGTGGTTTTTTACTTTTTCCAATCACCAGTGCATTCTCTTCATTTATAGCGGAGCAAAGTAAAATAGTAAGTCCCTTCTGGGACGCTTTAACGCCAGCACATGTTTCGTTTTATTTGGCAAGGCGCGGAAAGAGTCCCGTTCCATCGGCGTTATAAATTTCTCTCTGTGCGTAGTTTTTTATAATAGCACATAATTTCCTCCGCCAATCAGTTACCTGAATCAAGTCTACAGCCGCTGCTTCGCCACAGATGGATTTGAAAGAGATATTATAACGTTGACGGAACTTCTCCAACCATCCATTTGATTCTTTAAAACCATCAACTTCTAGATTCTTCGCAATTTTTTGTGCTTTTTCCTTTATTGTTGTATCGGATATTGGAATGTTTTTAGAGCGTACTTTACAAAACCAGTCGTAGACAATTTGGTCTATGGCAGCACCTTAGTTTTCGCAAATTTCTTTTTCTCTTTCATGTTCCCGGTCTCGGCGAATCGCTTGTTAAGATCGCTCTTGTTTCTCAAAATATCACTAATTTGAGATTTTCCTACACAGAATTTTTCGGCTAATACTCTAACACTAAGTTTGTTTATTTTGTCCAATGTATATACCGTTGCAATCATTACAGGGAATTTCATAAACTATATGAGGCCTTTCTTCATTTCTTGTATTTTTAATTTTAGTTTACTATAATTATTATTTAATAGGTTATAACCGTGATGTTTGATGTTTTTTTACACATTTTGTAAATTTTCAGATATTTTAGGTACATATGGAGGTGTATTCTGTGTTTTTTGTTATTATAACTTAAATTTTTATTCAATCTGTGGCTTGTGTTGTAAAATCTATAGATTATCTTATTAATAATTTTTGTCTGAATGGTTGTTGATTTTTAGTTAGTAGGCTTGTTTGGTTTTTTCTACGACAGATTCATTTTGAGATAATGTATGTTAGGAATCGAAATATAGATATCTAGAAGTCCAGGTATCCTTAGTGTACCATTTATTTTATATGGCACTTTTAAGATGATTTAAAGTAAGCTCTAACGAATTAATTTTGTTTTCATGTAGATTGAAGTTTTGGGTGGTAACTATTAAAACTACTTATAATATCTTAGCTTTTGTTTTTTGGTATCGTTATTAGGCAATCGTCAATGTATCTGAAGAAAAAAGGTACATGAAAATCGATGTTTTTAGTGATTGTTTCCTCCAAGTCTTCCAGGACTAATTTGGCAATTACGATGGAAATTGTTGCTTCCAACAATATCGTTGTATAAAAAATATGTGGAATTTAGTGTGAGCTCAACTGCATTTAAGAATTAGTTAAGTGGAATATCAGTATATTTTTATGTGGTTTAATTTTTTACTAATAATTTCTTTTGCTAAATTTATAGATATATTAGTATATAGAGATATTAGCTCCAAAGATAATATGATTTATAGTTATAAGGTGTTTGTGTTCTTTGTTTTTAAATCTACCGAATCTTCAATATAATATTTATTTTTGCTTATAATATTTTGTAAGATATTTTTTGTAAATTTTGACAAATTCTCAAAGGGTGATTGGATGCACGAAACGATCGGTCTTATCATATTCGATGCCTCGTTTGTGTATTTTCGGTAAGCCATATATTCTTGCAGGATGGGAATTTAGGATTGTTAGGTTTTTAGCCGTATTTGGTTGTAACCGACTAGCCATCAAATCGAGGTCCTAATGAATGAACAAGGTACCGATAGTTTTGTTGATGACTCCCGGGAATACTTAATGTAACAAATCCAATGCCGGTCACCTTGACGAGAATATTAGAAAAGTGATTTTTCCTTCGTCCGTCCAATCATTCGTTATTACTGAGGACTCAAACTGACGCCCATACATGGTCTAGGGCGTTGACACATCAACTAAAATCACAACTGCTTATAAAGAGTGTTGTAGTAAAATTTTGAAATTGGATAAAAAACTTTGAAATAACATAGAAAAACATAACATTTTTTATATTTTACCAATCTTAAATTTAAGAAAATAAATTTTCCGTGAATTTGAGTAAAATAAAACATTTCATATCAGATTAGAGACATGCTAAATTAATAATCTTGTATAAATTTCTGGTACTAAATTCAGAGGGAGGAAATTTTATTTTCATAAGAAATTTCACGTGACGTATATAAAAAAATGTGGTTTGCTCGAACTTTGGTAAAATAAAACACTATGGTATAAGTTTACAGACATGGTGAATTAGTGATCTTGATTAAATTTTTGTTACAAAATTAATAGGAATTTTTATTTTCATAAGAATTGAAATGTAAACTGGTAATTATTAAAATATAAAATACATAAACTGTGTGTTAATTTAGCACGTGACTTATGTGAAAAAATTTACAAGGTAGGTAATGAAAAACGGTTATCGTTGCATGACAACCTGTCAAAATAGACGCTTTTTGTTAGTCGAAGGTATTAGGTGTGAAATTTTCCTTATAATTTCTAAAAGGAAAATAGCAAAACCCTAAAATATGTAACTGTGTCCCAAATTAACCCATTTCGTGTCTCTTATGTTTTTTGATATCCCTATAACTCGGCTAGAATATCCGTATAATCCTACTCAGTATTGACGAAAGTAAATAAAACAGAAAAAAATGCTGAAATCTGAGAACGCGATATCATTTTGCATGGCAGTAAAAAAATACAAATTCAAGATATTGCTACCAAATGCCAAAAATGCACAATTTGGTTAAATTTAAAATATAGGGTCCCAGTTGTGTCAACATTCATGTTTGTTTAGGTGCATAAATATTTTCTGTGGCACAAAACTGTGAATAATTCAATATTACTCGCAAAAAATGTTTTAACTTTACTTATTTAAAAAGCATCATTTATTTTTTAAAGTTAGCACCGAAATTCTAAGAATATTTTGAATAATAAACAATGCAATTTCTTTAAACAAAAAGTCGTAAGTTTTAATAAATTTCATTAACTTCAAGTTGTAAAAAATAGTTGTTTCACTCTTCATGGCAATAGAAAATATCTATTCACCAGGTCAAGGATCGGATTGAGAAATTACAACCAGTAAGTAATATAATTTAGGAGTGTCCCTAGACATCGAAGGTGCTTTTGTGAAAGCCACCGTTAAAAAAGTTGTGACTATATGATTTTCAGCACTTTTTTATTTATATACATATTTCCAATTTTTTTCTATCCATGTCACGGATAGAACGAAATACGTGGAAAAGGTTACTCAACTTTTAGACAACACCTATGAGGTTATGCAGGTTGACCTCATTTCTCATTGGAGACGTGCCCCTCCTCTTACGATTTGGTTTACTAAGTGCTTAAACATAATATGTCCTATTCCCGGTATCTGGAAAAATCCAAAGTTTTCCCTATCTTTAAAAAAGGTGACAAACAAGATATTGCTAGCATTCGTCAGATTTCCATTAACTTGTGTAAAATATTGATTTCACTGAGGGTGGAGGGTTTGATAACTCCTGTACAGCATGGTTTTATACAAGGTAAATCCACGACAACCAACCTCATTTATTTTATGCAATACGTTGCCCTGGGAATTGATAACCGTTTTCAAGCGGATGTAGTTTATATTGACCTTTCAAAAATCTTCAATCGTTTAGATCACACCATCTTACTGTATAACGTATCGTGTTATGGCGTTTCAGATAAACTACTCATATTGTTTAAGGCATTTTTGACAAATCGTACACAGTATGTAACTTACGGCGGGTTGGCCTCTGATGCTTACTCTGCCTCGGGGGTGACCCAAGGGTCAATGTTGGGACCATTACTTTTCACATTGTTTATCAGCAGGGGCATGCGGTGAAATTTTAAGAAAGGGAAGCAATTTTTAGAAACTTACCTATTTGTAATGTAATTCGATTCTTCGATCATTTTTTGCAAATTCGTCAATGACGTCATCATAAAAACGTCGATGCTCCAACACATTTTGGAGAAGTTTATTTTCAATGGACAACAGCGATGTATGCGAAAGTAAAGTTTTTCTTTTAAATGCATCAAAATTGTAAAGCTCGAGGAATTTAAAATCATCATCATGAACATCTCCCACCTTGTCTGTTCGAAGACGCTTGGCTTGTGGCTCTACATTTAACGTCATCGTTTTCTCCCAAATTAGGTCAAAGTCATCTATTTTTTTGGCTTAACACAGACTTAAAATCATCCACTTTTTTTAGGCAAAAAGCAATATTATTTGTTTTAGTTTGTAATATATTAAAAACATTGTCCGAGAATGGAAATATTCCTGAAAATATGTTCAACAAATAATTAAAATTAAAATCTTGTTTCAAACAGTCCAAAAAACCCCCTCGAACTATTTATTGCTTCTGAGTCCCACGTTTCATTATTTTCTATTATATTCTCAAATAGTTCAATCAGTGGTTCACGATTTTCAGATACTGTTAACACAAGTCTTCCATTAAAGTTCCACCTAGTAGGAGCTATTTTGGGCAATCGTTTGTGGACAATGGAGTCCAAAGCTTGTGTAACGAAAAATACTTTACATTCTTTAATGTGATGGACTGAGATAAAACTAAATTTAATTTATGAGCAAAACAATGGACAAACACAGCACTTGGGAAAGTTTCTTGAACTTTAGCTTGCAGACCCCTTAATTATCCTGCCATCACTGCAGTTCGCTCATAGCTTTGAACAACTAATTTTTTCTCTCGATTAATTTCTTTAGTAACGTTATAAACTACGGTATATAATGCATCTGCTGTACGATTTTCGAACACATTCTTAAAACCTAAAAATCGCTCTTGAATACTTCCGTCTGTTTTAACGTAGCGTATTACTATAGATAATTGGCTAAAATTAGTGAAATCAGTTGTTTCGTCCAGAACAATAGCAATGAACCGCGTGTCGCCAATCTCCTGCTTAATTTTTTTTAGAATAATGGTTGTAACAGCGGAAATTAAATCATTCTGGATTCGATTCGACGTTCCGCGAAAAACGCTAGACTGCTCTAAATGATTTTTTAAGCAATCATCATATTTAGGCATTAAACTAAGTCAATCTTGAAAATTTCCTCTATTTGAAAAAACCCTTGTTTCGTCATGACCTCTAAATCCCAATTCGTGCTGTCCGAGAAAACAAACAACATCGATAATAATATAGTTTTTCATTTTTGTGCTCAAATTTTTCATAGGCGGTTTTGCCCTTCCTTTGGAAATTATTTGAAGCTTATCAGCGAAGTTTATTGTTGAAAATCCCTTTATTATTAAGACACACACCACACATTTACACACACTCTTCTTAATAAATTTTCCAACATTTTCAACGTTATTATCGACAGCCGAATTTGACGGTATTTGCATATCTACGTCCGTATTATTGTTTTCCATATCGCACCATGCACGACGCGACGTACGTATCACACAACACACGGATAGCCTACTCCAACGATAGCTTCCGCAACCACTTAAAGCACGCGACTGAAATGCAAAAATTGCAAACAGTCGGTGGAAAGTTCAATAACCTCTGCTCAATTCACAGGAAATCAAGCATACAGGACTTGGCTGCAGAGAAGCTAGCGGCCCGCGTAGGTTCTATTCGATATTATATAAGCCCGTATTTATTATGGGCTTGATAATTAAGATAATATTTTAGTATTTTTAATATAAATTAAATTAATGGTTTCCTATTTCAAAAATTACATTTTAGAAGATGTTTTGTAATTTTTTTGCTTCCCTTGCTTCCACGGAGTGCACGCCCCTGTTTATCAGTGATATTGCGGACGATTTCACAGTACCTTGCTTAATGTACGCCGATGACTTAAACATTTTCCCTATGATTTCCTCGGTAAACGATGGCATCAAACTTCAGCATAACATAAATCGTTTGTGTGATTGGTACTCCAAAAATCGATTTGACTTTAATGCTTCAAAATGCAACGTTATTATATTTTCGACAAAAGGCCGCATCATAAAATTTACTTATAATATTAATAATGTAATTCTTACGAGATCGGTAGAATTTAAAGACTTGGGTGTTATTGTGATAGAGAACTCTATCCCTCACAAATCATAGCATGAGCATAGTATCCAACTCATATAAATTCCTTGGGTTTATAACACGACTATCTAGAGAATTTTAAAATACCGATATCCTCAAATTATTACTTTATACGTCCATTAATATTAAGCTAGAATACGGTTTAATAGTATGGTCTCCATATTATAAAACCCACGTCGATAGCTTGGAATCTGCTCAGAGGAAGTCCTCAACGATGCTATGATTTAGAACGGATGATCGAGGTGATCAACTTTTGCGAAGATTTCTTATTGCTATCTGTCTCAGGTTTTCCTTTCTAAACTGGTATCAAAATTAAATTTTAGAATTCCTTCCTCTTGCACTCGAATCAGGGACATTTTTTATCTACCCCCTACTCGTACGAATATCTAGAAGTATTCCCCAGTAAACAAATCCTGCAGCATGTATAACAAGCACGCTGAAACATTTGACATCTTTTATTATACCGTGGTAACCCTTAAAAGACACTTTCTACAACACTGGGTGTTGAGAAATCAACTTCCCAACACAGAAATATTTCTTACGAAATCCCGATTTTTTCCGCCCGGCCGGACTATTTCGACATTTAAAACGCTTTGAATATTTAAACCCAAAACAAATAAATTTTCCCTCTTTTTTTCCTTTTACTACCAGACTATAGAGCAACACTGTAAAGAGTTCTTCATCAATTCTGTCTAACGTTTTGTATCACCGATGTTTGCACTTGCTTACACAAGTATGCATATTCCATCTCACAATTACGCCGTTGTGCAACCCCGATCTTCCCGCTTTCCCCGCGGCATGCCATCACTCTAAGAAGCCGCTTTGTCTCCTCTCAAGTTCAGTTTCAGTTCGACTTTAACTTTCAGTATAAATGCACGCACGCGCCGTTCGGACTCCCACTTTTTACGCAACTGCACTTAGCCGGTCAACGTTTGATGTGCGCCACCGTTGTTCAGTCGCGCGATATATATTAAGTAAATGTATATTGACTCTGGGTTAAATAATTGATTTGCCCTTTTTACTTTTACTAATTAAGAATCGTAAGGAGTTATGTAGTTTGGAGTTATTGTTATTCCACGATTCTTCAGTTACTTAAACACTGTTTTTAATCTACCGTCTTTATAACAAGGTCTCCCGCTTGCCGAAGTTTAATCAGACAAGCCACTGAAGCAAATTTGCAACAATTTGCTTTACTTTCACTACGTTGTTTTTATTAGAAGTTGACTGAGAGTTACTATTCTGTAGCTTTGTTTGCAGCTAGCATTATAAGAAGTACGAGGGAGTGACGAGAAGTTTTATGGGTTGCAGAGACATGGTTATGACGCTATTAATTTATGGTATTTTGAAGTATAAGTTAGTGTAGTTGAGGAACAGCTGTAAGTACTATTCATTATTAAAATTTGAACTCGCCTATTGCCGACCGTGATTTTGCTATATCTTAAGTGAATTTTCACCTATCCAATTTCCGTCTTTCTGAAATTGACTTTTCCATTTTCAAAATCTGCTCACTCTTCTTAACATTTTTCTCCAATACACTTTATTCCTAAATGTAATTTAGGAATAAATTTGAAAATTGACATTTTGGTTATTTCAAATTCAATCAAAAATACGATCAAGTTTGCACGATCAAGTTTGCGTTGGAAACAAAATCGTTGTCGCGGTAACATCTTAATAACTAACTGTGAAATAGTCCGTTGAGCATCTTAATTATTTTATGAAAAGTGTGACCATGGCTTGCAGTTTACACGATAAATTTGAAGCAGTTTTGATTTTTGGAGAAGCTGGAAGAAATTTTCATCTAGCAGTCCGTATGTTTAACGATAGATTTCCCGAAAACCCTATTTCGCGGTCATATTTGCGCAAACTTTTAAATAAGCTCCAAGCAACTGGTACGATGAAAGATGCTCCAAGATCAGGAAGACCACCTCTTTCAGAAGAAAAAAAAATTGAAATTGTTGCTGAAATGGTAATTAATCCTACTCAGTCGACGTCTGCAGTTGCTGAATCCTGCGAAGTAAGTTCGAAAAGTGTCGAAAGAGTAAAAAATGAAAATTTTCATCCCTATAAAATGAAAATCCTGCATGCTCTCACGGAGGATGATCCAGATCGGAGGGTTGAATTTTGTGAGTGGTTAACAAGAAAAATTGAAGGAGAACGATCCTTCCTAAAAAGTGTATGTTTCTCAGATGAATGCACGTTTTTCCTTAATGGAAAAGTCAACAAACAGAACGTACGATACTGGAACGATACTAATCCGCATATTTTTAGAGAAGGGCATACCCAGTTTCCTGAAAAAGTTAATATTTGGGAGGGGATTTTGGGCAACCACGTTGTTGGACCGATTTTGAACCTCGAATAAGACAAATTGTATTAAACAATCAGGAAGAGTTTGAAAATCGTGAAATCATATTTCAGCAGGACGGAGCACCTCCCCATTTCTATCGAATGGCTAGAGAGTTTCTCGATACAAACTTTCCTGGGCGATGGATAGGTCGCAGGGGAAGTACAGAATGGCCACCAAGATCTCCGGATCTTACCCCTCTAGATTTTTTCCTTTGAGGATATCTGAAGTTAAAAATCTACGCCACTGAATGTCAAACAATAGAAGAGTTGGAACGCAGAATAAGAGAAGCATGTGGAGAAATAGATGAGCAGACTTTCATCAACGTGAGAGAAGCTATTCATAATAGGGCACTTTATTGTCAAGATTTAGGAGGGGGCCACATCGAACACTTGATAAAATAATTATTGTTGGGGTTAAATAAGTGTTATTCAAAAATAAATAAACAATTACATTTAGGAATAAAGTGTATTAGAGAAAAATGTTAAGAATAATGAGCAGATTTTGAAAATGGAATAATATGCGGGGTGTTGTATTTAAAATATTAATTCAAGATGGCGCCTAGCCGCCATTTTATAACTTTTAGCTATCACTTTTCATAAAAAAATAGCTTTTCATCTCCTATTTAAGCCCTCCAAATTTCGTTGCGATATACGAGTTGGCTCAAAAATTAGTAGGGGGGGAACGGACTTTAGACGGTCACTGTATATATACCCATATTTTTGTATTTCATGGTAAATTTTGACTTTACATTTTGTATCAATATATTTTTGATTTACATTTTACCCAATTTTCTTTCATTTCAAGACTCGAAAGTAACAAAACTTTACAGGCTTAAATTAGAAGCTAATCTAGCGAAAAGCAACAATACGAACCCCCTATAGAAAACGTAATATCGGAGCGTTATAGCTCTCTGTAAAAGACAAGAAGCTATCCCTGGTTGCGGGTAGTTTTTATTGAACAAAATCAATATTAGCTCGCCCGTAAACACTGGGTTTCTTTATAGTTATTAAGTGTTTTCGTGTAAGATAGACACCAATAGAAATGTGTTTTTGTTTTATTTTTTGTGAATTTACATTTATATTTTTCTATTTTGGTGTACACCAGTATAATATAATCTGTACCTTCTGTACTGTAATTGGGTTATATATACCTTATAGTTATGTTGTCTATTGTAATTATAAATAAACAAATAAATATTATTTATTTGGCAATAACTTTATATATATATATATATATATATATATATATATATATATATATATATATATATATATATATATATATATATATATATATATATATATATATATATATATATATATATATATATATATATATATGTATATATATATATATATATATATATATATATATATATATATATATATATATATAACAAAATGCGGCTTATTAAAATATTTAAAAATTCAGCCTGAAAAAAAAGTACTTCGTAGACTGATTTCAAATTTTGAGCAAGAATTAATTGAGGTGTAAAGATGAGTTTATAAATTTTGGTAAGAATTCAAGATGGCAGAACAAAATGAATTAAAGTTTTTTGTCAAAAATTAAGGGTTATATGGAAATGATCTGATAATATTTTGGTAAAAATCTAATACGGCGGAAAAGAACGGTGGCCTAGTGAAATGTTAAAAAACTAGTTTTTACCTAAAGTTTTACAGAAAATTCGAGTGTTACGCAGCAACGAACCTCTAAATAAAAAAATCATCCTGCAGAACTACTTATTATTTTACTTTCTAATTTTGTTGAAGCATTAAGTGGGATATAGTTATAAACTCGTGATATTGTTACAAATTTAAAAAGGAGTTGTTTTTCATTGTTATTATGGTTAAATTTTTCATTTCAAAAAAATTGTTTAACAAAAATTTTAAATTTTGAAATTTGAAAAGGTGTACTTATTAATGTATACGCAAATATCTTGCAAACGGCCACTCTGAACGACATTTGCAAAGTATACCTTTTTTGCGTAAAGAAGTGGAAAATACATAATCTTTAACATTTAGTCCGATACACTGTGACACAAAAAAGTTAAGTTATTTTAAAGAGATTTAATGCACCGTAAGTGGCGCCCTCTACAAGCAGCATCAGAACTAAGCAAATATTTGAATTTCTCGCTTCAAAGAATTCCCCAATTCCAAAGTCATGCCGTTCAGTCACCCTGTTCATAAATTGTGAAGAAAACAACTAAATTAAAATTACAAATTTGACACCCTATATATCTTGGGTATTGTCAACTTTTGGACAAAGCAAAGTATGGCTTTTTATAGAATTTCTCTACTAACGAAATTTTTTCTTTATTAAGTAAAGTGACACATATTTATATCTATATATGTTTAAAGTTATAACCATATTATGTATATATAAACGAAATCTGTTACGAACAAAGTTCTAGGTAAAAACCAATTTACGCATTATTTATGTTTGATTCCTCGGTGATTGAGTAAAATAATTTCCACAGACTTTACTGGCCTATATAAGTTATATTTATTCGAGTGTAAGTTAAAACATAAACTGTTTTACAATATAATTATTATTTATGTAAACTAAAACAGACTACTGCCGTTTAGCTTGCATAATTTAGCTCAGAGTGCTTTCAAAACAAAATTACGTTTTTAAAATCTAGTTTGCGGAGAGTAGATTTTGGATAATTATTTTAGCTTTACTATATTCTGTGTATATAGTGTAAATGATAATGTATTCCACCATCGTCGGGTCATTGCAAAGTTAGCGAGTGTCCATTATTGTGTTTTGTAAAGTTGGGTAGTTCAAAGCTCTGAAGTGTTCCACGAAGCCCGCAATATAGAGGGTATAATCGTCCTCAATTATTAGTGCATGCGGTGTTATGCATTTACGTTACTTACCATAGTTAGAAAGAGGTAATGGAACGAAAACCATTAGAATACAAACACTTAATTAATTTTCCTCAATGAATTTGCCTGTTTACATATTTTTAATAGAATAAACGTTAGTTATTTTAATTTTCTTTAAATATAGTATGAACCTATATAAAAGAGAGGAAAAGTAGACTTAGTCGAGCAAAAGGGATTCAGTTGAACCACTTTGTTGGCAGTGGCGCTTCGTGGTGAATTATATTGGGAGGTCAATAACAAATTTAAAAATAGGCATACTTAAAATAAAAATAAATATCTTATCTTTAAGTTGAGCTTTAAATTCTCTTGAAGTTCAGGTCTACTCTTCGTTCTTTAGAATTGGAGAATGACACGTTCGTTAAAATTGCACGCACATTCCTTTTATAAACTATTTCTCGATACTTAACATTGCTAAAGTGGATAGTCTATCTTAGCCCAACTCCTCAACAAAATTTATAAGCTTTCGAAAAACCCCTGGATTTTCAGACAATGGCCACGTAGTGCCAGCTGCCCCACAAAATTTTACACAATCTATAACACAGGCCAACACACATTTTGGTGCCTGCGATTTTTTTACTGTTCCTGGGTAATTTGTGGATGCAGAATGTAAAAAAGTTCTCAGATTTTGTCTATCAGATCTAGTTAAAAAAAAAATTATGTATATATTTTACGTTATAACTGTTGTAATATATAATATTACTATTGCCAGTTAAAAAAACAAAGACACATGGATTTAAGTATTTATTGCAAAAACTTAATTTAGATAATTACATTAGTCACTAATCACATAAAAATTTTCTTTTATACGACTTTCTAGAAAGGAGTTTACTAGGGCAGTCTCGCTGAAGGCTCCAGCAGTAGTCCGCCATCATGTGGCTATCCCATCGTCCTTGATAACGATCTTCCATAGTTTTAATATCCTGATGGAATCTTTCCCCCTGTTCTTCACTACAATCACCTAAGTTTTCTGGAAAACGATCTAGGTGGCTGTGGAGGTAGTGAACTTGTATACTCATGTTACAGCCAAGAATATTAAAATTTGAAAGCATAGTTTCCAATAATTTTTCGTAATGCTCTGCTTTATGATTGCCAAGAAAATTTTGTACTATTTCAACAAATGAACACCAAGCGTTAGATTCAGTCTCGTTCATTGATGTGGTGAATTGTGGATCTTTAACAAGTTGCCTTATTTGAGGACCATCAAATATACCAGTTTTTAGTTTTTCCGTGCTAATGCCAGGAAATTTACGTGACAAATACCCAAAACAATTTCCATCTCGATTTAAAGCCTTCACAAATTGCTTCATTAGGCCTAGCTTGATATGCAAGGGCGGAAGTAAGATTTTTTCTCTTGAAACCAATGGTTCGTTGATCACGTCTTGTTCTCCTTGAATCATGACATCTCTTGAAGGCCAATTTTTGTTAACCCAGTGCTCATTTTTAGCTCTGCTGTCCCAAAGGCACAAAAACAAGGAGGAAGTTAACCATTTTTAAATCAACACAAATTGCCCACTGATGTTCTTCGTAGTTAATTTTTCTCAAAACTAATGCAATTGTTTCATATTCTTCCTTCATGGTAGTAGAATGACCAATAGGAATTGAGCCATTTTTGTTACCGTTATGTAAAAGAACACATTTTAAACTACGTTTTGAACTGTCAATAAAAAGGCGCCAATCATCTGGAGTGTATTCAGGCAAACCCATTTTTTCTAAGAGCCCTTTTATATTGTTACATAATACCAAGTCATTTTCCTGAGCGAAAAAAGGCAGCAGATCCTTATCTCTTTTACGATTCAGAACCACATATCCAGTTAGCTAAATCGTACATACTTTGGCGAAAAACCTCTTTATTTTTGTCTTTAATAGTTTGTCGTATACTAGGTTCTGGCAAATTGGCACTTACCTTGAATTCGGTTATTTTCTGAAAGTTAAGTTAGTTAGCACTCTTTAGTTGTTTAATTTTTTGCACTGCCGACATTCTACTTCATCTACATTTACAACTCAAATATAGACCACCTTGAAATTGGTTATTTTTGCAAAATTAAGTTCGTAAGCACTTTTTAGTTGTTTACTTTTTTGCAGTAGTCACTACCAACATTTTATTCCCTGTATATTTCCAACTCACACATAGACCATAAAAATAAAAAAATATATATTACAAAAAGCAGTATATAAATAAATTTTCATCACCTAAAAACGTCCGAAAGAATATCGACCGTGCGACCTCTGAACAACCGAACTTCCGCATGCCGAAGCGATGCCGCGACCGATCGATCTAATAATGAGAAGAGACCGGCTGATGAACCAAAACGCGATTTCATATTCCATTTGCTATCACGGTCGGCTGCCGCTAGGTAGCTATGAAATCTTCGGGTACTTTCGTCAACCTTTAAGGTAATCAGGGCAATTCGGGCTGCCCAGCCTAGCTTAATATAGCGTATTTTATTACGCTTAAAGAACGCAACGAGACCATTCGAACCGCCGGCCGTGCGAGGATAATAGTCTAGCGTATTTAACTTTTCCCAAGGTTCGCGTTTTATTTCAACTATTAGGAGGGACGGTCAAACGAATAATTTATTTTCTGAAATATTTACACAATACAAATATACACTTGATTTTTGGATATAGTTTAAAAAGAATTGAGAAAGTGGTTTTAGACTGATTTTTTTTAGACAGCCATTTTGTCCCGTCATATTGAATTCGTACCAGTTTATAAATAACATTTAATGTTTGTGAAAAATTTAAAGTCAACTGAATCATTGGCTTAGATAAAAAGGGATTTGGGGGATATAATGATAGAAATAGTAGAAAGTAAAGATCTTTTTCTCGAGATTTACCAACCTTTCCTTTTTTTCTGGTTGTTCATTTTACGCTCAATTAGGTAGAAAACAAAAACTGAGGCCTTTTTTTATTGTGGGAAACTGTCATCGTCTCAGAACATTCCCACCCCTAAGAAGCAATATCTATATACGTCATTTGAACTAAGTAAGAAAATGTTTGTCCCTGGTTTTCTTGAAATTAGTTCTAATAAGTGTTTTTTTCGTGCTGATTATTTAACTATTTTATTAGATCGCCATTTTGGATTCATCCCAAAATATCATATATTTTTCTAGGTGACACTTGATGTTTGAGATGATTTGGACAATTAGTTTTCAGCGAAATTTTCTTTGACAGACCATCATTTTGTTCCGCCACATTGTATATTTACCATAATATTACCAGGTCATCCCCATAAGACCTTCTATTTTTCACAATTTGGGCAATCAGTCAAGTAACATAGAACGGAAGCTTTCACGGTGTTGGTCAATTAAGAAATCATGGGGTCTGCCTGCATAACTTTATAAGTGTTGTTGTCCAAAAGTTGAGAAATCATTCTGTTCTTGGAAGTGTCAGAATGTGTCAAATTAAGGGCTGTTTTTTCGGCTGCGGACGTTTCGCCGGCTTCAATTTTTAATGATTGCATACTGACTTCAGGCATCTTCATTGCTAGCACGCTTATACATATTCTTGCAGTTCCAGAAGTAATGTGAACACCTGTAGTGATTTCGGTATTATATCCTCATCTCGGCATCTAAGGAGAAAGGAAGAGATTCTTCTTGCTGTTCCGGAGATCGCCAAAAGTTTTGGCATCCTTCTTGGTTTCCTCCCCATAGAGTTTAGCTAACATAGAACGGAAGCTTTCACGGCTTTGGTCGATTAAGAAATCATGGTTCTCACCGAATCGTGACGCCTGTGTTAAGATCGGTTTCTACAAGTGTTGAATGAGCTCGAAAGATACGGCTTTTATACCCGACTTGTGCTCGCCGTATCTGTATTGAAATTTTTTGTTATGTTTAAATATTTCAATAGATTCTCTAACTTTTCGTTTATAAAAACCTGAAACCGATGCTAGAACCTTGGTTTCATTTACATTTATGAAATGGCCAGTATTATGCTGCTGTTCAGCTACAGCAGATTGAACAATTTGTTCCTTTTAAATACATCGTTCATGTTCCTTAAATCTAGTTGATATTGAGCGTCCTGTTTCTCCCACATACGCTTCTCCACAGGAGCAAGGAATTTTATATACTTCTTCTGTTTGGAAAGGTACAACATCTTTCGGGGATCGCAAGCATTGTCCAATCTTCTCAAGTGTATTAAAGATTGTACTTATGTTGGACCGCCGAAGTAATCATCCTATTTTGTCTGTAGTGCCATGTATATAGGGAAGAAAAACACTACCTAATGGTGGCTCTTTATCATTCTTCTTTGGCGGAGTTCGATTACTATATCTTTTAATTGAACGCGTAATAATTTCAGTGCAATAGCCATTCCCTCTGAGAGCTTCGGTCAGTTTCGATGTTTCCGATGTTAAAGAATCATGATCAGAAATCGAAAAAGCTCTGAATACTAGTGAGTTAATAATCGATTTCTTATGTGCTGGATGGTGATGGGAATTTGAATTTAAGTATCTATTTGTATGCGTTGGTTTTCTATACACAGAATGTCCTAATGTACCGTTTTCCTTCCTCTGAACACATACATCTAGAAAGGGATACAGGGTCACGGTTCGGCGAGCACAAGTCGGGTATAAAAGCCTGAATCTCTTCGAGCTCATTCAGTGTTCAGATCTCGTGGAGTAAAGATCCCTGAAGATGCCTCGTGCAATCGAAGGCGAAACGTCGGATAGTAATTCCAATTTGACACGGTCTAATCCCAAGAACCATGATTTCTTAATCAGTCAAGTAGTTTTTTAATCATGTCTCAAACTGGCAGAAAGACAGACCGACAAACAGATCGACGGAATTGAGAAAACAGGTTTGTGATTATTTAGAAACTCTAACACTTGAAGCTATGTATAAGTTTGAAGAAAATTTTTTTCACGATTACAAAGAATTTATTTTGTCGCCATTTTGTTCTACCATCTTGAATTCGTACCACAATTTTACCAGTTCATCTCTATATCACACAAAATTCACTGCATAAAGTTTGAACACAATCTAATCGGTATTATTTCAGGTTATTTTTAAATATTTTGCTAAGCCGCTCTTTTGTTTCGCCATCTAGGAATCGTACATAAATATTACCAGTTGATTTCTAGGTGATACTTGATTTTTGTGCAAAATTTCAGGTAAATTGACTAAGCAGTATTTAGTAATAATTTTTTTAACATTTTACTAGGCCGCCATCTTGGATTCGTACCAAAATTTTACCAGATGAATTTTTCGTAATACCCGATTTTTATACAAAATTGCATGTAAACTGGATAAGTGGATTTTTAATAATAATTTTTTGAAAATTTCAATAGGCCGCCATTTTGTTTCGCTATGTTGGAGTTTTACTAAAATGTAACCATTTCATAACCTTAAAACCTTTGATTTTTGAGCATTAGATAGAGCTATGCCGCGTGCAGAACTTAAAACGTGAAGATCTATAAAAGACTGGGAGAGTAATTTTTTCGCGATTCCAATACATCCTCTTGTACCAGGCAAGTAAAAATCCAGCACAAGTTTTCTTTTATTGCTAATTTGGCCAATATTGGAATGGAGTTAGTGGACATTAATTGCAAATAATCGATATTGTGTTTTTTTTAATTAGAAATTTATAAGAGTCATAACAAGGACACTGCAATCCTTGTCTGAAACATGACCTGCTGTGCCGCAGGAGCAATGACCCATTTCAGTTAAACGACGATAAATATAATATATTAAAAATAAAATATATTAAAAGTATTACTCCCAAAGTCCGGAGTCAACATTTTGTGTTATAGATAAGTTGTGTTTATTTTAAACAAAACGGTAGAGTTTATAAATGCTAATAGAACGTTATTCTGAAATAAAGCAGATTTTTAGTCACGAAATAATTATAAGTATATTTACATTGATTTTTTAAACATTTTATTTGGCCGCCATTTTGTTTCTCCATCTTGAATTCAGACCCAATTTTACCATCTTTTCTCTACGTCACCATTAGATCGCCATTTTGTTTTGCTAACTTGGATTCGAACCAAAATGTTACCAGCTCATTCCTAGGTGACACTTGATTGTTGGACAAAATTTGAGTTATATTGGATAACTAGTTTTTTAGTAATAATTTGTTTAACAATTCACTAGGTCGCCATTTTTGATTTCTATCAAAATATTACCAGGTTATTCCCACATGACATTCAATGTTTAGGTTTTGAGGTACGCCGCGAACTGACAGACAGACTAACCGACAAAATTGAAAAAACATAATAGGGTAGGTAGACAAACTGACATTTTTGGTTGTTGTGCAAAATTTGAGGTCAACTGGGAGAAAACGTGTTTATCGGCATCTAGGGATATTAGAACGTAAATAATTGAAAAAATCTCGGATGGTGACGATTACAATACTTTTACGAATGGAGTAGAAAAGCCTAAACTGGGCTAACAAAAGAAGAGTTTGATAATTATAAAACACAATCACGTACAAAATTTCGTGTGCAGACTACGAGTATATACGGAAATTCACGAAAAGGTATTTACTGCTGAGATGTTGTCCAATTTATTTCGTATATCATTATGGGGTATATTTACTACCATGCCCGAATATTGAATATATCTATCCGTTCGACCTGTGTGGGCGTCCAATTTCAAATCGCCCTCTAAAACAGATAATCCCTTAACCTCCTAATTAAAATTTACATTTAGTGAGGAAAATACCTGGTCGTATAATCGGACCCTTTGGCCTACGTGGGTTAAAAAGGATCTCTGCTAAGGAAAATACACCCGCCCACCGGAGTGCTGTTTTTACTGATTATTTCACTTTATTAAAAGGTTTTTTAACTATAGTTTATTTTATGTTGACAACCGGAGGCACCAAAAGGAAAATGGCGTATTTTCAGGTATAGGACAACTTTCTTATTTCAAATGGAACAACGTGTATATTCTACCAAAATCACTAAGCGTATTCCTTTGCATTTTCAAAAATATGCGTCAGTGTCGATGACAAATAACATATTATTTTCGAAGTAGAAGTGCAAAATGTTCTCTTCAAGTAGAAGGAGAAAATATGAGATAATATTTTCAGAAATTCGGTCAATAATAACTCAAAGAAGAATTAGGGATATTTTTAATAAAACTGCTGCACCCACAAAAACTCATTTAGAATCTGATAGACGAAAAAAAAATTACTAACCAGGACTGTACAATTAATTGACCTAGCTCAAGAACATCCGAGCCTATCAACAAGAAAAATCATTAGTGCTACAGAAATACCTCGGCCCACCGTGTCAAAATTCATGACAAAAACGGAATTTCTAAGAAGGTATTATGTGTATGTAACACATCACTTTCAAATGGTGAGTTTCCAGATGCGTAGAAGGAATCACCTGTGATTCCTGTTCCAAAGGTACAAAATACAGTTTTAATTAATGAATGTCGACCAATAAATACTGTCGAGGTGTATAAAAAAGTCCTGGAACTCGCTATTAAAAGACAGCTTCAAGCACATTGTACTAACAACAATATTTTGGTGGCTAACCAGTCAGGTTTTCGTGAGTGTCATTCGTGTGAGTATGTTGTAATTAGTATTTGTGATACCTTTTTGGGAGAAATTGACAGTGGAAATTTTGTTTTGTCTGTGTTTTTGGATTTTAAAAGAGCGTTCGAGACTGTTGACAAAACAATATTATTAAAAAAACTGAGTAATGTTGGCATTAGTCAAACAGTTTTAAAATGGTTTGAATTATATTTGACAAACCGGTATCAAAGAGTTAAATTCAAAAATTGTGTTTCTGATCTTTTGCAATAAAATACTGTATCCCACAGGGAACAGTGTTAGGCCCTCTCTTGTTTTTATTGTATACTAATGACTTGGTTGAAGTTGTAGGGGAGTGTAAAATTGAATTGTTCGCTAATGACACTATGATTTATTCAGCTGGTAGCGTCATATTAGAGATGCAGCGGATTGTTAATGAAAATTTAAATAATTTGTTTAAACGGTTATGCAAAAACCAGTTAAGTCTTAACACGGCTAAATTGAAATTTTGTTTATTTAGGAGTAAATGTAGACTAAGTAATTTAGATATAGAAAACATAAATATTTGCATAAACAACACTAAGATTGAACATGACAAACAAATTAAATATTTAGGTGTTATCCTAGTCAGTAATCTTAACTTTCAAGCACATACAGATTACATTACAAGGAAGTTTTCAAAAAAAGTACATTTTATCTCCAGAGTGAGCAAAAATTTGTCATTTAACACTAAATTGTTAATGTATAACAGTATCGCGGCACCCCACCTTGAATTTTGCTCAACACTTCTCTAATAATTTGCCATCTTTTAATATCCAACAGTTACAACTTGTTCAAAATAGAGCCTTACGCACCATTATAAAATGCAATAGATATGCACCAATTGCTACAATGCTTAGTGTCGTTAATCTGTTATCTGTTAAACAGAAAATCATGTTCAATATTTATATGTTTTTGTACAAACTTAAAAATGGATTGTTTCCAAAATATTTCTGTGATAAAGTGAAATTTTTTAGAAATGTTCATAGTTACCATACAAGAAATTGTAATGATTTTATATTGACTGGACTGGAAGATGCAACTCTAATCAAAACACGATTTTAATTTATTAGCTGGTGAAATAAAATACTGTGATAACATAATAGTTTTAAAAAATTAATGAGAGCCCATGTGTTATAGTTCTAGTAATGCAGTTTCGTTGTTGATGTGCTATTTCAATTAAATTACTGTTTTTGTTTGTAGCTTTTATGCTAAATAAATAAATATTATTATTATTATTAAATTCTCAAACCAAAGGAATTAAAAAAAAAATTAAGAAACTGTTTTTACAACAAGGGTACCGCTACGCCAAACCTTTTAAAATTTGTTAAGAAAAAACAGTTTTTTTTTGGATTGCCTAATAATGTCTGACGAGGTCACATTCTATACAAATGGAAAAGTTATTAGACATTATTGCAGAATATGGACAGAAGAGAATCCCAGACAATTTCATAAATACGTCCGAGATTCGGTACTTCATGTGGTATGTCTAAGGAAAACAATTATAGACCATTATTTTTTCAACATCCCATTATATAATCTTGTGCATATATGTCGATATGCAAGGAATAATTTTTATTCTAAAGTGTGCCAGAAAAGTATGTTAAATACAGTGTACTTTCAACAAGATAGAGCTACAGCCTAAGGACTACGTTAATTTCGAGAGAATCGCTAAACGTCATTTGAAAACATGTGGAAAGAACGAGGAGGTGCATGGACTCCCCGTTTCCCGGACCTAACTGTAATCGACGTTTTCTTATAGAAGAATGTAAAAGAAAGATGTCATTATTCGTTGGCGCAAACATTAGAGCAACTAAAGGCAAATATCAGCGATAGAACATATTTCAGAAGAATATTTAGCTCATAGTTATGTAATAAGTTTATTACCAATTTAAAAAAATGAATTGAAGTTAGCATAAGACACTTCCAACAATTGTAGTGTTGATTTTTTTTTAAGTTTAGTTTTTCGTCCATTATTTTATGTTTATATTAATTTATAGTCTATTTCAAAAATGTATACAATAAAAAAATGGGGAATTATAATAAAGATCCTTTTAAATCCCTGCCGTTTTGCCCTCTCCTTTTATACAGCTCATGAGGTTATATTACTTTATAGACTACACACAATGTATACATAATAGGCTAATATTTAATGGAGGAAGGTAATAAAACACAGATTACAAATACTTCCTAATTGTGTTTTAAACGTGTTAGTATTTGCTGTTAGGTCATACTATTAACAGTTTTATAAGAATATTAATAAATCATTGAGTGAAAAATTGCATAAAACACGATTACCCTCGTTTTACTGAACAAGAACGATATTCCCGGATGACTGGAATTGGAAAATCCACCGTTTTCAGATTATTGCGGGAGAGAAAGGTAGCAGGTCAAGTAGAACCTCCCAAGAAAATTTCAAGAAGACCGGCAAAAGTCCTTGTTGAACACACTAAATGTGCAATTCGAAGAAAAGTTCACTTTTTTATTTAAAAAAGAAATAGCCACTCAGATCCAATTTTGATGGAGCTTGGCCAAGATCTCAGCTAACCGAAAAGCACTTTTACTGGAGAGCGATAAAGTTGCTTGGTGACGTCGATAAATATACCGCATGGAGCAAACTGTTTTTTTTTATCTTGAGACGCGATCAATGAAGGTTATACAGTGTGTCCCAGATTCGTTTCTCTATACAGGGATCTCGGCTCCTATTATACCTACAGCAAAGGTTAAATGGGGAAAGTTTTAGAGGAAACTTATTACATTCAATATCCGGCTTCAGATTTACGATCGATCAATCGTTTTTGGAAATATCGGGGAAAAACCAAAAATGGCGGATTTCGTTTTTGGCCAGTATGTCCAGAACGGTAAATTTGACAGCTGCCAAAATGTGAAATTATTCGGACACATTTTTAAGACAAATAAGATGGCGTATACGACACGTCTTCATTGTTTTTTGTTAACCCGCAACCCGCCTCAACTTTCATTTTTCTTGTGGTCGCCATATAGGATTTTTCGATTTTTGGAAAGAGCCTAAAATTGCCAGTCTAGTGATATCTCACAAGTGCATTAAAGATTTTAATATCATCGAAATATTACACTTCGTAAAGTTAGGTTTCAGTTTTTTCTAAGGAGGTCATGTTTTAAAGTAATGTTAGCTCTCAATGCTTTTCTAAGAAGGCCATGATTTATCTGTAACAAAATTGGATTTTGACTTTGACGTTAAGTTAAATAGTTGAAAGTATAAAAGCTGTGTTTTAATAAGTAGTAGGTACGCTTTTATCCCAATAAAATCATAAATCTGACACATAAATTGTCAAGACCTATAGAAAATGGCCGGCATTCCGTATTCAAATGAAGAAAAGGGTGACATGTTAGCTCTGTACTTTCAATCATACAGAAACGCCGACGTTACCTAAGCAAGGTATTTGGAGATGTACCCCGAATGATGACAGCCTCATAAAACCCAATCCACGAAAATCGTAGTTAATTTAATTAACCATGGTGCCTTCGAACAACCTAGAAGCGGATACAATAATAACAATTTTACAAGCTATCAAGGAAAACCCTAGTGCATCGGTAAGAACTGTAGAACAGGAAACTAATGTGCCAAAATCATACAAACCCATAATAGTACAAGGACTTAAGGAAACTGATTTTCCAAGACGCTATAGTTCTGTGAGTGGTATACTAGGAGATGTAATGAAAATCCTGATTTTGTAAATCATGTCTTGTGGTCCGATGAGAGCAGGTTCACGAATTGTGGAGTCTTTAATAGGCACAACCGTCATCATTGGGCTGTGCAAAATCCTCACGAAGTGGCAGAGAGGTGTCTACAGATCAGATTTGGAAGTAACGTTTGGTGTGGGATCATTGGTAAGTTAATCTAACCAATCTTTTTTAAATAGGCACCAAATGATGTTCAAATAATAATCTTTTTTTTTTCGTTTAGTTCTTTAATGATACTAAAAGAGTATAATCTAATAAAAATCACTGAAATAAATTGATTTAGTATTTCCGAAATTAATATGCAATATCAACAACATAATTTCTTACGGCTATTATTTCCCGCTAACCAAATATGTTTTTCTTTTTCATAATAAAGCTGAATAGATTTCAACTGTATACATGCTCATTCATTACGGATGTTTCGATAATTATTTTTGGAAAGAAAATATCTACTTTTTAATAAAGATAATTTTCTCTTTATAATTTATAGTTTCTAGTAACACCTGGCCGACCCTGCCGCCCTTGACTTTTGGGCACCTATTTATAAATTATTAATCATTTAAGGAAATCGACTTATTGGACCATTTTTGTTTGACTACAACCTAAACAGGCCGAGGTACCTAGAGCTTTTGCGAAACCAGGTTGTACCAGCAATACGAGCTATTCTAACGGAAGATGAATTAAGAAGAACTTGGTTTCAACAAGTCGGATGTCCGGCTCACAATACCATTCAAGTCAGGAACTTCTTAAGAGAGCAGTTTGACGAAAGAATAATTTCTTTAAATGGTCCAATATCTTGGCCTCCTAGATCCTGACCTGTCGCCCTTGGATTTCTACCTCTGGGGTCACACGAAGAATGAAATCTATGAATTTGCTCCTTCCGTGACCATAGAAATCCTGAGACAAAGAGTTCTGGACACATTTAGAAATATTAACCGAAATAAACTTACCAGGGTTGTACGAAAATCAGTCACCAATTGTTAAAAATGTATCGATGCAAATGGACGTCATTTTGCAGATTTGTAAATTAATGTTACCCACTTACAAAGTAGTTAAAGGTCATTTAGATTGTTTAAGTTGTTATTTACGTTCATGTTGTATTAAAAATTCAATGCGTTCAATACATTACTTACTTATTAATGTAATCTTGTGACTCCTTTAAAAACATTGAAACCTAATTTACGAAGTGTGATATTTTGATGACACTAAAATCTTTAATGCACTTGTGAGATATTACTGAACTGGAAATTTTAGGCTCTTTCCAAAAATCGGAAAATCCAATAGGGCGGGTTGTGGGTTAACAAAAGACAATGAAGACGTGTCGTATACGCCATCTTATTTGTCTTAAAAATGTGTCTGAATAATGTCACATTTTGACAGCTGTCAAATTTATCGTTCTGGATATACTGGCGAAACTTATTGATCGATCGTAAATCTGAAGCCAGATATCGAATGCAATAAGTTTCCTCTAAAACTTTCCCCATTTAACCTTTGCTGTAGGTATAATAGGAGCCGAGATCCCTATATAGAGAACCGAATCTGGGACACACTGTATAGTACAAAAAATGTGGAAAGTAAAAAATATAACCTCTGCCCGCCAAGCAGAGTTGCAATAAAGTTTCGTTAAATTTTATTTGAACAAAATAACTTTCCAAAAGTATCCAACCGCCTTTGACGTACCATTTTCCATGTTTATGAACGGATAACATTAGGCAAAACGCATACATTGACCCAAAACCGGGTGGTACTACCTACACTTGATGAAAAGAAAGAATTTTGCAATGAAATCGATACCAAACTATGGAAGAGGCATACATTATTGGTGGGCCAACCTATAGACCTTTTGCATACCTAACGGTTTTATTACTCTATACATTTCTGAAACAGACTATAATAGTAGCTGGTAAAATATATTCACAATCTGATTTTCTGGCACCCGCCCAACTAAATGATATAATAAATATACTTTTTCGCATATGCAGTTTGTATACGATAACTTCGTTGAAATTTGGCAAAATATATGACATATCAAACTTCAAAAAGTGTTGAAAGTTTGTTTGCAATGTCAACTAGATAAGAATTTATTTATGAT
This sequence comes from Kuschelorhynchus macadamiae, assembly GCA_030620095.1. Classification (NCBI taxonomy): domain Eukaryota; kingdom Metazoa; phylum Arthropoda; class Insecta; order Coleoptera; family Curculionidae; genus Kuschelorhynchus; species Kuschelorhynchus macadamiae. Next base: position 1,217,063 of record JAUTXW010005371.1, read on the forward strand.
GAAATAACAGTCGACGAGAGGTTTTGTTACATATACGTTATATAGTGATGTTATTGACAAGAGAAGAAAATGTGATCTTTCAAAACGGTTTTAAACAGGTCTTCAATAAAAACTGCCTCTGTACCGGATTTAGTACTTAAAGTAGGAAGATAGAAACAAAATTAAAATTTTAAAACTAATGAAATAAATAAGAAAACAAATTCCGTAATATGTCCAACATCACAAAATGTAAAACTACAAAGGAGAGCAAGCTTGAGCCACAATAATACAACCCTATTTTTATGTATTTGTTTCATTCCGGATGCAGGGCGTGAAACCATATAGAAACCGCAGTTTAATGGATACATTTTACCAAACAGCAAAGCTCTACAATAAAATTTTCTGTTCGCCTGGGTAAAATTTCAATAGAGATTTCTAAATTGCAACAAACTGCATTTGCGGAAAATTCGTTTAAAGGTTCGCATAATAAAAAGGTTTTTACCGTTTTCACAGAATCAACAATGCAGTATCTACCAAGCCGTACAACATCAAAATCACATTGGAATTTTGTTTGAAAATAGGAAACAATCAAATAAATGTACATCATGGGGAATCAATATTATGAGCCGCTATCTATGTCTGCAATCGGTTGGGTTAAATGCGGTTTAATCGACTACAAAAAACAAGGAGGTTCTAAATTCGACCATTTGTACTCTCTTTATATATATATATATATATATATATATATATATATATATATATATATATAATATGTGTGTGTATAATACAAGATGTTTCACCCAAAAATAAAACTAAAAGTCCACATCAACATAAGTTCGATCGCGCTTCGTTTCTGAGATACAAGGTGTTAATTTTCTAATTTTTTTGGTTTATTTCAATTCATTTCAAAACGACTCTAGCAGTTCGAATGAAATTTGGAAGAGGAAAGTTATTTAAACTAGCACATATTTCGTTGACAAAAATGCGTGAACAGCTTCACCAGGGGCGTGCATGTGGGCTGTCGCCGTAATAATTTTCTAAAAAACATGTGCGCCACATACATTAATCTTTGGTTAGCATATTTATATAGACTGTTTAGTGCCTGTACAGCCTGTTAAAAGTTACCTTTTGACATTTTGTCGATTCCGATCTCTTTTATGAGAAAAATTTAAATAACCTCTATTAAATCAAGGTTGATAACCCGCAAAAAATCTAGTATGCCATGACCTGGGTTGAATCACGAAATCAGATTAAGTTATTGTCATTGACTTGTCTTCAAAGTGTTGGATACTGCTAACTGCAATTTTTAAGTTTCGCAAATAACTAGTTTCCGTTCTTAGATTTAAGTTTTCAGTAGTTGGTTGTGTTCTTAGTTCTAAAAGTTTTCCAGGATACAGTGGTTATTGCGTTTAGTAAATATTACGTGTCTTTAAAATTCCATAAGTATATAAATTATACCTTGGCTGAATTAACAGATATGTTATTAGCTTATGGAAAAGAGATACAAAATGAAAGAGAACCAGCGAGAATTTATCATGATAGATATCTCAAACGAACGACACCTTCAAAAATATGTTTGAACATGTTTGCAGTCGTTTAAGAGAAACCGGCACCTAGAAACTTTTAAAATTCAATTCTGGACGCAGACGATATCGACGAACTGTGCAGATTAAGAAGGAAGTTCTCAATGCAGTGAAACGTAACCCCATTACAAATATCATATCATCAGTCTTTTTTAACGAAATAGGAAATGTTTCCGCAGCATTTGTACAGAGAATGTGGAAAGAGCAACAATTAAAACCATACCACTACACACGAGTTCGGGAACTTTTTCTGAGAGATTATGAACCTCGACAAGAATTTAGTCAGTGGTTTTTAAATAAGTTGGAAAACGAACAACATTTCTTTCGTCGTGTTCTTCATACAGAGAGAGCAACATTTACAAAAAAAGAGAGTAACACATTTCAATAACTTGCATAATTGGTCTAAAGAAAATCAGAATCAGAACCATGTGGTATATTTAAATTTTCTGATAAATAATCTGTCTGCCCGAGCTAATACCTGTATTATTGAGACATATAATATAGTTTCAACACGATGAAGCACCGACGCATTCTGTTATTGACGTTAGGGAGTATCTCTAGGAAATATATGGGTATCGATTGATTAGCCGTGATAATCCATTAGCATGACCACCGAGATCACCTGACATGAATTCTGTGAATTTTTATCATTGAAAGCATTTAAAGGAGCTCGTATACAAGATGCCAGTTAAACATTTGAAGAACTTTTACAACGCATAGAAATGGCATTTGCAACAGTTCGGGATATGGGCCAAAGTAAGAAGATCTTTTCGCCGACGATTGAGGGCTTGCAATGAAGCTGATTATGGCTATTTTCGGTACTTCATGTGATCTCATTTAGGTAAATAATTTAAACTAAAGACCTTTAAAACTTGTTTCAAGACAGAAAGATCTTCAGTACACGACATAATTAAATTAAAATAAAAAAAAATCTCATAAAAGAGATAGAAATCGACATAATATCAAGAGGAACCACTAACAGTCACTAAACCGCCTTTATAACGAGGCTAATAAAAGATAAAAAAGTCAGTGGCGCACATTTCGTTTTTAGAAAATTATTGCAGAGACAGCCCACACGTGCGTCCCTGGTGAAGCATTTTTATCAGTGAAATTTGTGCTGGTTTAAATAGCTTTCCACCTCCAAATTTCATTCGGTTTGAAGATATTTGGAATTTGGACACAAAATTCATCTTTACTGATTGCTGAGATATGACAACACCGCATTTACAGTAAAAGTACTGGAACGGCTAAATATCTCTTAAACTGCTAAAATTGTGCTTTCAAAATTCGGTCTTTGCGGGTTTCTGGGGACGCGAAATTGAAAAATGGTATCGGCACTGTTGCCAGGTTTGCCCTACACATAGCCTTTTTCTTATCTTATATAGAATGTCTCACTTATTTTTATTGCATATAATTGACCGCTTCAATTTTAGTACTATTCCAAATTTTTAAAATTCTCTCTCCTCGTTATTGAGATATGATAACACCGCATTTGTATTAAAAAGTACCGAATATCTTCAAAACCGCTAAAGTTGTGCTTACATAATTTGTCATTTGTGGATTTGTGGGACACGTAGTCATTTTCTTATCCTAAATGGAATGCCCCATTTATTTTTATTGCAATAAATTGACCGTCTCAAATTTAGTAAAATCCTAAACTTTCAAAATGCTATCTTCACTGGTTGCTGAGATATGACAACACCGCATTTACGGTAAAAAGGACGGAAACGTACATGGGGAATTGAAAAATGGTATCTGCAAAGTTGCTATGTTTCGCAGTTTTGCTCTACATGTAGACATTTTCTAATCTTAAATGTAATGCCCCATTTACTTTATTGAAATGATTGGCTTTTGAGTCATTAAGTTGTTTTTCTTGTTAAGTAATATTGGTGTCTTTCCATAAAGAAAAAAATAAAAGTATAATTAGTTCTTAGTCCTACGTACATTGAAAAATGCAATTATTTCGAACCTAGAAAAAGACATACATTCCTAATAAAAAAAATTTACCCATACGTTAATTGTTTTTACGCCTAGACAACATCACTTTTTAATAATTTATTTACCTTTTTGCATTTACTTGTTTACAACCGGTATATTATATTTAATTATTGAAAAATTACATTTTACCAGAAATTATTAGTCTTAACCATACGTGAATAAAAATTATAATTAAATGGCGCCCCTTTTTTCCCCTTAATGTCCTAATAGTACATAATTTTTCTACAACCAGTATAATATACATATGTATTTTATTTATAAAAAATTAAATTTCAACTTAAAAGATAATCTAGTTAAAACGCGGATAAAAATTGTTTTAAATTTCAAACTTCTCTAAATTCGCTCTCATCACTAATCGACTTGATTTTTACACCAGTCTTTGAGAAAATGTAGTCCTTTCCTCGAGTATTTACTTGATTTATTAAATTTATTCATCCTCAACCATCCACTACATTGAAGCATATTCCCCCGACGCGCGACGTACCGTCATCGGGCTGAAAAGGGTAGAAGGTTAGTAAAACAAACTTTAAGATTTTCTGATCCAGACAGAAAAATGCGCGTATCGTAAGAATAGCCCCGTGCAGCTATTGTAACAAGTAGGCGTTGCGACAGTTGTTTTTGAAGCACTTCATACCCAACATCTTTAGAAAATTAATGTATAGGCGGGGACACTAAGTAACAATATTATAGGCCCTTATTTCATAAAAGGTGTATTAACTGGACAGAAGTATTTAGAGCTCCTCAAAGAACATGTAGAACATATAGTTCCAGCCGTTGAAGAAATTGGAAATGTGGGTGAAATCTGGTACCAACATGATGGTGCTCCACCGCATTATTTAAGGGAAGCCACGCAGTTTCTAAACAACCAACTTCCGGGGAGGCTGATATGACTCCACTGGACTTCTTCTTGTGGGGTCATTTGAAGGATCGTGTATTCAAGAATCATTCAGAAAATTTAGACGAACTCCGCGAAAGAATCCGCACCGAAGTTGCACTTGTAACACCCAATATATTGAACAACAACCTGCAAGAGTTTTATGATCGACTAGGGTTCTTGTCTGACAAATAATGGGAACCACTTTCAACATTTAATTAAAAATAGTGTCTTTAAAATAAGTATTCTGTTAGGTTATTGTTGTTTTTATCCGTTGACTTTTATTATCCTCCTTATCTTAACGTTATTGTTGTTTCGTCGTTGTTTTTTCGCTGGCTTTTAAACACGCCTTAAGCCTGGATAAAGTGTGAGGGAAGGCCGCCAATATCACCTGATAAAAAAATAACTTGCGAAGTCATTCATTTCAATCTAAATAAATGAGGCATTAGAATTTTTGTAAGCAACTTTGGCAGTTTAAAAGATATTTAGGCGTTCCGGTACTTTTAACTGTAAATGCGGTGTTGTCATATCTCAGCAACCAGTGCAGATAGAATTTTGAAAAATTGGGATAGTACTAAATTTGAGACGGCAAATTTAGTGCAATAAAACGTCTTATATTCTTTGGGTTAAGGACTTATCTTAGAACTAGGTCCTCAAGTTCCAGATGCGGCTAGGTTTCCTCCACGACTATATTTATTCAGTCTGTTCTTTATCCAAGCCTCAAAATTTAATAAAATAACAAGTTCATCACAATTTCAAGAGACATTACCGCTCATGATACAAATAATATACTGCACATCATATTTGGACTTTAGACTATACTAACAAATATTTCAGGCAAAAATAGCAACCTGTGTTATTATACAGGATGGCTCGTCTTTTTTTTTATTAGTCTGAGTTGCTGAGGCACACTGTATATATTAGTCTTAATTATTGCTCTTTAGATTACATACGTCATTTATGTGTATACAGACCGAACGGCTAGTACTTTTATACTTGATCAACTCTAGTAATCCTATAGAGTTAAGTATTCTTGAATAGATAACGAAACTGTCGCGTTTCATTTAGAGGTCTCGAGAAGTACAAATGCATGTTTTCGTATTTTCAGAACATCGATGAAATTTGCAATTTTCTGCTCTGTAATACAGGACTTGGAGTCAGTGGTATAGCCCTAGGGGCTTCGTGGTGTTTGTTACCTACAGAGGTCTGACGTATAGTTGTTAATAAAACTTAAAGTAAAAATTCAGAGCTGGACGTATCATCTAAACCGATTAAAGTTTGAAATGCAACTTTCAAATAAATAAATGATATTGTCACATGCCAATATAGGTTCGAAGTAGTTTCAAACCAGAAGTATGTAAAAAAATAGGTTTGTATTAAATTTGAATATTCAAGTATCTAAAATTAAAGACTAATTTTTTTGTAAGCATAAACTAGTGTTAAAGTTTCAAAATGTTACAGAATGAATTAGACTCATTCTCCTATTAAACAAATCGACCAAATTCAAAAAGAAACTGATGAATTAATTACCGTAAATGCATGAAAACAAAAACCAAACAGCTTGATTTGGGCAAAAAAGTGTATTTATTTAAATTAATTTCCGACGTTTCGACATATTTCGTGTCATCTTCAAGGCTACAGTTGTACCGATTCTGTTTTTATCGAAGCATGCAAATTTAATCCATGTAACAATTATTCAGGAACAACTAACATACAACATATGCCAGCTAGCAACTGGTGCCGGTACTATTCATAGCAAGACCTCCTATCTTCTTACTCCTGGTTTAAAATACAAATTATTCATTAGTAAATATTCGATTTAGTCACAAGTCGAGATGTGTCCAGAACAGTTTCAAACAAAAACCTTCCAACGTTTATTCTGATTTCAAAAATTTTGCACTCCTACAGTTTTTATGACTGCGAACGTCACATTGTTGAAATAGAGCACCCCTGCAATTAAAGATATGAGTTTGGGGCTACTACATGTTTTTATAAATAAAAATTACGTAGTGTTAAAATACCAAACCAAATGGACCGAATTCAATAGGAAACTGTTGAAATAATTGTTGTAAAAGCAATTAAGCACAATAATAAAATAACAATGATACATACAGATAAAACACCCCCAACACCTACCACGCTAACACAGATCATTTTGGGTTTATTTATTTTACCCTAGACAAACAATTTGAAGCTAAACAGTATGCAAAGCCTATATGAATGATTAACGTATATTTATTTTGCAAATGATTAAAAGTTAAATGCGAAGTTAAATGTAACTCTATAGAGTAATCAAAAACAAAACCCACTGGACGCAAATTAAATTATTACAACTCCAATTTTAGAAAATGTATGATTTTTCCATTTTCTAAGAATAATACAAACAATAATATCAATTAGACTCGTAAATGTGTCCGCGATTTAAGTAGGTTGTGAGATAAACTGCTGCAATCCATATTTGTTTAAGAAGTTTTGAAAAAATAATAAATTGTGATTTTTGTTGGGGAAATTTATATAGGAATAAACTGGTCAAATTCTGATGAGAAGTGCGAAGCCTCTAAGACTTAATCCGCCGAAAAAATAAACTGACATGCAAAAAAGTGACAAGTTAAATATTTAAATATATTTTGAAGACTTATATCTTTTGAACGCCTTACCGCATTTTGCTGCGCTTTGCATCAGTCGAAAGGAAATTTTATAGACAATAATTCTGCATCTGTTTTCGTCAACTTATTCTATTGTTTTATATACAGGGTGTCATATGAGATAACACCCTGTAGAATAACGTAACTACAGAAAAATAGTCAATCGTAGTTTTTAATTTTGACTTATCTTTTAGGATTATTTTGGCTTTTGATTCATTACTCTATCTCTATTTTTAAAGGAGATACAATGTTTAACGTAAAACATTGCTTTTTTACCATAGTATCCATACAGATTCACAAGTCTTCACAGTGTTTTTTTTAGCATATCTCGAAATATCAAATAGACGTCAAATTATTAAATAATACAATCTGCGCCATTCAAACTTGTTTCAAATAGTTATAACGATTAGAGAAGTAACTCCAGAGAATGTAGCCCAAATTATTGCTTTAGTAGATGAAGGCAATGCTGCCAGAAAAATGGGTATACCAGAAGAGCAACAAAGGTTTCTTAAGACTGGGCAGTATACAAGAAGGATTTGGTTGGGTCGTCCTAGATGCACTACAAATATCAATGACAGGTTTATTGTACTTTAAGCAACCAGGAATCGATTTCAGAGCACGATGATGACCAGCAGACGCGTGCAAGAAGTGCGTGGTACTGTCATAAGTGCCCGACGAAGGCTGAAAGAAGTAGGGTTGAAAGCAAGGATTCCAGCGACTGGTCCAAAATTGCTTCTCGAATATCGAAGGAATCGCATGACTATCGCTAATGAGCAGGTACAGTGGGCTGAGGAGCAGTGTTCCAAGGTTTTATTTTCTGACGAGTCACGCTTCTCTTTGAAATCATCTGATGGAAGACAGAAAGTTTGAAGAGGGCCTGGGGAAAGATACGAACAAAAAATGTTTATAGAAAAAGAAGAAATTGGGGGTGGTTCAGTGATGGTATGGGGAGGAATTTCTATAGACCAATGTAACTGAATATTTGGATAATAATAGCATAAAACGTTTACCATGGCCTGCGAGAAGCCCCGACTTAAATCCAATAGAACATGTATGGGGCAATGCTTAAGGAAACGAGCTCGTGTGCCACATACGTTAGAAGAACTTGGCATGGCGCTTGTAGAAGAGTGGAACAATACTCCACAAGAGGCTAATGCACGATTATTAAAGCATGTAGAATCAGTAATTTAAGCTAGAGGTGGAAATATCAGATATTAGTTATTTATTTTTTAGTCCTAAACTGGGATTTGTAATTAATCTTTATTTATTTACTCTTATATAAAACGTTGCATTTTTGTAAAAAAAACATTGTTTCATTTAAAAAACCTTGATTTTATTGACTTAGAATCTGACCTTTGACATTTCACGACAATCTTACAAAACACCAATGACCTTCTGACCGTTTTAATTTCCAAGGCTATTAGATCTTTTTGAAGACTTGTGAGTCTGTATTGATAATATGGTAAAAATACAATATTTTACTTTAAACATTGTTGAGATAGAGCAAAGAACCAAAAGCCAAAATAATCCTAAAAGATAGGTCTAGATTATTAACTACGATTTAGTACTGTTCTGAAGTTACGTTATTCTACAGGACGTTTCAAAAATGTTCAAAAAAACATTGTTTCATATTACACCCTGTATATAAAAACAATGAAACAAGTTGACAAAAACGGAAATATAATTACTGTCTATGAAATTTCCTTTCGACGGACATGTTTGGTAATCGAAACTTTGGAAATCGGGGTTTAAGGTTCTTTGGTTACAGGTATAGTTCGTACTGAACAGAATGACCTCGTAAGCTGAATAATTAGTGTATTTGGGCCCTCCCATGGCTTCTGGGTCACTTGTAAACTCAGAGAAAGGCGTATTAATATTTTTTGTTATGGTATTTTAATTAATTCGGTTTAGTTTTCCTTAGATGTACTTTATGATGGAATTGTACCTTATGATCATGAGAAAACCCAACCGAAACGTTTTTTGCGCCGTTTTGGGATTGTTTAGTAATTTGCCTTGTGTAGCTTGATGACTATTAATTTCATTCGACAGAAGGACGTTAAATTTGTTTAATTCTTGTACCTCTAGGGTACCACTGTCAACATTGGTGCTTTGATTGAGAGTTTTATACTTAGTACTGCACTCAGCAAATACTAAAGAACGTTTGAAGAGCTAAAAAATTTATAACTTGAAGTATTTTTTAATTTTTGATTTATTTCTAAGGAACTGTCATTGAAAGTTTGACGCTGAGGACAGCGACGTCGGTTGACCAGCAGGTTAGGCAATACAAAAGGATCATTTTCATCATGTAAAGCCCCCCAAATTAGCCCTACATGAGTGTCAGATTTTTTATGATTATTCTCTCTGCGGGAGTAGCTATTTGATATTTCTATCAGACTATTAGATTCTTTTTTTGGGTTCTCACTTTCATATGGTTGGTTATTAATAAGTTCATGCTTATGACTAGTATTGCTAAAACAAGTTACATTATTTCCATGCTTTATTTGTGTCAAGGTTACGGGGGTTATAAGCAGGCTAGTTATTTATTGGGGCTAAACCCGAAGGATTAGCCGAGGTCCCGCCACCATTTACCCGGCTGCTCGCTGGAATATGGCAAGGAAAAGTGCAGAAAATACGGCATAGTCGATGAAACTATTGAGCACATCATCGCTGGCTGGCGGAAAACGCATACCTGGGCCAACACATCCAAGTATTCAAGATCACCATGTAAAAACAAACCCTACATACAAATACCAGCCAGCAGTGCTGGAACGAGATGGAGGGCTGCTGTATTGGGACAGGCCAGTAACAACGAATAGAACAGTATAGTAACAGGCTTGACATAGTTCTCATCGATAAGGAAAGGAGAAGTGGAATAATCACGGACATAGTTGTTCCGCTAACTCAAAATACCAGCCGAACAGAGGTCGAAAAGGGCACTAAGTATGAAAAGTTGTCGGTGGAGTTAAATAATATTTGGCAGCTGAGTAAAGTGTCACATTCGTAATATCGGCACAAGGAAATATTTCAAAAAAATTCTCTCAAAGAGTATTGATGATATAGGATTATCCAAGAGCATAGTCGGATATGTTCAGAAGGTAGTTATACTTCAGACCTGCCACATCCTCCGCAGATTCCTTAGCTGAACAAGAGGAACTGAATTGTTTTTTCACCAGGTTGACTATTAAATTAAATCTTTGTACCAGTACAAGCAGAAAAAATGTTAACAATGTTAACAAATAAACAATATATATTTTTCCCAATTGAACCGTATTTTCAAAGTCGTTCTATTTAACAAAAAAATATTACTTCGAATAAACTTTCGCATATCTCTATTAACACATCTATTTTAGTTATAGTTATTTAAACAATTTTTTTTTTACTTCCATATGTGCAACGGACTGCACGAGCTAGTACGTAACATACGTCACTTACTACCTAATAAATAACTTTTTTTGGCATAACTATTAAAACATTACAAAAGATTAAGATCAAGTTAATAGGAAAAAAGTAGAACGCCCAGGTTGCGGCACATAATATGAAGCAGTAATCTTATAGAATCCTTTATGCTAAGTAATTTTATACCCCCATTATAATATTAAAATTAGAGTAGTAATAGGAAACCGATCATTATCCAACACAGGAAATTAAAACAATGAAATTGAAATAACATATCCTATTTCCTGTCGGCGTTTTATCTATTCTGCCCCGCTATATGATTTCGGATCTGTGTTCAGTTTCAAGTTACTTTTCCAACAAGAACGTTAACAATTTTCAGGTGAATGAAGCTAAACTCCCAAAACCGATGCATTATCCGGCCCACAAAGTTTATCAATAGCCATAAATGCATTGTAGGGTTTATTGAATATAAAATGTAAAGCTATACCACCGCCAACTTTATTGCCTAGAAAACAGTCATATAAAACTTTACTCTTCCATATATTGGGTCACTTTTTGAAGGGAAGGTAGTAGACAACGAAGTATGTTTACGACTTTTACTTGGGTTGTGTATTTCGAGAGTTCAACTAGGAAAAAATTGAATTTTATATATTAGAGATATGAATATTCGGTTAAAACTTGTTATAGAAGGAGAAAATGTTTGATTTTAGGATCAACAAATATTTGCACAAAGTTCTTAATTATTTGCGATTGAATTTAAATTTAAGAACTGTAAAATTGATAAGGTTGATTCATGTAAATATTTCGGAGTAATATTAGATAATAATATTAAATTTGATGAACACAAATTATCTATGAAAAAGGGTTTTTAAAAAAATTGGAAGATAAATGGTCATTTTAGTTTAAATGCCCAAAACTATTTAACTCTATGATTCTTCCACATATCAGTTATTCTACTTTCAAATGGATTTTTACCGAATTCCAGTCACTCAATTTCATTCTTCCGCAAACAAGTAATTGCTGAAACTAGTGCTTACATTTTTTTTACTGTCTTTAGCACAGATTTTATAATTCTCTTCTGGCGGGCAACTCTAGAAAAATTCATACATTGCTGGAAACATTCTTCATAAACATAATAGTGTTTTTTTACAAAAAGCGTTTACCTTTTTACTTAAATTAAATATAGTTGTATTATTTCCCTGAAGTTGAAGATTGAGTTATATAGGATACGCATATCTACCAAGTAGAAGAAAACTTCAATAAAAATAACTTTTAGAAATATTCTGCATGATTATGACCCTCCTCGCTCAATAATATCGCAATTTCATTTCCTAATTCGTACTGAACACCTTCACCGCGAGACACCAAAGTTATACGGCAAATAATTTTCCTACTAATTCAAGTTCAAGCTGTTACTGAATATTCACAGAATATTCACAGATATGTCATTAATTAATCACACAAGCTTTCACCAAACATTGTTTCTACCATGTCTATGGCAGCTGGTAGAATGAGTTGCTCTCCGATAGCATGGACCTTCTCACATATAGTTAATTTATCAGACACTTACACTTATTTACTGTAAGAGCATTGCGAAAATTTAAGTATTGTTTCTAAAAAAATTTAAGTTTTTCAGCAAAAAAAATCAAGAGATTTATCAACATGTCCTTTAAGAAAGTTTCTAAATGCCTTTTCAAATAATTGGGTTTAATGCTATGTGCAGCAGAAATTTTGAGGCAAACAACTCATTGAGGTTTTTGTTCTAGACTTATTTCAATGCTTGTAAAACCGAATTTTAGGCACGCTTGGTCATATTTCGTTTTTTTTTGATTTTATGACAGGATCAGCATGGCTACTCGAGGTTTGTGATTAAGTAGATATAAGAGAGGTAAATGTACAATAATTTTTTTTAAAGCATGAACCACACTTCACTCTCTTTTGCGATTAGTTTAATAGTCGCATGTTTTCAACTCAGAAAGTTCCAGATGTATTGGAATCTGCTGTTCGGCAACAAAATACGTACAATTACTTTCAGAATGATTTCTTTTAATACTAAATGGAGAAAATCATAAAAATTCTTCCTTGATTCGTGATTCGTCTAATCTTGAGAAAACGACTGAAATCTGATTATCTATATATTTAAAACACTTAGGGATGGTATTTTCATCTCTTAAAATTTTATTTGAATAAAGAATACAGTTATTTGGGAATGAAAATACTGGTGCTAACCCGGATTTTTCAGCAAGTTCGTGAGAGAGTTGTACTGCACCAATTTACATGATTTCTTTTTTAAATGATCGTCTGGTTCCCGAGACCCTTCAGCACTATTTTTTGTATTGTTTTATTGCGTATTCTGTCTATAAAACATATGTTTATCTTCAATAACATTTCTGGACGATTGACGACTGAACTCATGGCGCCATCTAACGGAAAAGGCAAAACCGGGTCCGCAGGCATAGCTAGTTGTCACAATTGATTTTTGGTCATAATTTATAATAAATATACACATTAATTACAGAGATAATATATAGTGCGAAACAAAAAAATATGCCTGACAAGTCATTTTTTAAAGTGTTGCATTAAAATTCCTGTCTGAAATAGTTCGCATTTTTAATTTATATTATACCGAATGTGGGGACAAAAAGTGGAAGACAGAATTATTCAATGTAAGAAGAGCAAAAGACAGAGTCGGAGTTTCTACAAGAAAAAAAAAACAGTGACAAGAAATGGTAAATTTCCGAAAATCAATTAGCACGGATACCAAGATGCTGTCGAAACCTCTTTTATGAATTTTTCCTTATTAGTTAAAATAAGGAAAAAGCAAAATTTGCTGATAAAGTTTTGGTGTGGTGTGCGAAGATTAGAGGGATATGCCCAGTTTGGTTCTGTCTTAATAAATTAGTTCATTTTGACTAAATTTTTAACATTTTTTATTGGACACCATTTTGTTTCACTATATTGGATTCGTACCAGTATTTTACGAGTTTCTACCTATGTCACAATTGATTTTTGGTCATAATTTATAATAAATATAACAAGCAGTTTTTACACAGATTTTTTTAAAACCGCTATTTTCTTCCGCCATGTTGAATTTATGTCAGTTTATTTCTATAGCACGCTTAATTTGTATGAAGAATTTGAAGTCAATTGAATATTTTTTTCACGTTGACTTTTTAAACATTTTATTTGATCGCCATTTTATCCCACCATTTTGAATTCATAGCACAATTTTACTAGTTCATCTCTATATCACAAAGAATGCTTGCACAAAATTTAAAATTAATCTAATAAGTAGTTTTTCAGACTGATTTGTAAAATATTTTATTATCCCGCCATCTTGGAATGATACCAAAATGTTACCAGTTCATTTATTTGTGACACATCATTTTTGTGCAAAATTTGAGGTAATTTGGATAATAATTTTTTCAGTGATAAATTTTTAATGTTTCATCAGATCGCTATTTTGGATATTTATCAAAATGTTACTAAGTCATTCCCATAAGACCTTTAATTTTTGATAAAAATTTTAAGTCAATTGGGTAAGTAGTTTTTCCGCACTAGTGTAGGAAAATTTCCGCACGTAATATTTCAAAATTAATTTATTAATTAACCGTCTTTGATCTCAGAGTGTGTAGTAGGCTTAATGCGTTTCGTTTTGGCTAGCTATCAGGATTCCAGAATATTAACGACTCTTAAAGTTAATTGTTAGAAATCAACAAACTTGTCATTAATTGCTTCTGTGCGTATTTTCTGAAATTTTGCATTATTACAATGAATTGAAGAGAATTTGACAATCTGGCCATGCAAGACGGGGTTCCAGAATATATTAGGAACTCAGCAAAAGAAGTTGATTTGGATTTGCTTTCAGAAAAATCCAAAGTCAGATGCATTCAGGAATACGAAAAGTTCATCAAATGGTGCGCCAACAAGAAGATCAACAACATTAGTAAAGAAGAGGTGCTTCTAATTTACTTTCAAGGAATTTCAAAAAATTTTGAACCTTCTACAATGTGGTCCAAGTACTCAATGATAAAATCTATGCTGAAAATTAAGAAAAACGTTGATATTAGCAGGCGTTTTAAATTGATTGCTTATTTTAAAAAGAGAGTAGGTTTTAAAAGTCTAAAATTTCAAACCACGAACATGTTGAAGAATTTTTAAGCCCTGCGCCTGACGATACCTATTTACTAATTAAAGTTACTAAACATTAATTAAAATCGCTGGAGCCTGTAGGCATGAAGAATTAACTCATCTGTTGTGTGAAAACGTAGTCAAACAAGATTTGTTTCTGGTGAAAATACCAGATAGCAAGACCCACCAGAGTGGAAGCTTTGTTATAACTGTAGGAAAAAATCTTAATTTAATCAAGAAATATATGTCTCTGCATCCCAAAAGTACCGCATCAAAGGTTTTTTGTCAATTTCCAAAAAGGTAAAAGTACTACTCAAACTGTTGGCATTAATAGGTTTGGTAAGATGCCATCGGACGTGGCTGCTTTTTTGAGAATTCCAAATCCAGAGGCCTTTATTGGACACTGTTGTAGACACTTTTCAGCTACTATGTTGGTGGACGCTGAAGTGGATATTACTAATTTGAAACGTCTCGGGGGATAGCAATCGACAAAAGTTGCAAAATCATATGTGGAAGAATCCATGAGGAACAAAAAACGTATCGATAACCAAATTCTATGTTCTGCAGGAGAAAATTTGAAGGAAACTTCGCCTCTGCCTTCGCCCTTGCCTTCTACAAGTTTCGCGTATGGAATTGATAGTATTGCTGACAACTGTGGACCAGTGAATCAGCACCAATATGACAAAATAAGAAGAAAAAGAGTCAACTTCATTGCCAGCACCAAAAAGGCTAACCATCAAAATGCTCCCTATTTAGTAAATGATGCATTTAATTGTCAATTTTCGGTTACCTACCATGTTATTTACAATAAAGAACAATTTTTTAAACATCTTTTTATAGCTCTATGTAGTTACTACCTTTTTCCAAATAATTAGTTACTTTTAAATATTTAATTGTTTGTTTATTATAGATTAATAAAAACCATTAAATCACTACGTACTATGTACTTATTTCCGCACGTCTCTGTAGAAAAGCGGAAAATGTTTTTTCCTCAGTTGTTAGGTAAATAGCTGTTTTAGCATTTTAAAATTTTGAAGATTGATTTTTTTCTCGATTACAAACATTTTATTTAGCCGCCATTTTGCTCTGTCAACTTGAATTCTTACCACAATTTTACCAGTTCATTCCTATATCACACTTTATTGAAATCAATCTAAAAAGTGCCTTTTTTTCAGGCTAATTTTTTAGTATATAATGAATGAATGAATGCGTAGCACTTAATTTTGTGCAAACTTTTAGGTAGATTAGATAAGTATTTTATAAGTAATATTTTTTCTACATTTCACTAGGACGTCATTTTGCTTCTCCATCTTGGATTCGTACCAAAATTTTACCAGTTAATTTCTACGTAGTACTTGATCTCTATGCAAAATTTCAGGTAAATTAGATTTTTAGTAATAATTTTTTAACATTTAATACTAGGCCGCCATTTTTCTCCGTCATATTGGATTTTTACCAAAATGTAACCATTTTAATCCCTTATAACGCTAGATTTTTGACCAAAATTTGAAGTTAATCGGATAATTAGTTTTTAAGCTATGCCACGTACAGGGTTTTCCCGTATATTTTTCCACCCACCTAGAGAGATTATTTGAATAGATACGGAAATGTCGTAAATACAAAAGTTGTTGGGTTTTTTATGAAGATTCAGAATATTATATCATTAGTGCGAAAATATTATTGGAAATGTCAAATTTTGACAGGTTGTCAGTTTTTTTAAATGAAACACCCTGTATATTAAATCATATTCTTGAAGATCTTGTTTTTCTAATTTCAAATATATATGCTTTTAATATATTATGTCAATTAGTTTTGGATATATAAGCGTTTGAACATTAAAGAAATGGTAAGGTAATTTACGCTAAAACATAGTGAGCCATGGTTAAGACAATTGCAATGAACGACGCCTTTTTGACGTTTACTGGTCAGAAGTATCTATTTACGAGCATTTTTAATATCTAATACGTTGGACGATGGGTTATTCGGAAGAAGAGAAACTCGACATGATAGAATTATTTTATTTACATGCTAAAAATGCATCGATAGCTCGTAACGAATATCATAGACGGTTTCCAGATAGACCAACACCGACTCGTAGCATAATATTAAATATCGTTAAACAATTGAATGAAAGAAAAACACTTAAGCGAAAAGTTAGAATAGTGGAAAGAAACAATACCATAAAAAATCAATAATATAAAGTAGGTAAATAATAATATTAGCTTAAAGAACTAAGTTTTGGTTTTCTATATAGCCTCCTTGGTTTATAATGCATTTCTGAATATTTCTTCTAAATTTTCTGTATATGGATGCGTAGATAAAATGAGGTAATTGGGTGTTTAAATCGTCGATTGTTTGGACTATATTTTGCTCTAAAGCTCGAATGGTTCTTGGCCTATTGTAGTAAATCTTGTTTTTCAGATAACAAAAATATGTCCAATGGAGAGAGGTCGGGACTGTTTGCTGGCCATCTTAATGATCCATGTCTTCCAATCGAAAATGGATACCTGTCATTTAAAAAATTAGTGACCGGCTGGACATTATGAGGAGGGGCACCATCTTGTTGCTATATCAAATTAAGATATGAATTAATCGGTAGTTGTTTTACATCCCTAGATTTCGTTTTCTAATAGTTCCTGATACCTTTGTCCGGTTAAATTCCCATTTAAAAATATAGGTCCAATAACATGATTGTTAAGAAGGCCACACCAAGAATACATAAGATAAATAAATTATTTTAATACAAAAGTTTCAAAATTACCTTCAAAATATAATAAAATACTTAAATCTTCTTCAGCGTTTCTTTCCACTATTCTAACTTTTTGCTTAAGTGTTTTTCTTTCATTTAATTGTTTAGCGATGTTTAATATTGTCCTACAAGACGGTGTTGGTCTATCTGGAAACCGTCTATGATATTCGTTACGAGCTATCGATGCATTTTTACCACGTAAATAAAATAATTCTATCATGTCGAGTTTCTCTGCTTCCGAATAACCCATCATCTAACGTATGAGATATTAAAAATGCTCGTAAATAATAACTTCTGACCAGTAAACGTAAAAAAGGCGTCATTCATTGCAATTGTCTTGACCATGGCTCACTATGTTTTAGCGCAAATTACCTTATCATTTCTTTAATGTTTAAACTCTTATATATCCAAAACTAATTGACAGAATATATTGAAAGTATATATATATATATATATATATATATATATATATATATTTGAAATTAGAAAAAAAAAATCTTCAAGAATATGATTTAATATACAGGGTGTTTCATTTAAAAATCTTCATAAAAAACCCAACCACTTTTGTATTTACGACATTTCTGTATCTATTGAAATAAACTCTCTAGGTGGCTGGAAAAATATACGGAAAAATAGACTGACGGAAATGGGAGAACATACTTTTCGGGATCCAAGGACCTGAAAACCAAAGATCTGCAAAACTCTCGAGTGTGGATTTTTTTCACGGTTACAATACTTACCTCGTACGAGAAAATAAAAAGGGGGCGCGAAGAACTGAACTAAAATAGTAAAAGTACTATAATAAGTATAGTAAAATAGATAACTCAAAATATAAAAACGAAAATATTTCGTCTCAAGTCTCATTCAAAGGTAAATCAATTAAACAAGATCGAAATCACTGGGCCTTAGAATAACAGATTTACAATGTTTACAAATCACACATAAGGGTGACATATTTAAGAAATTCCCACCAGAGTAAATATGAAAGGTAATTAGTATGTAAAGTAGCACAAAACGAAGGCGCCGATCGTCTGGACTCCGTTCGCAGAATTTAGATGCAAGACAGATGCACAGATATTACTCATTAAGACAGAGAATTGTAATTAAAACCTACGAGGGTCCGAGCAGTAGTTGATGGATTATATCTCACGTCAACTGCGGACAATGACCCGTTCTGTTCGGTGAATTACTTTCTGTCGGGTAATATATGTAACAGAAGTTCCTGTTACCAATCAATCTCCTTTACTGGAATAAGCCCGTTATTTGTCAATCCTCTAATCCCTTATATATAGATAGAATTCTATCAGAAAATAAGCAAAAAGAATTGCTGCAGGCAATATATAAAAGGGTCTCAAAATTACCCAAAGAAATAATAGACTTAATAAAGCAAATGTCCCAGTGTCTGTCATACATATTAAAGCAATTTTCATTACTGAAAATTTAATAATTCGTTTTAAACATATATTCGATTTAGTTTACACGTAAATATGCAGTATGGAGTAATTTGGCCTATCACGAATTCAAAATAACATTTTTTTCAACGACGCCGACGTTTCGTTTCCGAGATATCCGACTTTAGAGTATAAAATCTTAAAATAAAGTTTTTGACCATTGTCTTTTTTTTATTTAAGCAATTTTGTAGAAAAATGATTGAAGACCAGTGGCCTATCGCGGGTGAAAAAATAAGGGAAGTGCAAATGAAGCAAGAAAATATCGCCATATTTTTTTTTTCACAATTTTTTTATATGTAAAGGGGGTTTACGACTTACCTAAATTTTGTATACTAAATCAATTCTCCTATCCTTCATATCAGCAAATTTATTTATGACATCCTCATAGAATGGATGAGTTGCCCTAATCTCGTCTAGAAATTCCTTTTGAATTGAAATATTGCCAAGAGAAGTCTTTCTTGAGATATTGTATTTCTTAAATAAGTTTTTACACATTTGAAGCAAGAAAAACTTCTTTTCACTCAAGCACCTGTCGACGGTATTGTCAAAATAAGGGCAAACAATTTATATGCTTCGGTAAAAATATATTTATTTTTATTAATTTTTTTCACTTGCTCTTGCGGCGATATATTCCAATTACTCTCATTGGCAAAAATAAGAACAAGCTCATTTTTAAGTTGTTGACTTTTTGAAAATATTTCCCCATATAACTGTAACACATTTTCAAATGGGCCAGTCGGAAAATTTAAACTATATTAGATACTAAAAATCGATAAAAATGCGCTCTCACACATCTTTATCAAAAGTTCTTGGCCGGAAAAGATATATGTATAATAGCAGAAATATATAATTTCTGCAGGTGCAAAACGGCCTGAAAGAAGACTTGCTTTCGATTATGTCACAGAGTACCCTCCTGCGATCATGATTTCTGGGCCTCTACCCTCATCAGGCAGGCTTGTACCCAGGGAGATCTGAAATAACAGATTGCTCGATATGGCAAAATCGAAACGTCTATCATACTGAAACAGTACTACAAGTTAAATGTAACATTTAGCACCACCTATCGGAGCTCCGGTGATTTCCGGCTGCAAACCCGTAGGTAATTTAAAAAGCATGCACTAGCACCATCATGCGGAGAGTAGATACTAAAAATCGATAAAAATGCGCTCTCACACATCTTTATCAAAAGTTCTTGGCCGGAAAAGATATATGTATAATAGCAGAAATATATAATTTCTGCAGGTGCAAAACGGCCTGAAAGAAGACTTGCTTTCGATTATGTCACAGGGTACCCTCCTGCGATCATGATTTCTGGGCCTCTACCCTCATCAGGCAGGCTTGTACCCAGGGAGATCTGATATAACAGATTGCTCGATATGACAAAATCGAAAACGAAACGTCTATCATACTGAAACAGTACTACAAGTTAAATGTAACATTTAGCACCACCTAAATTACTATTACAAATTAAATTACCTACGGGTTTGCTGCCGGAAATCACCGGAGCCCCGATAGGTGGTGCTAAATGTTACATTTAACTTGTAGTACTGTTTCAGTATGATAGACGTTTCGTTTTCGATTTTGTCATATCGAGCAATCTGTTATTTCAGATCTCCCTGGGTACAGGCCCAGAAATCATGATCGCAGGAGGGTACCCTGTGACATAATCGAAAGCAAGTCTTCTTTCAGGCCGTTTTGCACCTGCAGAAATTATATATTTCTGCTATTATACTTAAACTATATTAGGAAAATTTAGCAGAACCTGCCAAACATGAAAATGTAATTTTTTCACAGTCTTCAAACCTTAGTCTCATTTCCATTAAAATATGGTCCAATATTTCATAAAAAAGGGTTCTATACTTAGCCCTAATTTCTTCAGGTGAAAGCTTAGCAACCTCACCTTTGTAATGATTTATTTCTGTAATAGAATTTGCTTTATCAAACATGATATTAAAAAAATGTTCATTTCTTTTTTTACAGAGCGCCTCACGACAGCTTTTTATATTGCATATGCAAAAATGAATGTCAAGCGATTCTTTTTGAAGAACGTCGAATAGTATGTCCGTGATTGAGAAATTGTCATTAAACACTAATGCCAGAAACGTGAACTCAAAATGGTTCATCCTACCTAAAAATTCTTTCGCAAGGCGGATTGATTTTTCATCAGATTTGTCACAGTTTGTAATAAATTCAAAGACGTCTTTTAATTAATTCCAGTTGTTAACAATCACATTTACAAACTTCGAATTTGAAGTTGTAACAAAACCATAAATACATATAACACAAAACAGTCAAGTTAACTGCAAAGGAACTCGCAACAACCACCGCAAACTGAACGACACGTGGGTGTAGTGTACTGAGCCTGCAATTCCCCCAGAGCGTTGTATGGCGCTGGGCGCGACGTCATCGGATACGCGTTGTCATGGTAACATAGTACGAAAATCATAAACTAAACATAGCACCTCCAGCAAAGTCAAAGCGGTTTGCGCCACTGTTGTAATTATTATAATACTTAAAGTTTGATTGAAAGTTTTAAAAAGACATGCCGCTAACGGTCAAGTAAAATATTTATTCGAGATGTACAGTTTATTTTTTTCCAATTAGGTCAATAAATGAATGCAAAAACAAACATTTTAAGAGATATATAATAAATATAGTTAGATGTTTGCTTGTTTATTTTTCCTGGTGAAGTAGCACTTCACCTACTTCACCTGAATAGCCGCCACTGCTGAACACACAAATAAATTATTAAAATTACATACTTTTGCGTTCATAATGTTATTTCTCTCAAAGAAACTACTTCAATAAAATCATATCGCTAAAGTTGCAATATGTAATAGAGAAGTTTTCTTCTTTTTGGGTATGATATTTGTGATCAGTGGTACCGGGTTAGCACCAAGTTAAATCTTCAAAGTTATATTACTAAAATTCTCATATTATAGCTTTACCGATGATTCAGTTCTTGTTTTTAGTGACCTCGAGTAAAGTGAATAGTAAAGTATAATTGGGTTAGGTCAACATTAAAGTCATACATTTTGAAGATCTAAATCAGTTTATTTCTCTACGTTTCGGTATATATTAGACCAACTTCAGGAGAAAAACAAGTGAGATCCTCTGTGTTACATTAATTTTAAAAACATAGAACATTATGGGAGAAGACAGGAATTATTTCAGACGAACACATTTGTTTTAATGTTGATATGATATTTTTTTTCAAGTTCGGGAATCTTTAGTTGTCACAATACTAGGAATTGGCATAGTGAAAATCAAAATTTAATGTTTAAAAGGGCACAACAAGGACGCTTTGGAGTTGGGATGTCATGTTTTTTTTTTGGCAGACATATAATTTATAGGATTTTTGAAGGAGGTCTTACAGCACGTGGATACCTAGAAATCATTGAGGAAGTTATTCCTCCACGAACTCCAGATCTCTCAATTTTAGATTTTTTTATGGGGCTATATACAAAATGAAGTATATAAAATACGATATGATGGCATAGCACAACTTCAAAAGGCAATTCATTTAGCCTTTAAAAATCTGCGAATGAAATTAATGGTTCTTTTTAACGCTATTCAAAGAATTACAAAAATGTGCCAATTTTGTATTAGAGAAAATGGTTATCAATTTAAACATAACCTTTAAAAATTTGTTTTTTCTTTTTTTTAAATATTATTGTTTTGTGTTTGTTATATTGTTTTTTTATGCTATACAACTGCTGTTACAAACTTACTGTTATTAATATATAGGTATTCTTATACAAGAAGATACCTATATGCAAGGTATCCAATTCTTCGTTAGCAATATGTAACTTTCATTTGTTTATTATTGTTATTCATATCCTACTAGTAAATTATGCATTTAATTTCAGAAAATTGTCATTTATTGGCGTGTTTCTGAGAAAAAGTGCATACTATTATATATTTTTGAAAAGGTAAAAAAAGGCAAATTTTATAGTTTATAAATATACAGGGTGTTCCATTTAAGAAAATAAATTAGGGGCCGATAACTTTTTGACCTGACACTGTATACTGATTCCGAAGGTGGGATTGAGTTCTACTGGAAAAGTTATATAAGAAACAGTTTTCATATTTTCGATAAATTATCTGATAGTTGAGATACGAGGGGTGCCTAAAAATGCAACATTTTCAATTTAGCCCTGAATCTTAAAATCTAAAAGGGCTACGATAGTTTTGCTAACGGCATTTTTAGTTTTACGAAAAAATAGCACACTGGCGCGAAAACCGAAACTTTCTATCTATAAAAATAACGGAGATACCCCGCAAAAGTACCCCAAACGGGACAGACACCCTGTACATGGCTCTCATATATATTTTTACACCTAAGTAGAGCTTTAGCTACAGCAGATACAAAATATAATTTGTAGTTTAAACTGGGCATCGTGGGACAATGGGCGATCTGACTTTGTTCTACAGATACTGTGAAGGATTATGCTCTGACGACTTATCAATTATTAGATTTTCTTTGGCCATGCAAATCAGACTAGACAGACACAAGCATTAGAGTCATCTGATTATGGAGTCTGTTAACAGCAAAGGTTTTTTAATTTCTTAAACTAAACGTCTTTAAATCCTTTATCAACCAACTTTTTCTATTTCAACCGTCGGTACTTGATCTGCCTGTTGTTAAAAATTGAGCGTGTATTTGCATGATACAATAAAATACTTTTTTATGTAAATGTAGGAATAATAACTTAATGCCAAATTTCTTAAAACTAAAAACATCTTATACCAACACTAAGACAAATAAAATCTTAGAAAGAGCAAGTAAGGCTCTATTGAGAGACAGATAACAATTTCATAGATTTAATAAAACTCAAATTAAAGTTGAAATTAACAACATAAAGAGATATTTACATGAACAAATTTCTTTATATGATTTGAATCACATCTGTAACTGTGTTCCATATAGCTATAAACTAAAGTTTGAAAAACAAATACAAATTCACTTAAATACATTTTACAAACTTTTACAAGAGAAATAAATATTAAAATGAATTTTCTTAGAAATAAAAATTTAATAAATAAAATTGTAGTTAATTTATCAAACAGAGAAATTCAGAGTCTGAAAAACTTGTTCTTTCTAAAGGTTTGAATTTTTCAGTTACACAAAAAACAGTTCCATGTTTGATATCATTTCAGCAATTGAAGAAACGGCTCAAAATCTACCAGATGATCAAAAAGATGAATTTAGAATTAGAACTAAAATTGCTCTTGAAAAACTACTTAAAATTAGACAAAATTTCACCCCCATAGAACAAAAAGCTTCCAACAGATAAAGGTAATGCAACTGTTTTAATGGATTGTACTGACTACAATAAAAAAATAACCACACTTATAAACGAAAACACTTACACGAAATTAAATAAAGATCCAACAGAACACATAGAAAGAGAAATACACACTATCTTAAAAAATGTAAAAACCAGTTTATAGATACTGAACACTTTAAATTAACACCACACCATAGTTAAACACCACATTTCTATGGGGTACCAAAAATTCACACACCAAACATACCATTAAGACCAATAGTAAGTAGCGTAAACTCACCGACACATCCTTTAGCTAGGTTTCTTTTAAATATATTAAAACCGCTAGTAGGTAACACTAATTCATGTATAAAAAATTCACAACACTTCCTTGAGAAATTGTCTAATATTCAAATAAATATAAATAATAGACTGGTAAATTATGATATCGTTAGTCTTTTTACAAATGTACCTGTTGATAAAACTTTAAACAAAGTAAGAAATAAACTTGAGAATGATAACAATTTTAGTGAACGTGCATCATTAAACATTAATACTATTATAGAATTACTAACTTTTTGTGTAAAAACCACTTATTTTCAATACAAAAACGAATATTACCAACAAAATTTTGGCATGGCTATGACGTCTACTTTATCTCTTTTACTAAGTAATATTTTTATGGAAAACTTTGAGTTAATTTATATTCAAAATTATGATCATAAACCACTTATTTGGTGGAGATACATTGATAATATTTTTTGTATCTATGAACATGACGATCAACATTTAAATAATTTTTTATATCATATTAACACCAAAGAACCAACACTTAAATTTACTATTGAAGAGGAAACAGACCAACAACTTTAATTTTTAGACAAACTTATCAAAAAAAGACATACAAAGTTTTGAAATAAAAGTATACAGAAAACCTACACACACAAACAGATTCTTAAATTTTTACTCAAATGATCCAACCATGGTTAAAAAGGGAGTTGTAAAAAGTCTATATGATAGAGCAAAAATAATTTGCAAAGATCAAAATTTTATTAAAGAAAAAAATTTTATAAAAGATGTTTTAAATCAAAACAATTATCCTAATGATTTCGTTGAAAAGTGTTTTTATGCATTTGAGAATCCAAAAGACAAAAAAACCCAAAATAGACCAATTACAAACCTCTTTATACCATACATACCTAATTTATCAGATAAAATAAAACGAATAGGTAAACGTTTTAACATCAGAACGATCTTTAAAACACAAAGTACACTTAGAAGCAAACTTACAAAAACAAAACCTAACAAAATACAAAAAATATTATTTATAAAATTCCGTGTCAATGCAATAAATTATACATAGGTGAAACCTCTAGGCCATTAACCAAAATAATTAAAGAACACCAAACTTACATAAAAAAGGCAATTTCAGAAACATTTGCCAACACGCACTAGATAAAAATCATAAAATTAATTGAAATGCTTCTAGTATTTTCCAAAAAACGTGAAATAAAAGAAAGTGCCTTAATATTATAAAATAAAGATAATTGTGTAGCATCTTGTTCCGTTAGTTTTAATAACACATGGTTAAATTTGCTAAATACTGAAGTAAAAAAAGGACACTTCAAAATACAATAAATTAAAATGAACATACTCTAGATACACATATTTCCCACCTTA
Organism: Kuschelorhynchus macadamiae; assembly: GCA_030620095.1. Taxonomy (NCBI): domain Eukaryota; kingdom Metazoa; phylum Arthropoda; class Insecta; order Coleoptera; family Curculionidae; genus Kuschelorhynchus; species Kuschelorhynchus macadamiae. The sequence continues at coordinate 1,242,819 of JAUTXW010005371.1, forward strand.
TTCTAACAATTAAAAATAACACCTTTAAATTGACATTCATTGATATTTTGTCAGAGATTAGCCATTCTGGTTATATTTCTGATACTAAACATAAGAAATATTCTGCTTTTAGTTTTTTATTTATAGGTTTGCTGAAGACGGGGGTAGACTTTCCCCCGACACGTCCAGAAAACAAACATTTTTCAGGGTCGTTCCTCGGGTACCTTTATAGTGGACTCAAAACTTAAGACTGTCTATTGATTTTATTAAGGTACATTTTTTTTATTTTCAGATTTTATAAGGCGAAAAACCCAAAAAATAATTTTAAACCATGAATCCGCCACTACAATTTCGAAATTATTTATGATAAAATCTGTTACCGGCAAAGATCTTTTCATTTCCCAATCTGCAAATATTCAGTTGTGTGTATCAACCAATTATCACTTTCTCGACTCAAAGTAACATACAAGTGAAGTTAAATAAGAGCTTTTAATGACTATGTATTTGGTTGATACAAAGTAAGAGTTAGTAGTTTTGCAAATTAAATACGCCTTGTTTACGACAGAGACGCTTCCAAAACAACCTAAACAGCTTGGGTGGTTTTGATTTAAAAAAAAAATTAAATATTATACAGGCAGAGTAAAAGCAAGTAGTATAGTACCATAAAACGAAGTAATATTACAATTTTTACAACGTAAACCGCCTGCAAGGAGAATATGTTAGACTGCTAAATTATTTAAACTGAAACATCGTAGTGCTTGCCAAGCGGTATGTCCTATATTCTAATCTAATTTGAAAATTCAGTTTCATCTTGACGTTTAATTAAAGTTTTCTACTAACTTCCCAGTAAGAATATTTTAATATCATCGAAAATCTAGCAGACTAAATAATTTTAAGTGTTCTCTAGCTAGTGAACTTGTTTAAAATGTGTACTGTTTATAGAGAAATGCAACTCTTTAAAATTTTGCTTACCTCACAAAACTTGTTATTTGTAAATATGCTGAATAAATATCACATTACGTAAACCTCGATGTAAACGTATGTATTATAAAAACATTTATAATTATTTTATTTGATTACTAGTCAGTTTATTGACCAAGCAGTAAGAGAATACCAATTAATACTTACCAATGGCAAACAAAAATTATGGGTTTACTTATACACATCAATGACTTATCAGTCAGCATATGAAGAACTCTGAAGGTATAAAAACGTCACTGTTCCAGACCCGTATAATTTATTAAAATTGTAGGCACCAATATTTTTTTCTCTGGGCACTGATACACAGTAACAGAACTGAACGGACTCGTCACTGATGTGCATAAATAAGCTCTAAAGAAGGAATATTATCGTTCTTTAAAATTTTGAGTCTAAGTATTAAAAATCTTGTCTGCTCTAACGATTAAGAGACTGGCATTATTTTCTATTACTTATTTAGCTTATTAGAGCTTATCTCCGTATCTGAAGAACTATACAAGATAGAGGAAAAATATAAAGACCCAAATACTTTTTTCAGCAAAAAAAATTAGTTAAATTGTGATTTATCTTAAAACTTTCAAGCAAAATATTTCAAGCTATTGCGCCCGCATCCAAAAACACAAACAAATCAGATTTTTAGGAACGTATGTGTGTGCTTGATTAGCTATATATCCAATACATTCCTTTTTTTTATATGAACTGTGAGAGTTTATTGAAACACTGTTAAAACGAAATAAAATAAGTCTATTGAACTAGAACAACAAAATTCACATCCGACTTCTTGCAAGTCCAAAAACAGAGTCCTCCTCTAATATTAATACAAATCTCAAGAAACATAAAGTTCCACACCCTGTGCCAAAATTCCTCGCTTTGATTGGTCCTATTCGTTGGCAAAAGGGGTTTTTCTATTTTTGTAAACTTTCCCATGGTCAAAATAAAAACATTCATTACAGATAGTAAAATGGGAATTTGGAGAAAGCTTTACTAAGAAGGGTCGTTTCGGTATTTTCCTATCATAAACCCTAAATGCAATAAGCAGTTTACTATCGGTGATGGTTCCTATTATCGAACGTGCAACAACATATTTTAAAATCGTATAAAGAAGTATTGTAAAAATAAAATATCAACGGATAGCACACAAGAACCTTAAAACTAAATTAGACTCTAAATGCCGATGGAAATTCCCACAATTATGTACAGAAAACTAAGTACCTACAAATTGTTACATTTCTCAATAGCAATAGATAATTAGCCTAGATTAAAAAAGTAAATGTAAAATAAAATAAATATGTACAGTATGTTATGCAGTAACAATGAAAAGAAAAACAAATATATACAATGTGATATGCGCAAATTTTAACTTTGGCAGACAAATGTGGGAGACATTCAGTCGCCACAGATTTCAAAAATTTTTAACATTTGTTATTGTAGTTACCGAAAAAAACGAAACAACAAAAACCCTAGCTTTTTTGACGCTTCCGGGAAAATTTACCACCGTCTTCAGTAACTACCCAAAAATCAAAAAAGGAAAACGACCAATTATCTTATTTTCTAACTCAGGAACTAGTAACGTTGCTAAACCAAAGAAACTTTGTAAAAGTTCAAATTGCTTTTTTGTTGCTTGGTATAACTTTCCGAGTTCCAACACGCCTAGATTAAGGGAGAATGAAATTAATAATTGTACTCGGTTTTCAAACGAAAGGTACAGTCAACATGCCGTGGCTAATATTTAAAACGTCAGTTAATATGTAAATTAAATTTAGAATTAAAAGAGCTTTTGAAGAGACTGAAAGTGTAGTTCATCGCAACAGGAAACTGGTGGTCGTTTCTGATCTAATAATTAAAAGAACCCTTAATCGAAAGCATTTAAAGTATTGCTTTTTTTGTTTCATTTTTTCTTTTAATGTTATCACTTTTGTATTTTAGCGCTAGACCCCATGCAAAATGTGTAAGATTGTTGCCTAGATACCGAGCAACACGTTTGGAGTGGGCCCAACAGAATGAACACTGGACTTTAGACCAATGCAGACATTGCCTTTTTGAGGACGAAAGACGATTCACCTTGTTCTATTCTGAAGAGATGATTTTGGTGTGAAGGCAACCAAGTGAAAGATATTTAGAGGAAATCATAGAGCCGCAATAGGCCTTTGGAGGAGTTGGCATTGGGACAATGACGGCATATGCGGAAAATTATGGCGCAGATTTTGTTTAATGCTGGGCCTCACAGAGCAATTATTATAACTAATATTTTTTTACGTGAAAATAATGTTGAGCGCATGGATTCGGCAGCTAAGTTTCCAGACCTCAACATTATTGAGCATGATTGGTTTCTCTTAACCTCTTGGTACATTCAAGGGAAAATCTGCCTCAAACGAAGATATTATTTTCCCGGACTAACATAAACGTTCTTATTTTAAACAGGACACCATACAATATTACAGATTATCATTATGCATTTAAAGGTGAGTTCAATTATATTTTAAATTTCAAATCAGTAATAGTTAATGCTCTCTTTTTTAAAATTTGCTAGAGCCTAAAAGAAAATAGAAGTTTGTTCTGTTTACAGTCTAATAATCAAGTTTTAAATTTTAAAAATAAATAATAACGTTGCTATTTTTCGCGTATCATATTTATTTTAATTTTTTTACATGCATCCACAGGTCTATTAAATTGAAGATAAGAAGACGAATTAACAACGATTTTATTTATATATACCTAACAATATGAGTCTACGACTCACCGTTTCACACTTACTGAACTTCATGTTCAGCATGTAAAGTTATTTTGTCATAACAAAGCTTTCAAATTGTCTAATTCAAAAAAATATTTGCGCTCTAATAGTTCTCGTAGAGTAAAGATCCCTGAAGATGCCTCATGCAGTTGAAGACAAAACGTCGGATAGTATTTCCAATTTGACAGGGTCTAATCCCAAGAACCATGGTTTCCTCAATACGAAATCTTCGCCTGACTCTGTTACCACGGAGCAGTAGAAAAACATTAACGTGTAAAGAACTATTATATACTAGAAAAAGGAATATTTTTGCAGCACATTCAAATTTAGCTAACCGTAGGCACGTGTTGCAGGTCTTAATCAGTACGGTCAACTATTTGAGAGACGAGTATAACAAGCGCCAAACTCTGCTATAAAAAAGGAAAGTGAAATAAATCCATTTTGTTTCAAGTTATCGTTTGGCAGTTAAATGGCTTCAAAAGGTCAAATATGTCAATTTTCAAGTGTCATTTTTCGATGACAGTTGCATTTAGATATAGGAAATATAAGACAAAAAATATTCAGAATGATTAGAAAAATATAAAAATGCAACAATGTACAGGGTTTTCCGTTTAGAAAATAGATGTATACCGGTAGAGAATAGAAGTGGTAATATGAGAGTTTGTATCGAACCAGAAACAACGCAACACTCTGTAGAAATAAAGATACAACTTCATCAAAGAAAAATATGCTTTTAAATTCTTCCTATACCTTTTTTGATTCTCCATACATATATTTGCTAAAGTGGTCCTTATCGCGAAAATGTCGATTTTGTTGACACGGTCCGATTTTACTAACTACAATATTTGAATAAACGCAGCAATGGTCGCTTATCGAAGCAACTTCACCTTCGAACACTATTTAATCCTAATTAATTTAAGCTGTCCTGACTCCAACTCCATATCTATTAAAGCCGCTGCATCTCTAATTCGGAATCCATTAAACACAACAACATAATGTATAATTTGATGTATGATAATCTAATAGCCTCTATATTCAATATTCATCCAAATTTCCGGTCCGACACAAACGGGATTGTGGGAGTTGGAAAGAAACGCATGGAAAAATAAATTAAAGATTGTGAGGACGGAACGTCAGATCAAGTTCCGGAAAAGTTTTAATAGGTAGAATGAGCGTGTTCTTAGCCAAAGTTTAGTTTGAAACTAGTAAGAATTAACTCACATTATAAAGAGTTTTAGGACGACAACCAGGGACTTATTTCTTAATGCAACTTTTCAATGTACATGGAAGTTTTTAAAGTATATTGTAGTAGCAAGAAAATGGGAAGCATCCTTTAAATTGGAAGTTTTTAAGGTGTAATGTAGCAAAAAAATGGCAAGCTCCTTTAAATTACACTTCTTAAACAAACTCTTAACATTCAGAAGATATTCCACAAAAAACATTAATTGTGAAACAAAATCAGTTTTATTGATGTTTAAATTTCGTCTGCCTGTCTGTCAGTTTTGGTACAAATCGTACGAATCTAATAGAGTAAAATAACATCGCGATCCGATAAAATATAAAATAAATCATCAAAGTTTTGTCGTTATCTGTAATAAAACATTATTTAATTAAAATATAGATTAAATGTAAAAAAACACAAATTAAGTAATCTAAAAAAATAGAGGTAATAAGGGTTATTAAAAGTTTTGTTATTATTAATATTTTATTATTATTATTATTATTACTATTATTATTGCACCTTGTTGTCTCACAGTGTTCCTGTGGTTGTATTTTATACCGACGGGATTATACCAAGCCAGTACAAAAAAAAACAAAAAAAAAGGAAAAGGAAAAAAAAACAACTATTGTGTATTAAGAAATGATCTAACGATGTTACATGTTTTCTGGATGTTGTGAATGTCTGTATTAAGTCCTAATTGAGCCAAATGCGATGTAAACGTTGTTGGGGTGAGACCTGTTACTGATAGGAAGAGAGGAACAATCATGACTTTCCTGTTTCCATAGCCTTTTTATTTCCATTGCCAACTCGGTGTATTTGGCGAACTTCTCACTGTATTTCGCTTGGATATTCTCGTCGTTGGGGACTGCCATCTCAATTAAATAAGTGATCTTTTCTTTTTTGGATTGAAAGGTGTTTGCGGGGATTGTTTTATCTGTGTGGATGTCAATGTCCCAGTAGAGCTTGTAGTCTTCGTTTTCAAATATGGGTGTTGGTGTATAATGGTAGTAAGGCTCTGTGTTCTCCATTAGCTGTGGCTAATGCTTGATGAACTACCTTCGCCGCTGAGTTGTGTCTCGCGGTGTATTCAGTTCCGGCCGTATTCTACATCCACTCGTTATGTGCTCGATCGGTTCTCTATGCTGAGGACATCTCCTGCACTTGTCGTCTTCAATGGTTGTGTCCTTGATGATGTGCTTTTGGTAGTTTCTGGTTTTTACTACTTTGACCTGGATGGCAAGCAGGAAGCCTTCTGTTTCGGGAAACAGCTGCCCTTCTTGTAACCACGCATATGAAAGCTTTTTATGTATGTGATCTTGCTATATGTGGTATCTGTGTCTTCCGTGGAGTGTTTTTTCAGATCAGGTGTTCATGTTTTCTAGTCGTGATTGAATGTGACTGTGTGTGTCTGCTGCGTGGCTCGTTTGAGGCAGGTCGAGCAGTGTATAATTCTTGTCTGCTTTCACTATTACCTTAAGGAGATTAGTTTGTTTGTTGTGGAAAAATGTTCTGAGTTCGTAAATTTGTTTTTTATTTAGCGATTGTATATTTATAATTCCACTCCTTCCTTCTTTTCTCCCGATAGTGAGTCTTTCCTTGCATGCATTGGGATGTATCGTTCTATGTTTAGTGAATTCAGAGCGTATGAGAATGTTTTCTATGTCTGTGTGTGACCATTTAATGATACTGAACGACTACGTAAGAACAGGTGTGGCGAAGGTGTGAATAGCTTTCATTAGATTTCTGCAGTTCAATTTTGTTTTTAGAAGTTTTATGAGTCTGGTTTTAAATTCCGTCTTGATATGAGGGTGGTTAATTTTAGTGCTTTGATGGAAGCCTAGGTATCTGTATGCTTTTTCTTTGAGCATGTTATCTATGATTTCATTGTTGATTGTTTCCGTCGTAGAGTGGTCTTTCCACTGTCCTGTTGATATGAAGTAACTTGCATTTACTTATACCAAATTCCATGTTGATGTCCAGGCAAACGTTTCTGTGATTTTAAGGAGTTTCTTTGGCTGTGCCTTTGTGCTTGCGTATAATTTTATGTCATCTATGTACATGAGATGGTTTATTTTTTGTAGGATATTTTTTTGGTGTTTAATGTGGAATCCGAAGTTTGTATTATTCAGTGTTTTTGAGAGTGGATTGAAATAGAGGCAGAACCAGAAAGCGTTGAGTGAATCTCCCTGGAATATACCTTGTCTAATGTAAATCTCTTCTGTTTCGATGTGTTCTTTTTGTGTTCTCAGGTTGATTTTAGTTTTTCACGTACTCATGATCTGCGTAAGAAATTGCCTGAGGTTTTGATTGACTTTTTATAATTCTAGCACTCTGGTTAGCCAACTGTGGGGTATCGAATCAAAGGCTCTTTTATAATCCATGTAACCGGTGTGAAGGTTTCTATGATTTTTCCTGGTTTGTTCTATGATGACGCCGTCTGTAATTAGCTGCTCCTTGCATCCTCGGCTGTTGTTCCTGCACCCTTTTTCCCATTCCATTAGAATGTTTTTGTGTGCTAGATGTTGTTCTATTATCCTGGTAATTGTGGCTGTGATGATTTGGAAGGCACGTAATAGGTCGGTAATTTGACGGGTTCTTAGTGTCTGAGTTTTTGAGTTTAAGGTATGTTATTCCTTGGGTGAGAAAACTGGGGAGTGTGCTAGGTTTTAAAATAATTTCATTAATTTGGCGAGTGAGAGCTTCATGTGTGGAGATAAACTGTTTGTACCAGAAGTTATGAATGTTATCTATTCCAGGACATCTCCAATTATGCGTGTGTTTGGTTGTTTCTGCAACTTCTTGTGTTGTCATTCCAAAGTCCTCTTGTTTCTCCAAGCACTTGTGTCTGTCTTCTTCCGCTTTAGTCCATGAAGCGTTATTATTGTGCAGTTTCGGTTCTGGCCAAATGCTTTTCCAGTATTCTGTGATTTCTTGTTTGGTCGGTGGTTCTATTACTCGTGCCTCCTCATGTTCATGGTTTTTTGGTGGAACTGTTTTTCGCTTTTTGAAACAGGTTGTTAGTGTCCTTTCTTTCATTTGACTATTTGTATCTTCGGAGTCTTGCGGCATACACGGATAATTTTTGCTGCAGTGTCTCTACACTTTGTGTAATACGTTTTGACTTGTTGCCTTTCATGAATTGGGTAAGATGTCCCAATTCTTTTCTAATTTTATTATTATTATTATTATTAATATTATTATCGCCATTATCATTAGTCATCGATAAATGTAGGGTACATCACCAACCTCGGATACAACTTTCAAAAGAAGTATGTGTGAAAAAAACTGAAATCAAGTTCCTTTCTCTAAATTTTTTTTGATCAAATTTTAGGTATCCAAAATGACTGCTTTTTGGAGGTTTGTCCACCTAGCTGTGTTATGGATTCCTATTTTTACCAAACTTATTCGCAAAATCTTTGATTTCAAACCCATTGAAGACACTATAACAGATATTACTCCGACCCTTCCAGTAGCACATTAAATGGACCTGTATAGCCAGTTCTGCATATTTAGTCTCTCGATGTTTCTCCATGTTTCATCATCTACATTATCTAGCAGCACGATGTCATCTGTTTTGAATCACCCAATAATAGTAGATTCTCAAAGAGTGGTCCAATACCGGAGAAAGTTGGCATTTGTAATACGGAAAGTAGGTATTTAGAACCACATCTTGTTGAGCTTGCTAAGTAAGTGCTCCGCGACCGTTTGTTACTATTTCAGAAAACCGTGTTTTTCGATCTTGCGGCGGGCATATCTCGGACACTATTAGAGATAGGACATTGAATTTGATACGTACTTTTATAGGAGACGTAGATTGTTCGAAAAAAGAGTGTTTTGGGGCGCTTATATCTCAAAGTTGGTGAGTCCTTTCGAAATTTCGAGACGTTTTTTATAGGAAATGTCTAGTAGAACAAAAACCTAAATGCATCTCTGTCCTGGATTATATACAGGGGGTGCACTAACGAGGTGAAGTTTGCACCAAAGCTCCCAAGAATGGGTACATATTTTAACATTATCCTGTATTAAAAGGAAACTAATATATCTAAGCCCATAGGGTATTTTTTTACGACGCAAGATATATTTAGGTAGACCGTGACAAAATTTCCAGTTTATAACTTTAACGGTTAATGTTTTAAAATTGATAATTCAAATTCCAATTAAACCTCATTTTGCCGCTTACTGCCAATAGTAATCGAAATTATTTCTAGACCCGCGGATGAAGCATTTATTTGGCTACAAAAAAGCTCTAATAACATTTCCCTCTAACTACTCAGCAAGTGCGTGAAAATTCGATTTGAAGAAAAAAGTAAACATATCGGTCAAAAATCGATAGGTACCGATCCATATACGACACGAAATGATAGGTGGGCTTGGCCTAGGATGAAAATAATCTTTACAGATATATTAGACATGTCACTTGTGATAGATGTCATGGCCGAGTTTTGGTATGTAAAAAGCAAATATGTCTCTGATATTTGTTATCGCTTCGATTTATGTTTGTGTATTTACGCGTTAAAGAGTCCTTTTCGCGATTTTATTTTAAAATTACGAGTTTAAGTGTATGTTCATTTTCATTGTGTTCATAGAACTCTCTTGTGAGAAAAAAACTGTGTTTTTTAACGAGAATTTTCCTGAGTTATTGAAAATCGCAATGAAAATTAATACAGGATAGATACTAAGCAGTAAAAAAATTAAAATCGATTTTTTAATGTTTATGTTTCTACAATTTTTCTTCTTTATTTCAGTATCGTTTATGTATATATATACCTTCGACTCGATAGGTATATTTAAGTAATATTTACTTCAATTTGTCAAAGTGTTATGAAAAGTGTACTGTGGTGTTCGTTCCAATATTAAAACAGATGTGTATTAATGGGAAAAATTATTTTGTTTCATTTTAACACTGCTTTATAAGAATTTTTTAAACGTGCCACTTCAGAACAATAATTCTGATATATTTAAACAAATACCTTAAATTATTTTATCATAGTTAAAATCAAAATATGACATTAATTAGGTATGTTATTAATTAGTATTTAGTCATTAAGTGAAGAAAATCATGTAATGAAAAATCTAACCTATTTGTAATATCTTTAAGAACATAAAATAAACATCATTTCTCTAGTACCGTATATTGTCTAATAACGTGTATAAACTCTTTAAATTTTTAAAACATGCAATGTTTCGGTTCTATTGGATTTCTGTCTGAAAAGTGCTAGTAAAATACAAATTTTTGAGAAAAATTGATTTTTTTTCAAATAAAAAAAATGGGCGTTTGGTCAGAAAATTGGTTACGGCGTCGAAAAGCACTCAAAAAGATACACAAAATGGACGATTTAGGAAGGGTCTTGGAATATATACAGGGGTTGCAATTACGAGGTGAAATTTGAACAAAAAACTGTTTTTTTCTTAACTTTTAAACTGCTTTTTAAATACAGTTTTCAAAATTCGATGTAACTTTTAGGGGAATAATTTATTTTGAAAAAATATTGTTACAGCTCTAAAAAAATGTGTTTTTCCTTCTGAACTACTTAAAACTTTTATATACAGTTTTCCCAGTTCCATGTAACTTAATTTTTTTTGACATCTATCGAAATATCCATAAAGTACGATATTTTAGTTGTAAAAAATTACATTTTTCTTCAGATATTTAAATTTCGTCGGCCCGTCTGTTCGTTCTGACGTAAATATAATAGCGTAGAATAATATCACGATCTAATAAAATGTAAAATAAATCGTTAAAGAATTTTTTCTATCCACCATTTCTCTGAATGCTATTAGGCTATAAAATATGATATTTTGACTTGTAATAAGGGTTAATAAAGATTTTATTTTTTTTGCGCTTTGCAGCTTTTGCAGGCGAATTTTACTTGTCCCGCTTGGGATATACTCAGGAAGTTCTGACGATATGGCATGCTTGTAGAATTGCCGCATTTGGATGTTGTTAATTATGGTCTTTGTTATTTCTAATTTTTGTAAATATTTGACAATTTTTTGACACGACTCGTGGTGTTGACATCATTATCGGGATTATTCTACTTGTTTGAATTCCAGTTGCAGATAGGTAATTTTTGCAGTTTGATTGTGTCGTCCCATGCATTACCTGCTAGAGTTGTGCAGCCAAACTTCACATATTCGATGGTCTCGCCAGGCCTATGACATTTTCTGCATGCATCTTCTATTTGATTCTCTAAAATAAAATTCCTGTAGCTTTTAAGGATCGAAAATATTATTTGCATGTCTTATCAAAATAATTGCGAGAAGGACAGATAAGATTTTTGAAACAAGGGTAATTTAGTAGTAGAAAATTTAGTATTTACTTTTACCTTATCTATCGTGATCGTCGGCCATAAGAGTGCATGGGTCAATATTATCTCATTTTTAGTTTTTCTTCATAACGGCGCATCACATCGCTATCAAGTAACTGTGATAATTTTGACTTCGCGACATTTTCACAACAGAAAGACTACTTTTGAGGAAGATGTCGCTCACTAAACTATGGTGACCTAAAATGGTCTCCTTCTAAATTAAAAATGAAAGTTCCCATGTGTCTATTATACGAGGGAAAACAAAATGTTAACTCGGCGAAAGTTTGAAACGCCCTGTAGAATCATGTAGCAAAGTAAGGAACTTAAAACTTATTTTATTATCGAGGTACAACTTTTTTCGATAATTTGTTTTCTGTTTCATCTCAATAACTTTATTTTTATCGTAGATACAAAAGTTTAAACAAGACACTAACATTTTTCGTAACTTTTATTCTGATTATAAATTTTTACAGAATGACCTATTAAATCATGGTAAAAATAAAAACACAATGAAAAATTTAAACCTGATGATTACTAATAACGGGTATTACCCCCTCGAGCTTCAATGACAACGTTTATTCGTCTCGGCATACTTTCTACTAAATGTCCTAGATCCTCCTGAGGAATAGCCGCCCATTGTTCTAGAAGTGCCCTTCGCAAGTCATCCAATGTTCCAGGGGCGGGTACTAAACTTCGAATTTTCCTTCCGAGCGTATCCCAGATGTGCTCGATAAGGTTTAGATCTGGGCTGTGCACTGGCCAATCCATTTGTGGGATGTTGGCACCATTTAAGTATTCCCTCACTACCCGCGCCGTGTGAGGTCAAGCGTTATCATGCATAAGGAAGAAAATTATCCCCCACTAATTATGCAGGTGGAATAACATAATAAGCCAACATTTCATTTATGTACCTTTCCGCATTGATGGCTCTCCTAGGCCCATACTATAATTGAACCTCCTCGAAAGCTTACTCTGGGACTAAAAGTATTGAAATTTGAACAGGTGAAAAACGGCGATTTCTTAGCAATAAACTTAACAATAAAACGATCGTCTTGATTTGAAGTTCTCCTACGAGGGCCTGTTACTCGACGTCTAGCGTATGAATCTCGAGAAAGTTTCAATTAAGGCAACAATAGCCGATGTAATTTCTGGACTTAAAACCATTTCTGCTATAGTAACTGCCAACAAACAATATTAATATGACTTTTTAGTGACAGTGACATTACAAAAACAATAAACACTATTACATTTCATACGTATGTTGATTGAGACCAAAAGCAAAAGCACCATTTTAATGCTAAAATAACTGTAAATCGTTAGCGTCTTCTTCAATAGCGCATATCTCCAATAAAAATAAAGTTATTGAGATGAAATAAAAAACAAATTATCGAGAAGAGTTGTACCTCGATAATAAAATGAGTTTTAAATCCCTTACTTTGCTACATGATTCTACAGGGCGTTTCAAACTTTCGCCGATATAACAACATTTTGTTTTCCCTCGTATAATAGACAGATGGGAACATTCATTTTCAATTTAGAGACTAATAAGTCAAATAATTTAGCTACAAATTGCTAAAAAAATCATTAAAAGGGGCCTACTAGAAAAAAATATATTGAACATTAAAATTTTAAGGTGCCCGTTTTTCATGCCGGTCACTGTATTAAGAAAATGTTCCTAAGTATACGTCAGATTTTCAATTCCGATTACCATATTTATTAGAGATCACCATGTGTCAGGAATAATGTTCATGCGTCCCAGATTAAATTTTCTCCTTCATGTACAAGACAAAGAAAAACAATTTTCAAAATAACGAGGTTTGCGGGCCTGGTAAACGCTAATTACTTTTGGTTAGAGGATCCGCAAGTTACCGCTAAAATTAACGAACGGGGTTATCGAGGTATTAAATTGAATAGGTGCCTCTAATTACTGAAAATAGCCGCGGCAATTATCGCCAATATAGGACAAGTCGCATCATAAATAATATTGCCGCTAAGTGTAACCGAATCTCCTTTTGGTATTTCTAATGCGCTTACTGATCATTAGATTTTCGACAGTTATGATTTCATGCATAGCTTATTGTTGTGGCAATTGTAATTTATGCTAATGGGTATAAATCTGATATGTATCGCAAGTAGAGTTAGTTGGGGTAATGGTAAACGATTTATACAAAAATAATTTTAACAAGGCATAAATTCGAAACCCTCATGATTGCATAGAAAACTCTAAATGGGTATTTTTTTAGAGCCCTTACTGAATAGGTGCTTTCATGTACAGCTAGAAATTTGCAATACATAACAAAAAAAAAACTCGTTTACATTTGCCCTACCAAAAAATCAATCATATTTTGGGGTAAACGTGAACACACTGTTTGTTCTATAAATAAAAAATAGGAGGTTTTAAATGAGGTAATAGTAAACAAACAACTATACCATCTGTTTTTACTCGGATTATTAAGTTTATCGACGTATTACAAGTGTGTTTACAATTCCCCCACGGAAAAAAACGTTTGTTTTAAGGACATAATATTTATTGGATATGGATAAAAACAACGAAACAAACAAAAACTAAACTTTCTCAAAAACATCTATTTTCCCGGAAAAAGAATATATTATCTTCCTCCCCACAAATTTGGTTTGGCTCTGGGAAAATTGCTTCAACCATATCAATATTGACATATGATATTGTGGTTTCGTTAATGTAGAAATCTGTACATGTCTCATCTATTGATTTTAGGCCTATAATTCCAATTTCGCCATCATCCTCATCTTTTTGGTGTACAACATATACATACTTATACTCAGTGTTTTTAGTAAATCCTTTATATTTTACTAGAACGAATGTGTCCATTTGCAAGTCATCCCATTTTACCTCCTTGTATTTGACAGTTTCAAGGTTTAGTGAGGTTGAGCGTTTTTTATTAACATAAACTTAAAGTGGTAAATCATTATCTGATGCGTTTTCATTGCATAAAATTGTTGCAGGTTCACTTACTGTAGCACTAAATTTCAGTGACTTTTTAATGTTTCCTTTTTTGCTTTAATCACCTTTTTTTTTGCTCAGCTTCATTACGTCTTTTCATAATTTCCGGTGTTGTTAAAACTTCGCCATAAGTGGACTGCTTCAAACGGGGATTCACTTTTTTGGGGGCAAAAATATCTGTTGCAGAAGTTCACACTTCACATAATTTTTGACTGAAGATAGACATTTTCTGGCAGTGTCTGATTAAAGAACGTCACAGCATGATTATTTTTATCCTCGCTTTGAACCTTACTTTGCGTTGATTCAATCGATCCTGGTGAACATTGTACTTTTTCAGAGGCCGATGCTATATGTTTCTTATATTTAGCTAATTTTATGGGATCAAAGTAATCCTCGGAGAACATAGCAGCATCGACAGGAAACTCCCCGGTGTTTTTAAATCCTGATATATTTTCTTTTGTTAATAGTCAAATAATAGAAGCGCTGTCTGTTTAGGAGCTTCGTATTTTTGTCTTAGGGCTATTACATGAGGAATAAATAGTCACGAACCAATGGTAAAAGTGATACTCTTCCATCCATCCATTTTTGGATGCGCCATACAGGGTTCCACGAAAGGCGTTCTCTGATACCCAACGAGCCTGCACAGCACTCCCTTTAAATAGAATAAACGAAGGGAGGTGGGAACCGTCAGATCCTAGGCAAGCCAATACGGTAGTATTTTCTCTACCCGAACCTCCTGTCACTCTAGACAATGGTTTTCCCTTTTCGCCAATCGCTCGTACGCGACATGGGTCACTATTAAATCCACTTTCGTCTGTATTAAAGACAAAGCTGGCTTTAGCTGGGCTATTTAACATCTTCACAATAACTAATTCTTGAAGTTTGTTATAAAAATCATACACAACCAAGGGATAGCGGGCATCTTTCCTTATTTTCTGCAGGTGTTCAGGCTTTTTAAAAGACAAATTTGAGTGTCTCGCCATAAAGCCCAAGTATCAGTCGTGATCGGGAATATTGTTCTTAAAGGGAGTCTTCATGACTTCAATGTAACGTATTCGCTTACTAAGTGGTACAGCTCCTTTTCATTGCAAGCCAAACCCATTTTAGCCCGAGCTACGAGACAATTAGCTAAATCTGCTTCTATATTTAAAGGCAAAGCAGGATGGCGTCCAGTATTCAAACTGGTGATCGGATTTTTTCTTTCTCTTATTCGATGATATATAACAGCAATAGGAACATTCATATGCTTGTCTGTAAGTTTTGTTTTTATTTAACACATCACTTACAGCGTTGATACGATTCCGCTAAAGCGGGTTTGGTTGTTTTTTTATATATTTTCTTACCATCGTGTTTCTGAAAAAAAAAATAAAAAGCTTCAATTTGTACCCCATGTCTTATACTAGTTAATAACTAACTAGTAGTAGTAGTAGTTAGGGGGAGGTCTAGAGACCTGACTGGTAGGCCTATAAGGCCCTTTCAGTCTACCCCAGCTCCTCCCTCAACCACCACCCGCCACCAGGTGGCACTTTACAAATACAAGAGTAACTAAAACTACTTTGTAAATAAATTATCTTACCTTATTCACAAATTAAAATGTTTAACAAAATTTCACTAGGCACAAAAGATGTTTTCAAATTTATGAGCAGCTTGCCGACAAAATGATTCTGCACGATCAACAATTTACACTGCAAACTCGTTAAATCATGCCAATATACTTCAAGGATGGGGGCACCACTGCGGCCAGTCAACTCATTCTCTGCCCGCCAAATTCAAAAGTTATAGGACTTGTTGCCCCTGTTTACGATTACCCCAATTGACCCTAAATTGCTTACGTTATGTAGGGTAACAACGAGGAAGTACTCACTGGGGATATTTTACGTCCCAAGGGAAGGAGATCTGGGGGAGATCCGAGGAGATACGGGGATATTCGGAGAATATCCGAGGAGATACGGGGATATCCAAGGAGATGCAGAGGAAATCCGAGGAGATCCCGCAAGGAAATCTATCGAAAAATGCATAAATAATTACAGGGTGGCTTAAGCTTTTGGTCTAACAGGTATCTAAAAAATAATTTTCGAGTTGTGGCCTATAATTCTAATGTCCATGTTAAAAAAGCTGAAGTTTTATTTTTAAGACTAGAAAACCGTAATTTTGCTATTCTTAACTGACCCTGTATAATCAACTTAACATTTGATACCGCTAAATTAATTTTTTATGCATCAATTTACTAAGAATAAAATTTAAGAAATCAACAAAATATTTGTTTGTTACTTTATATTCAAAATATCTGAACTATTTAAAATAAAGACCTTTTTAAATATTAATATTACAGCATTTTTAATTATTAAAGCAACTAAATTATACTTACAGCAAAAAAATGGTTATCTGGATTTTTATATAAGTACAAGTGGTAAAAGGGCTTTTAATAAAAAAATAACTGCAACCTCAGGGATGGTGAAGGGTTGACGTAGGGGCTTAAAAAAGGGTGAAAAATATTATTGCAGCAAAAATTGATGTCCTATAAAAAATATCCTATAGAAAAGGAAAAAAATTTACAACTTTTGCAGAAATCACTTTTCAACCTTACTTTTCAAATTTCCAAGAAAAATGCAAAAGTTTGTTCAAATTTTTTTTTCGTTTTTTATATCTCATTTCTACAAAATGAATTTAATTTTTAACGGAACTAGGTAAAAGTATACCTTTTTATATCCTAAATAACCAAAAACTTTTTTCCATCAAAAAAATCAAGAAGTTCCAAGATATTAACACTTTCCTGTCCAAAATTTTTTTCTTCAAAACAAAATCCTGGGATAAAAGATCATTGTTAGAGTTCCGCGGGTGCTGAAAATGAATCTTACAATTTTGAGCATAGCTTGAAAAAATGATTACTAACATATCCGCACTAATATCATAAAATAATAAAGTGTCAAGAAAATTGAGAAAATCAAGCAAGCATTCCGTTTTCTCGGAGGCTAGCAATGCAAACAGATTGTTGTAGTGGTGATCGTTATACTTATTATGTAATATGCTTTTCTTAACCTTTCACTTACTCCATGTTCAAAAAACTTCTGAGGTTAGTTAAATTTATAAATTTAAATTTTTTCCTTCATCTCCGATTGGTATTATTCCATTAGCACTCAAAGATTTAATTCAATTTATTTATTCTAGAATGAAAATAGCACGAATTTGCAAGCAGTCTGAATACCAAACGGCTCAGCTCATCAACGCGACACTTCGCTTGCATACAAAATGGTCGAAAAGAAAATTAAATAATTTTAATGAAAATGAGCGGAACGCGAAGCGTCGACAAGCTACCTTTTAAATTAAAAACCTTAATAATATCTTAAGGCAGTGAGTCTGGAAAAATATTCTAAATATAAGTAATGTTGTTATAATCTCACAAGCGCACAATAAATTTCCAGACATACAGAACCTTACATTTAAAAACTTTCAAAAGTAATATATTTCTGGTATAAAAAATTTGGGATCATCCATGAAACTACCCAAGTAGCACTTTTAGTCATAAATACGTCATTGTTATCACAAGTATTTTCATTGAAGTAACCGGAACTTGGTGTCGCCACGTTCTGTTTAATCTGAGACTACGTAGTCATTACCAATTTTAGCGTAACTATTTAGTGAATAACATGTAACTGTGACTTTGACTATTACGTAGATAGTACGGAATTGTCTAGTTCCATTTAAGTAGCCGAATAGTAAACAATTTATTTAGTCCATTTTAAAAATATGTATGGTTCGGTTTAATACAAACAAAACAGTTATGGCGACTACAAACACTCAAATTGGGAATATGGTTTAGAGCGTATAGAATACGTTATTGGTATTTGAGGTAGGATACATGCGTTTCACTTAGTTTTCTGGCTATGCTAAGGACCTAAAATTAAAACCCAGGCAATTTCTCTGGTAAATATGCTGCTGATAGTCGTAAAAAAATTACGTTATTTTTTAATACATTTTGGCCAGTTTAAATCTCAAAAATGTAATTTTGGACTTTGGTTTAAATAGTAATTATCATTAAATATCTTATTATAAAGAGTGATGATTTGTATGCATTTTTAATATTTATACTCACAAAAACAAACATCATAGCTAAATATTTACAGGGGAGATGAAAATAAACAATGGCGTTCTATTGGACTTTTGCTTTTAGGTTGGCTGCATTTCTTTACTGAGAAAATTACTTAAGGGAGAATTCCGCGCAAAAAGTGAAAAACCAGCGACAAGGTCTAGTCAAGTTCAAAGTAAGATGAACAGGTACCTACGTATTAGAGAAAACCTCCTGCACGTCTGACCTCAAAAAAATGTGTTATGTATAGGCAATTTAAATTACATTTCGTTTAAGAATGGGTTCAAAAGGGTTCACGCGCTGCAGAAATACAAAGACATGAGTACGATTTACCATTTCAAATTTTGCAGTTACGTAGACAAAGGATCAATGCAAGGCGGTAAAGAGCCATTTTGCGGAAAAAAATTATATGTGACGGCATTTGCGTCAAAAAGTGGTCAAAAAATGGTCGAAAATGGACAAATCTATTTCTATTTTATAATTCTAGATTTGATTTTTTCATAAAAATTCGCTTTTAGCGCCCAACTATATATATATTTCCTTATTAAAATCACATTGAAGCTAATACATATCTCTTATAGTTTTAACATAATATTGCAGCGGCGGAAGGCTTGCAAATGATTCATAATACTGCGTGCAGTTCCCCCTTAACATCAAGTGTTTACGACTGCTCCCATATGCTTTTATAGTTTTGGATTCTTTAAATACGCAACTGTCACTTATGCCCAAATGCACTGAAGTTCTTATTAAACCTATACTGTATATTATTACCATGCGGAGATTTGCGGTACTTGAGTCACTACTATAATTCTGAAATCTATCATAACCATAACTTTTGCTTCGTTTTTATTTTTTGCTTGCTTAAAATACCGCCTTAGGTTGTTTTGTTCAGGTACGACATAACCAAGTTGTGATATTTTTAATTTTTTATAAAATGTGGCTGAGTAACGAAAGCTACTTTTTTTCTTATGGTATGTGAAACCATTGTGAACCATTTTCACCTGTTACTCGTAGACGATAACACAACACATATACAACTAATTAATAGCTGTAGATCGAATTAGAATGACTTTAGAAGGACAGTGGCGACAATAGAAGCCCAGCCGCCAAATTGATGCAAAATGTCTAAAGGATAAAATGGGGGCACCCATATTATCGTTAGTTTTTAGCAAAATATGACTAAATTAATCTACTTTTATATTTACAATATCTGTCAGCGTTAGTTATAAATGTAGGGTTATTTTAATGTTATACTTTAATAATCTATTCGAACTATCTAGTACAAACTTACTTTTTCATTTAGATTTTTAACAAATCGCAATGTTTGTGCAAGCGATTAATGAG
The DNA here is from genome assembly GCA_030620095.1 of Kuschelorhynchus macadamiae. Classification (NCBI taxonomy): domain Eukaryota; kingdom Metazoa; phylum Arthropoda; class Insecta; order Coleoptera; family Curculionidae; genus Kuschelorhynchus; species Kuschelorhynchus macadamiae. Next base: position 1,262,448 of record JAUTXW010005371.1, read on the forward strand.
AGTTGTCTGTAAAGTGAATTTAGTAGTGTCATATGTACTGAAGAAGGCCTACAAAATAAAGTTTCTTTTATGCTAATCTTAGAGAGCTTCTACCTCAAATTGAGATGTTGAATGAAGTAAAACATACAGTAAGACATGAAACAATATTGTCTTTTACTGCAAAATAAAACCAAAATATAATAATGTGCAATATTTAATAACTTTTCTTGGAGTAAACTTAAACTTAAGGCATTTACGGTCATAGTCATTTACACATTCATCAGAAACACTTTATAATTACAAGCAAAAAACAGGTGAACCAGGCTTAAATACATTTCTCCATATGACCAATGGCCGAGAACTTCAACGATCACAAAAACTAATAAAATGAGACAGTAAAACAACAAACCTCATAAGAAACCCACGTAGGCGAAAAGTAAACAAAACTCTTTTAGCAGCAATATGGCCGAACCAATCAAAAATTGGTTACCCTATTGTTGCCACTGTCCTTATAAAATCACCGACCGTATCTCGTACCAGCGCCCCCTATCTCCATAACCTCAAGTACAAGAGGTAATAGTTAACTTGTAGTAAATATTTACGGTAATTATTACTTCTAAGTTGCAATAACGACTGGTAATAGCTAGTTTAAAGTAGCAGTAGACGATCACTTTTTCTACTCTGCAACGACTCGTTTTACTTTATAGTAATACGTTATAGGAGTACATCTGAACGTAATGGAATAGTCTCTGCAAAGTTCAAAAAGGTACTGATACTTAAAAGGTGTAATTTAGTAAACAAATTAGAAACAGTAACTTTGAATAATTACTATTATGTAACTGAAAAGAAATGACGACCTTAGAGTCCATTCCTTAAGTAGTTTCTTGGCAGTAGTTATTATAAAATTACTTTTCATGGAAAATTACTATATATATATATATATATATATATATATATATATATATATATATATATATAAGTATAAGTATTTTAGTAGTAACAAATACATGTATAATACTTAAAAACGTGTAACCCAAAGTGTTTGTTGATACATAGTAAAATTATTAGTAATAAATACGTTAAAATTCTTAAAGAGTGATAGTGGAAACAGTTGTAGCTACTTTAGTGCTAGCTGGGTATGGCCCGTCATTTTAGCAAAATAATGCATCATCCGGATACAACCCCCGCATTTCTCGTGCTGGGCACTACAACTATGCTACGCAAAAAAACTAGGACAGAAGACCCGTCCCAGTACAGGCCCATCACCTATTTGCCCACCATGTAAAGCATCCTAACAGGATGCATTGCAAATCGTATCTATCACCATATTGACAGTCATAACCTATTAGCCGAGGAACAGAAGGGATGCAAAGAACAACTTACCATCGACTCTGTGGTACTTAAGCAGGCACTGGAAAAACAAAGCAATATACCCACTGCTTTTGTATACTATAAAAATGCGTTTGAAAGTGGCTCATAGGCGTAGTTCGAATATACAAAATTCACCCTGTGATCATCAATTTCCTGGCAACTATCAAAGACCAGTGGAGAACGAACCTGAGGATCTGTAATGGCGATCAATCTCTTACCACCGATGAGATACACATTAATAGGGGAATTTACCAAGGAGACTCGTTAAGTCCACTTTGGTTTTGCTTAACGATGAACCTCCTCTCCACGTTGCTCAACAATACCCGCACCATAATCCACCTTCTGTATAGGGATGATATTAAGCTCTACGGTGGAAACCATAACCAACTAAAAAAGCTTACTGACGTGACATACAGCTTCTCGAAAGACATCTATATTTAATTTGGAATGGAAAAATGTAAAGCCTTAAACATCGTAAAAGGCAAAGTCATTAATGGTGATGTAGCCCCACCGAATAGAGAAATAATTCTAGTCATGAATCAAGGAGAACCTACAAATACCTAGGGTTCCAACAAGCTAGACTGCTTCAGGATAAGCAAGGAAAGACCAAGCTAAAAGATCAATACGTTCAAAGGGTGCAAGCTCTTCTGAAGACAGAATTGAACGCCGGAGATCTCATTACAGCAATTAACACCCATGCTTTACACGTGCTGACCTACAGTTTCGGAATCTTGAAATGGGTTAATTTCTTCACCAATAAGGCACAAACCTCAAGGCTCCACCGCATAGTGACCCTAAGTGACAACTGATACTCTCCACTCAATCTCGCCAGTGACAACATCATTCCAAAGTCACCCCGACAAACAAGAACAGTGGGCTCTGCATGCCGACAGCTCAGTTACTTGATCAGCCACATATAGATAAGGAAGTATCCAACAGATGACTGAAGGGTGGACCACTATTCCCAGAGACCGAAGGAATAGTGATGGCAGTACAGGACCAAGTTATTAACACACGGAATTACACGAAATTCATCATCAAAGACCGATCTTACCTACCTCCAGCGACATAACCAGGTGTGTAGCATCATACACCAAAAGCTTGCCAATAAATATGGGCCCCTGAACACCTTTGTGCCCTATTATAAATCCAACCAAGTTCACTGCTTGAAAATAATGCCTTCAAACTGTACTAGGACCGGGCAGTTATCACCGACAGACGGGTGACGAATAATCGGCATGATGTTGTACTGTTAAGATAAAGACAGCTTATTTGGAAGATGTCGCTGTACCCAACAATGACAACGTGTTGGACAAATATCTGGCCGCAGAGATACAGCATATGTGCGGCTGAATAAGGGTCATGTGATACCGATCATCGTATTATCAACTGCACTAGCTCCAAAAACACTAGAACAGAACTTGAAAATCATAGAACTGCATACTAACACCTTTATCAACATCCAGAAGGCAGTCCCGCTCAGTATTTACGACATAGTGAGAAAATTCTTACAGGACAACACATAGAACTAATAGAAACCTGCCCACTCCGGTTGTTGCATACATCTGGGACGCATTTTCGTATCCAGCGGGCATTGTCGTTCAGTAGCGCCTTGGTAAATAACAGTCGATATTGATATTGATATATATATATATATATATATATATATATATATATATATATATATATATATATATATATATATATATATATATATATATATATATATATATATATATATATATATATAAATTATCAATAGTGTAGCAAGAAAATTAACTGTTTGAAGGTTCAAGATGTTTTCTATTAAAAAACTTAGGGTAATGAATCGATTTGTTTAGTTTACGACCGAAGCGAACTCTAAAAAAGGCATATAGTTCTGCAGATATTTACTTTCGCTTATTTTATGGGTAAACTTTCGAAAGCTTAGAATTTGCCCCTTAATTCAAATAAAGAATACTGGGTGTATTCGAAAAAACACCAGCTTAGGTCATAACTTTTTAACACGATTTTTTTTTGTTACGAATTCCTGGCAGTTCAGAAAATGTCATATAACTTAATTTCTTCAAATATAGGTGTAATCTATTGGTTCAAATATAAGCCTAACTATAAAATTGAAAAGAGTATTTTTCCTGCATCGTAGGAATCTAAATTTAGAAAAAACAAAACACTATCAGAAAGTATAAATTATGGCAAAAGCTTTGTTTTTTTTTAAATTTTTTGGTTTGTATGTTTATTGAATAGCTCTTCAAAATACAAGAGTTCTAACCACACTACACCACAACTTGTTACGTTCTGGACGCGCGTTTCGCTAACCAAGTTAGCATCATCAGCAGATGATATAAATTGCGTACTAATAAGTTGTGGTGTATACTCTTGTATTTTGATCTATCTTCCACCACAGGTTCCAGTGTTAGGACTGAATAGCTCTTGTTTTTTGATTATGTATATATATATATATAATATATATATATATATATATATATATATATATATATATATATATATATATATATATATATATATATATATATATATATATATATATATATATATATATATATATATATATATATATATATATATATATATATATATATATATATATATATATATATATATATTTATATATATATATATATATATATATATATATATATATATATATATATATATATATATATATATATGTTGATTCTTAGTGCTTTATAATTAATAATTACGTCATATTCTACCAAGAAAATGAAATTTTTTAAGTAGTCTGGAACTGCGTTAACAAAAAAAATGCCTCTTATTCCTACAAAGCCTACTTCTTAAAAAGTTAATTTTCTCACGTCCAACGTCAAACTGCTCGGTAATAAATTTAACCTAACGAAACAGGTGGCAGTTACAACCGAGAAATAAACTTGTAATGCGGCTTGAACGTGCCCTTTTAAAAGATAGGGTCAATGCGGAAAGGTAACAGACAACTTTCATTGAGTCATAAGTTTTAAACGTTTAACCCCGGAATAGAGGTATATTTTCGCCGGTGCTCAGCCGTGTTTCGGAGCCGTAAAAGCACAGCATACGATGAAAAACGAATAAAAGTAGCCGGTTCGTAGGGAACTAATGAATTAAATAGTTGTTTGTGTACCGGGAACGAAAATTAATTCTTTTTCCTCGGAGCGAAATTCTTGACCAGACAATCAAGATAAACAGAGTAGAAAACTCTCTGTTCTCATGAAAAATATATTGGATAAAAGTAGTTTTATTGGGAATCAAATAAACTGTTTCATGGCCGTACTTACAGGTAGCTGCGAATCTGTATTGACGCTTAAGTGTCATATATATATATATATATATATATATATATATATATATATATATATATATATATATATATATATATATATATATATATATATATATATATATATATATATATATATATATATATATATATATATATATATATATATATATATATATATATATATATATATATATATATATATATATATATATATATATATATATATATATATATATATATATATATATATATATATATATATATAGCGAAATTCTTGACCGGACAATCAAGATAAACAGAGTAGAAAACTCTCTTGTTCTCATGAAATATATATTGGATAAAAGTAGTTTTATTGGGAATCAAATTTAACTGTTTCATGGCCATACTTACAGGTAGCTGCGAATATATATATATATATATATATATATATATATATATATATATATATATATATATATATATATATATATATATATATATATATATATATATATATATATATATATATATATATATATATATATATATATATATATATATATATATATATATAGTGTGTATAAATTGGTTATGACAGTATTGGGATCTCGGAAACCGTGATAGTTACAAAAACGTTTAAATAGAGAAAGTTTTAGATAATTATGTTTGTAATTTAACGCCGTTTTGCTCGCGATTCTATCTTTTTTAGTTTTTGAGATATTTTGAAAAAACCAAAAAACTGCATTTTCGAAAAAGTCCTATAATTTATTTATTTATGAAAATTTTCAAAATCTGTAAGAACATTATTAAGGCAACTTTTTACGTAGAGTGCACCTATTAAGTCAGATTTTACATACGACGTTTCGATTTTCTAGAACCATCATCAATTTTGTTTTTTCTTATGGCCGCTGTGTTCGATTTTAACAGTTTTGAAAAGAGTATTTCTTTAGCTTTTCAACGGTGTATCACACTTTGTAATTAGGTTATTACTAAAGGTGCAAAAAGTGCGTAGAGAAAATATTTAAACGTTTTTTGGAATTATCAAAGTAAAAAATTAAAAATTAATAGTGTTAAAAGGCAATATGTAATTCAACATCCAGTTCTACAAAACATTAGTAAAAACTACTCAATAACATTGCACAATGTTCACAAATGTTCAAATGACCAGCCGCAGATAACACTAACATCTTTGCTCAAGTAGGCTTTGGTTTTGAAATAATAGAATGCTTTTAATCTGTCAAAAATGCAACGTTTAAGTTTTATTTAACATTCATCGCTGTTTTAATAAGGATTACAATGGCGTTAAACTTTTCTAATGAAGAAATGTTTGATATGTTAGTGTGTTATATTAAAAATGAAAGAAATGCAAACAGGGCCATGGATGTGTATTTTGACACGTACCCCGAAAGACGGCAGCCTGGCAGAACTTATTTTCAAACGCTGGTTAGAAACTTGCTTGAGTTTGGCAGTTTTAATAAGATTCGCACAAAGAAGTATGCAAAAGACAACGAGCAACGCAATAGGCAAATCCTAGAATATTTTAATGAAAATCCGACTTCATCTACAAGAAGAAGCGAAACAGAACTTCAAATTCCAAAATCTACCGTTCATGGCGTCTTAAAAGTTACTAAATATCGTCCTTACAAGCCAACAATTGTGCAAGGACTTCAAGCAGGTGATTTCGAAAGAAGAATTGTTTTTTGTAATTGGTATATCAATAGATGTCGAGAAAATCCCGCTTTTTGCAATAAAGTCATTTGGTCAGATGAGACTCATTTTACAAACTGTGGCATTTTTAATAAAAAAAATCACCATTATTGGGCTATTGAAAATCCGCAACTACGCGATCCACGCAGGCTGCAAGAGCGATTTGGTTTTAATGTGTGGTGCGGGATGCTTGGTAAGATAAACATAGTCTACTTGAATTGCTTATAATTCAATATTTTCCATTACTTTTTAGGAAATCGTCTCATTGGTCCCTTTATTTTTGATGAGACACTGACAGGCCCAAGATACCTTGCCATGTTACAGAATCAAATAGTTCCTGCCATTCGAGAAGCTGTGCCAGATGATCAGTTTAATAGCTTGCGGTTTCAGCAAGACGGTTGTCCTGCACATAACAGCAGGGATGTACAAACCTTTTTAACAACAACTTTTGGTGAAAACGTAATATCCAACAGTGGTCCTGTCCGCTGGCCAGCTAGATCCCCGGATATCACGCCGTTGGATTTTTATTTATGGGGATGTGCGAAAAATGAAATATACGAATTTGACCCCCAGAAAATAGGCAAGTTCTTGAGCAGCGAACCCGAAATATTCTAGAAAATATAAATAGAAATACCATTCAACGGGTAATCAGAACAGTTGAAAGGAAATGCGGACACTGCATAGAAAAAAACGGTCAACATTTTTAATCCTAGTATTATGTAGCATTTTTTTATTAATTTTATTGAGTAGGTAGTTCATATTGATTTTCTGTTAATTCTTGTAAGGTTAGTACTTTTAAATCGCCATGAACGGTAAAAATTAAATAAAAATATTTCCTCTACGCACTTTTTGCACCTTTAGTAATAACCTAATTACAAAGTGTGATACACCGTTCAAAAGCTAAAGAAATACTAATCAATTATGTTATTAAGTAGTTTTTACTGTTTTTTTGTAGAACTGGATGTTAAATTACAATATATTGCTATTTAACACTATTAATTTTTAACTTTTTACTTTGATAATTCCAAAAAACGTTTAAATATTTCCAAACTGTTAAAATCGAACACAGCGGCCATAAGAAAAAACAAAATTGATGATGGTTCTAGAAAATCGAAACGTTGTATGTAAAATGTGACTTAATAGGTGCACTCTACGTAAAAAGTTGCCTTAATAATGTTCTTACAGATTTTGAAAATTTTCATAAATAAATAAATTATAGGACTTTTTCGAAAATGCAGTTTTTTGGTATTTTCAAAATATCTCAAAAACTAAAAAAGATAGAATCGCGAGCAAAACGGCGTTAAATTACATTATATATATATACGTTACATTAACATAATTGTCTAAAACTTTCTCCATTTAAACGTTTTTGTAACTATCACGGTTTCCGAGATCCCAATACTGTCATAACCAATTTCGGACACACTGTATATATATATATATATATATATATATATATATATATATATATATATATATATATATATATATATATATATATATATATATATATATATATATATATATATATATATATGTATATATATGTATATAAATGGATCATTGTGTCTGCTGTGATGCAGAACATGTTCCAAACAAATATCATTTTCTTTTTATGACGTTGGTGTAAGTGGAATGAAAACATACTATCATATATATATATATATATATATATATATATATATATATATAAATATATATAGCAACGTTTTAGCGTCCCTAGATGCCAAAATATGTCAGTCAGTTCGTAGCATAGTTAAAATACTACTTATCGGATTGACTTCAGATTTTGGTCGAAAATTAAGGCTCATATGGATATGATCTGGTAACATCTTGTTAAAAATCCATTATAGCGGATCAAATAAAATGTTAAAAAAATTATTACTAAAAACTAAATCAATCAAATCAACTAAAAAATCAAGTGTTGCACAAAAATGCACTGATAATATTTTGGAACGAGTTCAAGATATTTGCCTAATAAAATATGCAAAAATCTCCCTGAAAAAACTACTTATTAGATTAATTTTAACTTTTTTACAAGCATTAAATGTTATTGAGAGAAAAATAGGTAAAATTTTTGTAGAAATTCAAGATGGTGGCTAAATAAAATGTTTAAAAATCAACGTAAAAAAATCTTATTCATCTGACTTCAAATTTTGCACAATAATTAAATGTGATTTAGGGATTCAACAACATCACGGAACAAAATGATGGTCTTAGAATTAGTGTAATAACTACTTACACAATTTATTTTAAATTACCCAAAAAACAAATGTGGCATAGGTAGAAACTGGCAAAAAATCTGAAAAATGTACGAGTTCAGTATGATAGACCAAAATGGCACCCATTAAAATTTTTGAAAAGACGGAACACACTTCACTATTTCTAATAAAAAAAATCCAAGCTCCAAAGTTCGGGTTAATGAAAATTTACTGATTTTTATTATTAGGTAGACATTAAGTATGTCCTTTGACTACAAGAAAATATTTAATTGGGCATATTTTTACTTCTATATTTTTATTTAAACAGTTATTAGTCAATTATTATTTTTATTTATTTTTGTGTAAAATTGTAGATTTAATATTTTTTATTCATTTTAATTAATATTATTATCATTTTCTGTATGAAAGGACTTATATGTTTATTTATGTTTTATGTTTAAAATTCTTTATTTATTTTTTAAAATATATTACACATTTATATCAAATATGTGTCTCGTAAGTTTAATTTATAGGAAAACGAATATACCTGAATAACATGTAATGGCCTTCATTTGCCATATCTGCCATAGTAACTATATTATTGACTTTTGTTAAAGCTTCAGAATCATAAAGTATTGTCTATTATCTGTTACGTATTTTAATATCAAGGCACAATCCTAAAATATGGTTTAAAAAACTTATTATAATGAATAATCGAATTTCACAATTTTTTTTCAAAGATCAGTGAACCTTTTTGTTATTTCAAACATTTCATATCAATTCGATTTTTCCCTATTTAAGAATAATAAACTAGGCATAAATCTCCATCAAAGCCGTAGCAAACAGTTTTAGGTAAGAAACTCTGAGTATAATTCAGAGCAGCATTTGTATTGGAGGATAACCAAAATAAAAGTAATTAATATTTCTTTGTCATACAGTACATTACGTGGTTTTTGTATAAAAAAAACTTTAAAATTAAATAAATAATTGTCTCAAAATAAAAACGTAAAAAAAACATTTGGATAAGCCAGAGGAAACATGTTTTGTAGTTTTACTCGAAACTCTTTCGTCACTTGCCGTGTTTTGCTTAAGACGGCAGAATTGACTCGCCAATTTCCAAACTTGCCCCCGCTTCATTCAGGAAAGTACTACTTTCCGACTTGATTACGTAATAGTTTGTTACATACGAGTGAGTATTTTAGTGATCTTTCCGGCGAGTTGTGTGCAATATTTTTCCCAAAATATTAGAAAAAAATCAATGATAAATACTTCTCGTATACTTTGTCCGGTTGTTAAACGTATTTTCTTAGAGGGTTGTGAGAAAATAATTATTCTTTCACCCCAAAAAATAGGAATGCACAATTTTATTTTAAAACAATCAAATTATCTCTTACTTTCAACATTTAAATTAACCATATTTTGCTAAGTCACCTCATTTTGACCTCAACCACTACAGTAGCGTAATCAAACCAAGGGTAAGGGGGCACGATCAAGAGTAAGGGTGGGCTCGACTAAAGGGTAAAGAGAGGCATGACCAAATTATTCCACTGTATCTGAAAAACTTTTATTTTACTGTTCTCAAATATCATGTATAATAAATATAAAATACAAAGATACACTGTTTAGTCAATATTTTTTATCGCTATTTAAAGTTCACGAAACAATCAATAATATCCTTTTTTAAACAATGATAATATTAATAATTTTGAATGAATTTTTTATTACAAAAAGTGGATAATGTATAGGGGGGTTTTGTTACTATAGAAACTTAATATTGTAATTGATTATTAGATGTCAAAACTTTGGAGTTTAAAAGTGTTGTTTGTATTAGAGCGCCCAAAAAATATGTAAATAAATATTAGTAAAATTGTTTGGAAACTGTTAAAAAAGGGTCAGAGGTGCAGTTTGAGCAATGGTAAGTATCCCTAATGATGTTTTTCATATGGTTTTCTTTATCTATTCAAGAGTGGCGTCATTGCACGCGTGGGTCTTAAATGGTTTTAAATGGGATAAAATACTTAAGAATTAATTGAATTATAGTAATGTGGAGCTTTTTCTGGCATTCGAATAGTTAATGTAAAACTAAGTAGATTTTTGGTAACAAAGGGATTTTATTTTAGAAAAAATTGGATGCAGATTAATTAAAGTACACTATTGTGCAACTGAACTAAATTTAAATGGTATGTTTAGAAAACGGATTTTTACTTTTTGTAGGCTTATGTTTTGTTAACATTTTGTGGTATGCGTGTTTTAAGGGTTGCTTTGGTCTGGTATATACTAGGGATAAGACAACAGTATTTTTTTTTCATAAACTTTTTCAAGAGCGAGTTTGTCATTAGGTATAGGCAACCTTTAATAAATTAAAATTTATTGGGGAATTCAAATATACAATAAAACACAGTGTAAGCCATTTTAAAAAATGTAATTATTGGAATGTAAATTATGCCACGTATAATATCTGTTCTGCATATATCCTGCAAGGTTCGTTTAAAAAGAGAGTACCGTTCAATAGTTAGAGACGGACGGGTAAGTTGTGCGCCACCCTGTATAAAGGTTTTAATAATTGGGCTAGAATCTGGACACTCGGTATACGAAGACTTACTAATAAAGAAGAAAACATGCTTAGTTAGGTATAACTTTAATTAAAACTGTCTAGAATTGGTAATTTAAAAAAAGTAGTTTTTATGTTAAAAAAAATAAGTTTAAAAAATAGTCATAATTACTCAGACTGCGGGTAAAAATTCTATAAAATTAAAAAACCGTCCCGAGGTCTGAAGTCAGTTTTATTAAAAATAATAAGAAAAAGTTAAAATACGCATTACGAAATTCAAGAGACAGTCTAATTTAAGAAAATAAGAAAGATATATAACGGTCTGAAAAAATTAATCAGTACGTTCCTGAAGTAAAATTAACATTCTGAAAGGCAAAATTGTATTTACTTTTGTTCAAAACGTCCTTGGAGAACTCAAAATAATCCAAAGAATACTCTTTTTAATAAGAGGTTTTATTTTAGAGAGAAAAATGTTGAAAAAGAATTATAAGAAAAAAATTAATAAAAAAAAGAAACAAATCAGATATCAAAATTTTGAGGAACTAGTTTTGTCCTAAAATAATTTCAGATTTGCAAATTCTGGCTCTTGACAAAGTTCCTGTAAAAAACTACTTTTGTCTTATACCTCGTATATACCAAACCAAAGCACCCCTTAAAATACACATACGATAAAAATATTAACAAAACATAAGTCTTCAAAATGTAAAAAACCATTTTTAAACGTGTAATGCGGCCAGTTGCAGAAAGCTCAATTAAAGTTTAGAATGGTTAACGGAATGTAAATTTGACAGTGATTTCTGTAAGCAACTTGTCAAATCCGAAAGCTCGGTTAAATATTCTAAACAGCAATTAAGTTTTGTGCAGTCAGGGGATAGCAATTTAAATTTAGGTGAAATTTTAAAAAATTGCACTTCAATTGCACAATAGTATAGTTAAATTTTTTATTAATCATGTTTCGTTACAATGTTCTTAATATGTATATGCATTTTTTAACCTGTAAAATAAAATTTTTATATCACATGCTATCATTAAAGGCATATTTTTGTTTCTCCAAAACAGTTACAAAAATCTTACTTTAGTTAACAAATCGTTCGAATTTTAAAAGCAGCTAGACGAGCAAAACATTGAAACTAACATATCCTATTCTTGGGTTCAATACATTTATATGGTGCATGTAAATATTATATCTAGGTGTTATTCTTGAAATTATTGTTTATTAGGTTATTTATGCAAAACCCTGGCTGGCCGGAGGGGGGCACACCCCTTATGCCTTCCCCTGATTACGCTACTGACCATATATATTTTATAACTCACCCTGTGGTAATGAAATATCGAAGGAAATATTAATTTTAAATGTTTATCGCTGGCAAGAAATAAACAAGTATTTTCTTAGGTAAAAATAGATGCATTTTCCGCTAAGAATCAATAGCTATGTTTATAAACCATAAATTTGAAGCTTATTAGATAAGCAAATAATTTTACAGTTAAATAAAGCGGAGGATAAAATAAAAGCCGTTATTGCTGTAAAGCATTTTTTTATTTGTGCTTAACTTTCAGATTTTAAATAATCAGGGCTATCGATGCGGTTATTTTTAAAAGGCATGCAATCAGATAAGTCTCGCAAGTATCAATAGCATTCTGTGTCGGTTTTATAAATTTTAATCTAATGTTGTGCGTCACCTTTTATGCATTTTGTAAAATTACCTCTGACAGTACTAATATTGTTAATAAGTTACTTTCTGGGAAGAAATATAAAAACACTTCCAAAATGTATTCTTCTTATAATAATAATAATACATAGATTTTGCGATGTCTCTCAATTAACCTATTTAAAATTGTACTTAAATCTTTCACAATTTGTGTGATCCCAATATCTACATACCTTATAATTATTCTCATTTCGAAGTTAACTAAAAAATTTGGTATAAAATTCCTCCCTATACCTACACAGCCCCCAAGATGTTTTTGAACGCATCTGTTTTATGTAATTTTTGGACTGAGTTTGATATTATTTTTATTATCTTTAAGGCCAGTATTTTTATCCCCAAATAATTTTATTCTTCGAATATTTACCGTGGAAACGATTGTTGGAGGTCGGCTGTGATGTTGTCGCGCCGTCTTCCTTGGTCTTCCCAGAGGTCTTTTTCCTATCGCTGCTTTGTCCCATACTAGACGAATATATCTCTCTTATGGCTGTCTCCGAACTTTTCCTGCCCATCTTAATCTTTTCGATTTGATTTGGTTAATTAGGTCTGGTTTATTATACAGTTGTTTCAACTCTGCATTTGTTGTTATCTGATGTTATCGTTGAACCTAGGTATTTAAATTGTGTAACCTTGTCAAAGTTATATTCATCCATGGTGACGTCTTGACCAATTCTAGATCTGCCTGGCCTTGCTACAGACATATATTTAGTTTTTGACTTATTCACCTTAAGCCCCATTTTAGGTGCTTTTCGCTCTAGTTTGATAAACATTTCTTTAAATTTGATGACGCTTATTCCACCACATCAATGTCCTTTGCATATGCCAGCAGTAGCTGAGAGCCACTTGTTCCAAACAGCTGTGTCACAATGTTGTTGTCTCTGACGGCTTTTTCTAGAAAGATATTAAATAGGATGTAAGAAAGAGCATCCCCCTGTTTGAATCCCGTGTTAATTTGGAATATGTCTTTGATTGTTCATTCCCTATCTTCACCCTGCTTCTGGACTCCTTTACACATGCTCGTGTAAGTCGTATAATTTTATGTGGTATACCAAATTCTGCCATGGTTTCCCAGACTTACCCTCCTTACGCTATCATAAGCCTGTTGGAAGTCTACAAATAGTCAGTGCAGATGTTTATCAAACTCTCAGCTCTTTTCTAATATTGGCCTAATCGTAAAAAGTTGATCTGTTGGCTCTAAAATTACATTGATATTCCCCTATTATATCTTGTACAAATGGGGATTTTCTGGACAGGAGTATATTTGTATGTTATTTTATTAGGCGGTCATACTGAAATTGAAGCGAAATCTTACCAGTTCATCTGTATATATCACGTTTGAGTTTTGTGCAAAATTTGAAGTCAATTTAAAAAATAGCTCTAGTACTTTTATTCCAAACTTTAATAGGCCGCAATTTTGTTCCAACATATTCTTTTTTGACCCTTGTAAAAGAGAAGTATTGTCACGGAAAGAAAAATATTGCAAAGATAACAAAAAATATTACCTTTAACTATAATTTTTAGTTCTATATAGGACAAAAAAAATAGTAAACTTAAGTCACGATGCTTCGTAAAAAAAATATATAAAAAATATATATATATATATATATATATATATATATATATATATATATATGTTTTGTAATTGTTTACTAATAAACTATTAACGGTTAAAACTATTTTTAGAAACCTTTACTATTAATTAGGGTTTGCCTCAAAATGAAATATAGATATCCCAGCCATCCTATATTTTAAAACTTATAATACATTATTGTATTAGAAAAAATATATATTGTGCCGTTAAAAATAAAATTTTTTCTAAATTTTATTAAACTAAATATTAAATTTTAAAAATATTACGCTTTAACCCAAACCATTCTGATTATAAACTGTAATAATAATTATTGAAAAATATAGGAAAGAGGTGGCAGTCAATCAGATGCTGTTAAAGAGTAAAATAGCAAGACAATTTATATAATACCTCTCTCTCGTAACTCTGCTGAACTTTCCAAGACAATGTTCATATCAAAAACCGAAAATATAATTTTCGTACACATTAAAACAATGAATTATTTCTTTTCTTGGTTACGGTTATATTGAAATACAACTTCGACATTAACGGCATTCAGATATACTCTATACTATATCAGTAATGTATCTACATTGTTCCTTTCCCTCCCTAGGGAAGAAAAGTACGGGTCGTTTGGAAAGGGCAACTTCCACTCTGCTACTTTATGGTCAAAAAGTAAACTTTCTGAGCTAGTGTGACGAAAAAAATATCCATCCCCCTTTTTAATGGTGATTTTGCCCCCCATTAAGTCAAAACTTTTGGCCTTGAATAACTGTAAGTATAAAATTTAAAGTTATCGGGGAACAGAATACACTTTTTCTTTTTCCATCTTCTAGAACTTTTTAAGCCTTTAGTGAGAAAATAATTCTAATTATTTTTTCGGACAAACAAATTTAGGTTAGTTTAAGTTAGTGAACTTGGTATACTTTCACTATACAAAATGTGGAGATAAAATAAAGCACATTTTGTCTTTTCGTAGCACCATTGTTATCCCCAGATTATTTCTCTGTATTTTTCTATAATTAACTCGATAACTAACGAATCCTGGCTAAATACCCAGAAAATTAAAATCTAAGATATAATTTAACCTAATAAAATTAAAAAGATAAAAAAAGCTTACCTTCACATAAAGTTAGTAAACCAGCTAACCCCCATTTGCTTAATATGTCACCTAAATTCCCTTCTTCCACATGATTCTATTTTTTAGATAACTATCCAAAATTAACCAAAACCTTATTAATATACCTAATATATAGACAAAAAGAATAGTTTTAAATCACATCACAAAACACGAAGCAAACAACAAAACACAGTCTTCATCAAAGAAAAATTTCGGTCCTGATCTTCATAAATAAAAACAGGGAAATCAACAGAAAAAACTCACAAACGCGGTGTGTTTAACAAGAGCGCCCCGGCCGAGGCGCTCTACCGTGGCACAGCCGGAAATGATTTCAAAGATCGCCAATTCCGGACCTCAAATGTGTACAATAATATTTCAGAAAAAAAAGACTTTTTACAAGTATTATATTGTGAATGTATTATAATATCGGATATTCTTCCAAGCATAATTTTAAAAATTGCCATACTATTTTATTAATCGTACAATATTTACCAAACATTTTAGTAAAGCTCTAATAATTAATTTTAGCAAACATTTTTTAAGTTTAATTGAATGTACCATGTGTTTACTGAAATATAATATCCAATTTAGCAAAATTTACAAAAAACTTTAGAATATTTTACTAAATTATACAATAAATGCCATTTTCTAAATTATTTTTTAAACGTTAACATATATTTTTATAAGAACTGTGTGATCCTGAAAAAATCATCCTCCGAGATTTTTTAAGATTTTTACGTTTCAGCAGAGCCCCATCGATCTGTCTGTCTGTTCACGAAATTCCTAAAAGCTACTTACCCGATTGCCTTCAAATTTTGGGCAAAAATTAAGGGGTTCATAAAGGAATGACCTAGTAATATTTTGGAAAAAATCCAATATGTGGTCCTAGTAAAATTTAAAAAAAAATATTCCATGTACTTAAAATCTGCTTATCCAATTTACCTTAAATTTTGATCAAAATTCAAGTTTTACATTGGAATGAACTGGTAAAATTTCGGTACAAATCCAAGATGGCGAGATAAAATGGCGGCTTAATAAAATATTTCAAAAATCAGCCAAAAATACAACTTATTAGACCGATTTCTAATTTTGTGAAAGATTTAATCGCAATATAGAGGCGAAATGGTAAAATTATTATCAATTAAAAGATGGTGGAACAAAATCTCGGCCAAACAAAAACATAATCGTGAAAAAAACACTCTCAAGTTTTTACAAATCTTAACATTTTAGATACCCCATAAATGTCAAAACTATGTTTTCTTAACCGCGTCAGTCTGTTTGTCTGTCTGTCAGCTGGTGACATAGCTAATAAACTTTTTGGTCCAAAATTAAGGTACTAGATAAATTGATAACATTTTGATAAAAATCCAATATGGCGGAACAAAATGGCGACCGAATGAAATTTCTAAAAAATTATAACTAAAAAAACTAAAAATCCAATTTGCCTCAAATTTTGCACAAAAATCAGATGTTACATAGGGATGAACTGACACCATTTTGGCTAATGACAAAACCAAATAAAAATTTAAAAAGTCAGCCTGAAAGAACTTTAAAGTGTGCAAACATTAAGTGTAATATACAGATAAACTGGTAAAATTATGGAATCAACAAAATGGCGGAACAAAATAGCGGCTAAATAAAATATTAACGCAAAAAACCTCTTATTCCATTGACTTCAAAACGAAGGAATTTTTGGGTAAAGGAAATTTACCTATTCTTTTATAAATTATTTTATATACAACTCTGCTGCCATTAGGTTTGTGTCAAAATGTTATCGTTTATTTCCATATGACCCTTTCTGAAAATAATTTTCAGATAATTGGTAAGAAGTTTTTTAGCTATGCCATGCAGAGAAAAACAGACAGATAGGGATTATTTCACATTTACAATGTTTCCCTTCTACGACGGAAGAAAGAGGTATTACATTCTTAATAAAAAATTATAAAATAAACGTTTCAAGTATTTATATTGATAATGACTTGAAATGTAAAACGAAACCTGGAAAACAATCTTTTATTTTTAATTGTGTTGACTTGTCATAGTAGGTGGCTAAAATGTCATAAACCCAGGTCGAAAAAAATATATATTTTTAACAAAACATGTGTTTTTGTTGTTTTGTTTCAAACATATTATTAACTCTAAGGTATTATGTTTAACACAAAGAAAAAACTTGTTTAAAACACTTAGTTAAACTTTCTAATGATGTTTCTATGCCGTTTGGTAGTATTGACTAAAATGTTTTAAAATATAACAACCCTGTTACAAACAATGTTGTAAAGAAAAAGGCAATTTTCTCGAAAGGAAACTCTGGGTCGGATGACATTTTATATATGGAGGGAAACGGGAAAAATCCTAAAAACGCAGTTGTGCCATCGAAGATAGTTTAAATGACGAGACGTGGGGGTGATTTATGTGCTGTTTGCTGCTGTATATTATCGAGATCGGCCTCCTTGGTTTTGTTACATAATTTCAGGCCGGATGGTATACTTGAAAAAAAATCGGTAAATTCAACTTTACCTAGAATTTTTCTCGTACAGAATTCGAATAATATAGACAGTCTCTATATGCGTATAATTATTTGGTAAAAACTTTATACAAATCCTACATACTGTAAATTATTTTAATTTATTTTCTTTTAAATTTATTTTTTGTTATTATTAATATTGAAATTGACAATCAATTTCTCAGCAAATGTTGGACTCCAAGCCGATCCCGGATACTGGATGTCGATAAAGGTATAGCCTACGATTTTCAGGTTTTATTGTAGGGGTTTTGGAACTAGTCCAGTTGATGATACGATGATCGGTATCACATGATCCTTATTCAGTCGCCACATCTGCTGTATCACGAAAACCAGCTCCGCATATTTGGCTTTTTTCTCCTGATATTTATCCAACACGTTGTTATTGTTGGGAACAGCAACATCTACCAAATAAGCTGTCTTTATTTCCTTATTTAACAGTGCCACATCAGAGCGATTATTCGTCACCCGTCTGCCCGGTCATAGTACATTTTGGAGGAATTATTTTCAAGCACTGAACTTGATGGTATTTATGATAGGGCACAAAGGTGTTCAGGAGTCCGTATTTATTGGCAAGCTTCTGGTGTATGATGTTAAACACCTGGTTATGTCGCTGTAGGTAGTCTGTGTTTGCTAGGTATGTGCAGCCAGATTCTGAGTTATATGCTGTATAGTCTCTGACCTCTCGCTACATTTTCGACACTTATCGGATCCAACGGATCGGCCTTTGATGATGAATTTCGTGTAATTCTGTGTATTAATAACTTGCTCCTGTATTGCCATCACAAATCCTTCTGTCTCTGGGAATAGTTGTCCATCCTTCAGCCACCTGTTGGATGCTTCCTTATCTATGTGCGACTGATTCAAGTCATTGTGATGTCGGCCGTGCAGTGCCATTTGAGCCCCTTGTTCTTGTTGGGGTCTAAAAGTGACTTTAGGATGATGTTGTCTCTTGCGGGATTAAGTGGAGAGTGCGAGTTGTCGCTTAAGGTCACTATGCAGTGGAGGCTTGATGTTTGTGCCTTGTTGGTGAAGAAATCTCTCAATTTTTGCAGCTGTCGGGAGTGCGAAATGGTCAAGTCAACAAAGGATTTTCCACCTTCTCTTCGTGGTAAGGTCATTCGGAGAGTTGATGACCTTGGGTGGTGTGACTTGTACTTGGTCATCATTAGGCGAGTAGTTCGTTGTAGTCCCTCTAGCTTCGTGTTAGTCCATTTCAAGATTCCGAAACCGCAGGTCAGCACGGGCACAGCATAGTTGTTAATTGCTGTAATGAGATTTCCAGCGTTCAGTTTTGTCTTCAGAAGAGCTCGCACTTTTTAGACTTACTAATCTTTCAGCTTGGTCTTTTCTTGCTTATCCTGGAGCAGTCTAGCTTGTAGGTTCTCATTTGTTCATCGCTAGAACTATTTCTCCATTGGGTAGGGCTACGTTACCATTAATGGATTTGCCTTTTTCGATGTTTAAGGCTTTTTCGACTCCAAATTCCATATGGATGTGTTTCGAGAAGGTGTATGTCAAATCAATAAACTTTTTAGTTGGTTATGGTTTCCACCATAGAGCTTGATATCATCCATATACAGGTTGGGATATGGTTCGGGAATTGTCTCTATTGGTTTTGATGTTGAAGCCATGTCCTCTATTGTTGAGCAACGTGGAGAGTGGTTCATTGCTAAGCAGAACCAAAGTGGACTTGAGCTTAACGAGCCTCCTCGGTAAATTCCCTTGTTGATATATATCTCATCGGTGGTAAGAGATTAATCGCCATTAGAGATTCTCAGGTTTGTTCTCCACTGGTTCTTGATAGTTGCCAGGAAATTGATGATCATAGGGTGAATTTTATATATTCCTAGTACGTCTATGAGCCAGGAATATGGTACACTGCCAAACGATTTTTCGTAGTCTGTAAAAGCAGTGTGTATGTTTTTTTCTGTGCCTGCTTAAGTACCACAAAATCGATGATAAGTTGTTCTTTGCATGCTTGATGGTGTCGAGTGCAAATTATGCAAATATTATTATTATTATCTTTTATAACATTATTTCGGTAGTTTACAAAAAACAAATTATTTCCTTTATTATTTTCCTCCATAAAGACAAGGTTTTATTCGAGGAAATGGAATTTTACCGAATACATAAACATATTACTACGCCGCCATTTTGTTCCGCTACACTGGATTTCTAACAAATTTCAATTTCATCCCCATATGACCAAAATTTGAAGTCAATTCAATAAGTAGTTTTTGAGCTACAGACAGACAGACAGAAAATATTTTTCGGGGCCTAAAACTCAAAGATCTGCAGAAATCTCGGAGGGTGAGTTTTTCACGATTACAATATTTCCCTTTTTTGCGGGTAGTAAAGATGGTCACGTACGGAGTGATAATTTTATTGAACATGACAACTGAAATTTTTGAAGAAAACTAGCGTAAATAGGTGATTTGAATTATTATCAGAACTGGAAGTAATGTTAATGTAAGTTTAAATAAGTTGAATTACATCATTTTTAATCGACAATCTATAATACTTTAACGTATTTTTAAGAACAATAAATAAAACCAGTAGAGCAAGGAAAGTATTGTAAGTTGCTAAAAGCTTTATCGTAAGGTGACATTTTTTTTTAATTTCTGAGGTTTTGAATTAATACTATTTCAAAAAAATCGGAATACTAGTGATAAGAAAAATTATCAAAGTATTGTGGTTTTAAATTCACTTAAATTAGACGTGTAAGAATAAGAACAATAGATAGCGTACTTTGTAACAATTTAAATTTTTAATAGAATCAAACGCCTATATTATAACCGAGAATATAATGCTCCCTTGTTATGGATATGTTCAAAAGGAACTTTGAAATTCTTTATCTCGATCAGCAAACTCTTAACGCACTACTGTTATTACATCATGTCATCTCATTACCATTACAAACATCCTCTGTAACTCTTTCTGTTTCGCTGTTTGTACATACATGCCGCCGTCTTGGCTACAGAAATTGAAATACGAAAAATAGGAAAATGTTCTATAAATAATACATGGTTGCTTGAACAGTGGGACATCGGATATGAACGGGGCCGACGTATACAACTAGGTATTTTGTAATAATAGCATTTACCAGGGCTGCTTTAATTAAAATGTGCTTATTTAATCAGTAATTTATTATATATTTATTTTATTCCTAGTATTATTATTATTATTATTATTTATTATTCACACCATCTGTTGCATAATAATTTCTTCATAAAAAGATTTTAATCCGGGAAATGAAATTTTACCGAATATTTATTCATCCCAATATAGTTCTTCATTTTTGACTAGAATTTGTAGTCAATGAGAATTTTTGAGAACGACAGACCGATGGAAATGGAAAAACGGAACGCAAAGATGTACAAAAATCTGGGTGCATGATTTTTTCATAACTTCAATACTCCCCTGTTACGAGGGAAGTAAAAAACATAACATTAAATAAAAACGTACCCGAAATGTAAGTATAAAAAAACTTCTTGGAATCTTAAAAACTGACTTGTCCATGTTGCATTGGGTTTACTCTCAGCTTTAGTGTTCGCACAGCAGAATATTTCGACTAACATATCTTAAGCCGTTATAAAGTGAAAACTAAATGCTAATATTAATGCAATGAAATAAAAAATAACTTGGCTTGTCTGAATGGCATATGCTTAATTTACATAGAACGGAAGTTTTCAGGGCTCTGGTCAATTGCATGAGGCATCTTCAGGGATCTTTACTCCACGAGATCTGAACAATAACTGAACTCGGAGAGATTCAGGCATGCTTTTACATTTTAGCAACAAAAGTAGTTTAAAGAGCTCCTGAATAGAAAAAATCCAGTGAAACCTCCGCGGAATACAGTTATCAACTTGTCATCGAAGCCGTTAATCAAAGCAGAACATTCCGCCCTTTCCAAAAGCCACAATTTCGCAATAGCACCGAGTAGTATTCCCGCAGAAGATATAGTATACTCCGTTGAAGCGGCAATCAGAATATTACCAGTGGATCAAGCAAAACACAGCGATGAAGACATTAAATGAAGATGCAAACATTCTGGTTCTTTCAACAGATAAAAGGCAAAGCTACAGTCGTCACGGACAGAACTGAGTACGTGGAAAAGGTAACTCAAATAATAACAATCTCATCAGGCAAATCTCACAAGTAGACTATAAAGATGCATCACCAGTCGGATTAACGCATCCAATCTACCACCAGTGGAGAAGGAATCATTACAACCAAGCAGTTTCAAGATTCTCAGGTTCTACGGTCCTTCCAAGATACATACGAACAATGTACCACTTCGACGGATCGTCAGTGCAATAGACTTGCCCACATTCAAAATAGGTAAACATCTATCAAATTTTCTTAATCCATTTACTGGAAAACATATTCTTTTATACAAAACTCTGAACATTTCGTGGAGAAACGTAAGGCAATTAAGTTGGATACCAAAGATATTTTGTTCAGTTTCGATGTAGAATAACCATACACAAATGTTCCTGTCAACGACATTGAGTCGTATATCGGACATACTGGATCACAATAATCTCGATAAATAATAATATAATAATAAATCGGCATTTATTAACAGATATAAAAAGAAAAAATACAGATTTGCAGCAATTAATGACGAAGTTTAGTCGAATACCGAAGTATTCGGTTAGTCTTAAACTTAACCCTTAAGAATATATATATATATATATATATATATATATATATATATATATATATATATATATATATTCCATTAACACTTATTGACTAGAAAGCAAAGACTGATTCAACTTGATTTTGAAAGAAATAATTTTTATGTTAGGCGTTGAAAAACTAAGTTGATTATAGAGCCTTCCCTAACAGTATGAAAAGCATTTCTGAAACATGACAGTTCGATGTCGAGGAATGTCAAATGTGGAGCGGCTCCTAATATTAACAGAGTGGTAGTCAAATGTTCGAGAAAATCTACAGAAGAGATAGGATGGGCATTCTGTGGTTAGTAGGCGATGAACAAACATTAAAAAAGTAGCTTCCTGCGGTTCTCCGTGTTAAGCCATTCAAGTTTTGCTATGAAAGGCGATACGTGTTCAAATTTCCAAAGTCCAACAATGAACCTGCAACAAGCGTTTTGCACTCGTTGTATTCGACCTTTATCAAGAACACTAATATAATTAGTATATACTACTGCGCCGTAATTAAAAAGAGACAACACAAGCGAATCGCAAAGCATTTTTTTAAGTTTGATATTAAAGCAGTATCTGTTGGCATATAATAGCTTTAACGCAAGATACGCACGAGGAAGTACACTGCTTACATGATTACTAAACTGTAGTTTCTCCTCCAATATCAGTCCCTAGCTCTTGATACTACTTTGAGGATTCAAAATACAATCACCAATTCTGATACACAGGCCAAGGAGATTATATGCGATTTTATTGGAAAAAAACAACAAGAATACCCTTAGAAGCGTTAAGGATTAAATTGTGACGTAGCGAGATACTTTTAATAGCTTCCAGATCTATGTTTAACTGAGTTGATGTGGTTAAAGCGTCTTTTGGTTCGAAACTAAGGCAAACCTGGGTATCGTCAGCGTAAGCCTGGATTGAAGATAACTGAACATCGTTGAAAATGTTGGCTGTATAAGTAGAGAAAGAAAGATACTCTCTGAAACCGGTCACTCAGATAATGTTTCACAAGAGAAACAGCGGTTTCAGACCATAAAATTTCAATTTAGAAATTAATATCCTGTGACTAATAGTGTCAAAGGCATTTAAAAAAAGTGCTGGACTTTCTGCCGTTTATATCACTGTGTTCTGTCTTAAAGGACAAGTAGGCATATTGCATTTCTGCTGACAAAATCGTTTAATTGAAAAAATACTGGTTTTCCAAAGGTATGATAATAATGATTTGGGAAGTGACCAACTTCAATGCAAGAATTTATTATTTGAGTAATGTAAGGATCAAGAAATGGGCTGCAGTACTGAGGCATGAGTGGAGATATAACATTAACAGTTCACAAGCTGAAAGCAAAGGAAGAGTTATTAAACAAATTATTATTATAGAATGATTCTAAGTCAGAATCATGTCCCCTCTTGAAGGATTATCACCTAGTGGAAGGTCAACTTATTGCATTTTTCAAGGGACTTTTTATGAGCAGCTATGGGATCTCCTCTATCACTTGTGGTAGCGAATTTCTTTTTGGAAGCCTTTGAGGATAGTACATTCGCTCCACTAAAATCAAAACACAGATTTCGACATGTAGATGATACTTTTGTTGTTTGACCTCATGGATAGGATAATTTCCTCATATTTTTGGCCATATTAATCAACAACATCACAATATTATTCAGCTCACAATGGAAATTGAACTAATGGAACGATTCCTTTTCTAAATATATATATACAAAGGCAAAATGGTACATTAGGACATTCTGTGTATAGAAAACCGAGGCATACAAATAGATACTTAAATGCAAATTCCCACCAAAATCAGCATAAAAGAAATCGGTTATTAATTAACTAACTCTCTAGTATTTAGAGCCATTTCGATTTCTGATGAAGATCCCCTAAAAAGCTATAGTAATCCAACTCCGCGAAAGGAGAATGACAAGGCGCCACCGTTAGGTAGTGTTATTTTTCTCTACATACATGGTACTAGAGCCAAAATAGGATTTTTACTTCGGCGGTCCTAAATACGTACAATCTTCCATACACATAAGAAGATTGGACAGTGCTTGCGACCCCCGAAAGATATTGTACCTTTTTATTTCTGAAGATGCCTCGTGCAATTTCATATTGTTAGTGTTCAAAAGGATTAAAATATGATGAGCAAAGAGTAATAGAGTTTCCCATTTTGAAAATAAAAATTAGTTGCAGCAATTCGGAAGTAAAAGTAAATTTGGCAACGCTGTAGGTTAAAAAATATCCAAATAAATCTATCTATATAACAAAAATTTTATTTTAATATCTTGACAAAGAAAAAAGTTCTTAGCGGCGAATATTTCGAGGTATATTTCTTAATGTTTTTCATTAAAATATTTTGAACGGGATTAAAAAAAAAATATTACTCAGCCATCCATAAATCACATTTTGTATCGTTAGTACCTTTAGAGGCTTAATTCAGCTAGTAAGCTTTACTTCTCAATAATTTAATAATAACAGCATATGGTTCAAAAGGTCGAGATCTAAAGACGTCATTAAAATCTAAACAACAAATCGGAAGTATTTCGTTTATGTACAATAAGCACTATTACATCGGCTCTAAAAGCTTCAATTCAATTTATTCCTACTTGAATGAAATTAGCAGAAAGTTGCAAGCCGGCTGAATAGCAAAAAGCTGTGCCCATCAACGCTACACTTCTCCTGCATACAAAACGAACGAAAAGAAAACTAAATAGTCTTAATGAAAATGAGCGGAACGAAAAGGTCGCGCGTCGGAAAACCAGCTACCTTCTGAAGCGGAAGCTTTAATATTATTTTTAAATGTCAGAATTATAAATTAGGAATGTTACTGGTATGATTAATGATATTACAAACAATTACGTATTCAGGAGTCAAGTAGGATGAAAGAAACATGAACTTGATGCACGAAATCATTATAGGCTATTAATTCTGAAAGAGAAAACCCCCTTTCATAACATGCATCCAAGAAAAGTTCATTTTTACCAGTGCAAGTTGTTTTGAGAACTTGGGTGACAATGTTTTTTTTCTGTATTTCCGAAAACGACTGGGATCTGACAATAAATATAAACAACGCTGTGTATTATTTTTATCTTGATTTTTTTTCTGCGTCGATTTGTATCACTTTTCTTTTCAATGAATTTTTAAAAACATTTTACAAATTTTTAATTTTAAACGAAGTCTGTCTTTTTGACCTGTTTAAATCTTGTAGTATGGCTGAGGATGCAGCAATTGAGATGCATAGTGAGGTGTGCGATGTGACTGTTGGTAATGCATGCATTATCGTCCTCCTAGTGGTGATGTAAATTAATTTTTTAATTTGATAAGCGCAGCTATTTCAAGTTTATAAATATGTAATAACTGTAATCTTAATATAGACTACGCCAAACACACCATACAAAGAATAAAATTGAATATTTTTAATTATTTTTTGCTAAAAGTTACTACCAATGAACCAACAAGGATCTCTTCGTCGTGTGTGGTCAGTCTAGTGTTAGTACAACTGATTATGTAACAACTAACATTCCGGACAAATTATGGAATTGCAGGGTTTTTAACTCTCATATTAGTGATCATTTTGCTCTTAAATTTTCATTCAAGCTTGAATTATGCAGAGTTGTGGATAACCTGGATTGCCGCAGAGCTAGTATAAGAGACTTATCTGGCAATAATATTGCGTTGTTTTGTAACATGCTTCAACGACAGGAGTGGACAGATATTCTTGACCCTAATGTTTCATTGGAAGAAGCATGGTATAATTATATAGGTTCTATTGTGCACTGCTTAAACTGCTGCTGTCCATACAAAACACAACATTTAAGTAATAAAAATAACAAACATTCATTTAGTTGGTATAATCATAGTCTTTATAAAATAAAAACAGAATTAGATAGGCTACATTATCTGCAAAAACATACCAAAGATGATAGTTTAACAATACAATACAAAGATCTTAGAAAACAATATAGGCAGCAAATTAAGTTAAGTAAAGAAACGTTCTATCGCAACAATATTGAAAACTCCAATAATAAAGTAAAAGAAGTCTGGAAAATCGTTAATAAGAAATTAAATAGAGGTAAAAGTAATTCACAACTTATAAAATTAAACCTAAACAATACCATTATTTCTGAATCTAACCGTATAGTAACTGAATTTGTAAATTACTTTAGTTCTATTTCGGCTAATAAAATAAAATATAAGTATGCCAGTGTAAAAGTGGACTCAATTAAATCTCTGACATCCTTACTAATTCAATTGTACTTGAATCTGTCTCTGTAGACCAAGTAATAAAAGTAAATTCGAACTTGAAAAACACAAATGCTGCTGGTTCTAATGATATAAATGTGAAACTTGTTAAGGCCGCCCGGAATTACATTAGTTATCCACTTACATATTTAATAAATGTAGGTTTACACAAAAATCCTAAAAACTGCAAATGTGATGCTATTACACAAAAGAAACGACTGTGACCACATAGAAAATTATCGTCAAATTTCAATTCATAGCCTATTTTCTAAAATTTTAGAGAAAATAATTTGAGGAAATACTTAATTTTGTTAATGTGTCAGCATTATTTTTTACCTATAAGTCAATCAGCCTCCTATCGTTTCTTAAACTACGACTATTCTATGTTTGAACAGAGAAAATATGTTCTGGCTCACTTCTTTGACCGTTCAATAGCGTTTGATACTCTCAATAAAGATATTTTGCTTTTGAAGCTGTACAGTATGGGTATCCGTGGTAAAATGTCTCATGTTCAAAGGCTCCAGTTGCTACAAAATAAAGCAATGAGAACTATACTTTATGGTACGCGTCTGACACCAATCAACTGAATGTTAAAGTCTCTTGGGTGGCATTCAGTACAGCAAAGTATGAAGCTGCCAATGTTTTGATCATCTTTAAAATAAAAAATAGGTTACTGCCTGAATATTTGCAAGAATGTTTTTCCAAGATCAGATAAACACTCATTCGTTGTAATATCATGACATAATTTAGATATAGAACAGCACAGATGCAGAAAAATCTTTTTAGTTATGGCTTAAGGTATTTTAATTCTTTACCGTTTAGATAAGAACCGTTCCAACAATAAAATTGTTTATACAAAAAGTAAAGATTTTATTTTGAAAAAAAAACTGTTAGTTGCTTGTAATTGCTTGGGATTTTCTCTTTTTTTTTGTTACTGTTTAATAAAATATTTATATAGTTTTATCTTTTACTGCTATAAGATTAATATTTAGTAGTATTATTATGTTAATATTGTAGAAGAAGGCTAATAATAATAAAAAATTTCATTTCATTTCTTATTTGCGCGACATGGCTTTTTAATCCCGTTCTCCTAGAAGCTATTTCAAGTGCCAATAGTCTAAAAAATTCGCCTTTGCACGCCTGTTTTGATAAGATTTGTCTTTTAAGGTAAAATGTAGTTTTACTTTTTAATAATTGGGTATAATACAATGTCAATTGACGACTGGTCAATTTGACCATGGTCAAAAATTAAACGGTTAAATTCTCGGTCAAAAGCTGAGACCGTGCATTTTTTGAGCATGCCAATGGAAATGAAAAACGAGTATATAACAACAACTAATAACTCAAAATGAAACACAAAACTATTTAAAATAGTTCCTTTTTATAAACTATCTTTTTAGTATGGCCTATTGTTGCCTAAATAGATAAATTATATACGTTGCTAAAAACATGAGTAAATAGATCAATTCCGGCAATGGACAATAACCCATTTCCAACTTTATATCTCTTATACAAATTGATTTTTATTATGGTTATTGATAACAAAATCTCCCTAAAATCCCATTTTGCTGAAGAGATATTGGAAAACAGGCAAAAATCCAGAAACGGATTTTTAAATAATTATTTTGGGAAGTTTTTGACGAAACAATCTCTTTAAAATCTCATTTAATTAAATATATATTGCACTTAAAAGTAAAAACATATTCTACTCCCTTGAGGGTGAAATGTGGATAAATATCACATTTAGTTAAAGAGATACTGTAAAATAGTAAAAACAAATTTCACCCCTTTTAGAGTAACATTTTGAAATACCCAGGAATCTGTTTTTAGATAATTATTTTTGAAAGAAAATAAATTATTAATTCTAAAAATATAAAAATAAATTTTATATTCAGATATGTTTCACAAGGCGCAAAAAATATAACAATTAAGTAATGCAAAAAAGTGATTAAAACATTGCAAAAATTGAAACATAGCATAACTTAAGATATAATTTTTTTTATCACTTTTTGAGAAGATTTATCTTTAGTGGTAAAAACCAAAAGATTCATTTTCAATATTCAGATATATTGTAAAGGGCGGATAAAAATTAAAGCGCAAATTATTAAATTTAACGTAAATTAATGCGAAAAGGTGAATAAAATAATGAACATAATACTATGCAGGCGCCATTTAAGATATATTTTTATTCACGTTATATTTTAAGGTCACCTGTCAAATTTTATATTCAGATAAATATGTTTTAGGATACATGGCACAACTTAAAATATAGTTTTTATTCACCTATTGAAAAGATCCAATTTTTGAAATAAAACTAAAAAATTTATTTTCAATTTTCAGATATATGCGTGTAAAATCAAAGCGCAATTTTTTTTGGGAACAAATAAGTTTTTAAATGTGTCAACAGAGTTATACCTACAATATAATAACGATGAGATGAGATTTTGACAAGAGATTAAAATATTGGGAGGGAAGCATTCCCCCTCCTCCCCTTATATTCAATATTTGATACCGTTAAAGGAATCCGCACCGGATTAGCACCAGGATTGTCAATAAACCTATCAATAGAGCCATAATAGAGATTTGACGGTAGTTTTGCCTTATGAATCTTAGAAATTTTATCAATCCCGAAAAGGGAGTTTGTACAAATAAAAGATAATAATAATAATAATAATACAACAGAAGAGATTTACATCAGACGAGGTATATTCCAGGGAGATTCACTCGGCGCTTTGTGGTTCTGCCTCTGTCTCAATTCACTCTCAAACCCACTGAATAACACAAACTTTGCATTCCAAATTAAACATCAAAAAAAAACCTACACAAAATAAACCATTGTATATGGATGATATAAAATTATACGCTCTCTTGTATATGGATGATATAAAATTATACGCAAGCACAAAGCCACAGCTAAAGGAGCTCCTTAAAATTACAGAAACGTTTACCCTGTACATCAACACCTTCGCCATACCTATTCTTACGTATTCGAGACATAGAAAATATTGACATTGTCATACGCTCTGAATTCACTAAACACAGGAAGTTACATCCCAACGCATGCAAGAAAAGACTCACCATCGAGAGAAAAAAAAGGAGGCAGGGGAATTATAGATATACAATCGCTAAATAAAAAGCAAATATACCAACTCCAATCCAAACCAATTCTTCCACAACAAACAAACTAACCTCCACAAGACAATAGTGAAGGCAGACAAGAATTATACGCCACTGGACCTGTCTCAAACGAGCCACGCAGCAGACGCACACAGTCACATCCAATCACGACTAGAAAAGATGAACACCTGGTCTGAAAAAACACTCCACGGAAGACACAGATACCACATAAATCAAGGCCACATACATAAAAAGCTTTCATATACGTGGTTACAAAAAGGGCAGCTGTTCCCCGAAACAGAAGGCTTCCTGCTTGCCATCCAGGACAGAGTCATAGCAACCAGAAACTACCAAAAGCACGTCATTAAGGATACAACCATTGAAGACGACAGGTGCAGGAGATGTCACCAGCAGAGGTCACATAACGAGTGGTTATAAAATAATGGCCGGAACTGAATACACCGTGAGACACAACTCAGCAGCGAAGGTCGTTCGTCAAACATTAGCCACAACATACAAACTAGCGAAGAACAGAGACCATTATACACCAACATCCATACTTGAAAACGAAGTTTTTCCTTTACTAGTACTAGTACTATATTTGTTACTTTGATCTTACAATTTTGAATTTCAATCAGCCTCCTATCAGCATCTGCAATTCCTTGACTCTCCGCTCTCGGGTCGAATACCACTGCCACGGTCTTGTCAGGGTTAAGATTAAGACAATGTTTTCTGATAAAATCCACTACATTACATAAGTTACACAGTTAAGTGCTGCTGCTGCTGCTTGAGAAGCTTCATTAGGGTAAAAAGACAGATACGATTGCAGCGTTACAAGATAAAAAAGCACTGGGAAAAAGTATAAAAAGTAAACACCCTAGGTCCTAAAATAGTTCCCTGAGGAACACCTTTGTTAACACTTATAAAATCTAATAACTTAATACTATAAGATACAGCCTATAATCTGCCCTCTAAATAATTTGTACTTATACAGAGATCTTAAGGTTTCATGATTAAGCGTGTCAAAGGCTCTAGAATATTCAAGTAATACTAAAATTGTGATGCAGCGGTGATGCTCTGCAAAGCAGTGCAACATCCATGCTCTTTACTAAAACCTGATTGATTTTGTAGAATAATATTATTATGTTTACAATATATCTGCAGTTGATCATCGAGAACCTTTTCCAGAACCTTAGGTAAAGTGGGCAAGATGCTAATAGGTCTCAACTTGTCTAACGAACTTAAATGGAACATTGGAACTTTAGGCAAGGAATTTACGCGTTCCTTTTTCCCTGTACAGGGAAAAACGGACAATGAAATGCTATTTACTATATGAGTTATGTAGGGCATCAAGAAAGAAATAATTGTATGGTTGAAATATGATATCAACTCCAGTGACCTTACCATTAATTGAATTAATTACCTTTAGTACCTGGTCTTTGGTAACTTGAGGAAAATTAAATCACAGTTTTAAAAATTTCTATTACTATACTGTTGGACACATCAAGTGCACCAACAAAATTTTTGGGTTCAGCTTTAAAGTGACATATCTCAGAAACTAAAAAAGATATCGCGATGCGCCTTCTAACTTATTATGGGCGGTTTCTTGTAGAATCGACCCAATGGGCTGCGGTTTTCGCGATACCATATATTCTATTATACAGGTTGGTTTTAAAAAACGATGACATTTTGTTATCTTATAGGGTTATTTGAGAGGGTATTTAACAAAAAAGTTTCATGGGTTTTTCGATGTGCCCTCTATTTTTAGAAATACGATTTTTTTTATTAAAAAGGGTCACTCATTTTACGTTTTACCCTGTAACTTTTTAATGTTTAATGTTTATTTTAATGACATTGTTCTGGTGTTACTTAGGCCGAATGCTTTTAGGATATTCAAATAAAAAAGTATATACAGGGTAACGAAAAAGTTGAGAAGATTTAATTAAAAAAAAATTTGTTAATTTGAAAAATATGAAATTAAAAAATTTGAACGTGCGTACCCAGAAAACAAACCTTCTTTTTTTGATTTTAAAGTAACTTTTTTCCTCTATGAATCAAGGTCTGGGGACGGTTTGGGTATTTTTTTTAGAAACTTCACCATAAGGTCTAGCGCACTTTTAATGATTTTTCTAGCATAGCGAACTCTAGATACAAATTTTATTGAACTATTTTATAAGCAGACAAACGTTTATTACCGAAGGCCCAAAGTGGTAACTCTACAGAGTCCGAAAATCCAATACGTAAGGCAAGACCAGCTTCCATAAGAATTCATTGAAAAGAAAAATACTATTGATAATTATTTCGAAAATTTAGGGTTTTATATTTTTGGATAATATGCTAAAATAAAACCTATTTAACATTTCATGAAGCTCTAAATGCTAGGCGGCTTAGTTTATTACAAAATGGTTTGCACTTCCAATCCAAATTTTTCGCGATCTATCTATTAGCATTAATTGGCATTATATTCGGAAATGTAAAAATTATTCTAATGATCATAAATTAATTATCGATTTTTATTATTTTCCAGTTGTGGCAGTTTATCTTGTTAAAAACTTTATTTAAAATGCATAATCTGCATTCATGCTAAAAGCGTAACAAGATTCCATTCCATTCCAGGAATCCACTACAAAAATATAAAAATATTGTTGTTTGCTACCAAAACTAACGTAATTGTTCGCAATTCAATCTCCCAATAAAGATAATAAATTTTGTGGTACTCACGGCAGGTCCTTTTAGGGTATTTTAGGTCCGTTTCGGTTAACACTTTCCTTTTAACTCATTGACCATAAACAAAAGAAGACGATACTCCCGTAAATAGGACCTTTCATAGAAATTATAATAAATTAACGAAAACACAGAATAGGTGCTATTTAACTCTATATAGCTCTTTTATGTGGCGAAACATACAAACTGACGCGAACTGTCTTACCTTAGTACTAAAGTTGATATTAACAGAGATACAGGAAATCAAAAACAAAATTTTAAATTTTAGTTATTTCGCATGAGTTTGCTAGTATCCAAGGTAACGTTACAAAAATTGGAATTTGGAAGTTTTTTGGGATAAGAAATTCAAATATGCTCCCAATTTTAATGCAGATTCTAGAGGGCGCTACGTGTGGTAACTTTTATAGGTTTACACACACATTTTTCGCTTGTGTGGAATATGAGCCATTCCATAACTTGTTGGGTTTCTTTTCGATAAAAAAAACGGTCGTCATATAAAAAGGGACCCGGAAAATAAAAGACCGCCCCGGTACCTCTTAGTCTGCCACTGAGTAACAACATAATGAAATTTAGCAAACATAATAATTATTGCCTTCACCTCGGTTTTCAGTTCATAGCAAATCATCAAATAGTTTTATGCTTAAACAAAATAAAATTTGCATATAAATTTCATTTTACGGTAACCATATTTCATAATGGGTGTCAGAGAAAATTAGGGAAATTTAACAAAACCGTGTAAAATGCCAGTTAATTTTATTATAAACGTGAGAAAAAATACCGCATAAAAATCTTAAAAACGAAAGCAATTAAAAAACGCGCAATTTTTATATATCTCTCCTGTATAAATAAATGATTTGCTACTTGTCAAGTTTATTTTGCAGCAAAAAAAAATGAGTGCGTTATTTTGGGTCTGCAGTGTTATTTTTAATCTAAATAAAAATATATTTTCTAAACATACAAACATTCCGTTCCATTTTTACCTATCAAAGTGTTTCTAAAATTCGCCTAGAAAAAGTTAAACTGTCGTATTTAATGATAGGAAGATATCTCGGAAGATATAGAAGGCTTAAACCCACGCTTAAACCGTTTTAGAAACCAAAGGGAGCAGTGGCAAGTAAGGATGGTTTTATAAACGGTACTAAAACAAAATATTAAACTATAATTTCATTATGTAAATGTACCTAAAAAGTCACGGGCTGCAAGCAATACTCTTATAAAAATTAGCGACGATAACTAAAAAAAAAAAAGATTTACACTTATATAATCCCGGTAATGCCTTATAAAATAATTTTTACACATTAAACATTTTTCTTGGGTTAAGAGCTCTGGGGGGGTGGTATCTGCCCCGTTTGTCCCCCCTAAACACGCTACCCATATTTTTCATTACACTTCACACTAGGGTTGCAAAATCTCCTATTTTTAATACGAGTCTACTATATTTTAACTTATTCTCATATCTCATATAAACAGCTGAAATATACTACTATTTCTCATATATTTCTCTAAAGTTATAAAAAAAATGTATATGTTCCGCGAAATAATTTTTTAGATATTTGATGTAATTTTAAAAAATATGTTAAATACACGCTGTAGATACTTTAGTCACAGCTAGCAGCAACGTCAAACGTCAGTACCGTCACTATTGTCAATTGTCAGAGATTGCTGACTGATTAGTTTTATGTTTATGATGTTTTATTTGGGCATCGATGATCAAAATACAGCCCCCTAGCGATGATTAAAAAGGAAGAATAAACCTTGTGAGATTGTGGGTCGTTCATAAGACCGATATGTCGAGGAATGAATATAAAAAAAGGTATGATTGTACATTCAAGCCCGAGTGGGAACTGCAGTTTAAATGGATAAAGCCTGTTTTAGATGACAAAACCAAAGCAATGTGCATATTCTGCAAAAAAGAATTTTCAATAAATAATCAGGGAATACACCAGGGGCCTGTAACACAAGCAGTACAAGTCCTACAATTGTGAGAAAATATTTTGCACTTGTAACTTTTTCATAACACAACTCATCTTGTAACTACCCCCATGGCGCCAGTAATTACGGAAGAATTTCCACATATGTAAACCTATTCTGTAACACAAATTTCACACTTGTATAATTGTGTTACAGAAATTTCTACAAGTGTAGATAATGTTTTACCTATCTTCATCCCTGGGTAAATGCACCGAATGCACAGTTTTACGGCAATTTAAACGTTCAACACGTAAAATATCGTCCTCAAAATGTGGTCAAGTGATTCCGAGAGTGACTATGAAGATTTGCCTAGACAATATCGTTTTAATATAAGGAAAGACTTCGCTTTTCTTACTGATACCGAATTCAATGAAAGATTCCGTCTAAACCGACACCAATTTGAAAATCTCTTTGGAGATATTGAATCAAGGCTTGCAAATAGAACAGCTCGAGGGTATGGGTTGACACCACCGCAGAAAACATTAATTGCCCTGCACTGGCTGGGGAATGGAGGACAGTACCATGGTGTTTGCGATATGCTTGGGGTATCAAAAATGACTGTGTGTAGATGCGTACATGACACTGTTAGTGCTGTAAATGAGATAAAATTTGATGAAATAGTGACATGGCCCCATAATATGTTGGATGTTGTACAAAGATTTTATGCAAAAGCCGGTTTTCCTGAAGTATGCGGTGCAGTGGATGGAATACTTGTAAATATAGACGCTCCTACAATTAACGAACCAGCCTATGTGGATCGCCATGGTAAACACTCAATCAATTGTATGGCTGTTTGTGGTCCAGATCTAACATTCTACTATGTTAGTGCCAACTGGCCTGGTAGTGTTCACGACGCACGGGTACTTCGAAATAGTTCCTTATTTCGCAGAATGGAAAATGGTTGGAGACCCCATCCCAATGGTGTAATTCTTGGAGACTCCGCTTATCCACTGAAGCAATGGTTGATTCCACCAACATATGAAGATCCATTAAATCCAGCTCAGAATAATTTTAACAGGGCACATAAACGAACAAGAAGATTAATTGAAAATGCATTTGGTATTTTAAAAGAAAAATTTCCTTGTTTAAATTATCTACGTGTGGATCCTGTATTTGCCGCAAATATTTTTAAATGTTGTACGACTCTATGTAATATGACAAAAGATGATCACGAAGATTTCGCAGTACAAGATGATGAAGACGCCCTAGACGAAGAAAATAATGAAAATCCCGAAGATAATGCACCTGCTGCCGGGGCCCAAGCTAGATTACAAGAACTCATCAATTTTTTTGGGAGAAATTAACTTTATTTTAGTCCGAACATGAACATAACATAAACATAAACATATTAGATTCTCTTATAAGTAGTTTATCAAATACATAATATTTATAAATCAACACGTTTTATTATTTCCAGAATAAACACTAAAGTAATATAAGTAAATAGTTACTAAAACATTACTGCAAATTTTGATATAACCTGCCATTTTCAATTTCATAGTTATGTTTTGGTAACGTTGCCGTAAACTCGGACATGGGCAGTTTAAGTTCTATTTCTAATTTTAGAATTTCCAGTTTAGTTCTATAATTCTTCAGTTTTAGATATTCGACTTGCAATGTGAGCTTTTCTTGTTTTACAGCAGATGCATTGTCTGTAGAGACATTGTTTCCGGTAACTCATTTTCTTTTTCCTATAAACAAACATTATTATATTTAAATGGCTTTGCCACCCTAAAAAGATTAGTATACAAGCTGTCTGGTAAAAAAACGCCCCAAGCTATAACTCCGTTATCTTTAGTTCGATTTTAAAAAATCAAAGAACTAAATTAATGCCTTTAAAAACACTACAATTTGACAAGGAGGTGAAACCACCCCTTAAATATTTTAATACTTATGTTTTATTTAAAATACGGTTAGTTGTTCGGAAAAACGCTTGAATATCTCTTTTTCATATTTTAGTTTTTTACATATTTTAACGTTTTTTTTTAATCCAGAGGCGGTCTGAGGGGGTGGAACCACCCATTAAATATTACACTATTTTTATTTAAAAAACGGTTAGTTAGGTATTTGAAAAAACACTTGTATACGTGTTTTTTTATTTTATTTTTTTATATGTTTTAATATTTTTTAAAAATTCATACAGGATGTCTTAAGAGGTGAAACCACCCTTTAAATATTATAATATTTTTTTTATTTAAAATACAGTTAATTATTCGGAAAAACGCATCACTTATAAAATATGATTGAAATTTTGTATATAGAATCCGAACGAATATACAATAATATATAGGGTCCATTTAAAAATATCCAAGTTGGGTTTGCAACGGCTTTGTCTGCATTATATTAAAAT
The DNA here is from genome assembly GCA_030620095.1 of Kuschelorhynchus macadamiae. Classification (NCBI taxonomy): domain Eukaryota; kingdom Metazoa; phylum Arthropoda; class Insecta; order Coleoptera; family Curculionidae; genus Kuschelorhynchus; species Kuschelorhynchus macadamiae. The sequence continues at coordinate 1,299,523 of JAUTXW010005371.1, forward strand.
TTTATGTCAAGTTGTAGTGTGGTGGAAGTCATTAATTTAGCTTTTTGATTTTTTTAAATCAAACAAAATATATCGGAGTTATAGCATGGGGCATTTTTTACGAGACAGTGTGTATGTTGTCAACTATAGTAAAATTGAATATGTATTTTTAATTTAGTAGGTTATTTACTTACAACAATCAGGAGTTTTAGTTTTTGTATACAGCCTCTTGTGAAAGAAGTCGGCACTATTGCTAACTCCGGTATTTTTGGAACTACAAGGTTGGTTAAATTAGAAAGTAGTATTAGTATTTTTGCTGCTGATTTGGAAGGTAAAAACAAAACAACACTTGATCATCCAATTTTCGAACGAATGGGAAAAACGTATTTTGGTAAAAGGGAACATCCTGTATATGTTTAGCTAGAAGGATATAGATCTTTTTGTTCTCATTCCAAAAATACCATACATCTTGATATTTGATTCAGTCGCTTTTGCGATATTTGGGTCTAATGCTGCCAATTTCAATATTAATCAATGAAACTTAAATAGGGCAAAAACGAAACAAATATCGATATGTATGATATTTTTGAAATTGAAATAAAAAGATCTACCATTCGAGTTAAAAATATACAGGGTGTTATATTAAAAAAATGCATTTTCCCATTTATTCTAAAATGCGATGATCGAATTGATTTTTGTTTTTACCATCAGTCAGCTGAAAAAGTACTTAATAGTTTGCTAATTTTGTCCTAACTTTGTAGCTACAAAAATAACGAAGTTAGCAATAGTTCTGACTTCGTTTGGAATAGGCTGTATACAAAAAATAGATAAAATGAAGCTTCAGCAAAAATTTCAAAAACTTTTTTTATTTACCTCTTTTTTATGTTTTTAATGCATACTGACCAAGTTAATGGTGTTGTCAGTTATAATTAGACGCCCTTTAAATCAGCATTTTTTATGGCATTATGTAAAAATAAAAAACTTATGTTATGTTAAAAAAACCGCTGCAAATTGAATCAACACTTCCACATCATCTTTAACTCATAAATCGACATATTACTTGATTTTTATGAAATTTTGGATTTTTATCACCTCCACTCCATAACCTCACTTTTTATTTTTGTAATTTTTGCCAAATGAACTAAAAAATTGACATATGTATTCATGTCATTTTTATCGAAAGTGCATGGTGTTCGTCCTGTAATGAGCTAAAGAAGTTTAATGAAAATTCATTAACCCTAACCCCTTCTTTTCAGGTTTAAATGAGGTCTCGAGTTCGAATCTCAGCAAAAACAAACACTTTTTCTTTTTTTTTTAAATAAATTAAATTAAAAGGTTTAAATTGACTAAACAGACTAAACAGCTAAATATTTTCTGTTTGTTTAAATTGACGTTCTTAATTTGTTTTTTTTTTCAAATAGTTCATAAATCAAGAACTTACTAAATAGGGATAATTTGATAAATATCTTTTTGGAAATTTTTAAATAAAAAGACAATTTTTTTAAAACAACTTTATGCCAGCTATTAACTTTTGAGATTGATCAATACTCAGCTGGGAAAGTGTACGATCCTGTATGGATACATTTATTTCTATTATTTTGCTTTAGAGCTGCTTACCATTGCCTTCTTTTGAAGTAGATGCAGTCACGTGATCACTGATTGGTCGGCTTTCATCAATAATGCCTCCAAAGTCACCCTCTCGGGCTGTTTCACATGACCGTTCCTGAGGATTTTCAAACGACTCAGCTACTCCCAGCCCACAAATTAAAGGAGACTCTTTTCCAATTATTTCTAATACCAGATTATCAACTTCGGTTAACGTCCCCATTCCACCAGTTCCAGTCTTTTTCGCATTATCAATTTTAAGCTAGAAATATGTACCACAAGTTAATAACAATGTTTGCAAGTTACAGTAGTTCTCACCATTGCAGTTTTCTTTAAATTCTGCCAGATTGTATCCCTTACGTAGGTCCAATCTTTATCCGCGGGAAGTAAACAGATACTTTGGGCCAGTACTGCCATTTCTTTCCATTTTTCTACCTTATCTTGCTTTTTCAGTCTGTCGGAGAATGCACCGAAAAGAATGTGTTTATTTTCTCTAATCTTATTTAAAAATTGCATTTTACGGTCAAAAACAATTTGTTTTGAAGACATTTTACTTCACACGGTGGACGACGCCGCAGTTCCGGAGTACATGTATTTAATGATTAGTAATGATGCCGCATAACCATTGCCCAAAAGCGTGTTGTGACAAGTCTGCTTAAAGCGACAGAAAGAATTATAGTAAAATACCACATTACATATGTAGCTACATATGTACAAAATTATTTAATTTCTACAATTGTAGCAATATGCATTGTGATACAGAATTAAGTAGGACTTGTAGCTACATGCACATTACTTGTAACTTGTAGACTTGTTACAATTGTATGGTTTGTGTTATAGGCCCCAGGTAATTAACTAATTTTATCTTTGTTTTTATTTCTGTTGAATTTTGATATCGTGAAGTAGAAAAGCAGTTTTTTTTATTTCAGGTTAAACAATATAATCTATGCGAGGGTCATAAGTTGAAAGTAAGAATTCATTCTAATAATTGGCTACTCGATGCCTTTTGTAAAAGCAACAAGCCAACTTCCGTGGAAAATAAAATAATAGCTCAAGAAGTTAGTTTAGCTTACCATAATGTAAAACATAACTTGTCTTATAAAATTCTAGAGTGTAATGTCGAACTTTTGAAGCATATATTTCCAGATATTACTAAAAAAATCTTTAGGTAGAACAAAAGCCGAAGCTTTAGTTCTGACTGTGTTAGGCAAAAAAGCAATACATGACGTAGTAGATTTTTTACACTAAAATGAATTTTTTTTGCAATTCAAACTGATGCATCAAATGTTAAAAATTGTAAGTTTTTCCCCGTAACTGTGCAGTATTTTAAAAAAGAATTAGATATAGTAAACAGAATAATTAATTTTTTTGAAAATCCAGTTGAGACTGCTGTAGGAATGTTTAAAACCATTAATAAAATACTTCAGGATCTAAAGTTAATAATAGTAATAATAGGGAAACTTTCCTATGATGCGGAAGGTTTAATACTAAAAATTTAATATAATTAATAAATATATTTGAGGATACAGTTCTTTCTTTGGAACATAATAAAATTTGAATTACGAAACTTTATCAGATTTTTTTCAAAGTTATTGGACAAAATAAATCAAATATTAGATCAGCAGTTTTTCGGATACATAGTAATGCAAAAACTGAAAAATCTAGATTCTGACAAATCTAGTAAAATAAAATGGGATTTTATAAATGCTTATAAAGTAGCAGAGGCATACATATCAAAATGGTTTGATTTTGAAAAGTTTACCATATGTGCCTCAGTTAAAATTACCCCATGAAATATTATTTGCAGAAATCGAAAATTATGTAGGGGCAATAAAAAGGCATATGTAGAAAGAATTTTTTCTATACTGGTAATTAAATGGACAGAGATAAGAAATCGAACCTCTGTCCAGTTGATAAAAAGTGAACTTAGTAGGTATTACGTTAAATTTTAGGTTACTGTGCAATGATATTTTTAATTATGCTGTAACAAACCTAAAATTATTAGCTCAATGCCAAAGTTGTTTAAAATATCAAAGATCAGAAAATTGTTGATTATTTAGCGTCGTTGTTTTCTTTGAAGGTTTAATTTGTGCTAAAATGGCAATACTATACACTTGGCTGTACAGTTAACGTAAGTATTTTAGTCAGATTGCCTACTTTCTACATACTATAGGTGGTACCCATTATTATGCCTTGTTTTGTGCAAATAGGCAATAAAATGAATATTATATATCTGTTTTGTAATATATATTTTTTATTAAATGTTTAACAATTTCTTTTCTTTAATTGTATCATATATTCAAAGAAAATAAATCTGGCAAACCTACTCCACACTAATAATAATTTTATTTTTTTATTTAAAATTAAGCTATATACTATTATTAATAGTTTTATTGAAATATTATCAAACGGTATTCGTTCTAAGAAATTAAATAAATTTTTGTAAAGTTGAATGAACTCTTATTTTTATACCGAGTCTTATACTAATCGAGGTATTCGATTGGCTTTATTAAATAACCTACATCAGTCTGCAAAATATTTTATTTATAAGCTACTAATAGACCCTACACTAATAATACCAAACCATAAATTAAAAGTCAAGATAACTTAGGTTATGAGCGCGTGGCGCTCGAGCAAAACAATCGAGAGTGCTTTTTCAGGTATACACAATGCATTGTTTACACCTTCCGTTCAGTTGACTCACCTGTTAATGCAGCTAAAAACGGCACAAAACACTTCATTGTAGAGGTTCACACGGCCAGCTCAGTCCAAAGTTTCACAGATAAAATTATCCAGTCAAGTTTCCGGGACACTGTCCGCCGCACGAAAACTTCAAAAGTTTACGAAAATCATACAAACTCGACCGAAACCATACGCTAAACAACGTACATAACAACGCTTTAGCAGCGACTATGAGCGCTCGCCATGAGAAATAACCGTCGAGCGGGATTCCTTTCCTTCCTTGCTTCATTTCGTGCGCGGACAACCTGTTCGTCGGCGATCGTGGGTGTTCGGGATTAAAAGCCGGCTAGATTTTTATTTACTTTATTTATCTTATCAATCTTATCCGAAAATTCGGATGTCAATCGCTTTATGCTTTATATAGGCAAGGAGTAAGGTATGAATAACCATTTCTGCTACTCACTAGATGGAAAACGTATAATACAAAAAATACAAGTAGTAATATAGCAAGTTACGTACACCAATACAAAAGCTATTATACAAGATCTTTCACTTAAAACTTCAAACGCATTTAACGAGTATATTAAAATTTGTTTAATAAGGCTTTATTTGATAGGGTAAAATTTAATTATATACACCTAAAATAAAATCGCCGCCGTCTCCGTCACCACTCTTATAGACGACGCGACGTCAAAAAAAAACAAAACAATCGCAAAAAGAATCAGATTTCAAAAATACCATAGTTTGGTAAGAGACATTGTTTTTGAGTAATGTAATTATCTAAACCAATAGAAATTCGACGCCTTCATCATTATGGATGTCGCCACATCCAGAAGAAACAATTGCATATACTTTAAAAGTTAAATTTTAAATCTACTTCTAGTTCTAAGACTTTTTTTATGAAACGGATTATCTGAAATAGTAGAACAATAGTGGATTGATTCGGTCGATTTCGGGTAAAAGTTCATAACCAAGATTTATAACACTAAGTAAAAAAAAAACCAATTTTTACATGTTTCGCTTGTTCGGATGATACAATTGATATAAAGGAAGAAAACCTGATTAACAAAGAGTTTTTTATATTTAACTCAACCTGTGTTCAAAAAAAGAGTTATTAATGGCGAATTGTTTTGGCGTTTTTGATCCTCAAGTAATAGATATTTGTGTTTAAGTTTGTTCTAAAAGTTCTAGTAAATTTAATTTTATGCCTATCATTAAAATGATATTTGCAATAAAATTAAATGAATTACTAGGGTAATTAGTTTCATCATCCCCCTTGATAAAACATTTATAATGCTGATTTATCCCTATGTTGAAATTTCTATCTGTGTCCTATATATAGGTTTTTGGACAATCTTTACAAGTTAATTTAGAGACACCTGATTTTCTATTTAAATTTGTATTTGGTTTATTGTTTTTTATAAAAGGAGTTATTAGTTTTATATGCATTATTATGTTTACTTTTATTAGAAAATTGCTTATTTTGTTAGTATCTAATACATTTTTAGTTAGTGAAAGTGCCTCTTAAATTGGGGTAAATTGAATCAACAATATTTGGTATATAAACATTAATATTATTTTTATAATTTGTTTAATTAGGTTAAGTTAATTTTTGAAATGAATGTTTATTTAGGGATAATGTTTTCAATTTATGGATCATACTAAAAAAGGCTGCTAACTTATGTTGTATTCTTGTGTGTGTTGTTGTGTGAAAAACAAGCAATTCTTTTATCAGTTAAATTTATTCCTATTTGTTTCATTTTAATTAATATTAAGTTTTTTGATTGAATTATTAAGACAGAAAATATTGAGCCTTCTTTTTGTTTTTGATTAACCAACACACACAGATACAGCAATACTTTACACTTCATGTCATCAATACAACATAAGTTACCAGCCTTTCAAAGTATAGCTATCTATTTTCCCTAAATAAAGACGATTTTGAAAATGAAGTTAACTTAATTAAATGCGTAAATAGTTCAAATACGATTGATATTAATTAAAGACATTGTTTTTTGTTTTTGTTTGTTTTAATGACACTGGATAAACCAATTAGCTAGCATCTCTCTTTTTTTAGAAATTTATCAATAAAATTTACTGATATTTATTTACAATATTTTGTCTAAATTTTCTTAATTCTACAAAAATAACGACTGATCTTTTTTTAAATAATTTTTCTTGTGTTTGTCTATTTGAATTTATTATTTTTTTATATTTTGTTTTTTGTTTTTTTCTGCTTGAGTTTTATTTTATTTTCCTTTCTTTTCTTATTTTTACACTTCTATTTTTTACGTTTTTTTTAATATAGTTTGTTTACAATTTTATATCGTCCCAAAATTTATTTTAAAAAGAAAAATGTATAAAAAGGCTATCTGTTCAGTTTACCCCAATTTAAATAACCCTTCCACTAACTATAAACGTACTATGAAAAATCTAGTAACAACATAGACAATATTCTATGAAAAATAAAAGTAAAAGTTTCATATAAAAGCAATAATTCCCTAAACAAATTCATAAAAAATAATAAATTAAAAACAATTTTCGATATATTTCTAAAACATTCAACTTTTTAAACTCCTATAAGTTTGAAGAAATTTATTTTGATATGATGAACTTTTTCAAAATCTATTAAAAAATGCAAATAAAGATCTCAAATCCAATCCAAGACCAGTTGTATCCTATATTTCAGCACCAGCAGCAGTTCTTTCTAATAAAAATTCTAATAAATAAATATTGTAATTTTAAACCTAAATACAGTGTAAAAAATAGCTCTCATTTAATAAGGAAAAGCAATATTTTAACTATTCCAAGTAACGCCATATTGATATCCTCTGATGATCCAAATTTATTCCCTCATCCAAAATAATTTAGAATTTAATTCATAAATTTAGTAAATTAATTTAGCCGAGATATTTATGGACCATTTTGAAACTAAAATTCATGAATATTTCTTTAATGAAAATTTCATTTATTGATACAGGTATGTTGATGATATATTAGCATATGTTACTTATACTGGTAGACAATTAAAATAATTTTTGAATTATATAAGTAACCTACGCAAAAATATAAATTTTACAGTTGACTTAGCAAATAATTAAGACATTAATTTCTTAGACTATAATAAACCATAACTATTAAAAATAATAAAAACGAGTTTCAAATTTCCAATACAGACATTACAATACACAGTACTTCTAATCATTCTTTTGCACATAAAATATCCGCATATAATAGTTATGTTAGATTGATCAACATACCTCTAAACAATGAAAGTTATACTAAAGAATTAAATATAATAAAACAAATACCTTGCCGTTAGTAACGGTTATCATTAGAATCTCATAGACAAAATAGTAAAAAAACAATATAAAGAAGCATTACAGTGAGTTTATCCTACTAATAAGTTCAAGAAAGTACTCAATTTCATACCTTTACTTATACAGGCAAAATAACAATAAATGTTGTTAAGTTTTTTGAAATAAAGGAGCTGTTGATTTTAGGACTAACAACATCCTTGGTAGATATATCAATAACAATAAATTCGGTGTTTATAAGTTAAATTGTGTGACCTATTCAAACATTTATGTTGGACAAACAGGCAGAAGATCTAACATCTGATGTAAAATAAATAAAATTGAAACTTTAAACAAGTATTGTTTTCATGTATTTGGTTAAAATGGATTTCTATCAAGTAACGTACGACTCAATATAACTATAAATGCATAATTTTACAGAAACAAAATGGTAATATGCTAACTTCTGAATTGAGTGCAAAATTTCAAGCTAATATTGCTAAAATGTTACAATTGAATTTTGCATTTTAGGGACGTCTTTATTAAAGATCTGATGGTTTAGCATTAAATGATATTTTCGATGCAAAATATTGGTTATATATTTGTGTCATTTTGTCTAAAATAAACTTTGGTTTTAGCGTTTTCGTTAAAGTTTATAATGGCTATTTCAAATAGGCATGCAAATCCCAAATAAAGTTGTCTAAACTTCACTAAAATTTAGCACACAAATTTCGCTCGCATTAGCAGTTGATTTATAAATTGAGAAGATCGGGAACATGGAGCCATAATGTTTTAAGTGGATTGAATATTCAGAGTAAACTTATGTATTTAACTGCATCTGTAATCAAACTTATTAAGATTTCAAGTTTTCCATCTGAGAAAAACTAGTAAATGACAAGCAGGACCGGTGGAAGCAAATTTGCCACCCTAGGCGAACTAGAGATCACAACTCATTCTATCGACCAATGTTTACCATAAAACAAGAAGTGGGGATGGCCCATGCCCAAGCCGTGGCCATTTGTTGACGAATGTCACTTCCCGCATAAGGAAATATCGTTAATCGTGAAAAAATTATCGTTTCGGGTTTTTACAGATCCTCATGTTTTTCCATTACTGTCTGTCGGTCGGTCTGTTCCGGTATAGCTAAAAAATTCACTTACTCGATTAACTTTAATTTTATTTAATTTTCCACAAAAATTACGCCTGATATAAAAAAACTGGTAAAATAATGGTATGAATTCAATATGGAGAAACAAAATGACGACCTGTTAAAATATTTGATGTACGAAAATGAAGAAATGGGCCATGCTTCGTTATCGTTGACAAAAAGAAGGATTCTTACCTATTTTTACAAACTTCAAAGAAATAATCGTTCTCTACTTCACTATCTAAAATCAAACCATTAAGTTCGGTAAGTTTAAAAGGAAATTAGTTATTTATATATTATTAAACTTTAGTTTTTAGTTATATTTGTCTTATGTCACTATCATTTTGTAATTGTGACATCTAGAAAAATTATTTGTTTACTTGTTGAAAATGTCATCTTAAATCTGTAACTGTCAAGTTAGACCTTGTCTAAAGTAATACCTCTTTAGTGAATACGGGTGTTACAGTTTTAAACTAAAATCAATGCTTTTAACGCGCTTTTATTGGCCTCCTATTCGTCTGATTGTATGTTTGTACGTCTGGTTCAAATCTTGTAATGGATTTTTCAGCACTTCCATTACCGATTATTTTCAAATTTGACATGCATATACTTTCAGATATAAAAAATCCGAATTTTTGTAGTCAACGTTTAGAAATCCAAAATGGCGGCGCCAATACGGCCGACGATCAAAATGGTGGCGCCAATATAGCCAAAAAAAATCAGTATCTAGAAGTATTTAAAAATAAAAGTTATGAAATTTTAATCAATATTTCAGAATTAAAAATGGCGGCACCATCATAGCAGACTAACTTTAAAATTTTTCCAGATTTGATTAAAATTCGGCATTTAGGGGTATCTAAGACTGCACATGAACTTTTGTCAACGTTTTAAAAATTCAAGATGGTAATGCCAACGTGGCGGCGGAATTTTAACATTTCTGTAGATTTGGCTGAAAGAAAATAGGAATCTAGGGGTATTTGAAAATGCATATCATACATTTTTAGTAAATATTCAAAAAATAAGAGTAGGAATGCCTAAAATGTGAGCGAATTTTAATATTTATACAGATTTGATTAAAAATCGATATTAAGTGAGCAATTCATACATTTTTAGTAATAAATATTTAAAATGGAGATGTCATCAATCAATCCGATAAGTACTTTTTTCAGATATTTTTAAACATTTAATTAGGCCACCGTTTTGTTCCACCATTTTAAATTTGTCTCGACATTTTTACCAGTTCATCCCTATATAATATTTGATTTTTGAGCAAAATTTGAACATAATTGATGCAGTAGTTTTCTGCAATAACACATAATATTTTACTAGGCCACCATTTTGGATTTATAGTAAAACTTACGAGTTGATGGTCATGTCAAATCTAATTTTTCTGCAAAATTTGGATAAAATGGATAAGCAGTTTCTTAGTAATATTTGTTTAACATTTCAATAAACCGCCATTTTGTTCAGCCATATTGATTTTTTACCAAAATATTACCACGTCATTATCATATGACCTTTAATTTTTAACCTAAACTTGAAGTAAATAGGACAAGCAGTTCTTGAGCTTTGTCGCGGACAGCCATACATACTAACCGACGGAACTGAGAAAATACGTTTTTTTGTAACTAGAATACTTTCCTCTTGAGAGGAAAGTAAAAAAAGCGAGCGCTATTAGATACGAATAGAATAGTCAATGTTTTTCCATGTTAATAGCTAAAATTTCTAATATCCTAAATCTTAAATTCTAACCAGTTTAGAAAATGTTCACGAACACATTTTTACTTTTAATACCCAATGAATCGCCATTTAATTTACTTTACCTGACAACACTTAAAAAATTGGCCCAACTCAAGTAAAAATTAAAAAAAGGCGCGAAATCATCGAAATTTTCGAAATCGCAGTACGTTTTTTTTGAGCGTGAGACGCCCTTCGACTATTTTAATATAGTATAGGTATATTCTATAATTATTTTAATTCTCTGATAGGAAAAACTATTGTAATCGGCAAAAAAATCACCTCAGAGTCTTTTTTGTATCATTTTGCTTCTGAAGATTCTTACATGACACCCGACGAAATAAACGTTGTATTATACTGAACCGGATTGGTCAATACGTCATGTGACCCAAAATAAGTGAATAAGGTATCTTCCATTTGACATGTCTCCTGGAAAAAGAAATCTTGCTGTTTACTTAGTAATTAAAAGAAAATTCCAAACTTAAACGGCCATTTTTTTACAAACTCACATTGCCGCACCATAGTTAGGTCAACTATAGCTCCTAGGTTCGCAATGTCGAAGATAAAATAAATAAAACTTATTCATTAAATATTTAAAAAATTAATGTTCTTCTAATGCCACCGCACCTTTAGAACGCTGCTTCTTGAAGTAAGGCAATATATAATTAGAATATTTGAGCCATATCAACAAATACACAATAATACATTAAAACACATGCAGTAGTGACGCTAAAAAAAGCTTGGTATCTAATAAAATATTTGTTAGCAAATTAATTTCTTTAATGTTAAAATTTATTCTAGTTCCACCACCCACTATTGGTTTTTAAGCCACGCCGCACTGTGGTCAATTTCGTCAAATTAACCGGAAAAAATTTTTGGTGAAAATTACTTAACTCTGATTGATAACTATATCTGATTTTATATGTTAGGTATCCTAAAATTGTATTAATAATATAAATAATAAGAACATAGATCGTATACAGGGTGTATAATTAAAAACTTGGTGTAGTATTTCTAATATTTCTTTATTTTAATTAGGATTTGGTCGCGATTATATGCATGATATGTTAGGTATTTAAAAATAATCGTATTATAAGACTAATACTATGTATCTTACAGATTTTGCTGATTGTTGTGACATGTTTAAAATTATAAAAAAATATTTGAGGGCAATAGTGTTTAAATATTATTAAACGGAAGAAGACATTAAATATCATTGCTTGATTACCTACCTAATTACAACTTAAATCCTGAACAATAAGCTGATCTTATATACTACATCTTATACTACTATACTATAATAAGGGTACAAGCTAAAAAAAGGGGAATGTCAAAAACGTTAATTTTCAAAAAATCAATTTAAAGTTTGAAATCTTTATACTTAAATACTTTATTACTTTAAATTAATTATCTTGATGTATTTCATTAATTTGTTATACGTATTTGAAATTGGAATACAGGGATTATAATTAAAACTTTATTTAATTTTTTTTACACAAAAAAAATTAAGACACTACAGATTGTAACGAACAAGAAAGGGGAGTGTCATGCATTTTAACTGAGGTTTTTTTTTTCGGTTATGATGGCTTCACACATATACTTTTAAAAAAGAGAATAATAATTTTAAAAAATAAGGTTTAATAAGTTTAAAATGTCTCTTGTACATCCGGTTCTTTTAGCAGACTAAGCAATTCGCGGGATAACACACTAGCATTTTTAGATGGAAGCTTCCGAATACTTGATATTAAGGGATCCGAAGATATAACATGTGAAACAGGTCTTCATTTGTCTTTACTCTAGATATTTTTCGAGTGTTGTGTTCACGATAATGCCTATATTCCTTGTGCCTCGCCTCTTGGACATCCTCAGATAGTTGACCAATTGGCAAAGACAAAGACTTTATGATATCAGCACCGTGGATTAATATTTTATGCACGGAAGCTGGCATAAAAAACCAAGGATACAGTTGGACAAAATACCTTGCTGTGTCTAGAGCATACGTTCTAAACGAATCAACATCTATATCAAAACCAGAGGATAATGCCTGAAGTAAAATTGAAAATTTATAAATTAGTTCTTCATTAATATCTGTTATTTCGCTAAATTTTTTGTAATTGTCAAAAAATCTACGAGCGGTGTTACCGTCATTAGTGCTTCCATAACCTTGTTTTACAACATCAACCAGAAGACCCAATTCAGATTTAAACTTACTAATTATACTTTTTTTTCTTAATTCAAAAGCAGCTTTTTCATTTTGTGAACCCCGCACCTGCCATTTCTTAATGTCCAATCTATATGACACATGAAGAGTACATTCAGAAAACCGTATGTGAGCATGTAACGTTGAAAGTCCCAATTCATATGCATTATTATTTATTGGGCGTTTTAGAATTTCATCAATGTTGTTCATATCTTTTGGACGTGCAGCACAAACATAACAATTTTGAGAAGACGAATTTTTCATTAAATTGTTGCAAATTTTTCCATCAACCATGGTTTTGAACAGAGAATATTTAACAAAAATTTCTTGGCCTGAAGATAGCAGCACCTTTGTTGGTGTTAAGGTTGCTATGTCACTTTCTACTCTACTTACTTCTAATTGCACCATTTCGGTTGTCTCTTTTGTAAATGCAAAACGAAGGGGGCTGCAAAATCTGGTTGATGAACTTCTCGGATTTTGCCAAATAATTTTTTGAAGTGAATTAAAATTATTACTAAAATGAAGTCGTAGAGGCACTAATGACGTTAACAAGATATTAGAATCGTTAATGTCGATGTTTTGGGTAAATTTTTGTTTGTATAGTGAGTGACCACCGCTCCCGTCTAAGCCCCATTTACAATCAAGCTGAATAAAGTTTGTATCATTTGCAGGCATTTGGTTTAGTATCTGTACTAATACTTCATCTTGAACTTTAAGTAAACGCTGACTAGTATGATCTAACAAATCTTGTAATTTTACTACAGCACTATCTTCCGAAATGCTTATATTTAATGGATAACATTGAGATTTAGATTTTAAAACTAAATAATATGGTGGATAAAGATTTGCACTTCGTTCTTGTGCGCCTTTTTGCATTAAAACATATTGGTGCTTTGTCAACTTTGCATCCACGATTAATGCTAATGCCTCATCCGGCGAATAGGCTTTAGGAATTGCTTCTTTACCAACCGATTGATCAAAAAAAGAGATTTGGCTTTTTTCAATTTATCCGAGCTATTAGTGGTCACTACTTTATTTATAAGGCTAGCAATACTTCTTTTTCCGTCTGATCTAAAACTAATTTCTGCAGCCAGGGCAAGTTCTTGAGCAGTGTTCGATTCAACCAAATTTGCAACCTTTTTTTTTTGACTCTTAAAACTACATTCAGGAAAAGATTTTATTGGACGGCCAACAGGTTTGTACTGATAATCGCTTAAATGATTAAACAGGTTTGTTTGTAACCAACAAGAGTACTTTTTTGCAAATTTGTTATAATTTTGATAGCACGCATTATATCTTGACAGTAAATTGCTGCAAAACTGCTTTATATGGCTCAGCATTTCTGTTTCTGTTTCTTCTATTACGCTATCGTCTCCTACTACTTCTTTAATACGTTGAAATATTTTCTGTACTACTGGTGGACTGGTGGATTTTGAAATAAGCTTGTTTGCTTTTAAGAACTCAACAACCTCCGAGCGTTTAATATGGGCAATACGTCCTAAAAAATGGCCTGGACTTGACGGACGGGCTAGGACGGTAAATTTGTAGGTTTGGTAAAATTATCTAATGGTTTGCCTTCCAACTTAACTTTATTTAAAACTGAAACCTCATAAGACTTTTTTCTCTTAGTTCATTAAAGAAAATGTATGTTTTAATAGTTTTAAAAAAATCTAACCATCTACAAAATTATTTACTCATATTTAATACAGAAGAACATTAATGTCAAAAGACTTACCAAGAATAGTTGCTCTTTCCATTTTAGACAGTATTAATGACAAATAACTCTTTGCACGGAATTTACAAATTTAAATTATCAAAATCATGTAATTCATTTATCAACTATACTACATTTTTGATAAAAATAACAGTAAATTCGCGACGACCTTTGACATGTTTGTTTATCAAAATGTTCTTAGCAACTATTCCAAAGCCTACTTATGCAGTTTTTGACGCCGCTTAGCCCCATCAGTTTTTTAAATATCTTCCTGTTAATTTGACGAAATTGACCACAGTGCGCCGGTCACGTGACCCTGTAACAATGTTTACTGTAGACTATTATACTTTTTTACTATAATAGTCTAATACCACAGTGGGATGGTCTAAAACTCTTGTTACTGGTGAAATCTGATCTGAGACTTTGGGTATTTTAGTTTGTATTTTACTATTTTGCAATAAAAGTAATTTCTTAATACTGCTTAGAAACTAATACTGGAAATACAATAATATTCTTTGTATGAAAATTTTATTGCATCATGTTTAAACATATTCACCGTAATATAAATTGGTATAAACATTGGTGTTCCTGGCTAGGCTTGGAATCGTCGTACGATCGACCTTATACTGTGAGGTAATCTTGGCAGTGGCTAAATATCTAAATAATGAACTCTATTTTTATTTTGCCTCTAAGAGGCGAACGATATTGCTACCGCCCCACCAAATTTTACATAACGTAATAATTACAATAATTGTAAAAAATACTTATATGTATTAAGGAATCATGGTTCTTGGGATTAGACCGTGTCAAATTGGAATTACTATCCGACGTTCCGCCTTCGATTGCACGAGGCATCTTCAGGGATCTTTACTCCACGAGATCTGAACACTGAATCATTCAGTGTTCTTCAAGAACCATGATTTCTTAGTTGACCAAAGACGTGAAAGCTTCCGTTCTACTTATATGTATTTTCAAGAAATTATCTCATCAAAATAAATTTGGAACTTAAAAAACCTAAACCTAAGAAAATAATACGAATATAATATTATACATGTTTGGCAATATGCATCACAACTGATGAATAAACAACAAAAAGGTATAACTCTACATTTGACTTTTTAGGAACTCTAAAATAATTCATATAAAAACCAAATTGAAATATAAAATACTTAAGGCCAGCCTCTACATAGAAATTGAGGCAAAACAGTTATTTTATTATATTAATAGGTCCATATTTACAATTCTTAATATGCCTGCCAAATAACAATGATTGACACATAAGTTATTTGGCAAATAAAGTATTTGAAGAAAGTCTACTTAAAAACACACAAGTTAATACACATACATACACATTAAAAATACACAAGTTAATACACAAATCATAGGTTATACAAAGAAAATATCAGCCAGAAAACAACGAACTATTAAGTCGGTGATAAAACGACTATAACCAACCCGCGTACTGTTGTCAGCAATTTGTATTTGTTTTAAATCCGCTTAAAACTGTTGATTACTGATTTTTTTAAATATAATGGAGGTTATTTTTTATAGTGGGTTTTATAAATTGTTTTCTAGTTTTTAAAAAGCGCCGGCCCTGATGATAAGTGCGATAAATTGGCAAAGTTACTATGCGTTGGAAGCTCTAATATAATATAATGCCTTGCACGTTCCAGTTATTACAATTAAATTGTTATTAGTAATGGAATTCGATCATCTCCACCTAGAGAGTAAATTATTCATGTTTCTTTCATTGCATTTCTTGGAAAAAATGAAAAAATTTTGACGGTAATCACATTTTTTTCAGCTATTTGTTCAACATTTTGAGAAAAAAGCAAATTTCTGCCGTTTAAAAACATGTCAAATTTGACAACTAGGATAAATCACGTGACTAGCTTTTTTTTGTCATTTTGCATTATTTTTCAAGCAAAAACTTTCCGATAATTCAAATTTTACTTGGGTCAATAATATTTTAAATGAATACGATTGAATGTGGACCTTACTGGTCACACTGTGTCTTCCGAGACTCTAAAATAGAATTTGGGACACTCTATATATTATAATAATATCATCATGTGTTTTAAAGTAAAACCTTTTTTGAAACTCATAAAATGTTTGATAGTTTTGAACTTACATATGGCTTTATTTAAATCGATTTTAATTTAAAAGGTAAGAACCTATAAAAATTATTTTCTTAAAATTGACTGCAGGTGTCATTAATAATAGAATGTAGCAATATTTTTGCTATTTTCATAATTTTTGCCCGAAATTGGCAGAAAAAGTGACGCCATTTTTCTTCCAAGGTAGTAATCAAAAAACTGCCAGAAATGTCCTGAGACTCTCACTTAGGCTTCAAAATATTAATCCATTTCTACATGAAACGTTCTACATTAAAAATCCGAATACCTTATTAAATCTGTCAAAAATTAATTGGAACTACTGACATTTAAATTTGATATCAAACAAACCTTTTGTCGTCTATTTGACCAGCAATTTACTTTCGGGGATAAAAATATACGGCATGTATTTTACATCAAAAAATTAAGAGACCCAGTAACTATATATTTAAATGGAATTGCAGTTTTTAATAGTACGTATTATATAAGTGTAAATAACACAGATATTTTTATCTTACAGTTGAACATTTAAAGTTCTTGTAAAATGTATACACTATTATGCCAGTAAGGTATTATTTGCACTACGCTGAGGTATCTATTAAATATAACTCTATTAATTTAACTAATTAGATTTGTTAAACCAGCATTAATACTCTTGTAACAACTCAACGAATTATATTAATATAAATAGCTCTTAATATCACTTGAATAGCGAATATACCGAGAGGGTAAATAGGGTTTACTGCTTAAATTAGTTTAAAATATTCCCTTAAAGTTACTATAATTAATTCCATCTTGAAATCAGCTATTTTGTGAAAATAGCTGTGGTACCTTTAATAGTAGCTCAATTAATAATCTAAATATCAATTCAATCAATCAATTGTGTCTTTGTGGATTGAGTCGTTAAATACATACCCTAGTTTTTTTTAAGCTTCTTTGGAATAATATGATTGGCATGAACAAAATAACGTTTGCATACACAATATTGACTATGTTGGTGTCAATCTGTTTAAAAAAGTAATTTTGGTTCTAATGTTTTCGTTAAAATTGATATTGGTTATTGCAAGTAGGCACGCAAATCCCAATTTAAAGTTGTCTAAACTTCATTGAAATTTAGCACATAAATCTCGCTCGCATTAGCAGTTGATTTATAAATTGGGCAGATTGGGAATACGCAGCGATAATGTTTTAAATGGATTTAATATTCGGAGTAAATTTGTGTATTTTACTGCATCTGCATTCAAACTCATTAATAAGTTGAGAACTTATTAATCGTTTGCAAAGTTTTCCAACTGCCATGAACTAGTGAATGACAAGTGTAATAAACTAGTAATATGTTACTATGAGTTGGAAGTTCTAATATAATATAATGTTTTGCACGTTACAGTAATTACAATTAAATTGATATTAGTTATGGAATTCTACCACTTCCACTTCAAGAGTAAATTATTCATGTCTCTTGCACCATATTTCTCAGAATTCTCAATCTTTGTTAGAGAGCTTTAAACGTAATATGTTACGTGTGAAATTAAAAAGACCTTAAACTGTTTCAATACTTTTGTTAGAATGATTATATAAATATTTAACTATAGTCTATATTAAAGGAAACTCTGGTCTTCAGAAATTAAACTTTTGTCACAAAAAGCAATTGCAAGTATGTCAATTGAAATGAAAAAGTTTTTGAAGAAAATAATAAAATAATATTTAACAAAATTAGCAGCAAGATTACAAATATTTCAGAAGTGTGTTTTGCGCAAGATATACATTTATCATGGACTTCTCAGTCATTAAGAAAATCAAAGATTTAATGGAATCGTCCGTTACTTTGTGACAGTACATTTTAACAAATAAATGAAAACACAAGTTTGATTTTGTTAACCGTCACTTATTTAATTTTTGCACTAGGCGTGACTGCAGTTTCGTACTACTAGCACATTTTCAAATGCAATGAAGATATTTACATTCAAGTTAGGTATATATACAGCATAAATTCTTAAGATCACGATTATGGAAAACAAACTATATATTTTTCTATGTACAGTTGGTTTTCTCTAAATATAATCTCAAGAATTTTTGTCTGTATATATACCTAAGTTGATTCTAAATATCCTCATTGCGTTTGAAAAGTATGAAACTGCAGTCAGGCCTAGTGAAAAAATAAAACACGTGAGAGTTAACAAATTAAAACCTCTGTGTTTTTATTTATTTATTAAGAAAATCATTTTTATAGACAAACTTCATCTCTATGGGTTGATTTTTTTTTTCATTTCTTTGACTTAACACTTTTTGACTTAGTTAAGTAAATGTGCGAAAACCCGAGTCAAATTTTGCACTTCTATTAATAGAATTGTTTTTTTAATACAATTAAGGCCTTATTTATTTATGTTAAAAAAAATTCCCTAGGATTATATGGTTATAGCTGTTTATTAATAAGAATCAAACAACGTCTACCAAAGTATGAAGATGACTAAAATTACTGTTACAAAAAAGCCATAAAGCTTCTTTAACACCAAGGGCTAATGTTATGAATTCGGCCTCTGCGATTGCTTTTGGCTTTTCCATGTAATCGGACCTTTTCCCAGCGTAAAGATATATCCGCTAATCGACTTTCGCGTATCGATACATACCGCATTATCAGCGTCCGTGTAACCGATGGCCTCAATACTATTCGTTTTCGATTAAACATTTTTCTAACGGGTTGTTTGTTTTAGATGACAAAAAATCGATTTGACTGCACGCCAATGTTCTTCATTGCACTTGTTAATCCAAGGGCCTTGCGATAAGGTAAGTTTAGGTTATAGACTGAGTCATCAGAGGCTTTCGTCAAACGTATACTCGGTTCGGCGGAAATAGGTTTTGCGGAGTTCATGTTAAATTTTTGAGCACTCGCGAAACATATGGTTGTTGGTGAATAAAAATTCTTCCGTTTTGTATGTCTTGCTCAATTTGAACACCAACAAATTGCAAATTTTTATGGTCCAAGTTTACAGTAATTTTAAACATTTGTTTAAGAATTTGTATTAGCCCATGAATAGCATTTTTGGATGTCGTCAACATATATTGCTAGATATACTTTCAAGTTTCCGAAACGATCGATAAAAACGCACGGATCGGATTTCAATTGTACAAATTCATAATGACTTAAAAATGAAACAAATTTGCGATTCCAACATCTAGGGGATTGTTTTAGACCGTAAAGGCTCTTATTAAGCTTACACTCTAGGTCTGGTTTTTCTTTATTATCCTGTTGGCTGTTTCATATACACATTTTCGGTCAATTCTCCATCTCTTTTCCTGCAGCTACAGCAAGCAGCACTCAGGTCGAATCGTAACGAACAACCGGCGCGAACGAGTCCTTTTTCTTGGGTAAAGGCACGTGCCACTAAACGCCCTTTATAACGTATCTGGTTACGGTTTGAGTCTGTCTTATTGTCAATCACTCGCGCACGTTGGGATAATTTTTCCAAGGTCCATGTATTGTTTAATTGGAGAGCGTTTATCTCTTCTCTCATAGCGGCTTTCCACTTGCTGGAGTCTTCAATTTTCATAGCTTTTTCGTATGAATCTGGTTCCAAAATAATAGTATGGAGGTCGTAGAGTGCTTCTGTCTCTTAGCTGCCTTGGCTCAATATTTTCGTTGTTGATAGCATCAAAATATTCGTTAAGTTCGAAATCTTCACCACAACTTGTTACGTTCTAGACGCGCGTTTCGCTAACCAAGTTAGCATCATCAGCAGATGATATAAACTAAAGTAACTTATCCTAACCGAGACTATTTATAGGTAAATATGGTCACACTTGGTTGCGCCCGACTGCACCGTTGTCAAGTAAACAATAGCGGGGACTATAGGGAATAGGCCCTCTGTCTTTATTTAGCGCTTTCTTACCACATTTAACTATTTCTACACTCTCAAATGCATCCAATAATCTATTATTAGATACATTTTTAATCAACTTAAGATTATTTATTCCTATTTGGTGATTGTTTTCTAAAGCATGTTGGGCAACGCTTGACTTTTCTGTTCTTCCGTATCTTAAATGTGCCATGTGTTCTTTAAAACGAATGTTTATGGAGCGTTTAGTTTGCCCAACATATTTTAGATCGCAGGTCATTACAGCTAATTTCATAGATGCCACTCCTCTCCTTCAAGTCGACTTTGTCTTTAGAGTTTCCAAGGAGATTTTTCAAACTGTTCTCCGTTTCGTAGGAGACTCTAAAACCTACGTTTTTAAATACTTTTTCTAGACCATTCGTATATCTGGGATCATATGGGATTACTATGAACTTATTGGGAGCCTCAGGTGCTTGAAGAGTAGTGGCATCTTTTAACATTTTCTTATGCTTATGTCTATTTACTAATTTATGTAAAAAATTACTATATAAAATACTATATCCATTACTTTTAGCTATATTTTTACCGATTCATTTCATTGTTAGAACGTTCTTTACTTAATGGAAAATTGACTAATCTGTGAGTTAAGAAATGAAATGCTGCCATTTTGTGTTGACGGCAATGAAATGTGTCGGATGTTATATACCTATCAGTATTAGTAAATTTCCTATAAATATCAAATTCTAATTTATCGTTATTTCTAATAACTAACGTGTCGAGAAAAGGTAATTGCCCATTGTTCTCCTTTTCGTACGTAAAATTAATAGAAGGATATTTATTGTTTAATGTTTCTAAGAAAGTGTCCAAATTTTCTGTTTTAGTATCAAAAATTGCAAATATATCGTCTACGTATCTATACCACACCCTTGAGAAATACTTGAGTTCTTTTTAACTGAACATTCTTAATTTTATCTAAGAATTCTAACGAGTTAGTAACCTCAAAGTTATCGTACGAGATATTTAATCTGCTGAATTCTTCTACTAACTATTTTGAAATATTGTTCGTTGGTGATCCAACAGCTGAAACAATAGGTCTCATAGACTTCCCAGGTTTATAGATTTTGGGAAGGCAATACAGTTTAGATAACTGTGGGTTACTATGTGTTAGTTTAAATTTTAGTTTATCGGACACAAGGTTTTTACACTGTTTTAAGGTATTTTTTACTTCTGTTATCATTTTTGATAACGGGTTCTTCTCAGTTAAATCATAGGGACCAGTTTGAATCAAATGGTCTACTCTTTTAAGATAAGTCTTCGTCAGAATTTATGTCTGCGACGCTCTCTTCTGTTGTATCTATATCATCTTCACTTGCGTGATTTTCTTCTTCTACTTGTTGAATATTCACTGGCTGAGCTTCCTCTTTTTCACAAAAATATTCTAGATTAAACGTAAATGTCTCTCTTTCAACCTTGTACAGTTCAGTTTCATTGAATACTACGTTGCAACTAACCTCAATTCGTCTCTTTTCGTAGTCCTATAATCTATAATTCGTTGAATGTCCATCATACCTAACAAATAATAGTTTCTTGGATTTGTTGTCCCATTTCTTGCGAAATTGAGATGGAATCGTCATGTATGCAGGACTGTTCAGTATGTAAACTGCAGTGTTTACTGCTTCTATCCAGAGTTCTTTCTAGTTTATCAGCATTGTCCTAGTACTTTCTACAATTGTCCTCATTGCCCTCTCAGATCGACCATTTTGCTGTGGTGTATATGTTGCCGAATGTTCATACAAAATCCCGTTCCTTTTTGATGAAATCTTCAAATTCTTTATTGAGATATTCCCCTTTTCCTTGGTCGCTCCTAAATATTTTAATTTGTTGCAAGTCTGGTTTTCCATCATAACTTTATATTCTTCGAATTTATTGAGAACTTGTGATTTTTTTTTCATAAAATATACAGTTCGACAGCCACTGCAATCATTTTTAAATAAGACAAAGAATCTCGATCCGCTAGGCGATGGGATATTCATTGGACCACAAACATCAGAATGCATCATGACACTAGGTTGTTCTTTTCTAAGCCTCGGTAGACTTTTATGGGATTTTCTAGCTTGTTTTCCTAACTAGCTTGTTTTTCTAACTGACCTTAGGGAACGTCACTTATCTTTAAATTTTTGACCATGTCTTGATCAGCTGTTTTCTTAATCGTGTTACAATATACATGACCAAGTCTATCATGCCACAATTTTAGAGTATTATTGACGAGTACCGAAACACGATACATTTCTGTCACTATCGCGAAACTCGCAGCGATTTTTAGAGGAGTGGAAAGTAAAATTACGATCAGTCATTACTCCCACTGAAAATAAACCTCTTTGCAGAGCTGGGATATAGGGAACCTTGATGATGGTCCGCTTGATCCATTGGCCTTCCACAAGAGCTTCAATATTTATGACTCCAGTTCCGGCTACTGCAATTTTTTTGTCATTTTCAGTTTGTCATGCAATGGCTCGGAGAGGGGTTTTATCTCTGTGAACCACTCACGTTCGCTTGTCATGTGAACACTTGTACCAGAGTCACAGATCTATTCAGTTTTCCTCATATTTGCACTCGCTGAATCCTTACAAATGTAAGCTGAACTTTGACTAACGGATTGTTCGCCGCTTTTCTCTTTGGTTGCTGCAATTCTTTTTCTGCACTCACGTGCCCAATGCATTTTTTTCTTGCAGAAATTACGTGTGCTGTTTTTCTGACGCTCATTGATGCTTGATTTATTCTTCAAACAAGTAGCTTCTAATTTACTTTTCAATGTTTACATTTCCCAAGCCAACCGGGATGTTTCACTATCTGAACTGATCATTCTTGACTTCATTAATCTAGCTGTAAGATTTTCAAAGGTCTGCTTATCGGCGGATACTGAGCGATTCGATTGCATTGTAGTTTGATGAGAAAGAAGAAGAAACTGTTGATTACTTTTGAGCATTTTGCGCTAATACTTATGTCTTCACCAACGTCTTTCAGCTGTTTCACAAGCATTTCTAACGAGGAAATGTGTTCTGCCATTTTTGCACCTTCAGTCATACCATATTCAAAAATTTTTTGCCACAGTAGCTCTTTTGAAACTCCTGTTTTCTGTTCATGTATAGACGTCAAGCGGGTCCACATTTCAGTTGCATTGTTGCAGGTTATCAAATACTGAATTTGATCCTGGCTGATTGTTGACAACAAAATAACTTGAGCATCCCACGCGGCCCATTTATCTTAACTCATGTCATTAGGTTCCTTTTCAATGCCGTCAACCAGTTTCATGCACTTCGCAATTTTCCGCAAAATCTGGATGCTGAACTTCCACAGTTGAAATTTTAAGCCTGGCTGTCACGACACTCTGTATACGACTCGAACGTATTAAGAGGTTGCAATCACAAAACTAAACTAAACGGCACGACTGTGCCTTGGCCCATAACCTGTTAAAAGTAAATTCCTTCGGATTATATTATAGTTATAGGTGTTTATTAATAAAAACCAAACAACGTCTACCAAAGTATAAAGATGATTAAAATTACTGTTACAAAAAAGTTAAGAGCAGAGTATGCTGCTTTAGGCTGACTAAGCAGTTAACAAGGTTATAGCAAGACGCAAGACTTCGCAGAAAATATTAAGATAAAGTTTATGTTAAACGGCTTACAAACAAATTTCAGATACATATTATTATTATTCTAACAAGTTGTTTCAAAACTTAAACTATCTCATTTATGCTTGTATGCTTTTATCCACCAAATTACATAGTTAAGTTCAGATTTGCCTATATTCAATTCAGGAAAATAGTATTAAGTTAAAAATACATGAGACATTTTTGACGTTAACCAGTCTTCCTTACTTTTACGGGGTATTCAACATTTTGATAACAAAAAGGCGGTTTTCCGCTATTGGTTTTACCATTCAAATTTGTCAAATAAGATAAACCACCTGACTTACTTTTTTTATTGCCATTTTGCATTATTTTTCAAGCAAAGACTTACATTTTACTTAGCTCAATTATTAAATATCCATAGAATACCGACTTTACTGATCACACTGTATTTTCCTAGATTCTCTACAATATATAGAACAAAATTTGGGACCCTCTCTACCTTATACAGCACCCACACCATTCAAATGAAAAATTAAATGCTTTAAGTGAGAGATTCTTTAGCCCAGTTGGTATAACTTTTTAAAAAGATATTCACGGGCATGATCACCTCAATTGCCATATCAACCGCGAAGGAATTAGGTTTTCTTTTCTAAGCTCGAAAATACTTTTCTTCTGCCAACTTGTATACCTTCTACACTTTGCAAATCAGACCCAGCCTCGAATACTACTCGCACATATGGGGGCAGTCTCTCTTTCTAGACTCAGTCCCAAGAAGAGGTCAGGCGAAGAGCTCTTAAAATCAGAGCATCACCGAATGGTAGGCTCTGTCTCTATTTTGCAGATACTACCACGGATTCTGTTCTGGTGAATTGTCATCCATTATGCCCTACTTAATCATTCCTACCAATGAGACACGAGCATAGACTGGCATGAATCCCTTCGCTGTCCAACTGCAAGAACCAAGGTCCTTCCACTTTGTTCGCCCCTTTATGTCCCGATTATGGAATTTATGGAATGTGTTACCAGCAAATCCTTTCTCTCTTCGAATCTGCAAGTCTTTAATTCCTGCATCCCTTTCTTCACATAAACCAACCACGGTACATACTATTTAGGCCTTCGTTTTTTTGGTCTGCTCATAAATAAAATAAATCTTAATTCGCTTATTCTGTACGATACGTACGTACATAGTAGTACATATCATATAAGTAGAAATAACAGGTATTTTCATTCAATTCATTAATTTAATCCTAAGTAAAATGTTATAAAATATTACGCCTCTAAGGGGATACTATTAATAAATAATAACTGGATGGATAAACTTATTAAACTTATGTTTAACACTTTTAACAATTCAACGAAATATTAATATGAATTGCTCTTAATATGACTTTACTAGCGAATATACCAAGAGGGTAAGTAAGGTTAATTGCTTAAAATAATTTTAAATATTCTCTTAAAGTTACTATAATCAATTCCATCCTGATATCAGATATTTTATGAGAATATTTGTGGTAACTTTAATAGTAGCTCAACTAGTAATCTAAGTATCTGTAATTTCTTGTCAATTTATTTAAATACAGTTGTTTCTTTGCGTATAAATATATATACTAATTGTATTAAACTTCTTTGGATTGATATCATTGACTTGAGCAAAATAATGTTTTATACAAAATATTCACTATATTTCTGTCTAAAAGTAATTTTGGTTCTAATGTTTTCGGTAAAATTTATATTGATTGTTGCAAGTAGGCATGCAAATCCCACTTTAAAGTTGCCTAAACCTCATTGAAATTTAGCACATAAATTTCGCTCGTATTAGCAGTTGATTTATAAATTGGGCAGATTAGATTGGGAACACAAAGCGATAATGTTTTAAATTGATTTAACATTCAGAGTAAACTTGTGTGTTTTACTGCATCTGCATTCAAACTTATTAATAAGTTGAGAAGTTACTAATCGTTTTCAAAGATTTCAAGTTTTCCAACTGTCAAGAACTAGTAAATGACAAGTGCAATAAATTAGTAAACTTACTATGCGTTGGAAGTTCTGATATAATATAATGCCTTGCACGTTCCAGTAATTACAATTAAGTTGATATTAGTTATGGAATTCTACCACTTCCACTTAGAGAGTAAATTATTCATGTTTCTTGCAATGCATTTCTTAGAGTTATCGATCCTTGCTTTAGAGCTCTAAACGTAATATATTACCCGTGATATTTAAAAGAACTAAAAATGTTCGACTATCGCCTTTTGTTAAATACCTCCTCTTTTAAAAACTTCCGCTTTCAGCACTTATTATGTTATAAACGTAGAAAATATACTGCTTCTACTCCACTACGGATAGGTTAACTTCCATGGAACCACAGACAAGATTAAGGGGTTACTTAGTCGCTTCAACATACAATCATCAACATACTGTACAATGTTACCAAAGACCATTATTCCTTGCCAAACGAAAGGAGTATATGCAATTCCTTGTTTTTGTGGTGATTTTAATATTGGAGAACCTAGATGAACCATATCCACTAGGGTTAAAGAACAAGAACGACATATTAAACAATTGTACAATCTTCTATATCCGAATACCAGCATTTCACTGAAATTTATAAGCATCCTAAAAATGTAATAGAGGTACAGACTACAGTCTACATCACACGTGGAAACCGATTGGTATATCAGAAGGGGTCACGGTTCGGTGAGGTATAAAAAGCCAGTCTAAATTTCTCCGAATTCTCCAATCAGATGTTAAAGCAGAATTGCTGCACTAACCAGCATAACAAACGCGGTTATGAGACTGGACCACTTCCCCAACAGGTGGAAGCATGCGGAAGTAGTAATGATTGGTAAAACAGGGAAAGACCGAACTTTTCCCCAAAACTACAGACCGATAAGCCTGTTGCCCGCACTCAGCAAACTCACTGAAAGAGTCTTGATCACTAGGATCAAAGATGAAACAGCAGCTCTAGACATAATCCCAAATGAACAATTTGGCTTCAGAAGCGGACATTCTACTGAACTACAAGCCCTAAGAATGGTTAAAACTGTCACCAGCGGTTTCAACCTAAAAGAGGCTACTGGCATGGTCTTCCTAGACGTAGCCAGAGCTTTCGATAAAGTATGGCATATGGGACTTGTATACAAAATGCAAGATGTTGGATTTGCAACTAAAACTTGCAAACTAATACGCCACTATCTTAAAGATAGAACGGCAAGTGTCAGAGTTAAAAACTCGAGATCACACAAAGGAGACTAGAAGCGGGTGTGCCCCAAGGATCTGTGTTAGGACCGCACGTATATAACATGTATACACCTGACATTCCAAAGACACACACTACTTTTCTAGCCCTGTACGCTGATGACAGTGCTATAGCGTCCAAGCATAGACATCCAGGAATAATATGCAAGAGATTGCAGTAAGAGATAGATCTGACAACGGACTCGTGTATCACTTGGAAGACAAAAATAAACGTACAGAAAAGGCAGGCCATCCTCTTCCAAAAAAGGAGGATGACGCCCCCAGTGGCTATAAACATAGAAGGAACAGACATACCGTGGACAAACACAGTCAAATATCTAGGGCTGACTATGGATAAGGGGCTAACATGGAAGCCTCATATTGAACAGACACGAACAAAGACCAGCAAGGCTATGGCTAGACTATACCCTCTTATGAACCGAAAGAGCCCTATGGCTCTTCGAACAAAGCTGACAATGATACAGATGATCGCAAGATCACAACTGACATACGGAGCAGTAGCGTAGGCGTTCGGGAACCATTGCAAGTCGCAATCAGGACCAAAGCCGTGAAAGGCATTCAGCGGGCAGCGGCACATCCAAACGAAGAACTCCAAAGGCTGGTGGACTACGACCCCTTGGAGGAGCAGCGGGCACACAGGGTCTACCACCGTAGACCCCGCGACCACACAACAACACATACACTGATAATAATGCCCATTTCCGTTTTAGAGATACTCCCTATATGTCCGCGAAGCATATAGGAGAGGTGCGATGTAAGTACACGCATCCGGATGTGTACGAGCTGACACCCCTAGGATAGAGAAGACTTATGGTTTATTAAGGCCCTAGGCTCGTTAAACCGTAAGCACCTATCACAGAGAGACGGTTCCCTAGGCTAGGGAACCGGGTGGTGGTGGGACCTCGGACCATTTGGCCCCTTCGCGCCGAATTCTTTCAGTGTTTCGATCTCATGAAGTAAATATCCCTGAAGAATCCTCGTGCAATAGTGAGCGAAATGTTGAAAAGTGATTTCATTTTGACATGATCTGATTCCAAAAACTATGATTTCTTAATTTACTAAAACCGTGAAAACTTCTGTTCTATGTTAAGTATTTAGAGTTTTGTAAATTGAGTACAACATTATGCTAGTAAGCAGATATTATTTGCATTTGGCTGGAGTGTTTATTAAATCAAACTCTACTAGTTTATAATTCATGTCATTTCTCTCTTATTAACCTCGCGGCTAACTATTGTAACATTTCAGAGAAATATTAATATGAATAGCTCCAAATATTACTTTACTAGCGTACATATCAAGAGGGTACGTAACTTTTATCCCTCTAGTTAATTTCAAATATTCTCTAAAATTTGTATAGTTATTTGCAATTTGATATTAGTTAAGCTTTATGAAAATAACTGCGGCGGCAATAATAGTACCTCCCTCAATTAATTAATAATCTAAACATCTGGGAAGTCTTATCATTTTATTTAATATCTAATTATTTCTCTAAATATAAACGTATACCCTATGTTTCGGATTAAAATAAGCTAAAAAGTTCGTTTAAAAATAATCGTCTTAAAATTACATGGACCACAGGTATCATGATAATAAAAATGTGTACTATATGTTGTTTTAAGAAATCATTGTTCTTGGGATTAAACCGTGTCAAAATGAAATCGGTTTCCAACGTTTCGCCTTCAATTGCACTAGGCATCTTCAGGGATATGTACTTCACGAGATCGGAACACTGAATGAGCTCAAAGAGACCCAGGCCGGCGATTTATAGTCGACCTTTGTCTACCGAACCGGTGCTCGGTGTGACGATCGGCCTCCACGTATAATGGAGACTGAAGCTTGTATCTCTATCAAAATTGTTAAGATGCTTATAAATTTCAATAAAACCTCTAATTTTCCGTTTATAGAATATAGGATATAGAATCCCGCAACCGATGCAAGAACTCTGGTTTATGTTATATCCAGTGGAATGTTCATACATACATACATACATCATTCATGTTCCTTAAGCCTAGTCGATATGGATCGTCCAGTTATAGACATCACCTCAGAAGCAAGAAATTGCATATACTTCTTCCGTTTGGAAAAGAATAATGTTCTTTGGCGATTAGGAATATTATATTTTCAGTGCGATATCCAATTCCTCTTAAAGCTTGAGTCAGTTTCTCTGTTTCTAGTTGTAAAGAATTTTGGTCACAAATCTCGAGGGCTCTGAATTAATCACTGATTGTTTTTGTGCTGGATGATGATGAGAATTTGCATTAAGGTACCCGTTCGTATGCGTTAGTTTTCTACATATAGAGTGTCCTAAGAAACCATTCCCTTTCCTTTGTACAATTTCCATTGTAAATTTTATATTCGCATGTTGTTGATTCACGTGATCAAGAAACCAGGGAGGTTTTCTGGACCATGCGCCTACATATCTGAACCATGATTTTGGCTTTAAAGGAGACTACTTTAGGGCTTCCTCCTCAAAAGCTTCCATTAAGATATTGGCTACCACTGGTGATAGCGGGGATCCCATGACTGCTCCTGAGGTTTGCTCATAAAAAGCTACTTGAAAAACAAAATATGTTGATGTGGGACATGCTCCATTCAGTTCTAAAAGTGAGTTCAATATTATTATGGTAAAATAAGTCTGATATTATGCAAACTGAATTATTTATAGGCACATTCATATATAGCGATTCTACATCGAATAAGACATCTTTAGGATCTAATTAGATTGATTTTAGTTTTTCTACAAAATGCGTAGAGTTTCTAATATATGAATGTGTGTTTCCTGTAAAATTATTAAGAATATTTGAAAGATATTTATCAGTTTTGTAAGTAAGAGATCCTATTGCACTAACGATAGGTCGAAATGGTACATTAACCTTGTGTATTTTAGGTAGTCCGTAGAACCGTGGGATCCTTGAGCTGCTTGGCCCTAATATCTTCTTCTCCTCTGCTGGTAGGTTGGATTCGTTTATGAGGTTGGTTATTCGTCTCCCAATTTTGTTGTTCGGGTTTACTTGTATGACTCTGTAGGTGTTGTCGTCCAAAAGTTGTTGTATTTCCTTCACTTAACCTGTTTTGTCCATGACGACAGTGGCATTTCCCTTGAAAGGACCAAAATATCGGTATTGTTGTTTAATGTTTTTATCGCCGTTCTTTCCGCAGCTGACAGTTTCGACTTAGGCTTATTACGTTAGCTTCTTCTGCAGGAAGTCTTCTAATTGTTGCTTCAACGGATAACACAATGTCTTCTATGGGTATGTCGTTTGGTATAATGGCCAAGTTTTGGCCTTTAGAGAGGACCGATTGTTTGCTTCAGTAAGGATTTTGGAAGATAAATTTATTACGGTGTCCTGTGGCGGTTCTATTGGTCTTTGATTGTACAGAAGTCCTTCGAATTTTTTCTGTTGCTTAATGGTAACTGCTTGATGTATTCTTTCCGCTTGCGCATTGGTAATGTCATCGAGAGTGCTAAATATTTGAAATTCAAGTATAAAAGCTAATTTTAAATGAATGTTTAATAACTTATCAGCATTTATATCCAAACCACGTTGAGTAGCTTTTATGTTTTCTCTTACCAATGCCATACTGGCTCGTTTATAGATGTACCTTACACTTTTGGAAGTTATGTGGTGTTTCATCTGCAGAGATTTTGGTATTACGTCTTCATTTCGGCATCTAAGAAGAACGGCTAGTTAGCAAAGTAACTACTTTTTGTTGCTCCTGAGCTCGCCAAAAGTTTTGGCATCCTTCTTGATTTCCTCCGCATAGAGGTTAGCTAACATAAAACGAAAGCTTTCACGACTGACGTCATTTTTTTACAAGGCAGTATTCAAAAAACTGCCAACAAGGCTATTGACTTAGTTTTCAAAATATTAATGCATTATAACGAAGACAAATTCCTTAAAAAATACACCTTTACTGAAAATTTTGATTTCTGTATTATATTATTTACCAAAAAAAAAGTAGTGGGGGACAAGCAGTTTTACTGCTGATTCTACATGAGACATTCTACATGAGAAATTCAAAAATTACTCAAATCGGTCAAAAAATGTCGGGACCACTGGCATTTAAATTTCATTTTAATTAAACCTTTTGTCGTTCTTTTTGACGAAAACTTTAGTTTGCGAGATAAAAATATACGACATGGTATTTTGCACATCCTGTAACTACTTAGTTAAAAGAAATTGGAGTTTTTTAATAGTAGATATTATATAAGTATAAATAACACAGATATTTTTATCTTAAATTTAAGTATTTAAAGTTCTTGTAAAATGTAAACAATATAATACTAAGCTGGGGTATCTATTAAATTAAACTCTATTAATTTAACTAATTAGACTTAATAAACCAGCGTTAATACTCTTGTAACAACTCAACTAATGATATTAATATGAATAGCTCTTAATATCACTTCACTAACGAATATACCAAGAGGGTAAGTAGGGTTAATCGCTTAGATTAGTTTCAAATATTCCCTTAAAGTTAATATAATTAATTCTATCTTGATATCAGTTAGGCTATTTTATAAAAATAACTGTGGTGGTTTTAATAGTAGCAAATTTAATAATCTAAGTATGTGATTTCTTATCAACTTATTTCAATGCAATTGTTTCTTTGTGTATAAACTCGTGTATAAAGATACACCCCAATTTTTTTTAAAACTTCTTTGGATTGATATGATTGGCATGGGCAAAATGGACAATGATGTGTCAGTCTGTTTAAAAATAATTTTGGTTCTAATATTTTCGTTAAAATTTATATTGATTATTGAAAGCAGGCATGCAAATCCCTATTTAAAGTTGTCTAAACTTGAAACATTGAAATTTAGCACATAAATTTCGCTCGCATTAGCAGTTGATATATAAATTGGGCAGATTGGGAACACGAAGCGATAATGTTTTAAAAGGATTTAATGTTCAGAGTAAACTTGTGTATTTTACTGCATCTGCATTCAAACTTATTAATAAGTTGAGAACTCATTAATCGTTTGCAAAGATTTCAAGTTTTCCAACAGTCAAGAACTAGTAAATGACAAGTACGATAAAGTAGCAAAGTTAACGTGCGTTGGAAGTTCTAATATAATGCCTTGCACGTTTTAATTATTACAATTAAAATGATATTAGTTATGGAATTCTACCACTTCCACTTAGAGAGTAAATTATTCACATTTCTTGCATTACATTTCTTAGAATTCTCAATCCTTGCCAGAGAGCTTTAAAACAGATTACCATTGGTAGTTAAAAGAACTTAAAATGTTTTGTTACTTTTATTAGAAAGGTTATAAAAATTTCTCACTATAGTCTATGTTAAAGACAACTCTATTTTCAGAAGCTAAACTTTTGAAAAGCAATTGCAGGTAGGTCAATTTAAATGAGAAAATTTCAAAAAAAGAATAATAGCATATTCAACAGTATCAGCATCCAGATTACAAATATCATAATGAACTTTTCACTCAATAAGAAAACTATCTTTTTCTATATGGCAAATTTCGATTGATTAAAAATGTTTCTCATTTCTTTAATTTAATGTTTTTTCACATAGTTAACCAGATGTTTTTAGTTTTTAGCAGATATTAAGGCCTTATTTGGTTATTTTAAAACTTTAACAAACATATCCCATTTATGCTTTCTTCAACAAAATGTCGTTTGAAATAAAAGAATTAATCAAGGAACTCTGTGTAGACGATGAATTTATCAGAAATAGATAGTTTAATTCAGGTTTGCCTATATTCGGTTCGAGGAATTAGTATTAAGTTAAAAAAAATGTAAAAAATTTAACCACAATTTCTTTTAGCCATTTTCCAACATTTTCAGAATCAGGCGGTTTTCTGAAATTTAAAAACATGTCAAATTTGATAAGTAAGATAAATCATTAAATTAATTGAAGCAAATATTTAATAAAATTACGTATCTCAACATATAGACTAGTCTGTCTACGGAATGTTTCGATACATATATAAACAATATTATTTAAGCAAGCATAATAAGTTATATCATTTACCTTAAGTTTTTATAGACACATAAAGTAAATGATATAACTTATTATGCTTGCTTAAATATTATTATTATATATATATATATATATATATATATATATATATATATATTTATATATATATATATATATATATATATATATATATATATATATATATATATATATATATATATATATATATATAATACTTGCTTCAATTAATTTAAAGTTAAATATTTTTATTCAGTTGCGAAAAAGCCAAAAAAGATTTTGGTTTGTCAATCTAAACGCAACAATCTGAACACATTTAAAAATAAGATAAATCATGTGACTAAATTTTTTTTAGCTTTTTGCACTATTTTTCAAGGGAAAACTTTGGGTTAATTCAAATTTTACTTAAGTCACTTATAAAAAAGTACTATAGAAGGCGGACTTTACTGATCACACTATATCTTCCGAGGCCCTATGTAATATATAGAATAGAATGTAGGTCACTCTCTACCATTTGAATGTATTTTATAGTAAAACCAATTTTGAAACTAATCAAATGTTTGATAGTTTTACATTTACGTATACTTAGATAGACCTCTGTTTTACAGATATCATGTATACTAGAAATCTGGCAATAGCGTATTTTAAACTTTCATATTTCATAATTTGTGCCCAAAATTAGCCGTTTGTAAGAAAAAGGACGCCATTTTTGTTACAAGGCAATAATAAAAAAACTGTCAAAAACGGTTTTAGATACTAATTTAGGCTTCAGAACATTACAGTTTTACATCGTTACGTACGATGTAAAACTTTCTTGGAAAAAAATACACTTTCTTGAAAGTATTAATTTTTGCATTATATTATTTACCAACGCTAAAAACATGTACTGGGAGATAAGCAGTCCTACTGCTGATTCTTTATAAGACATTCTACATGAAAAGTCCAAAAAGCTTATTCAAATCCATCAAAAAATATCGAAACCATTTTTTGCCGTTCTTTTGACGAGCAATTTAGTTTCAGAGATATGGATATACGGCATGGTAGTTTGCCCATCTTGTACATACAAAATTAAGAGTCTCAGTAATTATTTATTTAAAAGACATTGGAGTTTTTGGATGGATATTTCCATCTTAAGTTTAAGTAATTAAAGTTCTTGTAAAATATACACAATATTTTTGCTTTAACCTGAGGGATCTATTAAATTAAACTATATTCAAAATGACGTTTTCATACAAAATATTGACTAGGTTGGTGTCAAACTGTTTAAAAGTAATTTTGGTTTTAATGTTTTCATTAAAATTTGTGTTGGTTATTGCAAGTAGGCATACAAATTCCGATTTAAATTTGTCTAAACTTCATTGAAATTTAGCACATAAATTTCGCTCGCATTAGCAGTTGATTTATAAATTGGACAGATTGGGAACACGAAGCCATAGTGTTTTAAATTGATTTAATATTCGGAGTAAACTTGTGTATTTTACTGCATCTGCAGTCAAACTTATTATTAAGTTGAGAAGGCATTAATCGTTTGCAAAGATTTCAAGTTTTTCAACAGTCAAGAACTAGTAAATGACAAGTACGATAAATTAGCAAAGTTACAATGTATTGGAGGTTCTAGTATAATATAATGCCTTGCACGTTTTAGTTATTACAATTAAATTGATATTAGTTATGGAATTCTACCACCTCCATTTAGAGAGTAAATTATTCATGTTTCTTGCAATGCATTTCTTAGAATTCTCAATCCTTGCTACAGAACTTTAAACCTAATTGATTACCAGTGGTAGTTAAAAGAACTAAAAATGTTTTATTATTTTTGTTAGAATTGTTATATAAATTTCTCACTATAGTCCTATATATGTTAAAGTTGTTTTCGGAAGCTAAACTTTTGTCGCAAAAAGCAATTACAAGTAGGTCAATTTAAATGAGAAAATTTCAAAAAAAAAGAATAATAGAATATTTAACAGTATCAGCATCGAGAATACAAATATTGTATTGAACTTTTCACTCATTAAGAAAACTATCTTTTTTTAACTTAATGGTTTTTCACATAGTTAAGTCAACGTGCGAAAATCCGAATGAAACATTGCACTTTTATTGATAGGATCGTTGGCCATTTTACAATTATTAAGGTCTTCTTTGGTTATTTCAAAACTTTAACAAAAATATCCTATTTATGCTTTCGTCAATAAAATGATGTTTAAAATGAAAGCATTAATCAAGAAAATGTATGCAGACGATGAATTTATCAGAAAAATATAGTTTAATTCACGTTTAACTAGTATTAAGTTAAAAAAATGAGAAACATTTTACTTCAACCACATTTTCTTTTACCTATTTTTTAACATTTCGGGAAAAGCGGATTTCTGCCATCTAAAAACATGTCAAATTTGACAAGTAGGATAAATTACGTGACTAACTTTTTTGTCGTTTTGCATTATTTTCAAGCGAAAACTTTCTGTTAATTCAAATTTACTTTACTTGGACACACTATATCTTCCAAGACTGTATACTAAGGGTCTTCAACCCTTTTTAGTGCAAGGGCCAAAAATCGATCCGATCGTCCGAAGGGCCACAATAGTACACGTCACTTTACCACCATATCAATAAAATAAAAAAAAAACATATAATTTCAAAGTTTAATAATCTTTATTGGTTAAAAATTTCAATCAAGCAAAGCGATTTTTGAAATT
This sequence comes from Kuschelorhynchus macadamiae, assembly GCA_030620095.1. Lineage (NCBI taxonomy): Eukaryota > Metazoa > Arthropoda > Insecta > Coleoptera > Curculionidae > Kuschelorhynchus > Kuschelorhynchus macadamiae. Next base: position 1,335,379 of record JAUTXW010005371.1, read on the forward strand.
GTTTATTTTTGACAAGTGTGTCGATATTTGGTTTTATTTTTGTAGTTGCAACCCGCAAACTTCCTTCCAGATGTGCGTCTATAACTCTCGATTTTGTTTTAGACTTCACATTCTTCATACGAGAAAACAGCTGCTCGCACACATATGTGTTCCCAAACAGAAACATCATTTTCTGGTCATGTTTTCGGGTTGTAGGAAACAGGTTTTGATCGACATATTTTGAATAGAAATCAAAAAGACCCAATGTGTTCCCAAACAGAGAGATCATTTTATGTGCACGTTTTTGGACTTCAGGAAACGAGTTTTAATCGGCATATTTTGAATAAAAATCAAAAAAACCATGTCGAATTTGTCTTTTATTAGTTCCGAATTACACTGCAAATCGATAAGCTTCGTTTGACAATTTTCTGGCATGTCTTCAACGGATACACTGAATGGTCAGACAAAGAGTTTGATGTAATTTTCATTATCTCTAAAGTCAGAAAACCTTGATTGGAACTCTTTTTTGAGTAAATCTAGTGCTGCTACATATTTATTCACATCTGTACATTCGCAACTCTTGAGTTTAGGAAAGTGCGTAAACTCTTTTTTCAATAACTGATTTTTCCATACACTCAAATGCCTTCACAGTGTCAAGTGAGCTGTTGATAAGTTTTTCTTTTCCTTGTAGTTTGGTGTTCAAGACATTGAGGTGCAGCGTGATGTCCGTGAGAAAACCAAAGTCGCGCAGCCTGTCGGGGTCACTAAATTGAAGAACTGGTTTCCCTTTGGTTTCCATGAAGGAGCCGATTTCCTTCTTGAGTTCAAAAGGTCGATTTAGCATTTTTCCTCTTCTCACCCAACGAATATCATAAAAATATGTCACATCACCATACCCGGCATTAATTTCGTGTAAAAAATTTTGGAATACTCTGTTGCTGATTTAATGAAGTTCACAGTTTTTACGACCACTTTCATCACCTCATTAATATTTGTGAATTTTGTACAAAGATTTTGTTGATGAACGATACAATGAAAATGCATCAAAGGAAGATCTTTCTGCTGTTCTTTGATCAAACCCATGAGCCCTTCATTTTTTCCTACCCTCTATTTCAAGTGCAGAAAGGTGTGTCAATTCTAAATATAACGTTTCAGTATTGTCATCAAACATCTCTTCAGTGATTTCAAAATTATTATCAATGCCCCGAATAAATACAGCTAATTGAGCGGTATCGGTTAAATCTGTTCTTTCGTCGAGCGCAGCAGCAACATACAAGCACGTTGTTTCACTGAATTTTCAATGTCTGCCGCTAACTCTTCGATTCTTCTGGCGACAGTAACACCAGACACATTAACTTTAGAAAAAAATTGTTTTTGAGACGAGTACTATACTTCAGCGGCGGCCTCCATACAGTCATTGACAGTGTCGGACTGGTCCGACCGGTGACCCGGCAATTGCCGGGAGAACCCGGGCCTTGGGGCCCCGCGAAAAACTAAAACTTATAATAATTAATCAATTTTTTCAACTTCGGAATATTAATTACATTTAAACTTAAAGGAAGAAAAATTATTACATATGCCTTATTCTATAAAATGCAATAATGAAGTAGAACTGACAATTATGCAATAATGCTACTATTGATTTCTGCCGGTGAGGGAAGCATGTACTTACTATCGACCAACATTGTCACTGTATTGACGAAGATCATATGCCGTGTAGGGTGGTGAAAAAATGACAGCAAAAAATAGTTTGATTTTGATTTTGTAATGTGTATTGTTTCAATATGAAACGTAGTTATATAAGCGGAGCTGCTAAAAGAAAAAAACAACAGGAAAAACGTTAACTTGTGACGAAAACAAAACAAATAGACACTTTTTTTCTATCTTCGAATAAAGAACCTAATGTCATCGAAAACGGCGGTGACGCTATGGCTGTCGGTAAGAACAGAAATATATAGGCGCATAAACATGATAAAAAATAAAAGGAGGTATTGTATGATTAACTCGTACCTGCTGTTTGTGGCTTCTTTCATAAAACTAATAAACTTATAGGAATTTGTAATTCATTACAGAAACTATCTAAAAATATTATTCTTATTTTTTACAATAAATGTTTTGTGTCTATTACGTTAGTATCGTACTTAAGACGGAATCAAACGGCTGGTGTACCTGACAACCGTCACTTGGCCCATACTCTGAATTTGGTTATAAATGACTCGACTGCAAATTGTGTTCTAGCTGAAAATCTCTTTGGTCTTATACAAGAATCGGGTATATTTATAAGTAATTCATATAAAAAGATGAATATATGGTCTTCCTTAACAAAGAGCAACATAAATCTCGAAATAAATTATATCGTCTAGAAAAACAGGTACGACACTTTGGAGAAGTAAACACAAAGCAATGGAATCAATAATTGACGAACCTGCCTCAGAAACTACTAAATTCGTTACGTTTCTTTCATTCCTACATGAAATAATACAAGGAAGGTTTGACACCACATCAAAATTTTTGACTCGTGCTTTGCTTGAAAAATGGAGCGAATTTGAATTGGATTTTATGTCTGCAATCATTCTAGATATATTTTCGGTTACTTCTACTGCCTCAATAGGTTTGCAATCCAGTAGGTTATATTATTTAAAAGTTTGGAAATCGGTAGAAACTTTGTTAAGACAAATTAAAGAAAAAATAAATAAGGAGCACTTTATAAAACTTCATGATCAAAGCAAACGTTATATCGAAGATGTAAATAATAAATTTCAAGCTAACAATCAGATTTTATTGAAAATTGATTTAAAAAAAAAGAATTCCTATAAAGAAAATGTTTAGTGGTGAAAAAGCACATGACGAAGCTTGACCTTTTCTTCTATTTCAAAGCTACAAATCTGTATTTTATGAGATTCTGGACACTGTTTCAAATAGTTTAGACAAAATATTTGTTCCAAACAAATCATTACTCCTAGATTGATCCTATTTTGACCCCAACAAGTTTTGCGATATTTCTGCTATGGCAATAAATGATTTTCCTGAAGATGCCCTTTCAACGGTGGCTAGACTTGTAAGTGTCGATAGAAACATGTTGCTAACAGAACTTATATAGTTTTTTGTACGATACAAGTGAAACAAGTGACAGCAGCAGTGAGGATGAAGAAAAAAATAGTGGAAAAAATAACAGTAATGCTTGTAAACGTAAACATTTAGCTTCAGACAAAAAAAAATGTTTTAACTGTCTACCTTGAGATTTGTTTGTACTAAACTAAGTGATTACTCACTCAGGATTATTTAATGACTTATATATTACTATTAAATTTTTTATGACCTTACCGATAACCCAAGTATCTCGCGAAAGGATTTTTAGTAAATTAAAAATAATAAAAACAAATTGAGGTCTCAAATAATTGACCAATCGATTTTATCAACATTTATTTTGATACATGCGGAAAGGGATTTGTTTAATAATTTAAATAAGATGACATTATTAACTCTTCTTGCAGCTATAAATGGCGAACTAAAAGTATTATTGTTGTTATTTCGTTTATTTTTGTTTTAAACCATTTGAATTAGCTCGAATTTATGATTTTTATTATTTTTATGAGTAAACTATTATTTAATGTTTGTATAATATTATAATATATTTTATTTAATTTAATGGAATTGTTTTTGTTATGTTATGGTAGGCATGTGACATATTAAATGTTCCTATGAAAATACAGTTCGTTTTTTATTTAGGAAAAGGTAATGTAATATTAATTAGAGAATCTCGAAATTACAAAAAGTATTTCGAAAACTAGGGCCCCAAATCTCAGAACCGCCGGGGGCCCCATCAGCTGCAAGTCCGACACTGGTCCTTGATAAATTCACCATCAGTACAAGGTTTGGATATCAAGACTATTTTTTCGGATATAATGTAGCTAACCTTCACACTTGCTTAATTTTCGATGTTCTGCTTTTGAAAACTATCTTGCTGTTGTTGAAGCTGACTTTTTAGAGCTCTCACTTTACCTTGCCGTAATTGTCCTTTAAATATCTCAAACTTTGTGGCATGGTTTGTATTGTAATGTCTTTTTAAGTTGTATTCTTTCAAAGCTGAAAGGTATTCTTGACACCCCAAACAGACAGGATTTTGATTAACACTAACGAACAAGTACAATTCAATCCACTTTTCTTGAAATATGCGCTTTTCTTCACTAATTTTTTGTTTTTTACTCCAAGTAGAAGCCATTTTTAATGTCAACGTAGAAGAAACGAGTTTAATTCTCCGATAAAAATGTCCACGACAAAAAACTAAACTGCTGCACGCCACAGTACAGTACAGTATCCGCCTTATACTCGTACACGCGTCACAAAACCACTATACTTAACTCACTATAATCACTTATCGCACAGGTAGCAACTTCACTGCTCGTTGGTACTCTTTCGCTTGTATCGCTTCGTTCGCTCTTGGGATTAGAACTGGCCGCTGCTCTGTGATGCCAGTAGTGATAATTTCTAGAATCATTAGAAAGATTCATGCAGCGCCATCTAGTGGCCTTGTGGATAGTCGTGATCGCGAGTAAATCTCTTCTAACTAGGTGGCGCTCCTCGGAGTGTCATTCGCGGGCGCGGCGCGGCGCGATACAATATTTTCTTTAGTCTCTGGGAGCCGCAAGAAATTAGAAGGCGGGCCGCGAGCTGAAGACCCCTGCTCTATGCAATATATAGAATAGAATGTAGGACTCTCTTTACCATTTGAATGTATTTTAAAGTAAAACCTTTTATAAAATTAATCAAATGTTTGATAGTTTATTTAGATCCAACCTTATTATTTTCTTAGAATTGATCATAGGTATAATTTTTTGCCCAAAATAAGCCGTTTTTAAGGAAAAAAATGACGTTATTTTTGTCACAAGGCAGTAATAAAAAACGGTCTTATATACCGATTTAGGCATCAGAATATTAATCTATAACGATGAAAAACTTATTTAAAAAATATACACTTTTTTAAAAATATTAATTTTTGCATTTTATTATTTGCCAACGCTAAAATAAGTACTGGGAGATTAGCAGTTTTACTGCTGATTCTACATAAGTACATTCTACATGAAAAGTCCAAAAAGCTTACTTAAATCGGTCAAAAAATTTCGGAACCACTGACATTCAAATTTGATATCAAATGAACCTTTCTTTTTGAGGAGCAATTTATTTTCAGAGATATGGATATACATGGTATGGTATTTTGCACATTCTGTGCATAAAAAAACTAAGAGATCCATTGACTATTTATTTTAAAGGAATTGGAGTTTGTAGTACATTGTATAAGTATAAACAAAGTCTACTGAATATATTATTCTGTAAACCTTTGGTAGAAATAACATAGATATTTTTATCTTAAATTTAAATATTTAAAGTTCTTGTAAAATGTACACAATATTATGCCAGTAACCTCTATTAATTTAGCAAATTATACTTATTAAACCCGCCTTTAACTCTTGGAACTCAGCGAAATATTAATATGAATAGCTCTTAATACCATTTTACTAGCGAATATACCACGAAAGCAAGTAGTAATTAGCTTAATTTAATTTCAAATATTATCTTAATGTTACTATAATTAATTCCATCTTGATATCAGTTAAGCTATTTTATGATAATAATTGTGATTGCTTTAATAGCAGCTCAATTAATAATCTAATATGTGTGATTTCTTATCAATTCATTTGACGCAATTGCTTCTTTGTATGTAAACTAGTATATAAACGCATACCACACATTTTTTAAAGCTTCTTTGGATTGATTTAATTGGCATGAGCAAAATGATATTTCCATACAAAATATTGATTATATTTGGGTCATTATGCTTAAAAGTAATTTTGGTTCTAACGTTTTCTTTAAAATTATTGCATGTAAGCATCCGAATTCCGACTTAAGGTTGTCTAAACTTCATTGAGATTTAGCACATAGAGTTGATTTATAAATTGAGCTGATTGGGAGCACAAAGTGATAATGTTTAAAATCGATTAAATATTCGGAGTAAACTGTATTTTACTGCGTCTGCAGTTAAACTTACTAATTAGTTCAGAACTCACTAATCGTTTTCAAAGATTTCAACTTTTCAAACTGTCAAGAACTAGTAAATGACAAGCACAATAAATTATAAAAGTTACTTTTCGTTGGAAGTTCTAATATAACGCCTTGCACATTCCAGTTATGACAATTAAATTGTTATGAGTTATGGGATTCTACTTACTTAGAAAGTAAATTATTCATGTTTTTTGCATTACATTTATTCCTTGGAACAGAGCTTTAAATATGTTATCAGTAGTAATTAAAAAACTAGAAACTGATGGAGGCTCTACCTTAGGTTTGCAGGTTTGCACAACCCCCAAAAAAAATCACCCAAGAAGAAAGAAAAATATCGTTTAATTTTCTTACTACATTTTTGATATAACATATTATAGATTTAATTTTCTGCATCACGCTGTAGTATCGGTTGATGGTTTTTTGACCGTCATCCTTCACCTGTCCTTTAGCAGTTCAGTAAACACTGCGTGTTACGCCCGACTCCCACTCCTGCTGCCATCTAGTGTATACTATTGAGGTTTCCAGCCCAGGTTTGCATCAAAATCGCCAACCGATCGAATACAACGCAATGGCATTTTGGGACCACGTGATTAAATTCTTTTAAATATTATTGGTTCTTTTAGATCGGAAATAGTTGTGGGACAACCCCAACATTTAAGCAATTTGTTTATTTTGTTGGGATACCTGTAAATCGGTATTATGGATTTTCGAAGTTCTGAGGAGGCGTTTATGGCTGTTTTCTTTTGTTTGTGTGTCTTTTTTAATAATGAATAATTCAGTCGAACGATTTTTGGAACCCTAGGCTCGCTTGAGATTATGGGTCCCTATTGGCCCTATCCCCTAAAAGTAATGCAGCTAGTGCAGGATTATTTATTTTCGCCTAAACGTGTGACGACCAAAAAAAGTACTCTCTGCCATATAGCAGAAAGTTATTCCCTGCTTCAATATAATAATATATAAAAATTGCCTATTTTACTGATAAAATAAAACAAAGAAAATTATATAACCTATTTTCGTTGCAGCGAGGCGGCGCGGGCCCTCTTTTTGACGGGCCGTAGGCCAGGGCCTCATGGGCCTAATGAGTAATGCGGCCCTGGTCGAAAGTCTATTAGCAAATCCGTTCGGTAGTCGATCTCACGCCTATAGATCGAGATAAAGAGACTTGGAAGACATTTAAACATCATCCAGTTCAGTGGCGGGTCGCCAAGGGGCGCGGGTGAAGCACCGCTTCACCTACATTTTCCAATCGATTTACTTAAAAATAAAAATATTTTTAAAATATTAAACATTTTATAATCGACACTTTTATTATAACAATGTAGTATGTTTTATATAAATTCACATTATTTACTTAATTATACCATTATTTTTTATCAAAACTAGTGCTTTATACAAGGTGTTTCTTAACTGAGTGTCAATATTTAAGGAGGTGATATTCGGGTTCATTTTAAGAAGAAAACTTTATACAAACATATGTCCTAAACGGTGTAAATTTTGAGATACAGAGTGTTAAACTTTCAATAATTTCATAATTTTTCGACAATATCTCGAATACCACTCTAGATATTGTAATGAAATTTGGTATAGAGGAATTTTTTGATGTAGAAATTTTTTTTTATTTCCACCAGTGGCGTCCGTACGGAATCCGACCTGCATATTTTCCCAGACATTGATGGTACGCCACTGATTTTTTTTTAAATAAAAATTATTTTTGAAATTCCCATTCATTTTTGAGCAAGTTTGATCTCTCGGTAATTTTGAGTTGAACGCACGGTTTTCGTTTTAAAAAATAAAAACCGTTTCTCTGCAGAGTTTTAACAATATCCCTAATATGACAACACCAATCGCCATGGCATGCAAGGAAATTTTTTTTGACTGAAATTCAAGAAATCAAATTTGCTTATGAATAACTTATACCCAAAGATTTCAAAATTATTATTTGAGCTTATAATTTTTTAACACGAAACTAGAAAATACTATTAGTTCATCAATAAAGAAAGATTACTAATAATAATTATTATTGTAGTAGGCTTTGGCTGTCAGAATTAATACTTCTCTTCTAACTTAATTTGACAGTCCAGCTTTCAGATTCAGTCGGGTTTAATTAATTTTGTGTTCTAAATATCTGATATATCTGAGAAAAGAAATGGTTGAGTTTACCAATGAAGAGTTGGCAGACATGTATTACATGTATGGTTTGGCTGATGGCAGTTCGCTGGAAGCTAGGCGATTATATCAAGAGCGCTTTCCTGGTAGAGTCATACCAGATAGGCGAATATTTGCAAATATGCATAGAAGGTTGACTGAAACGAGTACATTCAAGACAAATAATCAATTAAAAGGGGCCCATAGGACTGTAAGAACTCCAGAAATTGAAGAGGCGGTATTAAGTACTAGGAAAATTGGAATTAACCTAAATATTTCGCACATCCTAGTTTGGAGAATTCTACATGATTTTTTTTATACCCATATCACATTCAACGAGTGCAAGCCTTACTTCTCCGAGATCTTCCTATCCGAGTTAATTTTTGTGATGGTTTTTGGAAAAAATTGCGCGTAATTCCTTGTTTGATCGCGAAATAATGTTCACAGATGAAGCGAATTTCTCCAGGAACGCTATCAGAAACTTCCACAATAATCATATCTGGGCCGACGAGAACCCCCATGCCATTGTAGAACATCATCATCAAGAGGAATTCTCTGTAAATGTTTGGGCTGGCATTATCGAAAATCACCTAATTGGACCTTTTTTCCTCCCAGAAAGACTAAATGGCCATAATTATCGCCGGTTTCTTGAGAACGATTTGCCGATATTGTTAGAAGATATACCAATTCTGATTAGAAACAGAATGTGGTTCATGCACAATGGCGCGCCTGCTCACTTTAGTATTGAAGCCAGAGAATATTTGAACCGCACTTGGGTAGGTCGTGGCGGACCCCAGCCATGGCCCCCTAGGTCCCCAGATCTAAATAGTTTGGATTTTTTTCTATGGGGACATCTTAAATCTTTAGTTTACCGCACCCCAGTAAACACTGTAGAGGAGCTGAAGGATCGTATAAGAGATTCTTGCGATATTATCAGAAACACCGAGGGTATCCTTCAAAGAGTTCGCGACAACATGAGGAAAAGGGCTGAAGCGTGTATTCTCCAAGGTGGTGGGCATTGTCAACAACTTATCTAATTTTTTTCTTCCATTTTGTTTCACAAAGTGTGCTGTCAATTTGTTAAAACCTAATTATTTTTGTTGAAATTATTAATTATGTACCTAGTTGTATTAGTATAGTTTTGTAAATAACTTGTTATTGTTGAAGAATGTCATATTATTTTAATAAAATTTATAAAAAGTATTTATGAAGGAACATACTTCTGAAAAACATTGACATGGAGGTCCTAGATTGGTGGCTGAAAATCTACAAATATCTCTTACTAAGATAAAGCGATTTCTGATTTTAATAAGAATGGACATAGTAATTACTTTCACGCCACTGATTTTTCTAAAATAAAGCATTTTTATTGGTTCATTTGTTTGTTTTTGAAGACTTTTAGTATTTATTTTTGACAAGATTTGATTTCTTGAGTTTAATACAATAATATTCCTCTGCGTGCATGGTGATATCCGTCTTATGACCAGGATTGTTTGGACCATGCAGAGAAACGGTTTTTATCTTTTAAAACGAAAACCGTGCGTCCAACACAAAATTACCGAGGGATCAAACTTACTCAAAAATGAATGGGAATTTCAAAAATAATTTTTATTTAAAAAAATCAGTGGCGTACCATCTATGACTGGGAAAATATGCAGGTCGGATTCCGTACGGACGCACCTGGTGGAAATTAAAAAAATGTTCTACATCAAAAAATTCCACTAGATGCATGGTACCTCTATACCAAATTTCATTACAATATCTAGAGTGGTATTCGAGATATTATCGAAAAATTATGAAATTATTGAAGGTTTAACACCCTGTATCTCAAAATTTACCCCGTTTAAGACATGTTTATATGAAATTTTCTTCTTAAAATGCACCCAAAAATCATCTCCTTAAATATTGACACTCAATTGAGAAACACCCTGTATACTCAAAAAATAATAATGACTTAGAAACGTAGCGCGATGAACACCTGTTCATATGAACGACCCATTGAGGAATCACAATCACCAGTAACAAATTCTGCTTCAGACTCCCCCCGCACGCCGGCTTTGACGTTTAGATTCGTTTACGGCAATTGCTATGGCAACGCAATGGTGAATATCTGTATGACAAATAGAGATGGGAGCAGCATAAAACTGCTGCTGCAGGCTGCAGGCGCTTGTTCGCTTGTTATAGAATTAATGTAAACTAGTGTGTTCCTATCATGGAAGGCGGAAGCAGTTTTGCATCGATCGAATCGAATCGAAATTAGCTTTAAGATATAGGTACATGTTTTTTAAGAACAAAAAAATATATTTAAAATCTTATAAATTCATATCATTTCCCCTAAGTATTAAAAAACGCTCCAAAGCTACGGATAATTTACATCAGAAAAAGGTAAAAAATAGCTATTTTGGGGGTGGTACCCCGAAAAATTTTCGCCTGCGTAGCTATTTTTGCCTGCGGCGCTGTGCACCTAGCTACGCTGCACTTCACCCGTTCTTAAATCTACGAGCCGTATGTTGCATTTTAAACATTATAATTAATTGTGTACGTTTTAATGGAGCTTTCGAACTCGAATTAAAAGGGCACTATGAATCTGCGTCATCTTCTGAGCCTGGGGTTTTTCTTCAGCTAATCGATTTTAGTGCCGAATTGGACATCGGTTTTTAAAAGGATCCCAAAAACCATCTAAAACGAGATTTTACAAACAATGTTTAGTATCTGTCAAGAAGAAATTTCAAAAGAAATTATAGAGGCAGATTATTTATCTGTGATAGCTGACGAGACCAGTGACGTGTCAAACATTTTTCAAATAGCAATCGTTTTTAGATATATAGTAAAAAGGAAAGCCAGTTGGACGTTTTTGGGATTTTTTGACACCTTCATACACATATACTTACAAATGAGCCCAACCCCCAATTTTTTAAGTCAGGAGCCGCCACTGCTAGAAATGTTTTAATACTCTTTCCTACAACCACATATGAAACTGGCAAAAAAGCACTGTTGACTTTACTAGAAAATATCTTAAATCACACTCGTGTTAAACACCCTTTTAAACACGTTATTTGAAAGAAGGTGAGTCAGAAAAAAGTAGAAAAACAAGCCTACTATTAACTTATTTTATCTAAAATGAATCAAAGCGATTACTTAGTTTTTCATTAATCAAAACAATTTATCCGTTTTTCAACACTACACTGTTAAAAATTGGGTTAATCTTGATTGTAAAAATAATATACATATTTACTTAAATGTCATCAATATTTTACTATTAAAATTTGATTTTACACTCCTATATGTAACATTTTAATATAGTAAATGTAGTAAGTACTTTGTGAATTTACCAAACGTCCGTGAAAACCCGGCATACAAATTGTATTAAAAGGTTAGTGTATTATTTCCTGAACTATGGCAAACTCTTCGTTGCCGACAACGCTAACCAGAAGTTTTAACACGTAACCTCATATTCTCACGTTTATTATTTGTTAATCGGAGTCTTCCGGTTCGTATCGTCGAAGACAGACTCTGTGTTTTTAACATAAGTAGTTCCACGTGTTCGGTTTTGCTGCTTTATTTCGGGGGGAAGCGGGAGACTCAAGCTTTCAGAGTGGAAACTAACGACCCCGTTAGAAAGGGAGCAGACTATGTGAACGTGTGAGGCCTAGTTGTTCCTGCATTCTATCCCGTTCGTCTGCCGCAGTTCTACATAGAATATTATCGTAATGGCCGCTATGTGGCGGGAGTGGGAGGGGTAAGGGGATAGCTTGAAAGAAAAGGTGATCTCGTGAGACCAGTAGTACTCTCAAAGGGCATCTAGTGGAAGCCAAGGGGCAATAAAAAGACATTGACAAATGGTACCAAAGAAAACAAACTAAATTGAAAATTAAAAATGAAAATATAGCAACCACATCGGCCGTATAGCCCAGGCAGCTCAAGGCCGTTAAAGTGAAGAGAAAGAAGAAGAAAGTATTTGTTAATCGTTTGTCGGTGCGTAGTTATTTTTGGGTTTAGAGTATTATAGTGATCGTTTTAGTGTAAGAAAACAATAAAACCTGTAAAAACTAGATGTTTAAAAAAAAAATGCTTGGTGATTAAGTAATTTTGGGGTCAGATGCTGCCTTTAAACTGTACAAATTAGGTGAGAATTTAGAAAATAATAATGTTATTGTGACATTCATTAGCGAACAGTTGATTGTAACATAATACTTTTATGCTTGTGTTAAATTTGAAATAAATTGCATAAGTAGTTTTTTGATATTATTTTTTTAACATTTTACTTGACCGCCGTATTGGATTTTTACCAAAATATTGCCAGGGCATCTCCATATGACCCTTAATTTTTTATCAAAATTTGAAGTTAGTCGTGTAAATAGTCTTTAAGCTATATCGCGAATAACATCAGAACATGAAAACTTCTAAAAAGTCAGTAGGTATGGTGTGTGCTGCCAGCCACTACACAATTAAAGTGCTGGACACGAAAGAAAACCGGGTGGAGTCAATCGGTTTAGGAAGGTCGGCCAAGAAATCTCCTTAAACCAGTGGTTTCCCGTCGTTCTTTAAATAATATGGCACTCCTTTTTGACTATACGCATTTCAGATAATTAAAAAATGTAACTATGCTTAATGAACCTTTATCTATATTTGTCTATTTTCTTTTGTGTACCGCATTTCTATATCTCTTTTGTGTTGTAAAAACGGCGAATTTTAAAATGATTTAATTTTGATTTTTCTTGATCGATTTATCTATAAATATATTTTTTCCTGAGTTCTGTCATTAACGGTTCCCGGGCTACTGCCTACATCCACTATTATTAGACCACCCAGTATAGTGATACACGATTTACCAGTTTAGATTTTACAAGGGCAGCCGGCACCAGATCCAGTGAACGAGATTTATCAAAATTTTAATTTATGCAGTTCGACTTTGGGTTACTCGGGTATGCTAAAAGTGGCCATCTGTCTCCGTTTGTCATATTACTTTATACAGGGGCCGTCGTTGTGAAGTACTATACAGGGCGTTTCCTACTTGCGTGCTGATGTTAAAGTGGGTGTTTCTATATCCTAAAAGTCTTAACTGTTGAGATATAGGATGGTAAAGTTTAAAAAGAAAACATTGTTTTTCATCCCAATTCTGATGCTATTGTAGATAACTGCATGAAATTTGATACACGTCTTCTATGCATTAAGGAGCATACGGATTTTTTCCATGTTAATTACATATGCACGCCACTGGTAGAAATTTTAAAAATTGATTGTTAATAAAAAATTCCCTTTTATGCATAAAAGACTTGTATCAAATTTCACACAGTTATTTATCTATTATAGCATCAGAATTAGGTTTAAAAAAAAATGTTTTTTTAAAACGCTGTATATCCAGAGTTAAGACTTTTAGTTTCATATTAAACTTTTTTCTTAAAAAGCTGCAAGAATCACCCCCTTTAACATTAGCATGCAATTAGGAATTAGGCCCTGTATAGTACTTCACAATGACGCCCCCTGTACAGGGTGTCCCAAATTCGAAGGTGACCATTGGGATCTTGGAAACCGTAAGAGATACGAAAAAGTTTAAATTGTGGCAAAGTTGCGTATTTTGGTGCTCAATAAAATGCCGTTTGGAAATTGAAAAAATTCCGACTAATTTCGGAGATAACCGAAAAAAAACCGAAAGTTCAAATTTTTTTATTTATTTTCTGCTGACTTTATTTAAAGAGATATTACAAAACAAATTGCACTTTTTCATTGCCACTTTTTTAGTTTTTTAAAGTGGCGTTATTACTTTTTTGATTTGACGTTTCGGTTTTTCGGATCCATCATCAAGTTCATTTTTTTAAATACGGACCTGGATTTTTTATTTCAAATTTCGAAAGAGCTCGAAATTCTAAGCACAACAATATATCACACATATTATTTCAATAAATTATAAGGCTTTAAAATTAATAAAAACAAAATTTAATGTTAAAAAACGTTAGGTGGCTATGAAACAAAAAAAAACATCTGATTATTATTTTGAGTTACGTTACTATGGTGATTTACAGTGACATTTTCTTTTATCGTTTTTATTATTTATTGTGCGTTATAACTAATAAAAAATGTTTACCAAATTAGAAAAACGTGATATGCTAGGAATTTATTACAAATTAAATCGAAACTCTAGACTTTCAAGTCAAGAATATTTTATTCAATATCCCGAGCGAAGACAGCCTCATGAAAATTATTTTGCTAAACTTGATACCAACTTGTTACAATTTGGAAGCTTTAACAAACCTAGAAATAAATATGGTCGTAGAGTTGATGAAAATGAAGAGGAAAACATCATTAATACGGAAAATAATAAAGTTTTAATTTAAATTCATATCTTATACTTTTTTTTCATTTAAGGTCAATAATGCTCCTAGGGGGTCAACTAGGTTTTACGAAAATGAGTTGCAAATACCTAGAATGCGAATATGGCGCACATTACAAGCCAATAAGTATCGACCATACAAAATTCACCTTAGTCAAAAACTTGGACCAGGTGACGATATCCGACGAATGGATTTTTGTAACTGGCTTCAAAATAAATGTGAGGAAGATAACAATTTTTTATCTAAGGTAATTTGGACTGACGAGTGTAATTTTACAACCTATGGAATCTTTAACCGACATAATGAGCATTATTGGTCGGTAGATAACCCTCATCAACATCAGGAAGTAAGAGCACAAGGAAGAGTATCTTTCAATGTATGGGTCGGGATGTGGCGCAATAAAATTCTAGGTCCAATAATATATGAAGGTACCCTAACGTCAAATAGATATCGCGAATTAATATTAGAAAACGTTGTTGAACTGCTCGAAAACGAGCCACTAAATATTTTGCGACAGTTGTGGTGGCAGCAGGATGGTGCACCACCGCATAATGGACGTGAAGTTGCACAATTTTTAGATGCCTTGTTTCCAAATAAATGGATCGGAAATACTGGACCTGTGCGATGGCCTGCGAGAAGTCCTGATCTTAATCCGTTGGATTACTTCTTATGGGGGTTTCTACAAAATCGTTTATATCGCAATATACCCGATAACATTAACCAACTTCAAGAAAATTTAATTAGGGAGGTTAGAGCCATTCCTGCTAGAACCATACAACGGGCGATATTAAAAATTCGTAGACTTGCAGCAAAATGCATTGAAGCACAGGGTTTTCAGTTTGAATACCTTTTATAATATGTAATTATTTTTGTATACTTTCGTTTTAAAAATTCGATAAGTTTGTTTATTTATGTTGTCACTTCTGATATACCTAGCTTTAGTTTTTTCTAAATAAAGGTTACAAACAATTTTTGTGTTGTTCTATTAAACGGTTGCTACAACGTTGGCGCGTTATAGCTGTGTGTTACAGTTAAAAAAAAAACATTACAATGAGTATTATATTAGTTCAGTATAAATCTCCATGGTAACTTAAAATAATAATTTCATGGATTTATTATTGTTTCATAGCCACCTTAACGTATTTTAAATATAAATTATGTTTTTACCAATTTTAGAGTATTATAATTGATTAAAATAATATGTGCGATATATTGTTGTGCTTAGAATTTCGAGCTCTTCCGAAATTTGAAATAAAAAATCCAGGTCCGTATTTAAAAAAATGAACTTGATGATGGATGCGAAAAACCGAAACGTCAAATCAAAAAAGTAATAACGCCACTTTAAAAAACTAAAAAAGTGGCAATGAAAAAGTGCAATTTGTTTTGTAATATCTCTTTAAATAAAGTCAGCAGAAAATAAATAAAAAAATTTGAACTTTCGGTTTTTTTCGGTTATCTCCGAAATTAGTCGGAATTTTTTCAATTTCCAAACGGCATTTTATTGAGCACCAAAATACGCAACTTTGCCATAATTTAAACTTTTTCGTATCTCTTACGGTTTCCAAGATCCCAATGGTCACCTTCGAATTTGGGACACCCTGTACAAAGTAATATGACAGACGGAGACAAATGGTCACTTTTGGCATACCCGAATAGCCCAAAGTCGAACTGCATAAGTTAAAATTTTGATTCATCTTGTTCACTGGAATCAGTGAACTATAACTACATTGATGTTTTAACTTTGGAAAAATATGAGTTCTGTACTTTTTCAAATATTAATTGCAATATTGGATATTTTTGGACACCCGGTATTGAACAGAAAATTAATTATTTTGAAGCAGTTTATTGACAGCTACTTTATGAACAATTTTACAAAATATGTGAAAAAAAAACTAAGCCATTTTTAAGGTTGACGGCTGTGGTTCTAATGGTTCCATTCCTTCTAAATCGTTGTCTTCCTCTGAAAATGATGAGGTTTCGTCATCACTACTTGAAGATCCCAGTGTGATAACTAAATCTTCAATAACCGTTTCAATTTTGTCATCTACTTCCCAGTATTTATGTTCAATAGAACGAACATGTTTAACGTACGATTTCCAATTTTCAGCCGATATTGAGTCAATCGCTTCTAATGTTATTTTATTTAAATCTTTAATTGAAAGTTCACTGGTGTTGCGTTCTCTAATAGATTTTTTTACTTCTGCCCTTGCAAGTTCAATAGGGTTGAGGTCGCACATGTATGGAGGCACCCTTAAAGGTTTATGACCGAGGTTACGTAAAAAACCGTCAATTTTATACTTTTTTTCTCTAGGCTTGTTGGCTGATATTACTTCATATAATTGATATTTATTTTCTCCATGGATCACATACAAGATTGTTCGATTTAAGCCACGATATCATATGAGCTTTTGTACAGTATTTAGTTGGCACTTTATCTTCTACGAATGATAACACGCATTAACCACTATCACGACTGATTTGAGAGGAATGTTAGGTAGAAGCTTCTCGAGCAACCACTTTTCAAAATCATCTGTATTCATCTGTCCATGACAGTCTCCAGTTGTTAGTCCCGAGCGAAAAACTAAAGCAGCACCTAGAACAAATCCGGCTTCTGAACCAGCATGAACTATAACAAAGCGACTACTAGAGCGAATTCCCTGAACAACACCTGTAACACTGTCACTTTGCCAGCATTTGTTCACTGTCATATCATTATCTAGCCAGGTTTCGTCTAGATACACAATATTGCGTCCTTCTTGTCTATATTGCCTTACAGTTGATAGATATTTCACCCGCCAGTGAAAAATATTTGGTCTCTCAATGAACAATTTTCGTTTATTTTGGCACTTGCGCCAAACAAAACCATTTGATCGTAAAAGCTGATTTAAGGTTTTATACCCGTACGGAAAATCTATTTTGTTTTTTACAGCACGAAGTAGGGGTTTTTTACCAGGAGATTTTAAAGGTGAAGTAGAACATGACCGATCATTATATTCTCTTTGAATTTTTCTTACACTACCTTCCGAAACACCAGTGTAAAATGCAGCGCGTTCTGTTCGTTTTTGAATTGGACTAGTCAAACTATTATTTTCAGCTTCTCTAGTACAGGCATTTATAACGCTCACAATGACTTCACGTGCACTGCTTCGAATTATTTTTCCTCTTTTGCTTGCTATCGTTACTTCGAAATAATAATTCAAATTCAACGCAACGCATTTATATAGAAATGAAAACAAATGCTCGAAATGTATAGGCGCCACTGGAAATAGCTAGAACCTTCTAGCGACAAGTGCATGGAAACTCTAGGCACATCCCAATTACAAGTGAACCAGTGCGAAATTTGCTAAATCCTCGATTAATTTTCCGTAGCGCGTAGCTGGCGCACTTTATAGGTGAAACGGCAAACTATTACAAAAAATCACCCTCTGAGGTTTTACATATCTTCAAGTTTAAGCGTCCCTAGATGCCAAAAAATATGTTTTATCAATTTCCTCGGTCCGTTTGTTTGTCAGTTCGCGGCATAGCTTAGAACTACTTACCAGAACTTTAGATTAAATTTTAGTTAAAAGTTAAGGCTCATATGAAGATAGCTTGGTAATATTTTGTTACAAATCCAATATGCCAGAACAAGATGGCGGCCTAGTGAAACGTTAAAAAATATTACTACAAAAAAATCAATATTCAATTTACCTCAAATCTTGGACAAAAATCAACTGTTATATAGGATGAACTGCCAACATTTTGGTATGTATTCAAGAGAGCGAAATAAAATGCCGGTCTAACAAAATTTTTAAAAATCAAATTTTTTTTACACTTTCTTTAACACCCAATATATTGTGTGGTGGTTTCAATGAAATAGTGAAGGGTGCTGTCTTCTATCCATCTGCCAAATTTTAGATCGATCGCATTAGCAGTTTCCAGATGAAATGAAAAAAAAAACCCGTCCGCCTTCCCCAACCACTTTTTCTTATATAGTCAGATATAATTCAAATGCTATCATCTAATTACTATAAATAAAAAGTTTCCTGTTTTGAACCATTCTCACTTTCTGTCACACTCAGTATATTGGACAGAAGTTTTACTAAGTCATTAGAGCTTGCTGTCCTCTATCTGCATGCCAGATTTCGGGTTGATCGCATTAGCCATTTCCGAATAAAATGCAAAAACCACCCGATTGGCTGCCCGCTTTGCCAAACCACATTTTCTTATATAATCAGGTAGGCCTTTATTGTGACTACGTACAATTTTAATGTTATAATAATAATCTAATTCCTATAAATAAAACTTTTCCTATTTTTAACCACCCTCACTTTCCGTAACATCCAGTATATTATTGTCAGTAGAGTTCACTGTTCTTTACCCAGTTTAGTTATTGTAATTATTTTATTAATCAGTAAAATAATATCTATTTACTTACTATACGATGCTATAATTAAAACCATTGTTTTAATCAAAATACTAACTTAGTGTTATAGCTATTTAACAAAAAAACATCCGTCAAAGTATTCTTGAAACAAATAGGTTGAAAAACCTTTTCAATTTATACACAAACCGAAGGCGTTCTTAATAAGATACCATATCTGACATAAATCATGTACAATTTTTTATTTTCTGTATTTTATACCTGAGCAATAAATTTATTTTGAAACCGAAACTTCGCACTAGAAAATCATTCTCTTGCTTATTTATGGACATTACAAAAAATATAAATGAACAGAAAAATTGAATTTGCTGACTACAAATACTCTGAAATTCAGAAACATAATATTTCATTCTCTTTTGTGATGTGAGAATATAATAATATATAATATTTGCATTTTTCACACGCACCCCAATGGTAGAAGTGAAAGTGATATATATACATATATATATATATATATATATATATATATATATATATATATATATATATATATATATATATATATATATATATATATATATATATATATATATATATATATATATATATATATATATATATATATATATATATATATATATATATATATATATATATATATATATATATATATATATATATATATATATATATATATATAAATATGATGCGCTAAGACCCTATCTACATGATCAAACACATCTATAAAAACTCAAACCACTCTGTACGTGCATAATTACTATGTATACACTAATTTTTCAATATAAATGTGTTAAACTTGGTTAAACGTTATTCGCAAAATATTTTATTAAAATCCTGAAAGTTCAGAGCAAATAAAAATATTTCGAGTACATCTCAAGTGCTCCGCCCAGCTAATGGGGTTCCATTAATCATGTTTATATGAAAATTCCAGGAGTGAGGTATCTGATTGGTTGTTAGTCTGTGCCGATGATAGCTTCAAAGTTGATATTTAGTTTGCACTTAAAGGTTATTGGAGATAGTTACCATTCGGAACGTTGTGAAACCAAAAAATAAGTCCCACATAACGAGTTTAATGTGCTTAAATGTGTTTATTTTAATTATTGAACTGAACGGCTACGTCACTGATATGTATAAAAAGACCTTAAAGCTTAGAGAACTTAGAACAGACAATGTCCAAGTCTCTTTCCTTTACTATTTTGCTCGGTATTATTATTGTAAACGACAATTATTCTCCAGCATGCCGTAAAACAGACATTTCGTGTCGAATAAAACTCCTGCTTGGCTTCCTCCGAACTTCGCCAAAACTTAGTTTTCTCCACTATTATGTCATTTTAAATCCATCTACAAACAGCAGTATATGTCACTTGGTGGAAATTAAAGGTTTTCGGGAGAAAAGTAAGTTTCCCAGTTGGAAATTGTACTCAATAAAAATAAACGAAGCATCTAAGTGGGAGTTTACTAACTTTGAGAGCGTACTCGGAAAGAAAAGAAGTTTGCTACTCTTGTCTGTTTCCTTGATATTCGTAAAGTGATTGATGTTTAGTTACGCTAAAAGTTTATTCAATCTGCTTTGGCGAATCGAACTTTATCTTTTAGCGTAAAGCCACAGAGTTTATTGGAAGCAACATTTTCAGTGTGCGTGTGATGCGATGTTGAAATAAGCAGATATAATTCAAAATCTATATAGGTATCGAACTTTCTATAAGGCAGGAATATGATGTATTACAAAAAGAGGCTCAACTATATTAAACTATGTAATCATGACGTACCTTGTGACGGTTCAGTAATCAGTGGCGCAACTAGACATCGACTTTTGGGGGGCTCAAGCACTGACACTTATGATAAAACCAATTTTAAAGAAACAATTATTTTTTTGTGCATGATATTTTTTCCAAGTCAACAAAGCCACGAAAATTTTCATGTTAGGTTTATCTTGTTCTTAACACTACAATGTATACAAAAAAAATTAAATAAATTTGCCATATTTCGCCGTTGTTCAAAATACTACCTCTTTTTTATTTTAAATATGTATAATCCGAAAAAAATAAGAGTCTGCGCCAATGAGTTTAGGAATTTTTTAGTGTTACATTTACCCCAACTATATCTATTTTCAATTTGACTATAATCGATTAGCGTTCTCAAAATATAAAATATGAACGCTTTTGAACCCTTAAAAAACTGAATATCTACCCCTATGGCATTCTAACTCAAAATGGTTAAGACACATTCCAAGTCTATTTATGGTACAAGTTTGAAACGAGTCAAAATTTTACCAGTTCTTCCAGTTTTAGTAATATTTGTTTTTACATTTTATTAGGCCGCATTTTTTTGTACCGCTATGATTTAATTATAAACTCTCGATATTGCCTAAGTTTTTATGTTTCTTATTAGTTTTTAGACCATCATATGATTTCATTAATATTTATATATATATATATATATATATATATATATATATATATATATATTTATATACATATATTTTTTTTCCTTGAGTAAATTACGAATTTTAAAGTTACATAGAATGATGAAACCCGTATATAAAAATTTTAAGGAGTTCAAAAGTTAGCAATTCTGTATAACATAATATACAGGGTAAGTCTAGCAAGCGAGACCCCCCCCCCTTTATTTCTATGATAATTGAGAATAGAAAAAAAAACTGAATGCAAAATATTTTTAATATTCAGCGAACTTTATTTTGTGAGGAGCGTTCACTATACAGAGTGGTTCAAAAAAGTTGGGCGTGGTCCAACTTTGCATTTTTAAATGTAACCCTGTATTTTTTATTTCATTTTTAGATTCAGCTTGCAATTCTGGATATTTTTTGTGTAACATTCTATTATCGGAAATTTAATAGTTTTCGCCAAAATAATACTTGAAACCTTTTTTTTAGCTTTCTTGCCTTGCTGCAAAATTTACTGGTATTATTGGCGCACTTAAGGGAGGATTTGGGGGGGCAACCTTCCCTCTGCTTTTAAATTTATTTGACTATCCTTGTATTGTTATCCATAATTTGAGTGAGATGTCAAAATTTCAAATAATACAAAAGAATTCACAGCCAAATTTAGACCAATATTACGCTTCCGAAAGTTAATAAAAAGAATCGAAATACCCCATCTTTACAAAACGCTTTTAAAACGTCCCCGGACATAGTCGAAATCGAATGAAATGTTTCCTTACGTATCGTCACTGTCTATCCGAAAAGACGTCTTAACTTGAGCCTGTGATAATTAATAATAAATAGTAGGCTAAATATGTGCTTAACTATGCTGGTTGTTCTTTTGTTTGGTTTACCTATCGCTGTCAAGTATCGAAGTTATCTAGTTTCAAGAGTTATTTATTTTCTACATTCATAATTAAAGATGAATAATAACCGACAGTTTTCCTTAAACGAACAAACTGATATGATTTTAATTATGGAAAATGTCGTAGCCAAATTAAATCAGCAAAACGTCGATATCAAATGAATTTCCCTGATAAATGACAACCAAGTACAAACAAGTAAGAAAAAATAGTTCATAATGAGTGAGGAACGCGAAACCAATGTTATTTTGAGTATAGTGGACAATTTAAATCCAAGTACCTATCCAGTAGCACATGATCTGAATATTTCGCAGAATTATTAGAAAACATAAGTATCATCCTTATCACCTCTGTCTGAATCAAGAACTCCATGGGGAGGATTTCCAAAACAGGATAAATTTTTATAGAGATCTTCAAACGAGAGTTATTGAAAATAAACTATTTTTGAGAAATATTTTATACACCGACAAATCTTCTCTTAAAAGTAATGGAGGTGTTAATAGACACAACATGCACTATTACGGTACTTCAAATCCTTATTGGATGATAGTTTGGTCTTTAAATGTATGGGGCGGAATTTTAGGATCGCAGGGCGAAATTTACTTAAATTTTTTAAGAAACGATTTGCCTACATACTTGGAAGAGGTCCCTTTACAGGTTCGACAAGTTATGTGGTACCATCACGACGGGGCACCTCCTCATTATTCCCGCATTCTTCGCAGTTATTTGGATCAAACTTATCCAAACAAATGGATAGAAAGAAAAGGGAGTATAAACTGGCCGGCAAGATCACCTGATCTTACTCTATTTGATTGTTTCCTTTGGGGATATATCAAAGAACAAGTATATGTAATTCCACCAACTACCATCGAAGATATGAAAACGAGGATTAGAAATGTGTTTTCCAAAATTACTCCTGTAACACTTTTAGATGTGATGAAAAATAATCAAAGAAAACTGTGTAACGAACAAAATGGAAACACCTTCGAGCATTTGAGAGTTTAACATTTTGTAATATCCCAAACTTCATCCACTGATTTTATCACGTTTAATTGTTTTAATAGTTTTTACGTTTTCTACCGTTAATTAATTGTTACTTTCTTGATTATTTGTTTAGTTATTAATAAATAAAAAGTTAAAATCGAAATATTGTTGTTTACAAATAGATATTAACTGGTGCAATTTTAATAACAATGCATGTTTAGCTTGTAGTTGCTTCACAATCGTAGAGGGAAACTACAATTTTTTTTCAAATATCATTTTGACGAAAACTATTAAATTTCCGATGCTAGTATGTTATACAAAAAAACATCCTGAATTGCAAGCTGAATTCAAAACTGAAATAAAAAATACAGGGTTACGTTTAAAAATGCAAAGTTAGACACGCCCAACTTTTTTGAACCACTCTGTATAGTGAACGCTCGTCATAAAATAAAGTCCTGAATATTAAAAATATTTTATAAAGTTTTTTTTTCTGTTTTCAGCTATCACAGATATCAAGGGGGGGTCTCGCTTGGCATGCTTACCCTGTACATATACTGAACAAACATTTTGATACAAACAATTAAGTAACTTTAAGAATTTTCGCCATTTTTCGGAATATTATTTTTATTTTAAATATGTGTAGTCGACAAACATTAATTATCTAAGTCAATGACTTCCATTATTTTTCAATGTTAGAACATTTACCCTACCTATATCAGTTTTCAATTTGACTATTATCGGTTTTGCGTCCTCAAAATGTTGGGAGGGCTAGTTTCGAGGTTGGAGGGGCTAAGCTCCCCCTAGCCCCCCCCCTAGTTGCGCCACTGTCAGTAATATATATGTTTATTTCGGCGGAGTATAAAAGGGTTTTGTTGCATCTTCAGTATAAGCTTCTTGGCTCGGTGGTATGATTCCCAACATTGGATGCAACGCATGTGTGTTCGAATCCCCGTTGTGGCAATGACTTTTAGTTTTCAGTTTTTTTTTTAACAAAGTTAGATTAGATTAAGGTTGGTCAGGTATGGAAACCAAATTCCGGGTCAATATTAAAACAAGGGTTTTTTTTTAACAAAAACCTTTTCCGTTTCCTGATTGTAGTTTTAATGATTCGTCCCTTTTATTCAAATCACCTTGTTTTTCAATTTCTGTAGCTAAGTTCCCGCTCTTCCACTATATAAAACAAACACTTAGTTTGTAAGATAGGTAGGATTTTTATTTAGACGTTTCTGCAAGTTTTTGCCTTCATCAGTGATTCTAAAACAATATTTTTATTTTATAAAGGACGTACAAATGTTTGCTAAAATTTTGTAAAAATATGAAATTCTGAAAAGAACAGTTTTGCTGACGTTTCGCCAAAATCACATGTGTTTACTTTTTCATAAGTCTGCACAGATTTGGATCAGCTAAGCGGACCTTAATATTGCTGATTTATACTAAAGCATAAAGTTATTAGAATAATTAACATATACATAGTGTCCCATACAAAAATGAACTCCACAGGGATAATTCATTTTCACCTTTTTCTGATTTTATTCGAAAATATTTTGAATAATTGGAATCACATTTCCTTCGCTTCACAGGATGGTCCCTTCGGATTTTAAATCCAACGTTTCGTCTTCTAAAGCCCATTATCAACTTCGTTTTTGGCCTTTTGGCTCCCAGAAGTTTAGCTATCTTAGAAGCCGTCGCAAACTCATATGACTCTTATTTGGGATGCTCAACGCCAAATAAAGTAATTTTTAGTTTTTTACGAATTAATGGAAAGCACGGCCCGTTTTTCATCTAATTTGATTCGGCAATTTGTGGTTTATCGTGCACATGCATTAATCTCCACTGTATAGCAGTTACTCGGCTAATACATCACAGTTCTTGTAATTAACTAGTCACTAGGGTAGCGTAATGAGTTATATTGTCGGTTAATTATATACGCTTGCATGTGGGCGTCTTATTAATTAAAAGAAAAGACGACTGCTAAATTACTTCCTTAGTGAATGCAGTAATGACTTAACAGATTGTTGAAAAATATTTCCTCTTTGTAGGATATGCCTTACTCAGTGGTATAACCAGCTCTTAGGGGCGGAGGGGCCAATCATATTAAGGGCGCTAAAGTAAAACTACACTAAATTAATTTTTTTGTGAAGAGCAAAAATAAATCGTAATTATTTACTTTTTTACACCATAACTGATTTTGATTTTTTTTTTGAATATAGGTGGATTTTGGGGTCCTGATCACGAATCCGAAGTCAATTTTTTCGGTCCGGTTTCGTTTTTGAATTGAAAATAAGTTCAATTTCGTCACCCTGTATCTTAAAAACCCAAAGATTTGCGGGCTATGCACAGGGTCTTCCATTGAAGATTGACTTCCCCCGTATTTCTCAAGAAATTTAAAATAGCGAATAGATGTATTTTAGCTCGGAGAATTTGAAAATCGTAACAAAAACAATTGAATGAGAAACAAAAGACACAGTGTTTTTTCAACAAAATATCCTATATATTATTACATTTTTGGATTATATTGTCATTTCTAGGTGTTTTTTAATAAGGGTACTATATGTCAACTGTTTTTGATTTATTGATGTTTGAAAATTGACATTTTTGCTTCTTTGAGCCGTCATAGCACCTGAACGGTTAGACCTAGAGCAAAATAACTTTAACATTCCTATCATAGTTGTAGAAAATACAGGTGATCACCTTACTTTAAAATCACTGTAATTTTGACGTATTAGTAGATATTATATTAATTTACCGAAATGAGATATCCGTTAAATGAAACACTACAGATTTTAACGCTGTATTATAAATGTCAAGAAAACGCTAGCGAAGCAAGAAGAACATACATTGCTAATTTTCATAGAAATGTGTCAGTAAAAATAATTATAAAGTTTTATTTGAAGAAACTAAATCATTACATAACAAAAAAACAATAGTTAATATAAACAACAAAGTAACAAAACATAATAACTAATAATTTAAATGCTCAATCTGTACCGCATTATTCTCGAAGCCACATTGGTATCCTCTTTGCAGCCTTTGCAAACTTGCAGTTATAATTTAATTTTCTTGGTTAAGTCTATTAATTTCGTTCACAATTTTTTCGAAAATGTCATCAATATTTTCGTTTCTACTTTGGTATGCCACGTTCTTTAGATGCCCCTAGCAGGGGCGTGCGGTGAAATTTTAAGAAAGGGAAGCAATTTTAAGAAACTTACCTATTTGTAATGTAATTCGATTCTTCGATCAGTTTTTGAAAATTGGTCAGTGACGTCATCATAAAAACGTCGATGCTCCGTCATATTTTGGAGAAGTTTATTTTCAGTGGACAACAGCGATGTATGCGAAAGTCTCTCCTGCCCCGTTGAATTTATCACGAAATTTTTTATATGTTTAAGTTAAAAAATTGCGTTCTACTGATGAACTTGTGGCAGGTATTGTCAATACTAATTCACACAATTTCGACACTTCGGTGTAGGCATCTTCCAACCCCTTGTCTTTTAAAAATTGCATTAGTTCCTTAGCGTTATTTTTTGCGCTAGTGTCATCAGTTTCGTAAATCACTTTTAGTTCAGATCTGGAAAAGTTTTTCCTTTAAATGCATCAAAATTGCAGAGCTCAAGGAATTTAAAATCATTTAAACTGTTAAATCTATAGTTTATTTGTTGCTAAATTTGATCGATTATTTCATAAAAGAGGCGTCTGTATGATGTTTGAACATCTCCCATCTTGTCTGTTCGAAGACGCTTGGCTTGTGGCTCTACATTTGGCGTCACCGTTTTCTCCCAAAATAGGTTAAAGTTATCTCTTTTTTGGCTTAACATGGATTTAAAATCATCCACTTTTTTTAGGCAAAAAGCAATTTCATTTGTTTTAGTTTGTAATATATTAAAAAAATTGTCCGAGAATGGAAATATTTCTGAAAATATGTTCAACAAATATTAAAATTAAAATCTCGTTTCAAACAGTCCAAAAACCCCCTGGAACTATTTATTGCTTCTGAGTTCCACGTTTCATTATTTTCTATTATATTCTCAAATAGTTCAATCAGTGATTCACGATTTTCAGATACTGTTGACAAAAGTCTTGCATTATAGTTCCACCTAGTAGGAGCAATCGTTTGTGGACAATGGAGTCCAAAGCTTGTGTACGTTTTGTTGACTTGGAAAAAAAAGCAGCCATGCCACTTAAAGTAACGAAAAATACTTTACACTCTTTAATGTGATTGATGGACTGGGATGAAACTAAATTTAATTTATGAGCAAAATAATGGACAAAAAGGGCACTTGCGAAAGTTTCTCGAACTTTAGCTTACAGACCCCCTAATTGTCCTGCCATCACTGCAGCTCCATCACAGCTTTGAACAACTAATTTTTTCTCTCCATTAATTTCTTTAGTAACGTTATAAACTACGGTATATACTGCATCTGCTGTACGATTTTCGGACACATTCTTAAAACCTAAAAATTGCTCTTGAACACTTCCGTCTGTTTTAAAGTAGCGTATTACTATAGATAATTGGCTAAAATTCGTGAATGCAGCCAATCTCCTGCTTAATTCTTTTTAGAATAATGGTTGCAACAGCGGAAATTAAATCATTTTGGATTCGATTCGACGACGGTCCGCGAAAAACGCTAGACTGCTCTAAATTATTTTTTAAGCAATCATCATATTTAGCCATTAAACTAAGTAAATGTTGAAAATTTCCTCTATTTGAAGAAACCCTTGTTTCGTCATGACCTCAAAATCCTAATTCGTGCTGTCCGAGAAAACAAACAACATCGATAAGTCTTCTTAATATTTGCCTATTTTTACCGACTACTTCATTGTGTTGGCGGTGACTAATTTCCAACTGTTTATTAAGAGCGTGTTCAATTCTGGTTTTGCCGAAGACTTTTTCTTTTATGACGGCCTGCAAATGCGCTTTGGACATAATGTGCCTTTTTACAGCTTTATGGAAATTGTTTAAATAGGAAAAACCAGTTTTATTCCACCTTTTTCATTTTTAAAAAGTAAACATGCCCAACAGAATAATTTACTTATATTTTCACACCCTGTTAGCCATTTAAATTGTTCGTATTGTTTTTCCAGATAAAAATGTTTAATACAGTTTTTCATTTTTGTGGTTAAATTTTTCATAGGCGGCTTTGCCGTTTATCAGCGAAATTTAATTTTGAAAATCCCTTTATTATTAAGACACACACCACACATTCTTCTTACTAAATTCTCCAACATTTTCGACGTTATTACCGACAGCCGAAGTTGACGGTATTTGCATATCCACGTCCGTATTATTGTCTTCCATATCGCACCATGCAGGACGCGACATACGTATCACACAACACACGAATAGCCGTTCAAACAAAGAACCTACTCCAACGATAGCTTCCGCCCCCACTTAAAGCACGCGACTGAAATGCAAAAATTGCAAACAGCCGGTGGAAAGTTCAATAGCCTCTGGCTCGATTCACAGGAAATCAAGCATACAGGACTTGGCTGCAGAGAAGCTGACGGCCCGCATAGGTTCTATTCAATTTCTATTGTGGCTCGGTCGGAGTCAAGGCCGCATTTATTATGGGCCTGATAATTAAGATAATATTTTAGCATTTTCAATATAAACTAAATTAATGGTTTCCTATTTCAAAAATTACATTTTAGAAGATGTTTTGTAATTCGCTTCCATGGACTGGACGCCCCTGGCCCCTAGAGAACGGTATCCAGAAATGAAAGATTGGCTGCCCAAGCGATGGTTCTATTCCTTCCAATTCATTCATGGCGTTCGTCGGTTCAAAAAGTCTCTAACATTACGCGTGGCATATGGAGGAGCTACGTTGGTTGCCAAATTAAATTCCTTCAAAAGCAATTCTTCCAAAAGGTTTTCAATTTGGTTTTGAAGGAAATTATGATATCGTGGACCACTTAGTGATTCATTATAAAATATTGGACCCAAAAGTTTATTATTTTTAACACCACACCAAACATGAATGGGACTTTTTCCTTGAAATTTATTGGTTTGAAATATTCTCGGATTTTCTACAGCCCAGTGATGCGTATTGTGTCGATTAAATATTTCTGAGGAGGTAAATGTGACCTCGTCTGTCCAAACAATTTTGTTAAATAAATCAGGGTCGTTTTGTTGCCGTATTACAATTTGAGACACAAATTGAAAGCTACTTTCTTTCTGTGCAGCTGTTAAATGCTGAAGTGAGAATATGTGGAAGGGTCTGAGTTTATAAATTTATAAAGTGCTCCGAATGGTTCCCTGGTTAATCCTTCGACGTAGAGGTAGACGACCATACCGAATGTCCCGAACTGCATCCGAAATTGACTTGGTGAGATTTCTTATAAAATAATTTAAGATAGTTCTGACTCGATATACTTTTTGTTCTGAGTTTTTTACTTGTTATGTAATGATTTAGTTTCTTCAAATAGGTATTTAATCCTTATAATTGTTTTTACGGATATATTTCTATGAAAATTGACAATATATGTTTTGCTTGCTTCGCGTTTTCTTGGCATTTGTGATACAGCGTTACAATTTGTTGTTTCACTCATTTAATGAATATCTCATTACAGCAAACTGATATAATATCTATTAATGCGTCATAATTATAGTGATTTTGAAGTAAGGTGATCACCTGCATTTCATATGAATATATTTAATTAATTAGGTAGCAAAATAATTTCCGTTTTTTTGTTTGGCTGGCACCATAAGATAGCTTATCAAAAACTAAGATAGGAATGTGAAAGTTATTTTGCTCTAAGTCCAATTGTTCAGGTGCTATGACAGCTCAAAGAAGCAAAAAGGTCAGTTTTCAAACATCAATAAATCAAAAACAGTTGAAGATAATAGACATATAGTCATATAGTACTCTTATTAAAACACACTTAGAATTGACCATAGATGTAACCAAAAATGTAACAATATATAGAGCGTTCCGTTTAAAAATCGCAACATCCTTGGCGTAGGTCTTTTGTTTCTCATTCAACTGTTTTTTGTTAGGATTTTCGAATTCTCCGAGCTAAAATACATCGCTTGGCTATTTTGAAATTCTTAAGAAATACGGGGAAGTAAAAAAAATCCGTTTTTCCTCCTCAATGAAAGATCCTGTACATATAAACTTTTCGCCTTATTTTTGGACAAAAAATCTCACATTAAGCCATGACCCAGGTTTTTTGAAACACCCTGTATATTAATATTTAAATGTGAATTCATTCGATTTCAACAAAATGTCGTGCTTTCTGTAACACGATAAAAACATTTTTGATCTAAAAGGTGGCATGTCAAAGAGAAATGTTGTCCTGAATTATAATCTATATTTCCACATTTTGGAAATTCTCGTTAAACTTTAGACAAATTTTGCATTCTAAACTCCTAACTTCAACTGTTTTCGAATTATTGATGGTTTATCCCAACCCTATTCTACCCTCTCTGACAGTCTTTCAATATCCAAGTGGTTAAGTCTGAATTGGTTATAAATTGTTCAAGTTTCTTGCGACAGTTTTGGCAAATTTTTCAGTTTATTTTAAAAATTAAACTAAGCTGAACAATTAATTGCAAAGAAATACAACCAATAGCTGTTCTAATGACCACCTTCTGCTATTCATTTTTTTAATAATTCTCTTTTTTTGCAAAATGACGAATTGCAGTTAGTATTGAGTACTTTTTTTGACTTAATTGCTGTTTAGAATTTTCAACCGAGCTTTCGGATTTGACAGGCTGCTTATAGAAATCTAGGAACTCGCTGTCAAATTCCGTTAAACATTCTAAACCTTAATTGAGTTTTCTGCAACCGGTCATAAATCTGTTAAGTTCAAAGGAGTCTTGAGAATAAGTTCACAAATAATCCTCAAATTTTTTTTTGTTTAAAACTTATTCCATTTACTTGTATAGCTGCCCTACCTATGCCCCTTGAACGGAAATAAACGCAGGTATATATTGCTTCCTTAAGGGCGGCGAAAGAGTAAAGTTGTGCAAAATAATAGGTGGTTTGAGTTTAGGGTTACTAATTGGATGATTTTATTGTCTTTTGTTGAGATTTATGGGTGTTTTACGCCTGCCCTTTAGGGTTTTTCGGAAATGCTACCCAATTACACTTTATTAAGCTTGTGGGAAAATGTTAATGGGGTCTTTCTTGTGTATTAGGTAACATAACCGGAGTCCGGAGTTATAAATTATTAAGCTTTGCAATAAATGTTGTTCCAGCTCTCAAACACTCTCCGATATGAGGCTTGGTATCATCGACCCACTGGTTGAAATGACCCGAAGATTCACAAGTATATCTGTGCCCAGAGGAAAAAGTGAAGACCAGAAAATATTAAAATTAAATTTTCATTTAACTTTAGCTAGGTACTGAATATTTTAAGTACTTTTGCAAAATACTGCAAGTAGATTTTTTAAATCAAGTATTTAATACTGGTTATTTTAAGTACATTGGCTGAGTACTTATCACAGCTCTAGATAAAATAAATGAAGGCCAATACATTAGCATTTTTTCCCAAAAATGGTTAGGTTTAGGCTTTGGATCATATTAAGATTTTTTGCTTAAAATGACCTGCACTTTCACGTGTTAAAATATTTACAGCAGTTTCTTCATTACCCTGTATATTTTTTATTTTGTTTAACCTCCGATATTCAGTTATTTGGCTTAAATGTTGATATTATTAAAAGTTTTTCCTATATACAGAAACTAAAGAACAAGATTTCCCCATAAATTATAGAGAAAAAATTGCTCCAAAATCGATCTATAATGTACGTCTTAAACTTAATTGGAATAAATTCTAGGGCTATAAAATACGTCAAAAATATATATATATATAGTCTTAGAAATTTAATAAATAAATTGAAATTACAAACTTACCTATCTTTGATGTGACTATTAGAGAACTGAGGCATTTGAGGCAAACCCTAAATGTGAAAAGCATTGAAAGTTCAGAACGTCAGGAATATAATAGAAACTCGATAGACATCTTTTGAAATATCACCCGGTCCGGAAATAGGAGTACGCTTTCTGGAAAATTTTTAGATTTTTCCAGAAAGCCCTTGGAGATATTGGAACTGGAAATTTAATTTATCAAGAGCGGGGTTATAAATAACTCTGGAATCTGCATGAAGAATATGAAATACAATATAATATGACTTCAATATTATCACTTCTTTTACAACGGCGTAGGAAAAAGCATATGCTGAAGGGGGTGCTATATTTCAAATTCTATATCATTTAACACACTAGGCGATTTTTTCCGGTATAGTCTACAGCTCTAACGTGACTAGTTTGAGTTGATTTTAAAACTAAGAGACGTGGTACGATTGCTTTTCATTTATTAACCGACTTCAAAAAAAGAGCTTCTGTTTTCAACCTGTATGCAGGAATATCCACTATTTTGTCTGCAACTACTCAATAGGAGTTTCAACATAATATAAAGCAACATTCCAGGGTGGTTTCGAGTATAAAAATAGTTCGCCAAGTTATAAGAGGCATGCGCAATAATAAAAATGTGCAAAAAACATGAATAATTGGTTTAATTAATTGTATGGAAATTGTTCTTAATGATAATATAGTATATTGTGCAACAAGTTTAGAAACTGACTCTTTGCACACGAGTGTGAGGTTTGTGCACGAGCCGCAGGCGAGTGCTACAAGTCACACTCGTGTGCAAAAGTGGTTTTTTCAAACGTGTTGCACACGGTACTTTTTCTACGACTGCAGAAAATAAAAATAAAAATACAATTTTGATTATTTTTATTCTTCAGATTTTGACAAGACTGTGAGAAATTTTTTCAAACACCGTGTGAAAACTTTCACACGCTTATGTCAAAATGAAATGACGAATAATATGAGCCTGAACCGAAATTCTATTCATAAATCTTAGAAGGCTATGGCAGCAAATATTTCCCATAAGCAAGCTGTCAAACCAATAATAAAATTGTTGCAGAAGGTTTACACAATTCCTTATATTTAAAATGGAAAAAATTAATAAGTACGGCTTTTGTAAATTTTGCGAAAGTGTCAAAGAAATAGAGAAACAACACCGTAAATTGCCACTTTTAAAATATTTAGTAAAGGAAGCTCGTATCGACTATTTGAAAAATTCTTTAAGAAGATACAAGAAACCCTTGTTGATAACCAACCATCATTAAATCGTTTGGGGAATACAAAAAGAAATAAAGTAGTGTCAAAATACCATTTATACGTTCTCAAACATCGAAATTTTATGATCAGTACTAGCGAAGTGCCGAGTCCTATTTCCTTTTTCACCTATGCGACGAGAAGATGTGTATCAAGAATACCATGAAATATTACATAATTTATTAAAAATACTTGATAGATAATATATCTGCTGTTATTTTTCAATTCTGTGTTGGATTTATTCGAGAACATTGAGAAATTCAAATTCACACTCAACACTTTGAAATTGATGATGCATATGTTCCCCGA